>OX104063.1:167418463-167519114 GCA_944474145.2 Dicrocoelium dendriticum | reverse complement strand
ATATGAAATAAGTTGTTTACAAACAAATCCTAGAGAGGTTCACGAGGTGAGAATGTATACTATACGGAAATGCGACGAGCACAAAAATGTTATGGAAATCGAATACAATTGGCTTAAGCGAGGTGTGCAAGTTAATGGAATAGAGTACAGGTAGACATTTATATGAGAAACAAAAGCATTAATGCAAAATTGAAAACCCACTACCTGAAATAAAGAGACTTAGCATGCAAACATGCGGTTAGTAAAAATTAGGCAGCGTATCTACATACGCTGCGCCGGTTTTGAATACTTCTCTGCAGGACCCGTCGTCGCTTCTTTAGTGGTCTAAAGTGGCCTCGCTCATGGCTCACGAGACACTAGACATTAGACATTTATAGGAGAAAGAAAGGCATTAGGACAAAATTGAAAACCCACCACCTGAAATAAAGAGACTTAGCATGCAAGCACGCGGTTAGTAAATCGGATGCAGCGTACCTACAAACGCTGCGCCGGTTATGCCTATGTTCTATGCAGAACCCGTCGTCGCTTCGGTAGTAGTCCCGAGTGGCCTCGCTCATGGCCTACTAAGCCTGCCTGACTAAGGTACTCGCGACCACATGTTCTACAGCACCATGCACTTGATGTCGATGGAGTACAATTCATAGGTGCTTGCCGTTTCCGCACTTGCCGCTTCTTCTCTGCATGCATGAGAGCTTCCTCCCGCATTTCAGCGACTGCCTTCGTGATTAGATCACACCATGCACGCCGATCAACCGCCTTCGATTCCCATGATCTGCAATCAAGGTTAGAACGTGTGAGGCTCACTTTAATTATGCCCTGGTATCGTAACTTTGGTTTTCCACGTGCCGCTTCCCAATACTCAGCTGACCGTATAACGGTTGTTTCGGTATCAGCGTCGAATCCATACGGCTTACATGACCGAGCCACCTCAGGTATCTCAGTAAAAGTATGCAGTTCACTGCATACATCCCACTTCGGCGCAAGACGTCCGTGTCTGCAACCCTGGCGCCCCAGCCGATGCGCAAAATTCGTCGCAGACACTGCTGATGGAACCGCTCGAGATATCGCACATCCCGACGGTACATCGCCCACGTTTCACTGCCGTTTAGGAGAACGGACGGTATCATGGATTTGTACACCACCAACTTCGTGCCAATGGTTATCTGATGGTTGTTCCACACTCGGTACTCAAGCTTCCCGAATGCTGCTGCTGCCTTCGACACGCGGATACGCAGCTCACTGTGTAACTGCTGATCAGTCGACATCACACTTCCAAAGTAGCTGCAACGGGAGGTGGTTTCCAGTACTTCAGCACCAATGCTGATTCACGGCAATATTGAAGATTGCACCTCGGGTGAAGGCTGGAAGATACAGACAGTTTTGCTTGTGTTGATGGTGAGCCCGAATTTGGCCGCCGTCGAAGCTAAAGCACTAGTCATGTGCTGCAACTCATCCGCGCTGTGTGAAAACAACGCACAGTCGTCAGCAAACAGCAACATACGGATAGTTGTCTCACAGCCTAGAGTTCTCGCACCGAAACGACGGATGTTCAGCAACCCACCATCAATACGGTGCTCCACACGAACACCTTAAGCACAAGCGGCACCAAAAGCACAGGACATCGTGGCATGAAGATGTATATTAAACAGTGCAGGAGCTAAGACACAGCCTTGCTTCACACCAGAGACAACTGAAAAGTCAGCCGAAGTCACTCCACTCAGCTGCACCCTCGCTCGCATACCACTGTGCAGACATTCAAGTAAACTTACGAACTTACGCGGGAACCAAACTTACCCAACATCAGCCACAATGTCTCGCGGTTCACCATATCAAATGCCTTGGTGAAATCAACAAAAAGCGAGTACAATGGCTGGTGTCGTTCTCTGCACTTCCCCTGCCACTGACGAGCCGCAAACACCATGTCTATAGTGCTGCGACGCGAACGGAATCCGCATTGCTGTTCCGCCACGTTAGGTTCCACCACCTGACTGACGAGGTGGTTGAGCAGGATTCGGGCAATCACCTTGCCCGCACAAGTCAGCAAGTTGATGCCACGGTAATTCATGCAACATTGCTTGCTCCGTTTGCTCTTGTACAGTGGTAGCACAAGGGCATCCTTCAGCTGAGGAGGCACCTGCTCTTCAATCCATACGCGTTGCACCAAGTGGTGCGGCGCAGTCAACAACGCGCGTCCGCCGTGTTTCAATACTTCAGGTGGGATCCCGTCGGCTCCGGCACACTTGCTGTTTCGCAGTTGAGCAAGTGCTCTCTGCGTCTCATCCAGTGTTCGCGTGTCTGCCAGGCTTGCCTTCACATCGTACTGCTTAAGGCCGTTCAATGTAGGGTAGTCGATCTCTGAACGGTTGTTCAAGAGACAGTCGAAGTGTTCCCGCCAGATCTGCATTATGTATGCAGTCTGGGTGCAGGTAGCGCCTGAACTACCATCGATCAGTGTCCTCAGCGGCTCCAATCTCGGTCCATACACCGCCTTCAACGGGTCAAAGAATTCCTTGTGTTTGCGGCGTTCGGCGTAGCATTCCATTTGCTTCGCCTTCTCCGTTCACCATGCATTTTTAATGCGACGGAGCTCTTGGGTCAGTCACCGTCGATTTATACCAAACTTACTCTTTTTCTCCAAGTCACTGGGGTCTGCAACATGTGCAGCAAATGCTGCATTCTTCTCCGACACCAATGCCCCATCGTCGCATTGTTGTCATCAAACCAATCAGGCCGTTTACATTTTGCGCGCCTGATGGTCTCATCGGCAGCAGCTGTCACATGGTCGCGAATGTGGTGCCACAGGTCGCCCACTGTGGCTATGCATTCCACATCACACAGGCGTGCAGCCCTAGCCTTCTCCAGCTCAGTACGTTTCGCCACAGTACCGAGTGAGAGGATGTTAAATTTACGCCGATTCACGGCGGGAGTGTAATACATCAATTTATAAAATGTATGTACGGTTTGGTCCGCTCCAACTTGTGATCAGGGCCACACTCAGCTCCACGCAGTACACGTGTCATGCGCACTTCATGCATATCACACTGACGTACGATGGCATAGTCGAGCAGGTGAGCATGACCACTCCGTGGGTGCGTCCAAGTTGCTATATCACTCGCACTCAGTGCAAACCGAATGTTCGTGATCGTCAGGCCGTGAGTGGCACACAGTGAGAGCAGCATGTCACCGTTCGCATTCGCTGAGCCAATGCCATGCGCACCGATAACATCTGTCCACGCTGATGCATCACGCCCAACGCGCGCGTTGAAATCACCCAGCAGAAATAGTCGGTCGCTCCTCGGCACAGACCGTATCACGGAGGACAGCTCAGTGTAGAATTGGTCACGCGTGTCATCAGGATAACACATGTTCGGACCGTACGTGCTTATAAAAGTAGCAAACTTACCTCTTCCGAGTCGTAGGCGAACGGTCATCAGTCGCGCGCTGATGTCCGTTGATTCACCCACCAGCTCGCCATGGAGGCGATCGGATATTGCAAATCCGACCCCATGATCACGTGGTGCTGATGCGGCGTTACCCACCCAATAGAATGTGTAGCCAGCACCTGCTTCATGCAACTTACCTTGCTCAGCGAGCCGGGTTTCACTGAGCGCCGCAATATCGATCTGGTAGCGCGCCAGCTCCATCGCGACCAGTGCAGTGCGTCGCTCCGGGCGCTCGCTGGAGTTCCGATCCAGTAGTGTGCACACGTTCCAGCACCCGATGCTGAGTGCTTTGCGCGCAGGCATACGATTGCATTTGTTGGGCAAGCGCACGCGAGGTGGTCGTTGTGCTTCGGAGGTTTGCTTGAGGGACTGCGCCCGGGGCCTTTGGCTCAGTAGCCTGACCCACACGGCAGTGGGGAGCAGATCCAGCTCGGGAATGTGATTGCAGAGACAGATGGGGATTTGCTTGACGGCCATCACATGCAGCCTTGGAACAATTATTATATGTTTTGCGACCGTAGTAGGATACGCACCTGCGACCACGGCCAGACGCAGGTGGGTTTTTGGCGGGTTTGCACCAATTTGACCAGGGGCTGCCTGGCTTGAGGCGGGCAGTAGCAAACCATTGAACACCCGGAGGTGTCCTCCCACCATCAGAGACAATGCGTGGCACTCGTGCTCTACGCCAATCGAGCTGTGAGCTTATAACCCGTAAACCTGTTGTCTGCCATGGCTAGGTTTTACGGGAAGAGGGCCATCGACCACTTCCTAACCTCCGGAGAGGATGGACTAGCATACTGCCAGGGCGCCCACACCTGACAGGAGAACGACTCGGGTCCTCAGCCAAAGCCTTCGATTAAATGAACACCCGAAAGGCAGCGGGTCTAGCACATGGTCAGTTCACTGACTCATGCGGATTGGTGTCCTGGATCTTAGCAGGGAGAAGGGCGAATTCGAAATCCCACCCAGTGGTCGCCACGTGGAGGCGCCCAGGACATGTGACGATGGCGCAACAGTAGCAGCAGCGGGTAGACCATCTGTCAGGATCTAGCCACCACCAGCCTCAGCGCACCATAGGCTCTCCCGCCATATATATATATATATATATATATATATATATATATATGGTTAGTTTAAGCGACGTTTGCAACTTAATAGAAGATAGTTCGGATGGGCATTGGTATGAGACAAAAATGCATTAGGACTATATTGCAATCCCATCACCTGAAATTAAGGGACTTAGCGTGTTATCACGCGGTTCGTAAATCTAACGCAGCGTACCTACCAATGCTACGCCCATGGTGCTTACGTTCTCGACAGGACCGGTCGTCATTACGTTGTTGAACCTTAGTGGCCTCGCTCTTGTCTCAGTAGGCCTGCCTGACTCAGGCACTGGCGACCGCATGTGCTACAGCACCATGCGCTCGATATCGATGGAGTACAACCTATCAGCGCCTGCCGCTTCTTCTACGCATACATGAGGGCTTTCTGCTGCACTTCCGCAACTGCTTTCGTGATCAGATCGCGCCATGTACACCGATCAACCGCCTTGGATTCCCATGAGCTGCAATCAAGATGAGAACGTGATAGGCTCACTTTGATCATGTCCTGGTAACGAAGCTTGGGTTTCTCAACGTTCCGCTTCCTCACACTCAGCTTACCGTTTAATAACTGCTTCGGTATCGGCGTAGAATCCATACGCCGCACATGACTATCGAGTCGTCAACACACACTTGACGCGCGAACTCCCGGGTCATTTGGAATAACGCTCTATGTCTTCTCTCAGCGTAGTCACCGTATGCTCATTCGATTTGCATTTTTCAGCTCTACACAGTGATCCATCATACGTGGAATAATCTTTTACCACTGAAGTATTTATCATCGCTAATGGATTTGACTGTTATCCGTGATTGAACACAGACGGATAACTCATTCACCTTTTACCCATCTGTTGTACACTATTCGGTGCAGAATTTTCAAGGCAGTCCGAAAAGCCTAAGCTTGTTTCAATCCGGTGTTTCTAAACGCATATGTGAAGGAATTTATGCTCTCTCAGTCTGTATTCAGCCTTGTGTTTAGATTCATTTACTAGGTCCCAAACCAGCCGGGCCTAACCTCGATCGATCAACCGACCAACACTGCAACGTGTGGCTTCAAGGGATCACCTCTGACAGCGGGCGCGCGACGCTGGCTCACGCTTATCATTGACGCGGGAAGCTGCACTAACTGATCATCTGAAAAACGTGTGGCCTTAAAACTTCACGCCCTCGGCGAACATGTCTCCCATTAAAAGGAAGTGACTTTTCTGTTAAATTGGTGAAGGGTGGGCTAGTTTGTAGCAGTTGTTTGAAAATCTATCACATAACATGCCTTGGGACGGAGTCGCTAAAAACGAGACGGTACAATAACACAACAGTGACGTTTTGGTTCTGCTCAGTATGCAGTGCTATCCTAGTTGTTAGCTGTCTAACTGTGCTACTGAAGCAGTGGGAGACTAACAGCAGCCGTCGAGCAACTGGTGTGCGCCAGGGTTGCACCTATGAGAGGAAACGGACCTGCACTTGTATGTGAAAATAACACCTCTAATTTCCCATTCAGGCCGAGGAAGAAGATAGTCCGGCGTCCCAACTTTACCCCGGCGACTCAATCTCAACTAGTACCAACTCCTTTCTCTCCCCCCCATAAGTAAAAGCATTGTCTGTAGCGTGCCTGCTTCAACTTCTGTACAGTGTGTTACACCTAGTATTTTGTTCGTTATACAGAAGACCCTAAGTTACAGTCAACCAACCATAGTGAGGAACCAGGTAACATACGCATCGGTTTCCGCCAAGCAGACACCGGAAATAGCACCGGTAACCTTGGTGGCCGGATTATCGGAAACTAAAATGTCGCAGCACATGTGGCCCCCATCAGTGCCGTTCACAAATCCACCAAATGCACCGTAAGTTAAGGCTCCAAAACCAGTAGCCACCAGGCGCAACCATGGTGCCTTAACCTTGTGTGCACTCATGTCACCGAATACAAATCCAATACAATTAAGGGTAGGCTGACAGACGATCGAAATCAACGCAGTTCCATTTGTACGGTAATCGGTGTCCATGCTGATCCCACGACGTTAAAACGCATCTCGCGTCACCAAAACGCATTGCACTACGATGAACCCGGTTACTTCAGGTAACACTGAACTTAGTGGATGAGACAGCGTCGCTTCTGCTGTCTGCGAATCGACTCCTCAAGTGGAGTGCGCATACTACCTAAAATCCCGTGGAAAGTATCTGCAGCGAACCCAACTAACAGAGAGAGGAACATAAAAATGAAAGATAAGAAAGCTGTACTTACTCACAGTGTTCCTGAACTTACTGATTCTTCTTTCGACGATGCGCAGGCACACGACCGAGAGCACTGGCACTACATCCGTGAGGCTCTTCCTCTCGAAAATGTCGTGCCCACCTCGTTGACAAGGATCCCCTTACCACCGAACTATAATGGGTGAGGTCCCAGGCTGCTGAAAATGTTATTGCAATCAGAACTAACGACACAAACTCTCCTAGGTAACTGGACTAAATTCCGTAGCAAGTTGCCAACAGAAATTCGTCTGTAGGCAGCAAATACACCGCCACCTTTAATGACAACTCACTGGAACAATGGAACAATGGTATATGACGGGTAAAAAAGCATACACTTAACGAGTCCCGCAAGTTGGCAATAGAAATACTAACAAATTGGCAAACCACATAAGTGGTTGAAGTAAGGAGTGTCAGTGAGATAAAAGGTAGAAGTGTAACAGTTTTAGGGGGATAAAGTGGTACGACGCAAAACTGGCTAAGAAATTGTTATCGTTGGTGATGGTAGCAAATAAAAATGGAGTACTCACCGGTTCGCACAGATTTACGACCGTGAATTTGGGGTATAAATCCAAAGAAGCTGGTCAGCCTAAATATATACAAGCGTTTTCGTTCATAAAACAAAGCGCAGGGCGCTCAGTGCGACGTCCAATCGTTTTTTAAACGTATCTAATGTGGGGGCACAAACTACTGAGTTTGGAAGGGCGTTCCAGGGCCCGCAGACCCGGAGGGAGAAATAGGTTTTCCGACAGTCTAGACGACTGTACTGTTGGCTCAGCTTTAAACTGTTACCGCGAAGGTTAGTGTTCGGGCTGAGCTTCAAGAGGTGGCGGCATACGTGACTGGGATCGCTCAATATCTGGTACACTAGTATGAGGTCTCCACGAAGTCGCCGGTACCGTCCGCTGAACACTCCGAGTATCTCCAGTCGTTCCTGGTAAGGAGTGTGGCGCAAGCCCTTGACGATTTTCGTTGCTCGACGCTGTGGGTTCTCAAGCGCTGCAAGGTCACGTTTTAGCCAGGGTTGCCAGGCCTGGATTGCATATTCGACGTGAGGACGCACGTAGGCATTCAGCATCAAAGAGAAGATGGATGGATCCAAAATTCCGAATGCTCTTCGCAGGAGTCCAACGTGCTGGTTGCCCCTTTTAGAAGCGGAATCTGACTGTTTGGAACACCCGAGGTCTTCCTGTACCAGCACACCCAAGTCGCGTTCCTGAGTGGTGGTCTTCAGATCGTGTGCCCCAAGCTTGTAGACGTGGACTTGTCGATGGCGGATATGAACAACGCGACATTTGTCCACATCAAACGGCGGGGCGTTTCTCACCGACCAATTCCAGGCCTCATTCAAGTCACGCTGTAGGACTTCATGGTCGTCCGATCGTTTTATCGCCCGCCAAACCTTGAGGTCGTCCGCGAAGAGTAAGAATTTCGACGTAATAACTCTTACTAGATCGTTAATGAAAAGCAGGAACAAACGAGGCCCAAGTACCGAACCCTGCGGTACGCCGCATCCCACTCGAATCGGATCGGAAAAGGATGATCGAACTCTAACTACTAACTGCCGTTCAGAGAGAAAGTTACCGATCCATCCTAACAACGGGTCTCCGATACCGTACTGTTGGAGTTTAATGAGCAGGATTCGATGATCCAGGCGATCGAAGGCTTTCGAAAAGTCCAAGAATGCAACATCGACTCCTGTTCCCTCATCGACAGTCTCGGTCCAGTTGTCACGAGCTATCAGCAGATTCGTCGTACATGAACGATGTTGACGAAACCCATGCTGTTCTGGCGCAATTATGCCGTAGTTTTCCAAGTATCCCATTAACGCATCTGCTATCACCGCTTCCATGACTTTGGCGATCACAGGCAGAAGCGTTACGGGGCGGTAATTGACAGGATCCGATCGACTTCCTGCTTTGTATATGGGCGTTATTACACCTTGTTTCCACCTCGAAGGTACGATGTTCTCATCGAAACAGCGCTGAAAAAATGCAGCTAGTGGTTCGGCCAAGTGGATGGCAGCTACCTGTAATGTTTTCGGGTGAATGTTATCGGCCCCGGGAGAGCTGTGTGGACGCAAGGATAGCAGCTTTTGCAGCACCATTTCTGCAGTGAACGTGACGTTGGATAAAACGGGCGGTGGAGTAACTAGTGGCGGAATATACGTCGAGGCTTGTACACCTTGGAAGATTGGGGAGTACTGGGCCCGTAATGCGTTGGCCGCCTCTTTCGCAGTATGTGTATACCCATTGGTCGTATTAAGTGGTGGGATTCCCCGTTGCACCTTGCGAAGTCCATTCACATGTTTGTAAAGAAGCTTTTTGTTCGAACAGAATCGTTTGGCTAGCTCCTGCTGATGCGTTCTCTTGTCTTCGCGAACCAAAAGCACACAGTAGTTGCGATGCGAAACGTATTCCGTCCAGTTTTCTGCGCTGGGGTTGCTTTTATACGTGCGCCATGCCCGATCCCTTAGAGTCATGCATTTTCGCGTCCGGCTTCGCAAGAATGATTTCGCTGTGCGGGGATGTTGGGAAACTTTTGGTGTTGAGGCTTCTATGACTAGTGACGTGATGGTGTTCGCAAATGTCTCCCAGGCTAGTTCTGGGGTGCAGTTAGCTAGAAACGTCCAACTGGTATTCTCAACTAAGGCAGACAGAACGTGGTAATGGATAACAGATTGCCTCGTTTCGAGCTCCGCAGCTGGATATTTGGCGTAGCAGATGTAATCGAACTGCAAAGTCACGTGATCGCTACGGCCCAAAGGACTGCACACCTTTAGTCCATCGACCATGAGCTCTTCGTTAGTGAGCACTAGATCTAATATCGATGGGTTGTTTCCTGTTCTGAACCTGGTTGGAACGGTGACGTGGTTATACAAGAAGGTGCTAGAGAGTAGCTCTTGCAAATATGCCTTGAACACCTCTGTCTCGGATGCTGGATTTTCCAAGTCATGGGTGTTGAAATCTCCTGCAACGAGGATGTGGCTGTACTTCTGATTAAGCACGGAGCGAAAAGCGGAGATAAGTCTGTTGTCCCTTTCCGGTGTAGATCTCGGTGGTCGCCGTATCATTAAAAAAAGGCATACGTCGTTGCGTTCCAACCACAGTTTGCACCAAAGGACGTCGGTGACACAAGTCTGGGGATCGTCTATGAGCTCACAACGAAGGTTCGTTCGGAAATAAATGAGCACGCCACCGCCCTTGCCCGTTCTGTCGTTCCGGAGAAGTGACATACCCGGTATGGCAATCTCAGCGTCTGTGATTTCGCCGCTCAGCCAGGTTTCGGTGATCATTATGATGTCTCGAGGCTCCGAAGCCAAACGGTGACGGAGTTCTACCAACTTACTTATGAGGCCTTGTGCATTAGTATACATGCAGGATAGTGCTTTTGTAACCAAGAGTGAGCTAGCACAGGTTGTGGTAGAAATGGAGTTTGTGCCGACCGTTAACGGGTCGGCCATTAACCGTTTTTTTGTGGTGACGTTTGCCTTTGAGTTTGCTTTCGGTTAGACGACTGATCGCGGCCTTCCGGGCCCTGCCGGTCCCCCGTGTTCAGCCGTGTTTCGTGGGATATTGCGGTTGTTGATAAATCCATGCCTTCACAAAGTTGCATGAGTGGATGGTTCAACAATTTGATCGCTCCCCGTGAGTCGTTGGTAATCCGTGGCAGCGTACCTGATGCCTTTAACCGAATTTCAGCTGGCAGCTTCATGCGGAATTTGGACCAGTTTTCCAAGGCGAGCGGTAACATAAACTCAGATTGAAGCACCACCTTCATAAGTCTGGGACCGTTCCCTTTGTAGTTGGGTGAAAATGGAATCCTGGTCAACCGCTTAGCGATGATATTATTGAGGGAGATTTCGTGGCGGATGTAACTCCATTGCTCCCGGTCATGTGCATCCGCTGCATCAGAGGTTGAATTTTGGAGCTCAGGAACCCCGTACACAATTATCGTCCGTTTCGCCTCGGCTTTACGAACTTCTTCACGGTTGCTCATCTTTTTCGGACGTTCGTTCCAGGGGATATCAGGAAGTATACGCGCCTCGAGTGATGAATGACAAAGCCTGTTGGACGATAGTAGAACTGCCTCTGTGTCCTTGATGGAGTTTAGTGTCACCCGGAGAAGTCGGGGTTCACCGTAGTGCGCTGAATTTGGATGACGTGTGACTCGTCTCAGCATTGCAGGTTCAACCGAAATGCCAATCGCAGTACATATAGACTTCCACTGATTACGATCATCCAACAGCTTCCCCTTTATTGTACTCGCCTGTGATTCAGGAACATTTGTACACACAACGGTTAACGCGCCTTGGCTCCTTGCGTTGGATGCAGATTTGCCATGACTTAAAGACACGGTGTTAAACGGATTGTTTGGTTGTTGGAGTCTGGTCAACTTACTGTTGCTTGGTGAGGCCACCGGAGTCGGAGGTAATTTAGCCGGTGTATGCATTGAGGCGACTGAGGCGTACGACGCCCGACTTTTCTCTACGGCGGAAGAGGTTTGCCCCGGAGCTTCCGCGGTTGCTGTTGAATGGAGGTGGGGCGTGTGACTCAAAGGTGTGGACATCAGTACTCTGGATGTTCGTCCGCTTTTGGGAGTTGAGTGAGGCAAGGGATTTGGAGAAACTGAGGCTGCAGCGCGACTTGAGCGTCTAGCCCTTTTTTTCGGCCTCGAGGTGGAGCTTTCTTTGACCGACTGTGGTACAATCATGGCCATATTCGCGTCCGGTGGTGCAAGCCTGGCGTTCAACAAATAAGCGATTGTCGCATTCAAAGTATCGCACCTTTCCATGAGTGCACATAAACAACCGACCACTGGAGTTAACTGGCAAGTTGGACAAAACCAAAATGCGTCAGTAGCCTTGTTTATTTGCCTTGCTTCTTGGGCGGACTTTCCTATACAGCTCGGGTGGAACGAGCCACTGCAGTTTCGGCACGTTATACCCATTTTAAGGGCTTTGCCGCAATTAGCTGAAGAGCAGATACGTCGTTGCATGATATTCGGCATAGTTGTTGTATTTTTTCAAGCACGAGGACAAGCAAGATGTCGATCACAAATTCCAAAATGACGGGCACAGCAGTAAATCACTGAGATCTCCGAAGATATCAAGCGGAATTCCACGAAACTTTCACGGATTGATGAACACACGAAACTAAAAAGTTTGGTGCACAACTAACACAGCAACACACGTAAAATACAGTAATTCCAGAGAAAAAGCAGGATCCAGCGCGTGGTAGCAGAAAATTCCGGGCGAAACTCTCAATGTAAACACCAACTGTAGGACCTGACTAGGCGACGGTTTCAACAGTAGCTATAACATCCAGAGGGACACAGCAGAGCACGAGGGAACCCCGGGATCAGGGTCATCTGATACTTGAATATATACCAAATTCGTCTGGAGAGCCTGCAACCCGTCCAAATAACTAGTAGACGACGACCTTACATCAGTCGGCGTAAATTCACTTTCTTCATCCTTCCCACCAAACACACTTTTGGTCTCCGAGAAGCTCACTTGCATATACACAAATTCCCAAGGTCTACACAGCAACTAAGCTGAATTAAGACTTCGACACGCGTCAGTAGCTTGGGACCTCATCGCTACCACGGAAACGGGGTTTCGTTGTGAGATAAGGGATGCCGAAATCGCGCCAGCAGGTGTGTCTGTTGTCCGGAATAATCGAGCCAACAAAGTTGGTGTGGTAGCCCACTAATTTCGTAACAACATGTGGTGTAAACCCATACACGATTCGAAAACCGATGTACCTGACTCTATTTGGGCAGCTTCGAGTTGAGAGGGAACGACCTTGGCTTCGTGGTTGTTGCTTACGGAACACTATCCTCTACACCTGAGATGAACTGCAACATGGTGGCTGCATTGTGGTAGGTGATAAACAGAAAGTACGATCAACTTCTATTCGCCGACGATTTCAACTTACATGCTCTAAAATCCCCGACCACACCAGGAGGGCAATTCAAAGCCGAAATGCAAGATCTTGTCCCAGGTTATCCGTTTTATGGCTACGTCACTTCGCCTACCAGGTTCAGGGGAAATAACAGGCCAACCATATTTCGCCGAATATTCACTAATAAATAATTACTGATCGAGCGAATGAAAATCCATAACCCTCCAGACCGCAGTGAGCATGCGACTTTGTATTTCATGTACACACCTATGCTGAATATCCCGAAGACCGAACTCAAACAATTCGAACCGTACCCAGTTACGTCACCTTAACCCGACTCATTGAGGCGACCGACTTGAGTTTCCTAACCGTGGATGCACCGTATATTGCCTGGAACCCTTCGTCAGTAAGTTTAACACCCTGGATAGTGGAGCGTCGGAAACCAAGACCATCGGTTCCAGAAACATGACGTCGTTGCTACGGTATTACACGCAAATGTATGGTGATGCGAAACGCGGTGTGGTATACCCAGAAAATCGACCCGAGTCCGAGTGCATGAAAGGCATATGTTGTCCACCGTAACCACTGTACCGAAGTAGTGCACCAAGACAAATTAGCTTATCAACATGTCTTAGCCCAGCGATTAACTGCAAATCCTAAGCTTCTGTACAAGCACGTGAACAGCCTCCTCAAGGTGAAAGTGGATTTCTCCTCTTCAAAAAGCGGATGGTCTAACTCGGACTGCTAAAGAAGCGTTGGATGTTCTGCAACAACAATATGCACCATTGTTTTATGGCATCCCGTGTTCTCCTGAATCTTTGGAATCTATGGTGTCCACACCAGCACTCACTCATATAAATTTTACGGCAGACATTGTGATGAGAAAGCTGTTATCTATGCTCCTGTACACCTGTCCAGGAAGTGACGACATCCGCCCAAAGACGCTTGCTGTGGAGGCTACTATTCTGGAGGAATCTTTGGCGCGACTGTTCCACCACTGTCTTGACGGGTAGCGATGCGGAAACACAGAGTAATAACTCCTATTTACAAAGGGGTTAGTCGTTCCGACTCAGATTTTTATCGACTAGTGACTCTACTGCCAGTTCTCTCAAAAGTTATGCGGGCTATCATTGCCAAAGCACTCATGTCTTATCTGGACAACTTTGATTACATTGCTTAGCACCAACTCGGTTACCGCTAGAATCGGTCATGCACAACCAATCTATTGTTAGAACGAGACAGCTGGACCAAAACTGTGGACGCTGGTGCAGTAGTTGATGTGGCTTACCTTGATTTCTCTAAGGCATTCGACCGGTTGAACCTTCGTATCCTTCTCACTAAACTTCAAGAATGTGACATTGGGGACCTTCTCCTCGGGTGGATCTGCAATTTTTCCCGCACAGGCGTCTGGAGGTGAGATTACGTGAATCCATGTCAGACTCAATTCACGTCGAATGCGGAGTACCACAAGGTTCGGTATTGAGGCCCCGTCTATTCTTGATTTTCATAGACGGTCTGACGAGGGAAATTACTTCCGATTTCCTATTCTTCGCGGATGATATCAAGTTATGGTGAGCGATCAAAGAACCGAACGACCACGAAAAGCTCCAGCGTGACCTCAACACAATTTCAAACTGGTCAGTTCTGAATACACTACCGTTCAATGTCGAAAACTGCCACGCTGATTACTTGCGCCATTGGCATGACTAGGCCTGGGTCACATGTATTGCAAAAGCTTCCCAAGAACGCGACCTTGGTGTGCTCATTTAAAGTGACCTTAACTGTTCAAAGCTGTCAGAGGCTGCTGCAAAGAGAGACAACCAGCATGTCGGCTTGCTGCGGAGAGCATTCGAAAGATTCGACCCATCCATCTTCCCCATGATGCACAACTCTTACTTGCGCCCTCATGTTGAATACTTCATCCAAGCTTGGCAACCCTGGTTGAAACACGACTTAGAAGTACTAGAGAAACCCCAGCGCAGGGTCACAAAGAACTTCAAGGGCCTACGAAATCTGTCCTACCATCAAAGGCTGAAGTCACTGGGAGTTTTCAGTTGCCGCTACCGAAGGCTGCGCGACGATCTCATATTAGTCTACCAAATATTGACTGACCTAATCACGTATGCAGTCCCCTGCTGAAACTCAGCCATAACACCAATCTCAGAGGTAACTCTCTGAAATCGTGTGCACAGTATAGCCGCCTGGAATGCCGGTGGAGTTATTTTTTCGGGTTTGCCAACCCTGGAACTCTCTCACAAACTTCATTGTTTCCTCCCCCACCTTGGCTATTTTCACAAATAAACGATTGGATCTTGTCCTTGGCACCCATTTCTTCGTTGCCTAAACTGTGCTACTTTGGAATATATTAATTATTCCTCAAAACCGGATTAACATTTTACATAAACCTGGAGAGGTGGTACGGAAGTGACTTTTCTCACTGAGTACAACAACTATATCTGTCCCAATTTTGCCTCATCGTTCGCATACAATTCCAACTTACACTACTATTATTCAGCAGTGTATCTGCTAGATAAACGCTCAAACAGACAACTCATTTATCTTTTGATAATTTTAGTTTCACCCCCACCATCTTGCGGGACTAGTCAACCAACTGCTTCTTTACCCGGCATAAATCATTGTTCATTGTTCACATAAATTGTGAGGTGTACCTGTTGGCCGTTAGGAGGGTAGCTTCGGTCGTCGCTACTTCCGCAGACTCATGAATACGAAATTGGATAGGTTGACTGGGAGACGGACTTATGCCGACTACATGAGAAGGCGATTGAGGACTTCCTGCACCGAGCCACAGTCATCGTGTTTGACTGTCACACTGCACATCTTCAGGTCATCCGTAAACAAAGCACACGTCCTCCGAAGGATCTGAGGTATATTGTTGATATGAATCAGGAACAAGTAGTCCCCTGCACTGTACCTTCGGTTACGCCACTGGTAGAAAGATACCAGTCGGTCAGATGGCCATCGACTTGTACCTTCCACTTTCGTCCAACGAGTAACCTGCGGATCCACTGGTACAGTGAGCCTCCAACACCGCATACTCCCAGGTTTTGGAGGAAGACCTCATGGTTCACGTTGTAGAATGCTTTACTGAAATCGATGTAGATCATGTCGGCAGACCTCATTGCCTGCAACCATTCATGCCTCCTCCCGAGTAGGCCTGTGATGTACGAACGGCCTGGCATGATTGCATTTTATCTGCCCAGTGAAGCGGCAACAACAGATGTTAGAAAAATGTGTAAAAACGTATTGTCATATGATCCTTAGCTCCTTCCCTAGTCACATTAATACCAGTGTCCAGTTACACCGTCTTTCGGATCCCGCATATATATGAAATTGTATGACCGAATTGACCGCTTGCGGCGTTGGACTTCAGTTTCGGTAGTTTAGACTTCACTATCCTCGCCGCTCACTGAAAATCTCTGGCGCATCGACAACTAGTAATGTAGTCATTATGCCACTAAACCAGCGAGACGAATTCCAACTTGTCACACACCGTTGGTCCGCAAATTTTCTTACGTTCTCCTCCACTTCTTCCTTCCTCCCTTGCGCTGCCTTCTGGACTACTCCTCACCTTTGATTTGTCCAGTTCACCCCCCCCCTCCACTCCACCGATATCAATCCTTAGGGTCCCCTTATAACACACTGTCGATGACTTTCCCAGTGAGAATACGTTTTGGGCCGTGTTTCCTAATACATGTTTCCCAATAAACCAATTGCATTTTCTCCATTCCCTCATTTTATCCCAGTCCACAACCAGTTCTGCTTACTGAATCTTAGTGCCGAATAAATACCCCAGACTCTTTTTTGCAGATTATCAAATGTTCAGGAAGTACTGCTGCAACAAACAGTGTGCCGGGTGTATTTTCTACATACTCTAATCATTTGATGCTTTCTTGATGGATAACACCAGTTTGCGCCGTTGAGGATTCTGTGGTTAACCGCTTCTTACGCTGGATACCTTTTTGCTCCACCACAGGCTGCTTCCGGTATGATTAGCGTTTTAACTAATACTCTTAGCTATGCCCAACCATGCCAGTATAAACTGATTGGGAGGGATTTGAATACCCCAAACATCAATTGGCCTATCTTGTTTGGACGCACCAAATACCATCTGTTTCTGACTAGTGTAAATGTAAATGCTTGACACAGCATGTCCATGCCACAACTTGATTCGATAGCATCCCCGCTTCTTTCTTTCCGTAGGGATACATCCCATGAATGTCTTGGGTTGGGACACCTTCTCTCGTAGTGACCACGATATCTGGAAATGTACTTTTTCGTTGATGGCCGTGCACTGAAGCAAACTGATGCATCACAAACCTTTCTAATAAATTTGGTAGGGTTCGATGCACTCACAAGATCAAGTAACTGAGTTAGCGTTTTTCTCTAGAGTGACGTTTACATATCCACAAATGAGTTTTATTCGCTTGTTGACAGATGTGCTGATTTTACCACCCTCCGGCTAAACACTGGAAGCAGTTCCTGAACAGTAGTAATGAGGAGAACCACGCTGAACTACACGGACTGAGGTAACACGATTTCTCAATATTAATGCGAATACAACCCTTCTCAGAGGCATTACGCTGCAAAATGTAAGCTAAGCTCATGGCTGATGAAGCATCAGTATTTAATGGCGCCAACACAATGTTGAACAATAAAAATAAAGGCATTTATTTTCTTTTGACCAATATGATAAATAACATCTGTCTGAGTGTCAAGTTAAATCTGCGAGGAACTCAACTATTTGCGATAAATCGGAATATTTGTACATCAGGTTTACTGGTCTGGTTTTCATTTTTTCTCCGAACTGAGCAATTGTGCTCCAGACGTTTCGTCACCAGTCGTGGTGACATGATCAGTGCCTCACGGCTTAGCGTACAAGCTCGTTGAGTGCGTCTTTGGCTCTTGATTGGTAGGCAGATTATCCATCGCTCAAGAGCCAAAGACGCACTCAATGCGCTTATACGCTAGGCCGTGAGGCACTGACCATGTCACCTCGACTGGTGACGAAACGTCTGCAGCACAATTGCTCGACTCGGAAATGCAACTATTGCTTCTCGAAATCCCTAACTTAAAACTCGTTTCTTATTGCGCGAAATATCCCGACTGAATTTCACACCAGATAAAATTCTACACCTTCTTGTCAGTATCAAACCGTCCACACACCGTGACTTAGCTGGCCTCCCACCAATATCAATTATGTTTCTGAGATCCTGGCATCCCGTTTCTACTTTTCAACTTGTTTACCTTGTCGATGTCTTTGAGTGTGTATCTGATTTATTGGAAATATTCTATCATTATACCGAGATATAAAAGTGGGCCACTGCATTGTTTTACCAACTACCGCCCCATTAACTATAATCCAGTGATTTCTAGGATTGTGAAGGGAATCATTAAAGAGGCGATACTTATTTCTCCGTTTTCAAACAATTTTGTTTACATGTTACAGCACGTTTTTCCAACTGTACTAAAACAATTTGTCATGTTGTGTACATTACACCAGGCATTGACTCTGTAGCTTCCGTCGTAATAGTACCTCTGGATGTGTCGAAGACGTATCACTGCGTGCTGCATCATCAGTTGTTTCCTAAACTCTAGTTATTCCCCAGGACAGATCTACTACTTTCATGTTTCTCGTCTTATTCATCAGGCCGAGCACAAGTTGTTCATTTCTGCGATCAAATTTCTACCCCCAACCTGTAACTATTGGTGTTGTAAACGAGAACGTTCTGGGCCCACTATGACTTCTTCTAAAAGGCAGAGGATGTGTTTGCACATGGACGTACATCTTTTGCAAACGACAACAAGATCGTCTACTTTCCACCCGAAGATACTACGGTTTGCACTGAATAAGATACAGTATGACATAGATAAGTTGCGGTGCTGCTTGTGCAGGTAACATTCTCGGTAGACAAGTGCGCTGTTTTCATGCATAAATGCACCCTCTTCCTAAATTGCCCTACATTGAACTGCTACATTTCGAGTGTTAACTTATTGAAATCCCTTTGAATGCCTTCGTATTCGGTACTCCATCACTTTCGACTTCGCAGAGCAAGTTTTGTATCACTTGGTTGTCGCCCGAAACATGATCAGGTACACATGTAGACCCTTTCAGATAAAAGAAGCTCGGCTGTAACGTAGTCAATGTTGTGTTCTCTCTCTTTTGGAATATTGTTAATTTATCTGTAGCTACTTGCGCAAACTGGATACACTGGCAATTGCATGTATCCAAAGGTCTTTTACATAATATTCACGCGTTTCACGTACAGAATACTTGGCTACCAACTGGGAATCGTCGTTATAGTTTCAGCGCTTCAGCTTAAACTTGTTAATCTTTCATAAATTGCTTTCTAATCTGACCTATTTTTTAAGTGGCACGCTGAAGTTTAAATGTTGATTCAGGTACCAGTTTAGGAATCCAACGAAAGTAATCTAATTTCCTATGGTCAGAATTAAGCTTCCTTTGGACTTTTATGTCGTTCGATATTCGATGATCTGTAGTTTGCTCCCAAGTAACATTTGTACAACCCAAGCTACCAACTTAGAATAACCGTGGAGCGTTACCCAATATTCAACATCTAATCGCCCGCGGAGCTCAATGGCATGGTAATCACGACGGTGACCGCCAACACCAGTTTGCCGAATCCTACTCCCAAATCAGGCTACTCCACCTGATGAGTCCAAACAAAAACGAAACGCGTTGTGGAGCTCAGTCATGAGAGAGAGCAACACCGAACCCTTCAATCTTAGTGATATCTTTAAACTCAGTGTCACGCTTGACGAGATGAAATTAAACGGTCAAGCAAATGTGTAGCGCGTGTGGGCGTTAATTTAAGGCTGAACAACGCATGCTCTCCCTGCTCTGCTATCAATTTCTTCTAATCTACCATGCTTAACAGGAGGCTTTCATGTCCCCACGGAAGTTATTACTTTCTCTTATGTAGACGTTTCTGTTTCGTCACTGGATGCCGAAAATGGAAAACAAACAGAGCTCCTTTTCAATCTTAATGCATTGATCCCAGCAGCTTATAGTCTTCTAGATTTTAATGCCTATTCCATCAACAGTATATTATAAGGTTTGGCGTATGTGTGAACCCTTGTTCATAGGTTCCTCTCCTGCTTTATACTTCCATTTTCTCCACTGTTCCTGGGTGCAATAATTATCTTTTTCTCCTATAAAGTGGTGACGTATACTTTTCTGAGAAGTGTACCACACCTTCCTGGTTCGTAGTGGATGCGCAGCCACGTTGATATTGCTCCTCCAATTTTCGTGAATTAACCAAACTAGTGTCATACGTTCTTATTAACTTTCTACTTACGTGTCTGTGCTGATATTCGTATGTCAAGTATACATGACTTTTTCATTCTCGATTAACTTCGGTCACTTCTTCTACAAAATATAAAATGGATGCCAGCTTCGAACGCAATGAACGGAACACGAACATTTGATTGCTGCACAATAACCAGTTATGCCTAAGGAATAGAAGTTATAGACTCTAGAAGAAATCCAAGCATACCTCCCCATTTTCGTCTTTCTGCAGCACTTAACCCCTGTATATTTATTTGTTCTTACGTGAGAACGCAACATCTTTACTGTTCTGAATCTGGTCCTGCGTAGGATCAGCTTCTCACAAAGTCGAAGCATTTATCTTTAACTTACTAATTTATTTAAACGACATTTCTGCTTTCTTCCTGCTAGGCATGCATGAGGTGGGTACACGCCTCCACTTATGACCCTTCATTGTTCATTTCGCAATAAGCCAAGCGAACAATTCTGCATATTCTGAAAGCCATTATTTAATAGCCGCTAAACATATCCTGTTCCTCCGACCTTAAATCTTATGACTCGAATCGAGTTGCTGTTTGTCTCCATGATTTGCCTTGCCTTTACTTTCGTATAAAAACTGATAGGAGGCGAGAGGACGCACGTTCGTTCACTGAACAGGGTTCTTCGCTGTAGCTTCCAGGTAATCAGTTTGCGCCAGTTTATGCAGTCTAATGCTATCCTCGAGAGGGGAATTAACCTATTCGTTGTGTGCATCGTTTGATATTCCATATTCACTTCACTTGCGGCTCTTTTCCTGCATTTATTATCGGTTTTGCTGGCACGTTACTATATGCCTCCTGCTGTTCACGTTCTCATGTTCTCTTCACTAGGACCTTCACCGACGTTTTCAAGAGAGCAGGTGCTTACTCACTCAAATGTATCATCAGTGTAACTCGCTGCCGACTCTTGCACTGTTGCGACTCGAAACGCTTTACTTACACATTAGGTTCGTTTACGACCTAGACTCTTGCCACTGCCTCAGTTCTCTTAGGTTTTATTTGGGCGATTTTGGAAGATTCTCTATAGTAGACGTTACATGATGTGAGTTAAATTGTTGCTCACTGTTCTAGAAAAGTGGTTCTCAGTCTTTATGAGGTTATTACCCACTAAACGGGTTCACCACAAAGAATTACCTCCAGACATTTTCGTCTGAAAAGTTAGTGCACATTTTACTTTAATTTACGGAAAATGTAAATAAAGAAAACTTCTATTTTTGAGCGACACTTTATTAAAGCTACTGGTGACATACATCAATGAGACGGTTAATAGTGCTTAGTTACAACAATTTACGGTATATTTGGTGCGGTTTCGGCTAATGAACATCGTAGGTCGTGCTTCAAGTTCATTCGGTCCCTTGCTTTTGTGTGCGATCCCTGGTCAAACATGAACAATTGTCAGTGACTTCCAAGTCCTTCCTGGATAACAGCATTCCATCACCACTCTGTATTGATACGTCCTGAACACTATTCGCCTATTTTGTCTCTTCTACCTTGTAAACATTCGCTCGGTCCTTTATCTGGTCAGTTGTCCTATGCTCTCGATTTAGTGTTCACTCAACTCTGTACTTTGACCCAGTGAACGACTACTTTACTAAAAAGAACAACGATTAACGATAGAGGCGCCATTAATCTGCGCCGGTATACAGATTTTTCTTCGTATTTTAAGTAATAGAATTTATTACCGCAAATTGTCGAATTCACTAACCACTCACTAACGATTAGTCACTGATAGCTAAACAGTAGTGACTAGGCAGTTATATGTTTTGATACAGATGGTTTTTGTATTAATTTTGTTTGGCGACAGATTGATGACCCGATCCTCCAACTTAACCCCCGTAAAAGTTCACTTTATCCCCTTGGGAGTAATTACACACATTGAAAACCACTCTCCTAGAGCAACATTGTGCGCACAATAAGCAACTCTTTCGTGACTCCCACAATCGGTTCTCTACTTAATAACTTGTCAGTGATAGAAATTATTCGCAACCCGTCCACTGATCTGCCAGTTAAGTACTGTATCTCTTAAGCTTGACTCATCATGACCAAATCGTCTGGATTGCATAACCTCTCTTTAGAGAATCTTCTGCCAACGACCAACACAATATCTCCTATGTGTGCTTCTGGAGACCCGTTTTGGGAGCTATTTTTAAAAATGCCAACCACTTGTAGTTGTTTCCGTCACATACCTAGCAGCTCATACCTAATGATCACTGCATTAACGTTTATTTTGGTGCCTTATTGCCACAGAGGTAGATTCGTCGCCCAGTCATACTATCGAATTGATTTTTCTCTAGTGTACTGTGTTTTCGCGACTCGTTATACCCATGGTGCACCCCTACCTACCGTGCGTCTTACGAAATTCCCTTAGTGGCCGTGTTTTTGACCGGTTAGTTAAATTTTATTGCGCTTATGCGCGTAGCATTTATCTGCTGCAAATCCGCAAGTATTAGCGGTCACACGGTTACTACTCCCACATTCCGCTTATTGCCCACTTTTTCTCCCGGTGACCTTGAATACGGGCATCGACCTGTGGCCATTCACCTTTCAGTCAACCAAACTCGCACCCCACTGTGCATCACATTGCAACCCAAGCATGTCCGACTCGCTATCGTCCACCAGCCGCGCTGCCGCCGTTCCGGCAACGTGCCCTGACGTGACCTTAGAACGGCTAGCCTGTCGACCGCACCCATTGGCTTTGGACCGAGCGGTTTGTGGTGGATAGACTTTGGATTTATGCTTTATATTGGCTACCGAATAACCGTGGCATAATGTGCTTCCGTGCGCTGACTTTTTATCCTCTCCCATAGACAAAAGATTACCAGGATTCCTGTTAAGGTAACATCTTCCGGTCTTAGGCCTTAACAACACAGCGCACTGGTCCCCACGCTGCATAAGTCGCAATGCCCGACCATGCTGTTCGCTTCCGTATGATCTGTCACCCCACTCAGCTTCGATTTGGAATGCTCAGCTCAACTCCGCTGATCATTCGTTATGTGAAGAACAACGTGGTTGGCCCAATGGGAATATTTATGAGGTATGAATTGAAGCCGTCGCATCAGGACTCAGTCAGACTAAAACGAATATTCAACGAAGATTTGGACTGGTCAGAAAGGGTCGAGAAACTGATACTCGAGGATATGTAAGAATGGAATTGACTTCCTGGACCACGATGCGAAGGGTTCCGAAAGGGTGGACCAGGCGTCCAATGGTTCTCCTTATAGTTAGTGGCCGATTGACTGAATTTAGATGGGATAAATTGCATTTATGGAAGTAATATTCGATGAGGGTTAGGCAGACAAGAAAGCGGAAATAAAGCATGCATTCTTTCGAAGATGAATGGAAAGTTTCGCACTAGCTGAATGTGTTCAAAACTAGAAACACGCAACTTACGGCGAGCGCTGCGCTGGTCCCTGAAAATTGAGTTGATCCGTTTCAAAGCCTTTGACTTAGACGTCGGCACACGTTGTCCCGACTCAATATTCCTGTCAGTCGTTTCCTCTTGTATACAACACCATCAAATGACTACCATTGAATGTCATCTACACGAGCACCTGAGTTCCAACTTCATGTTCTCGGTTCTGCATAGATTTGAACATTATGAAATCCACTCCTGAGTACAAGCACATGATTGTGAGGCTTTAGTAAACATGCCGGTGTCATACGCATGTCTTTTGCCTACTTTAACCGATGTTCGTCAATGTAGATCCTTATCGTATTCGCTCCAAACGTGGTCTAACCGGACTAGGCTTCAAATACAGTATAGTTATTGGCGTGTCCAATGTCAGTCGGCATATTTTTGCACTACTCCCGCAGTTTCTCAGCCAGTCATGAGCCCGTTTCTCTTACACCGGAGATGGTGGTGATTCCTCACATTCTTTGTGCTGTACAATATCATTGTGTTCACTAGAGTTATTCACTCCTCTTGACCGCTACTATTGTGTCGAACCATCCTCATAGATAATCGATGTTTTACTTGTCCGCAGCAGTTAGTTTTTGGGTTACCAGTAGTGATGAGGATATCTAGGCGAGTACTCGACTGCTTTAAGTGCGTGTTGATCCTGTAACCTCTATCCGCTGCTTATACCCGTTACACCTCCTCAATTAAATTGACCGTGTATGTCACATTTCATTGTGCTCGAACGCATTTTATTCTTCTTTGAGCTGATACCACCGAAGTAGGCAGTTGTACGATGGGTTTTCGTGTATCTATGGTCCCACCCAACGATTCGGCTCAACGTCAAATTTTTAACTACTTACTTAGCATACGACCGCGTTTCAACCATCGTCCGAAGCATGCACCGCAGATCACAAACCTTCACTATCGAACATGATATTTTCACGCCCCTGTGGAAACCGACTCCACATTACCAATCAACTGGTTCGCAGGTATAAGTTACTCAGTGTCGTGTTCAGTCACAGATGTGGGTGTTCGATGCCTACGTCCGTGGCTATCTGGTTGCCAGTAGTCATGCATTTGTGCCCAGTGCTTTTTTGCACCCACTTAACTTGTTGCACTGATGCTTATTGGATGATGATCAAGCGCAAACCCAATGGGAACTTTCAAAAAATCACGGTGTAAACGGTTATTTACTGTGACAATGATCATTAACCATATGTATCAACCGTAATCACCAGCCGTTCCAGTTATTTCCTACCTGTCTCCTGAAGGTTACGTGGTGGGCGCTGCTTCTGCAACTACTCCTAATGCGCATGTATCCGCGGTTCCCAAGCACATTTCTTCTGTTGGGTCGTTGATATGTCCCGCTGTTGTCTCGGTTCCACCTGTTTTTTGTACTTCTATTCCACTGACTCGGCGTAGTAGTATCTGACTACGGCCCACCACACTCCCCCCTTCTAACCGTTCACTCTCCTTAACTTTAGTTGGAGCATTTTCGACCTTCAGGGCTGCTGATTGTGCGAAAATATTTTTCCTCCAATTCGTGTCACCTCAGTTTACTGGTAGGTACCCAAAGTAAATGCTCATGCTGAGCGATTGTGCACACTGGGTCTCGTCAGTTAACTACTTCGGTAGGAGTTTTTCACCATGGGCCATAAGTGGACGCGCATTGATGATCCTTTCATATCACTTTGCAACCAATTAGAAACACATCCCCGGTCTGGCGTCGTTGGTTTAGGACTTGTCCGTCCGCCGCGTCTTAGCTGCTTTCAGTTTACGGTTACCTGCCTTTCTACTTGGCTTTACTGAATGCATCTGGGTACCCATTTTCTTTCAGGGTTAAGCGTATGCCTTTACTACTTTAGGAGATATTTGCAAAGGGCCACATTCCAAACGTTAGAGCTACGAGTACTGGAACGGCGGTTTCTTTGTAGAGGTATGTTTGGACACTCGATGGGTCAACGAAAGCGATAACAAATCTTGCCTGGTCAGTGAAAACCGTCGCATCAACTCGATCGACCAAATCTCATCAATTTCAGTTATCGAAATGGGCAGTGCTGGTTCCTCGATTATCGGTCTTTAAGAGCTTACACGAAAGCACATCTCAACGTTTTTATTTATGCCTGACCAGTAAGCGCGTTGTCTCAACAAATCACTAGTCCTGGCGCAATCAGTTTGGCCATGTCGTGACAAGAAATTACCAGCTTTCGCCTTATTTTCATCGGAATCACGGGCACCGAGTTCTTGCTATCACCTGGCATGCACATCAAGCTCCCCGCTTCATTTACCTGCAGCTTTTTTTAAACTTTCCCGCATAAGGTCAGAACTGCTTGCGTTGGCTATTGTTTGGGACGGACTGACAGGTTACTCATACAATGATCACCTTGCAAAAGTGATTAACATTACCTTGTTCTGCGCCAACTGTCTTGGATCCTACTCCAACAGTATACTTTTGATACCGAAAGCGACGCTTGGTAGGTTAGCTTAGTTCATCATGCGTGATAAAATATATTAGTGTCTTGGATATCCATCCCCAGCACTTGGTCTATTGTGAAATCGTTCCCAAAGGCGCAGCATCCATCGCGCCAGCTTTCCCGTTGAGGTCTTTGGCGGACTTAATCCATTACAAAGATTTTTGGTCCGTTTCGACGTGAAACCGCTGACCTGGTAGGTTAGACCGCCATTTGTCCAATGCCCAGGTGAAAACAATACCTTCTTTTTTATAGTTGCGGATCTGCACCCCGCCGGTTGCAAAATTTTGGCCTACTCAGTCGTTCGTGTCTATGTTTCAAAAATGCTCCGACGTCGCTAGCACCCGTGGCCACCACGCACATCATTATGGCAGTGGTCAACTTCGGGGTCACCTCCAGTTTTCCAAATTTTCACTGGATGCTATCAAAAACTGGTTGGACTTCTGCAGTCCAGGTAAGTTTTGTATCATGTTTTAACAGCTCTTACAAGAGTGAGACCGAACTATAGGATCCCCTGACGAATTCGCTGTAATAACCAGCACTGCCCAAGGACCTTCTAAGAGTGCTCTTTGAGTTTGAGATACGTGCCTTGTATTGTCATTGTTTTCTCATGCCCTGGCCTCAGTTTACCTTGCTCACCTTACGGTTTATTAATATCATAAAAGTCTCTACTCTGTGATTTTGGCTCTTTTATATGATCTCCCGACTACTGAATCTGTTCCAAAATTACTTTAAGATGACCGCTATGCTCCGCCTCAGGTTGAAAATACACGGTGCTATCTTCTCTGTACATTGCCACCTTCCCTGGGTCACCCATTAAGCGCAGCATTAGATGTTGGAAGGTGCACGGTGCTCCCGATAATCCAAAAGGCATCCTTTGGTAATGGTATTGTTTCTCACCGACCCTATACACCGCTTTCTCTTGGTTTTTCGTCTGTTCTCTAGTTGCCATTATCTTGAGCTCAGTTCCAAGACCGTGAATACCCTTGGCTATTGTAATTGATCAAAAATGTCTCCTTGATGACACTTGGACGAAATGACTCAAGGAGATTTCATTCAGTCTTTGGAAGTCCACCTAGAAACGTTACTTTCCAAAAGCCTTCACGAGTACAACTGTGAAATTGTGTAGGCTGTATGCCTCTTCAGTCGCATCCTTCTCCGGCATCTACTGTACTTGCTTCTTCAACTCCAGATGCATTGTTTTCCTGTGAATCCCCTGTGGGCAACACGTCTGTCGTGTTAGCGCATTCGTATGCTCGATCCAGTTACAAATTCCATACGAGTTGACGTCATCCGTAAACAGAAGGTGGTTTTGGCCGATGAGTGACTGCAAGTCCGGGTTCATGTGTGTCACGACAACAACCGAGTGCAAGGAGACCGTTCCTTCACGGTCAAGGAATGGGAAAGACCCGTATTTAGCCAATAACTTCCCTCGTTTTAACTTACAATAGCCTTGTTGGACTTCAGGAAATCAGCCCCAATTTGGTTTACTTCGCGTCGGGGGACTCAACGATGTCGTGTCAGTTTCCGTCCCCCGATTCCGACGAAAAACAATATATACTGCGGGTTAAAACGTCAAGACTTGACAAGTACCTTGGGATGGTCTGTGTGAAACACAAAGTCAAAAATGACATCGAAGTAAACCGTACTTTTATGGATTCATCAGAATATCCACGTTAACACACATGTAAATCCGTCTACCCACCATTGCGTGTGGTCCAGTAAGCACAATATTTGTCGCGATTTTGGACGCCTTCAAGGACTGCGCTGAACAGCCAAGGTAATCTTGTACCGCCACCGCTAAGTCGCGATCTCCAGTGTGTGGTCACCAAGCTTATATCTGATAGTGGTCTTGTGACGTGCGTGTACAATAAAGCACTTGTCCATGTTGAACGTAGGTAAAATCGCCTTTGGCTTTTCTAAAGCACATTGCAACAAATCGCCAACCAGATATTGTGATCATCGGCAAAAAGCAGAAAACTCTACTCACTGATTCACACGAGGTCGTTGTTGTAGATCAAAAATAAACGTGGCAATGACACTGATCCTTGTGGAACACCTCAACAGGATCGTACAATCTGCCCCTAAGCAAGACCTAAAACCCCCACTGAAGAAGAAAATTTCCGACCCATCCAAGGACAGGGCTCCCAATTCCGCATGTTTGCAGCTTACGCAGTGGTATTTGGTGATCTAAGCCAGCCATTCTCTCGGGGAATCATATGACCACACTGGGGGCCACAGAGAATTCCCAAGGGCCATAGGATGGGAAAATATTTTGGGGCTCCATAAGGGGCAATGCTGTGAAAAGCGGGTTGTGATGATACAAATGGCAAAATTCATGTTTAAAAAACTCTTATATTTTCTTTCTGCGCAATAGTCAGTGAAATGAATTAGGTGCGCGCAAGTGGCTGTTTACGAAGGGGTGAAAGCCATATCGGGCAGACTTTCACTTGCGGAGCCGGCAAAACTTGCGCAGATTTCGCCGGACTCGCCTTAAACATACAATCACCATACGGCGACTAAGACTGCGCAACTAACAACCGATTCATCTTCAAGACTTTGATGTCTGTCCACAGTGAACCAACTGGGCTTTACTCAAGTCAATGATACATCTACTGTGCAAGCTGCGGCGAATCTAGCGAACCCTCGCCAGTACATTGTGGCCGTTACCGCACAAAGCCACATTTACACTGAGTTTCCCTCAAGAAAACACCAGTGTGACAATTTACGTGCCGGTCAGTCTTTCTAGTTCTGGTCCCCGTGCAGTTGCGCTAGGTTACGCGTTCTTCGTCTCCAATCTCAGCTTCCGTGTACCTCTAGCGTCTAGGTCACGTTAGCCCGTAACCTTCTGAATTCGAGTGGCTACTCTGTGCGCGTAGGTTACTGCGTAATATGCACCTAAGGATACTTCTCCTAACACTCATAGTAATCAAATACCTTGCCAGCACTCATTGGGCGTCATGTTTGGTAATAACCGATGTTGGTTATTATTTTCGTTGTTGGCTTTCCCATGACGGTTTCTTGAACTATTCGGCATTTTCTTTCGTGGTTGTCGCTTCTGTTCTTCACTTTATTGTTGTCACCGTTTGGTGTAACTTCTCTGCAGTGAATATGTGTCCACCGAGCAGTCATTTTCTGCGTTCCGTCTGTTTTCTTCATTGGTTTTCATCAAGAAGTTTTCTTCCGTCACTTTAGCTATCCGCGGTATTTTTAAAGTTATCCTCCGAAACCCATTTTGGATGCCTCTAACAGTGTTTCTACACTGTTACCTTATAACTGTCGCCACTAAGAGATGTTACAAGTATGTTCACCAAATTTCTTGTAATCTCACGGTCAAGCATGAATAACTTTAGTGCCACCAATTATTCATATCATCTGCGTGTTTCGCCTTGTCGAATGATATGCTTTAATATCCATGATACAACTGTGAAAAATCAAACAAATTATATATATATATATATATATATATATATATATAAGTGTTGGAAGTTTGTGAGTAGGGTAAATATTTTGTAGAAAGTAGAAGTCACGATTAAAATTCACGCACAATAATATATATATATATATATATATATATATATATTACCCACCAATGCAATCGTATGCCTGCGCGCAAAGCACTCAGCATCGGGTGCTAGAACGTGCGCACACTACTGGACCGGAACTCGAGCGAGCGCCCGGAGCGACGCACTGCACTGGTCGCGATGGAGCTGGCGCGCTACCACATCGATATTGCGGCGCTCAGTGAAATTCGGCTCGCTGAGCAAGGTAAGTTACATGAAGCAGGTGCTGGCTACACATTCTATTGGGTGGGCAACGCCTCCTCAGCACCACGTGAACATGGAGTCGGATTTGCAATATCCGATCGCATCCATGGCCAGCTGGTGGGTGAACCAACGGGCATCAGCGCGCGACTGATGACTGTTCGCCTACGACTCGGAAGAGGTAAGTTTGCTACTTTTATAAGCACGTACGGTCCGACCATGTGTTATCCTGGTGACACGCGTGACCAATTCTACACTGAGCTGTCCTCCGTGATACGGTCTGTGCCGAGGAGCGACCGACTATTTCTGCTGGGTGATTTCAACGCGCGCGTTGGGCGTGATGCATCAGCGTGGACAGATGTTATCGGTGCGCATGGCATTGGTTCAGCGAATGCGAACGGTGACATGCTGCTCTCACTGTGTGCCACTCACGGCCTGACGATCACGAACACTGGGTTTGCACTGAGTGCGAGTGATATAGCAACTTGGACGCACCCACGGAGTGGTCATGCTCACCTGCTCGACTATGTCAGCGTAAGTCAGCGTGATATGCGTGAAGTGCGCATGACACGTGTACTGCGTGGAGCTGAGTGTGGCACTGATCACAAATTGGTTCTGACCAAACTGTACATATATTTTCGTAAATCGATGTATTGCACTCTTGCCGTGAATCGGCGTAAATTTAACATTCTCTCCCTCGGTACTGTGGCGAAACGTGCTGAGCTGGAGAAGGCGATGGCTGCACTCCTGTGTGGTGATGTGGACTGCATAGCCACAGTGGGCGACCTGTGGCACCACATTCACGATCAATTGACAGCTGCTGCCGAGGAGACCATTGGGCGCGCAAACTGTAAACGGCCTGATTGGTTTGATGACAACAATGTGACGATGGGCGCATTGGTGTCGGAGAAGAATGCAGCATTTGCTGCACATGTTGCAGACCCCAGTGACTTGGGGAAGAAGAGTTAGTTTCGCAAACTTCGACGGCGACTGACCCGAGAGCTCCGACGCATTAAAAATGCATGGTGGACGGAGAAGGCGAAGCAGATGGAATATATATATATATATATACATATATATATATATATACATATATATACATATATATATATAATCTGATCAGTTCTACACTGAGCTATCCTCCGTGATACGGCTGCTCAGAAACTTAACGTTTATGTCAGTTTCCTTATGCATCAATCGAGTTATTTTCTTTGTCTCTCTCTCTCTCTCTCTCTCTCTCTCCAGTGATTGGCTGTTGTTTGATATCCCTGGTGTGGCTGCGCTTGATGTGCAAGTTGACAAGGTGACTACCTGTCTATTACCCACTACCTCGTCCATACTGGCTCCAGGAGACAGTTGGTCGTTGCTGGAGGGGACGGGGTGCACGGTCCGTGTGGCCGCGTTAGGAGCAAAGAGTGGTTCCATGCACTCAGTGTGGAGCGGACTACGGTCCAGCCACCGCCTTGTGTGCGATTGATTCTCCAAATACAGCGTGCTTGTGTTTGCCTGTGAAGGAGTGTGGGCCGGCTCCGTTGATGAAACGTGGCTCCCATCCGCATGCCTCCCGGTCTTATACCTTCGGGTTTACACTGGACATGGGGTGTGTGGTTAGAGCTGTTGATGGTGCAGCGCAAGCCACCCATGGTCCCTCTGTAGGCGCAGGCGTCATGTGGATGGCCACAGTGACAGGCAAATCCGAAACCGGATGCTGCCAACCATATATATAACATATAACAAAGAAAACAAATCGAGTAATGCATAAGGAAGCGATGACATAAATCTTAAATAATAAGCATTTGAAATGAGTTGTTTACAAACAAATCCGAGATAAGTTCAAAAAGTCGGAAAGTAAATTTTACGGTAAGGCCACAAATGTTATCGAAAAGAAAACCAATTGGCTTAAGCAACGTGTGCAAGTTTATAGAAGATAGTACAGGTAGACAATAATATGAGAAATGAAATCATTAGGATAAATTTGAAAAGCCACCACCTGAAATAAATAGACTTAGCATGCAAGCACACGGTTAGTAAATCGGATGCAGCGTACCTACAAACGCTGCGCCGGTTCTGTTTACGTTCTCTGCAGGACCTGTCGTCGCTTCGGTAGGGGGTCCAGAGTGGCCTCGCTAATGGCTCACTAGGCCTGCCGGAATCAGGCACTCGCGACCACATGTGCTACATCACCATACACTCGATGTCGATGAAGTACAACCCATCGGCGCTTTCGCACTTGCCGCTTCTTCTCTGCATACATGAGGTCTTTCTCCCGCACTTGGCAACTGCCTTGGTGATTAGATCGCACCATGCACGCCAATCAACCGCCTTCGATTCCCATGACTTGCAATCAAGATTAGAACGTGAGAGGTTCACTTTGACCATGTCCTGGTAACGAAGCTTCGGTTTCCCCGAATGCCGCTTCCCCAAAACTCAGCTGACCATATAAGAGTTGTTTCGGTATCAGCGTCGAATCCATACGGCTCACATGACCGAGCCACCTCAGGTATCTCAGTAAAAGTATGCAGTCCACTGCATACATTCCGTGTCAGCAACTCTGTCGCCCCAACTGATGCGCAAAATTCGTCGCAAAAACAGCTGATGGGACCGCTTGAAATATCGCACATGCCGCCGGTACATCGCCCACGTTTCACTGCCGTATCGAAGAACGGACAGCACCATCATCCGCACTGCGTGAAAACAACGCACAGTCGTCAGCAAACAGCAACATACGGATAGTTGTCTCACAGCCTAGAGTTCTCGCACCGAAACGACGGATGTTCAGCAACCCACCATCAATACGGTGCTCCACACGAACACCTTAAGCACAAGCGGCACCAAAAGCACAGGACATCATGGCATGAAGATGTATATTAAACAGTGCAGGAGCTAAGACACAGCCTTGCTTCACACCAGAGACAACTGCAAAGTCACCCGAGGTCACTCCACTCAGCTGCACCCTCGCTCGCATACCACTGTGCAGACATTCAAGTAAACTTACGAACTTACGCGGGAACCAAACTTACCCAACATCAACCACAATGCCTCGCGGTTCACCATATCAAATGCCTTGGTGAAATCATCGAAAAGCAAATACAACGGGTGGTGTCGTTCTCTGCACTTCTCCTGCCACTGACGAGCCGCAAACACCATATCCATAGTGTTTCGACCCCAACGGAATCCACACGACTCTTCCGCCACGTTAGATTCCACAACCTGATTGACGAGGCGATTGAGCAGGATTCGGGCAATCACCTTGCCCGCACAAGTCAGCAGGTTGATGCCACGATAATTCGTGTAACATTGCTTGCTCCCTTGACCCTTGTACTCTGGTAGCACAAGGGCATCCTTCAGCTGAGGAGGCACCTGCTCTTCAATCCATACGCGTTGCACCAAGTGGTGCAGCGCAGTCAACAACGCGCGTCCGCCGTGTTTCAATACTTCAGGTGGGATCCCGTCGGCCCCATCACACTTGCGGTTTTGCAGCTGATCAAGTGCTCTCTGCGTCTCATCCAGTGTTCGCGTGTCTGCCAGGCTTGCCTTCACATCGTACTGCTTAAGGCCGTTCAATGTAGGGTAGTCGATCTCTGAACGGTTGTTCAAGAGACAGTTAAAGTGTTTTCGCCAGATCTGCGTCATATGTACAGATAGCGCATGAACTACCATCGTTCAGCGAACTCAGCGGCTCTAACCTCGGTCCATACACCAAATTGAAAGTCAAAGAATTCCTTGTGTTTGCGGCGTTCGGCGTAGCATTCCATTTGCTTCGCCTTCTCCGTTCACCATGCATTTTTAATGCGACGGAGCTCTTGGGTCAGTCACCGTCGATTTATACCAAACTTACTCTTTTTCTCCAAGTCACTGGGGTCTGCAACATGTGCAGCAAACGCTGCATTCTTCTCCGACACCAATGCGCCAATCGTCGCATTGTTGTCATCAAACCAATCAGGCCGTTTACATTTTGCGCGCCTGATGGTCTCATCGGCAGCAGCTGTCACATGGTCGCGAATGTGGTGTCACAGGTCGCCCACTGTGGCTATGCATTCCACATTACAGGCGCGCAGCCCTAGCCTTCTCCAGCTCAATACGCTTCTCCATAGCTAACCAATGTCTGCACAGTGGTATGCGAGCGAGGGTGCAGCTGAGTGGAGTGACCTCGGGTGACTGCAGTTGTCTCTGGTGTGAAGCAAGGCTGTGTCTTAGCTCCTGCACTGTTTCAATATATATCTTCATGCCATGATGTCCTGTGCTTTTGGTGCCGCTTGTGCTTAAGGTGTTCGTGTGGAGCACCGTATTGATGGTGGGTTGCTGAACATCCGTCGTTTCGGTGCGAGAACTCTAGGCTGTGAGACAACTATCCGTATGTTGCTGTTTGCTGACGACTGTGCGTTGTTTTCACACAGTGCGGATGATGGTGCTGTCCGTTCTTCGATACGGCAGTGAAACGTGGGCGATGTACCGGCGGCATGTGCGATATTTCAAGCGGTCCCATCAGCTGTTTTTGCGACGAATTTTGCGCATCAGTTGGGGCGACAGAGTTGCTGACACGGAATGTATGCAGTGGACTGCATACTTTTACTGAGATACCTGAGGTGGCTCGGTCATGTGAGCCGTATGGATTCGACGCTGATACCGAAACAACTCTTATATGGTCAGCTGAGTTTTGGGGAAGCGGCATTCGGGGAAACCGAAGCTTCGTTACCAGGACATGGTCAAAGTGAACCTCTCACGTTCTAATCTTGATTGCAAGTCATGGGAATCGAAGGCGGTTGATTGGCGTGCATGGTGCGATCTAATCACCAAGGCAGTTGCCAAGTGCGGGAGAAAGACCTCATGTATGCAGAGAAGAAGCGGCAAGTGCGAAAGCGCCGATGGGTTGTACTTCATCGACATCGAGTGTATGGTGATGTAGCACATGTGGTCGCGAGTGCCTGATTCCGGCAGGCCTAGTGAGCCATGAGCGAGGCCACTCTGGACCCCCTACCGAAGCGACGACAGGTCCTGCAGAGAACGTAAACAGAACCGGCGCAGCGTTTGTAGGTACACTGCATCCGATTTACTAACCGTGTGCTTGCATGCTAAGTCTATTTATTTCAGGTGGTGGCTTTTCAAATTTATCCTAATGATTTCATTTCTTATATTATTGTCTACCTGTACTATCTTCTATAAACTTGCACACGTTGCTTAAGCCAATTGGTTTTCTTTTTAATAACATTTTCGCGTTTGTGTCATTTTCTTAAAAGATATCTTCTGATCACGTGAAGCTAACGCGTGAAATGTGTCAGCTTTTACGCCGTAACGGCGCTTCGCTGCCGCGCAACCACCACCAGTCGCGCGCGGGCTGAGTATACCGCGAGGACGCCCACCCCTACACGGAGTCGAACCGGTGACCTTATGGTTGCAAAGCAAACGTGCAGACCACTCGGCCACCGGCCGACTAACGCGTACTTGTTTGTTATCATTTTTTATACGCTCATTTTGTGGAGAGTTAAATCTCCCTATCTATATGCATTATCCGATTTAGTTTCTTTTATCTTGTCGTTTCAAATGATTGGCTGCTGCTTGATATCCTCGGTGAGGCTACGCTTGATGTGCGTGTTGACAAGGTACTAACCTATTGGAAAGTGAATTTGAAGTACACGTTGTGTGGATGGATTGCGACGCGCAATCTCAAAGTAGACCGCGATTCCCATTGAAGTGAACCTGTCTATTACCCACTACATCACCCATACTGGCACTAGGAGACAGTTGGTCGTTGCTGGAGGGGACGGGGTGCATAGTTCTTGTGGCCGTGTTAGGATCAAAGAGTGATTCCATGCACTCAGTGTGGAGCGGACCACGGTCCAGCCACCGCCTGGTGTGTGCTTGATTCCCAAATGGAGCGTGCTTGTATTTGCCTGTGAAGGAGTGTGGGCCGGCGCCGTTGATGATATGGTTGGCGGCATCCAGTTTCGGACTTGGCTGTCACTGTGGTCAGCCACAGTACGCCTGCGCATACAGAGGAACCATGGATGGCCTGCGTTGCACCAACCACCCCATATCCATTGTAGACCAGAAGGAATAAGACGGGGAGGCATGCGGATGGGGGCCACGTTTCATCAACGGAGTCGGCCCACACTCATTCACAGGCAAACACAAGCCCGCTATAGTTGGGAATCAAGCGCACACAAGGCGGTGGCTGGACCGTAGTCCGCTCCAAATGGATTGCACGGAACGATTACTTTCGTGATTTGATGTGGGTGACATTGTTGTAAACGTTTTGCAGATAAACTCATAATTGTGGATATGAAAACCATTGAATTAAATCACTCACCTGCTATGGCTTCTCGTCAAAAACGATTGTAGATGAATGTGATCAACCCAACACCTAATAATCACTGGCGTCCAATCTGCTGTTTCTGCCTTTGTTGTCACCCCAAATGTCGTGCTTCTGTGCCCTTTTAAACCCCTGTTACCTCCATTCAAGGAAGTTTAGATCCTTTCGTGTATGACTCATGATCGAACATGAAGAGATATCAGTGGCTTCTCATGTGTTGCATTCCTTCATTCTAAGTCGTTCTTGCATGACAGCTTCCCAGCGCCACCCTGTATCGATACGTCGTGAGCACTAATCGCCCATTTTGACGCTTCTAATTTGGAAACATTCGCACGCTACCTTACCTGGTCGTTTGATCCGGCGAACGACTGCCTGACTCAGAAGAACAATGATAGACACGGGAGCCGATAGATGCGTCATCTAGTTACAGTGAGCAATGACTGGTCAGTGATGGCAAATCAAAAGTGCATAGGTAGGTAGCGACATGTTTTGACAGATAATTTTGTTATTAAGGTTGTTTTGTGACTGATTGATGACACAATCCTCGTACTAATATGTACCCGCTGTAAAATGTCATTTTTACACCTTTGGAGGTAAGTAACCCCAGGTTAGGAAACCCTACCCTAGCCTAATGCCGGTGCCGAGTCGACCTCATCAGGACCTACCGCATTTTTCATCTGGTTGACTTCCCCACGCTGAGGCCAATGCTCCTTTTACGAACATCTGGCAACACGAGTATAAGGATGTGGTTCCGGATCTGAAGCGAGTTCACAATCCCATGTGCTTTGAATGGCGAGTGGTCAATGTTTGGAACAACTTTCCGGAGCATATAGTGAAAGCAAACAGTTTGCAACGAAAATGTGCAGCTCGGAGAACAGAACAAAATCTGATCAGTGCAGCAAAGCAAAACAGTGGGTCCCCTGCAATCATTTCTTCAAGGCAGAGAGAAGACATAGGTTGCGAGATGTCACCATTTCGATTATTCTCTTCAGTCGCAAACACAATAGGAACAGAAACACCCAAACGACTGAAATTTGAGGCGTTCTGCGCTGAAGTTATCCGTCGCAAGAGAGCAAAAATGGGCGCAGTCTGTAGGGTTCTCTTGTTAAAGTAACCAATACTTCTTTCCTACTGATTGCTTGAAGCACATACACAATCTGTCCTCTGTTCAGTTCACATGCACGCAATTGGAAGTCCTCTCACTTAGAATGAAATACCGACTGCCGCCAAAAGCGCTAGACAAGCTCATCACACAGGCGTATCTGAATGAAGAGCTCAGTGACCTCTCGTTAAAATCGACGGAAGATGCGGGTTGTTCGAGCGAAATTTGTAGATATTGCGAACCATTTCTTGTGTACTTCGATAAGCCAGAGGTGCTGTCTGCAAACTGAACACTATACAGCGAGCAAGGAGTTAAAACAAATGGAGCACGTAATGTTTCTACGCCCGGATAAAGGATCGGGTATTGCGACAATGATCCATTCTGGGAGACAGTCGGAAGTTGCAGCTGGATAATATACCGGAAAACAGCTTGGTGGAAGAGCAAGTGGTAAGGTAACTCCAGATCCTCTCACTATCCATGATTAAAGCAATGATTTGCAATACAGGCACTTAAAACGGACTGGCAAGCAGACACTCAGAATGAGAGGCGCTCTCAAGTTACACAGGGCAGGCAAGCCGCTACGCCCGATTATGTGTATGGACAATTCGTCTTGGCATAAGGTTGCGCGGTGGCTTGAGAAACTGTTAGGTCCACTGCGTAAACTCCTCGCTATGTGTTGCCTGAAAGACTCCTTTGAACTGGTCGAGACGCTGGAACAAATGTCATTTACTGCAGAGCTCATGTACTCAATAGACGTGGACTCCCTGATTACAAGCGTGCCTTTACGTGAGACGGTCGATAATTTGCGTGATTTTATCCTGAGCCGGAATATGTCGGTGGGCCTGCCAGTGGAATATTTAGTATATTATTCTACTGTGCACCGAAAGATATGGTTTGAGGGGCCCGATTACAAACAGTTAGACGGGGTCGCTATGGACAGCCTTCTGGGACTAGTTTTAGCCGACATCTTCCTCGGCTTGATAGAAAGGCGTTGCTGCCAGCATTGGTGAAGCGAAGTTGTACGAACGGTATGTGGATGACATTTCAGTCTTCACTAACGAAGAACATTTTACTCGGCTGCTGACCATCCTGAAATCGATGCACCCTAATCTATCGGTATCCCATGAACTACACGGTTGCATGCCTTTTGGATACACACATGAGAAGAGGGGCAGGAGATAGATTGCAGCGCACTGCCCACAGCAAATCGACTTAGAGTGGACAGTACCTTCATCTTTCAAGCTTCGCCTCCGCCGCACACAAACGCGGCTTAGTGAAAACTCTCTTCTACTGGACTAGACGTATTTGCAGCCCCGAAACGTTAAAAACCGAAGCAGAAATTCTACGCAAAAACTTGAATTCTAATGGGTATCCTGAGAAGTTTATTCAGACGCACAGCAGATCTCCCAACAGGAAAACACCGGTGCACACGGCTGAGAAAAAGGATATTTATTTGTCTTTGCCGTTCAAGGGGGACTATGTGGCGAATGATATCGGACGCAACCTCCCGTCCGCACTAACGCGCACCTACGGTACCACCCGGTTGCGACTCATGCATACCACGCGAGGGCTTCTTTATAAGCGTCGGAGCATCTCGTCGCGTAGTTCGGCGTGTCAGTTGCCGTGATATTTACATAGGCGGAACTAACCGTTAGTTAGCTCAGAAGGTAGCTGAACATTTGCCAAAGTGGTTGGGACAAGTGATGACGCAACAAAACGGGACGGATCTGAGTATGAATCGGAGCTCGGCATCGTCTATCACCAAGTGCCTCACCGCAACCCGTCATCATGTGAATCCTGAGACCACATTCAGTGTTATTGCGCAACAGAAGCCGATAATGTTAGCAATTAGTGAGATGTCGCTAAGTAAGGCGCATCAATCTGGGCTAATGGCATAGAAACTCTTGAGGCAATCAATTTGCTTGCCTTGGTCTGGACTGTGACCTTTTGACTGCGGTTGCTTGTTTTTCCATGTAGATAGTCGTTTGTGTGTCTGCTCGTATTGTGTTTGCGATTGAAGAGAACAATGGAAATATTGACATACCGCAACCTGTCTTCTCAGTGCAGAAATTCAGAAGATCGTTGGATCTGCATCTCTTCAATGTTAGATTCCGAGACAGATTACCGATTGACAATGATATCCCACATTTGTGAGTCCCCATATTTTCTTAACCACCCCAAGTGAACAGTAGAAAAATGAAAAGTGTGTTGGCAGGTTACAGATGGCTTTGCTTTTCAACGTTTTTGGTTATATTTTTATGAAGTTGTACAATTTTAAACTTCTAATTATTCCCATATCACGGAATACAATTGTTGTAGCATCTTTGGAGACCTAGTCTCGGCTGATGACGTTGAGATGGTTTGCGTATTTGGCACGGGGTCGCCGGACGGTGTCATATTCCGGAGCAGTCATATATCGAGCTGATTTTGAGGTGGAACACAACGCGCTTGCAAACTGGTGAAAAGTTGATGAAGCAGTCTGAGATTGACGTAATTGATATACTTTTATCCTTACAAACGAGCGGCAGTCGCAAGGTCTTCTATAGTACAACAAATATTATCTGATCGCACATTGTCCGAAGGGGAACATTTCTTTTGGCCACATCAGCACATGGCCAGATGAGGCATGGAAGTTCGGATGAAACCTCTCGAGGTACTAGCCGCATGAAAGCAGATCGTCCAGAGGAAATTTCACGGTTGGTCATATTACTTATCTGAACTGCTGACTATAAATACATTTGTCCTTTCTGATTTTCGTATCTTAAGTAAAGAAGTGGTTTACCCTTTACAGGGCGAGGCACACCTGTGAAGCTATAATCAATTGATATAACACCCCAAAAATCCGTTGGAAACTTATTCGTTAAACATGAAAATATTATGTACAATCCGATTATGCTGTACAGAACGATGAGATCACGTGTTTGGTCTGTGTTGAACTGTCCAGAAATTTACGATTTCTTTAACTTGCTGGTTGGAATGTTGACCGAATGGTAGATATCGATATCTGCTACTAGGGGTACAGAAAACAAGGAGTCAAAGTAATAAGCAGGAACCTGGGAGGGTAGTTGGTTTACCGTTGAACAAGTAGTACTACTGTGGACAATGGTATTACAGCATTTAGTTTGATTACTTCCACTACCACTGCCGTGCTTTGAAAGATCAAGTGTCTTCGCTGCAGTTTTGACGTTTCAGCATCGAGGATAATGGTTTCGACCAGTGATTTAATCGGACCCCCTACCGAGTTGATGTAGAGAGGGGCTACTCAGTCAATTTTGATTAGTATGTTTTGAAATTGACTGAAGTTACCTGGCTGCCAGATAGCCCAGGCAAAATATCGATAGTCGTGGTAGGGATTGTTAACGCTAGTAATCCAAAGGACTTTCAAAGTCCGTGATAGGCAGCTTCGCTCAATATTCGTTCGAAACGGAATTGTATGGATCAGTATTCTCAGAGTCTTGAAGATAGTTTTATGCTATCCGTGCGCCTTCGATGATGGATTCGTTCGCTACCAATGTATCATTGAACTGAAATAGTACGGGTAGGTTGGGCACCGAAAGGACTCTTACACAGTCTCACCGAGTGCCATTCATAGGGTCTGCTTTGAGTAGGACTGTTGCAGTGATGTTACTGGCAGTTTATGGGGATAACGGAAGGACCCTGAAATTTTTTCGAACAACGGATTCTGTTATACCCTATGGTTGCGACTGCAATGATGAGAATGCTGGCGGGTTCCAGATGAAGTCTACGCAGTCGAGCCTCGCGTTGCCGATAGGAAAATATTTATTTATATGCCCAGTAACAGCATAATCAACTAGGAACACGATGCGCATGGTGCGAATAGAAAACGATAAGATTTCAATAATGAAGTGCATTGCGTTGGAAACCATGCACAGGGGGATGAAACATGCAACTCCGGCGCAAGTGTACAAGGGGTAGTTACCATTGGAAATCAGAGTACGGCAAAAATGCGACGCACCAAAGCGATCAAACGACCGGAAGAAAAGTAGTGACGACAAAACTTCAGATATTAGCTAGGTGGTGTGAAAATCTTTGGTTTGACAGCCTTTTGGTGCGATGAAAGAATAGATGAGTTGAGAATGAGTGGGGTGTGGTAACGCCCGGAAGATGACTACTTCGGGGTTCAGCGAATAAACCGGGTCACGTCACCATACATAGGTGATAAATGAAATAAGATTTCTGGATGAAATCAAAAAATACCCGTTTAAAGTACGGATGTTTCCCAGGGCGAAGGACTAACATCGTGACTGTGGCGGCCCAAAATTGTAGATAAGCCAAAGAGTGAGCTCTGCGCGGGATACAATTTTTTTAAATGAACTAATCAGTAAGAGCCAAGCATGCAGAAGGCTGAAGGAGTAAGCTGCATCTCCATTTACTTCTCACGAGTAGACAATTCTAGAACACGAGCCAATTCTTCATCCTCCTGTCTGCGACGCCGTTCCTCCCGTTCCTGTTCTAAGCGAGACTCCTCTAAAACCTTTAAGTAAGCATCATCAGCACTGGTCACAGGTATCTCCGCACCGTCAAGACTGAGGCTAGCGGCGATTGCTCTGAAGGGGCATAAATGGAGTTGACAGTACACATAAAATAACAAGACATGCATTACAATATATCGAGAAAGTTGCTTCTAGCTGAGAAAGTGCTGCGAGCGAGCCTTGTGCATCTGAGAGACGATATTAATCACCAAGCAATTGGTCCGATAAAATCCTGTACTAGAATCATATGGTAAGAGGTGGGATAGATCATTACACAAACAATCATTGAAGCATAAGGTTCCAATTTTATGGAGGCTTGCAGAAAGGAACACTTAGTAAAAATATGAGACTACTTAGAGAAATAAATTCAACTAATTAGGGGAAGCGAAAAAACACATAGTGCCTTACTGTTGCAACCAGGCTTCCTCAGGCTCCACATATTCGTCTGCTCTTGCTTCGATGATGCTTCGTTTACGCTGTGTAACAAAAATGAACAAATAAAAATACAAAAATACCAGAAAGTCCCAGAAATACCCTAAACAAAAATCAAAACGAATCGGAAAAGCGTGTGATAACCAGCATTTCCACACAATATTGATTTGGCAACCATTAAAATGAATTGCGTGGAGAAAGAAAGGAAAATAGGCCACAGGCCAATGAAGAGAAGAAGGTAACACGAATGTGGCGCAGCATAGGTGACACTTACTAAGGAGTAATCACGATGCATCAAATTTTCAGCAGATCCGTATTCAACTAGGCTGCGTTGCACAGCCATCTGGACCATCTGCTCCTCCTCGTCCAAGGCTCCATAGTGGCCAGGGGAGTTCTCCACTATATGGTCGAAGAGATAAAACAAAGTAATTCGCATAGAAATGTGAATCGGAGCGGTAGATCCAAAACATAGGGAGATGTAAAATGTCGAAAAAAAAAGTTGCGGAGTTTTTGGTCGGAAACACTCGTTGGGAGGGCAGTGGCAATTGCGAATAGAGCAGGGACCATGGCGAGATCAGCGTAACTAAGACATTGTTGCCTAACTGTAATCAGAGACAGCAAAATAGTACAATGGATGCACAAGACAGAACAGTTTGAAAAGCTTCTGTACATTTTGATCTGGCCCTCTCGGGTTCAATCTCTTGCAGACGAGAATATACACTTTTCTATCAAACATGTGTACATATGTCTCGCTACCGAAACACTACAACGACAGTAGCAATGAGAAAATAAGAGGAGAAAGAGACATAGGGTAAATCCAAAATGCCCTCAACAGAAGTTTGGGGAAAAGTACCTAAACTCTGTTAACAACAAGGTTGCAGATAAGGCGGCTTGAGCGAGACAGCTTCCTTACGATTAGCAACATATTCGGCACAATCGACCTTGCACTGTGGATAACCTAGCCCAATAGAGGCTTTAAACGAGCACGCCGGCTAGCATATGACAGATAACAAGCCGCTTTCTTTAAGGTGAATAGTCAGGCAAAGGCAGGTCGCCTGGACTGTACTATGGAAGGTGGCACGAATCGATAGAGCTCAATTCAGTGAACATCACTTTAATTCCCGGCTGCTAAGTCCATTTGCTTCCTTCGAGACACGCCATCCTAGATCCGGCAACCAACGTAAAGTGTTCATTAGTAAGCGGTGAGTGAACACAGGTAGAAAACACGCTAAAACTGGTGGCGGCGGTAACAACAGATGAACGAGGTGAAATCAGAGACGCAGACACAGTGGATGGCAGGGGTAAAAGTGAGAATACTATTATCTTCGTTTAGGAACAGGGACGACTGGAAGTGGAAAAATATGAACGCATAGGTCTCCACCATGAATTCATTTAAGGTGTACACTTGATGGGTAAAACGGCTGCTGGGAGCATGCCGCATAGTGCTACTGTTATCGTGGAAGAAATAGCTAAAGGATTTGCGCGCAAAATCATTTGTAAATAAATCAAAGGTAGTTAGCTAGGTCGGTTTTCATGGACATAAACGAGGGCTACGCCAACGGTGCGGTTTGAGTAAACACCGGGAGGCACCGGTATAAGGACAAAATTAGCAAGAGACAGACTGGTACCTAAGGGGACAGAAGCAAATATCATGCACTGGTAGAACTGTGGGAGAAATTGCTTATCGCTCCGCGCAGTGGTTGCTCTAAACATACAATGGAAAAGACTGCAAGTAGCCTCTACTTTGAGGCAAGGAGTGACGATCGGGAAATAGAACAGAAGCTGACATACCGATTACGTGGTAACCTTTACCAACGTCGAATACGCTCTCATCCACCACACATTTGAGTGCTTCGATGTGATGACCATCGGGCCCATGTTTGTGATCAGCAGCAGAGTCCATGAGGGGTTCGTTTGTAAGGTCTCCAGAACCACTATGCGAAGTCTTTGGCGCCTTGGAGGTGGGCGCTGCGTTATTCAAGGGCACCGTAGTCACTCCGTACACACTAGTCTCTTGTCCATTGATGTTGCTGAACGAAACACATGTATTCAGAACGTGATAAAGAGGAATCTCTGAAATGGGAAAAAGTCGCTGTCAGTGGACTACAAGCTGTTTTGGAAAAGGTAACAATAGCGATTAGATTAGGAGAAAAAGACAGGCAACGGCAATCGCGCAGCCGATAGGAGAGTGCAGTGGAACATCGAGAAAATGGAGCAATAAACCGCAGAAAACCAGCGTTATGCGAGATCACTTACTCAGGTATTTCATGTCAAGCAAATTAGCACCGTAACTTGTCCACAAGGGCTTACCCAATGGTTGTAGTGAGAGCACCAATCTCAAATTAGTCACTAAAGTTACCTACCAGAATCAAATAATTCTTTGCTATGTGGGCAGAGATATACAAGGCGACTTTCTGCTAAGGTCTCAAATTGAAACAACATTGGTTCTCTCGAGAGGTACAAACCATATGTGCAAGCAGTTTGATAGGTAATCACATATAAGACCAATCATTGCTGGCAAGAAAATCAGTACCCGTTTTTGCTACACAGTTGTCGATTCTAAAGTGCGCGCAGTGGATGAGCTACAGTATGGAGCGCTGCATTGCTGTCGGAATAAGAATCCGGTTTTCTTCAAAGATCAGTCCTTCCTTCATTATAGAAATGAAGACGTGTTGGTTCCTTGGCAGCTTCTTTTCATGTTCTGCCCATCCTTCCGGTACTGTTTATTCTAGAAGCTTGAAAAGCTTATCTTCTGTGCAACGTCGCAGTTGTTGTAGACATTCTACAATGAGAGCAATCAGTTTTATTGCATGAACCAAGTCGGAATCTTCATATCTTCCGGTTACACCTGAAAAGTACGCTCTTGATAGCGCGTCGGCGAGGTGCATCATAGATCACGGCTAACATATAATATGCAGATCGTACCTCTGAAGGCGAATACACATAAGGCGAAGACGAGGTGGGACAATGTGGAGCCGTTTGTTAACGACGGATACCAGTGACTTGTGATTAGTGTAGACGGTTGTCTTACGACCGAACGTATAGGCGTTGGATAGTCCTAGAGTGTAAACCAGCGCTAGTATATCTTTTTCGAGTTGGACGTAAAGACGCTCAGCCTCCATCTCTGTGCGACTGGGAAATGAATAGGCCTACTGCTTTGCGTGAGCACGGATTCGATGAGTACTGACCACTGTCACAATGAATCTCGATTGGGGGACATAGATCAAAGTAGACGACGACCGGCGCGTCTGTAATCAACTCCTTGATCCTCTTGTTCGGCGCACTAGTGTCAAGTTCCAGCTTTATGGGTCACTTTCAGAGTTAGTATCATCAGACCAGTCAATCGTGGTAAGAAATGGCTCGGGTAGCTGACCATCCCGTTCAACATTCTAACAGCGTTTTCGTTCGTGAGAGGCATGTAGTTTATGGCCAATTTCTCCTGGGTCGCGTTTCAATCCCTCTATGAAATACTACCTTGTTTTGCGTAATTCAACTTCTTCACGCTTCCGTATAAGATTTCTTTCACTGCAGTGCTGCAGATATTGGCGATGTTGAGCGCAATATTCTCGAGTGGTATCGAAAACTAACACGTCATCCGCTACATAAAACATTCCGAGTAGATCTTCTAATGCCTGCATCAGCCGTTTCTTAAAGAGCTCACTGCATACTTTCAAACTGAAGGGTAAGTGAAACCATATAAAGCGTCCAAAAGGCGTTCCAAATGTGATTAGAGATTAAATCTCCGTCAAGTTCTACATCGAAAAGGCGGTAAGATATTATCCAGTGTAGTGAAGCATTAAGTGGTTTCGGGTCGATGCACACTAAGGAAACTTGGTGTACCCAATCTGCTGACACATCAGTATTGGCTAAGACGCCCAAACGTTGCAATACTTCCAATAACCTTTCGTGCAGAACAATGGATATCTTTCCAGCTAACAAGGATGCTCGCCTAGTAAATTCATTTAGGGACAAATGAGCGCATCCATTGAGTTTACAGACAAACCGCTAAGACAAAGATCGACGTCTGTGGCAGCCTGAGACGAGTGAACAAAGTGATTATGGTTAAAAAAGACAAAACCAAGGTGCTCAATAGAATCAATACCCAGGATGGACACAACTAGGACCTCCGGCTGGTGTTCCCTTTTTCGGGTTGACAGTATTCAAGATATCGTTCTCTTTCGGCTGCAGCCTCGAACCGTTCCACAATCTGACAAGTCTGTTTCACTGCACTCAAATCCCACACAATGTGTTTCGGGTAGTTTGCTGACAGTGGCTAGTGATTCAAGCTGAAACCGAACCGGCCGACCTTAAATCAACTGTGTTAAAAAGGCATTTCTTCCATCCATGATACCCAGTGTTATTTAATGAGAGCTCCTGCGGTCTTACTGACTTTTCCTATCTACTGAATTGATCATGGCAGATGGGCAACAATGAGCAAAACAGCTTTCGTGTGACACTTGATGCAGATCCGGCGTCAAGCAAGACAGCTCTCGTTTCGCTTTGGATAACTACGACTATAAAGTTGACAACTGGGCTCCTGTCTCCCGGTTAGCTGAGATGGGGTTTAGCTAGTATTGGAACTTGCATAAAACCATATTGTTGATTTCGCTAGCAATGCTGTTCTGGTCTCGCTAAGGAGACTTCAAGGACAGGTTTCTCTGCGATTAAGCGCTCGAATGCTTATCCAGTGGCCACGTTGTCAGGGTACTATATGGGTGGATTGTGCCCCATGCTGAGGCCGATGTTGAATTCATGATGCTTCTTCACTGCAGTTGAGTTAAATCAACTTACACTTAAACTAAGTCTTTTTAAGCTGGATAAATTTTATTCCACTTTATTTGGCTTGTTCTGCCTATTTGAATAACCTTTCATTGACTTGCGCTTGTTGTGGTTATCTTTGTTAACTTTATCGCGTTTGCGGCATTTTTTTGCATAACTTGTGGACATTTTGTACTTATTGCGGATTTGTTGCCAACCAACTTCTTCATATGCTAATTTAGCGAAGTTATATCGCAGTAAGAAGATATGGGTTGCGATATGTTAACATTTCGTTTGCACTCGTTAGTCGCTACGAAATACAGACAGAACAAAACAAGCAATAAATACGGTCCACATTTAGTAACGTAGATAAGCAGATAAAATTGGTGAATGACGTAATCAGGTCCCAGGCAATCTAATTGATTGCCTCAGTTGTTTCTGGGTACAGAGCACGGGACAATTTAACCTTATCAGTAGCCCCTCGCCCACTGCCAACAAGGTCGGACCCCTGTTGCGCAATAGCACCTTGAATGAATCTATTGGGTTCACCTGGTGACGAGTCGTCATTAGGTGTTTAGTGATAGACGAGGCAGGGTTACGGTTCATTCTTTGCTCTGTTCCGCTTTGGTGTGACAGCAACTGCCTTAGCCATAATGGGAAGGGTTCCGCCACCCTTTGAGTCAGCTGGCGACCAGTCTTGCCGATGTAAATGTCACCGCGACTGCAAGTGAACTGGTAGATGATGTTGGAGACCTCTAACAGGTGACCGCCTTGGGTAAAGGCGAGATGCATTGAGGGTCACTCCACTGAGAACGCTAATACCGGTATAGGACTGCGGCAATTTTGTTACAAGTTGAGTATGCACTGCTTGTTACAGCAGGCGTCACTTACTTGCTGACGTGACTCGCCATTAAATCAAGTCACTGCATCTTCCTCTTCTGGAGGATCACCACTTCGCAAACGTCATCCAATTCGAAGAGTTCCATTGATCCCTTCATGCGATGGCGAACACAGCAAACAAACGCACGAATTCAGTCACATTTCACTCACAATGACCACTAACGCATAGACATACATTTATACAGATACGTAAATCCAGTATGTTACTGGTCAACATGCTATATTTTACATAATTATCGACCATACGAAAGTCACAATTCATTATCTCACCACTCCCTACTCGAAGCACAGAGAGTGAGCCATCCGCTTTAGGCAAGGCACCAGTTGCTTGTAGCGGTGCCTGCGAGTGCTGCTTGGTGAGTGCACGTGAAGCAGCGGCATCAACATGGGTAAGGGCGGTTTGACCCCTCTGTCTATTCTCAGTTGCTTAACACCTACGTGCGGCTTCATGTGGAAGACGCGATCCAGGTGTGGCAGCCCTGGCACAAACAAGACCTTGCAGCGCTCTAGACTCCACAGCGAAGAGCCACGAAGAAGGACAAATGGTTGTTCAAGCTTCCTTATCAACTTAGACTGAGGACCTTAAAATTATACAGTGGCCGGTACCGGCGCCCACGTGACGACTTTATTACGGCCTACCAGATTCTAAGGAACCCCGGCCACGTCTGCAGTCACCTACTACAACTGAGCCACAACACGAATTTGAGAGGCCAACCAGTTCAAGTTAATCACGCAATACAGTCGGCTAGAATGTCGATGCAACTTTTACTCTCTTCGTGTGTGTCAGCCTTGGAACGCCCTCTCAAATCACGTTGTTTCCGCCCCCCTTTACCGGCGTTTAAAAAACGCCTTGATGTTGTCCTAACCGACCTACATTACGAGATATAGCCTGTGTGTCTCGACGAAAGACATAATGCGACGAACGCTGCTCAAGCGGAATTAAGCTAAATAACTGTGGTTGGCTCTTTCTGTGCGCCTGTGTTAACACTGTGGTGAGTCCATCAAAATGATTTTCATTTTATCCCTTTGTTTACTAGTCACCGTGGTTCTCTTTTTGGGTATACTACGGGACTTGCTAAGCATCCGCTTTTGCCCATAAGATACCATTGTTCCAAATGACCAAGATGTAATAGCCGGTGCGTTATGATGAGGTTAACTCCAAACCGACGATAGGACAGGGTGTATAAGGTCAGGCGTTTGCATCGGTCTCAGTACGACATACGCCGTAAACTGGGGATGAGCCTGGTAGCCATATGCTGAAAATGTCAAGTTTTTGCTCCTATACACGTATGATTAGAGGATAGACGGATGATCCATACACGAACACCGGTCTTGTGCCGGAAGAGAAGAGGTGCGTGACAATCACTTCAGACCAAACGCAGGATCAGCGATTGAGCGCATAAAGCATGCGCAGTCCGTTTCCACATACATTGTTCGTGTTGTCTACGGATTTCAAATAGCAGCGTGAGAGTACGCCTTGATATTTCACGCAAGGTGTGGGATGATGCGGTTGGCCGGCCAGTGCGTACGTGAGCCCATCAACACCCTTCCCTAGGTTCATATATGACGCTTTGACTGAGTTGACCGACAGATAGACAAATGTAGAGCACCTGGACAGGCAGTCGAGGTCATGCTAAAGTACGTCAGTCGTCGGGAGCAACAAATATTTCGCAAGTCTTCGTCTGCAAACATGGCACAAGGCAACCGAAAGTACATTTCACCAATTAGGGTGAAGTGAAGGTTTAGTGTGCACCAAAGTAACGCATCTTTAAGCAATGTTACCGGAAAAGTTGCATAAATAGACAGTTATCGAGCCAGTTCGCATGTGAATTGCAAAGTTTGTACAGAAACCGCAAGCAACATTGTTGGAAAAAGTTTGACCCGAAGCTATACGAATGTAGACTGATTAGCAACCCGTGAACACAGGTGCGGATAATAAACCGTTTGGTTCAGAGAGCACTGGGAGATAAGGGAAAGTAAGCAGCCGGAAACAGGTGAATTTATCGAACCCTGATGCTCAGATTAAAATTCTATCAACGAATGCTTGATTTTAGATGCAACCAGTGGAATTTGCATTGGTGATGTCGCCTAGTCCGGCGGCGAAGCGTTTGAAAACAAAGCACACAGCCAGAAAAAAAGGATGAAAAAACCTCATCAACATCCAAAGTTGTGAACAGTGAACGGTTATACTAAGCAGACGGGCACATGTCCCTACCAGGTGAGTACAAAAATGCAGAAAGAATTATAATGCTAACACTACCGGGATTGAAAGACCAATAGAGGGCAAAATCGGATGCTGGCTAAATGGTTACCCTAAGCAGCTCGGGGTAGTGTGACTGGATCATCCAATACAACAGGCGCCGTTAGTGGGTAGGGCGAATCAATTTCGGGCAATTAGTGTTGCAAGATATCAGATTGGCAAGGTAGTATACCAGACAGTTGAAGGTTGAGGCTGCGCAGTGAGGAGCTGGTTAAAGAGGTGAAGACGCAAGGTCTATCGATAATCTGGGGTTCTGAATTCTTCGGCAAACGAATTGATTGGCAAGCTTGTGTCACGCATATCCATCCACTCACCTTCTGTGAATGAATGCGAAAACGATTTTTTCTATAAGAGGCATCATACTTCCATGACGCGAAGCAGTACCGGATAAACGTTGCCAAATGGACGATGGAGTTGGCCAACTATTAGTAACCATTTCAGAACGTCTACTCTGTGCTTAAATGAGACAAACAACCTCAAATTGAATGAGGATTTATTTTTCGGTAAACTTGCTAGGTCCGAGCATTGGGACTCCAGCTCTAACTGAAGAGTCCAAAACCGGTTGCAGTGGTTTGGTGATAAAAGCATCTGCATGAGAGTCGTGAATTCTCGGGTTGAATTTTACAGGACAAAACCAAGCATGGACCGTGGTGTTGAGAGCGCGTAATACTTAGCAGCGTCCAACTATTCTTCATCACTCCTTTACGAAGACTACCGATAAGTATCACAAAAAACACAGTGGACTTAATCAAATTTGAACTCCAAAAGTTTGTGAAAACGGAATAGTAGTAGGGAGGCTGGATTCGCGATGTCCCCACTGTCCTCGACAAAAAGCGCACTGAGCGCATAAGTAACCTAATTAACACCACCGATCGTTTGAATTTACCATGATAAAGGGCATGGAGTTACAAAGCAAAGCATTCGAAAATGTTGCTCGGTGCGGTGAAGAGCGCAAAGAAAAAATGGTGCTGACAGCTGAATCACCCGCGTGGACAAATGCGCAACAGCTTTGGGGAAAAAAATGCGACGGTAAACTGAATTGGCTTCCCGAAAACGAAATAGATGTGCACTGAAATGACTTTGAAGCACTTCAAGTGGCAACACTAGTACAAATGACAATCAGGTGTGAAGTGGATGATGATGATTTACATAAAAAGCGAGAGAATTCCAAAATCGACCAAGGCTACTGATGCCAACACGGAACACCATCTGTTATAAGGTAAACACAATCCTATTGATCAACTTAGATGTGCGGTAGTGAGTTAAGAATACACTACCAGACATGCAGCGAAAGTGTGGGGATAGTACAGTTGGAGAATTCAGGCTGTTTAACTTTACCAATGGCATTGTGATGTAAAAGGAGTCTGATGAAAAGACAATGTAGCCAAGTTAATGAAGAAGAAGCAAAAGTGACTATGCAAAACCAGTATACGTGAATCAGAAAGGTGGCAAAAAGATAGTCTAGATGAACACCAGGGCAGACCAGAGTAACTAACAAAAACAGTTAGAAAAGAACTTACCGATTTTTAGAGGAAAACCAGTAGGCAACTGTTTGGTTAAGAATTCTTTCAATTTGTGGAAGTAGGGATTGTATTCGGACATCAGATCAACTATAGGGATTACTTGATCCTTCAAGGATAGCGGAAAGTTCCGACAAAGCCATAAGCGTGCTTTGAAAGTTTTGACCTTGGTGGTCATAGACTTCGGACGACCAATATCCAATCCCAAATTGAATGCCTTGTCTAGATTGAAATACTGTTCGACCGTAATGTCACTTGGGTTGTAGCTGGCCGCCTCCTGAATAAAAAACCAAATGTAACAACGAAATGACAATAGGCAGTGCATATAGAAAGATAGCGAAATCAAATCAGTCGGAGAAAGATAGCTGTGATGAAACCCAAATCCGGGATAACGAGCGGATACTTTTACCGCTGCAACACCGACACTCAACCGCAAACATCGCCCAAGCGGTAGCAAATTCGTTGAAAGGGATTAAAATGCTAGCAAATACGAAATCGCTAAAATTTATAATCGGTGTAATCAAGGTAAGCGCGCGAAACATTGAAATGCATACCACGTAAAAAGTTGTACCCTTAAAGAAATGTTGAATGGAGCTGACGTGACCAGTGCACAGCATTAGGACGATGAACGATCTTCCGGAAAAGTACTCGGCCACAACGATTATCATCATCATCATCATCATCATCATCATCATCATCATCATCATCACCACCATCAACAACAACAACAACAACAACAACAACAACAACAACAACAACAACAACAACAACAACAACAACAACAACAACAACGGTACATCAGCCACTTGAGCTGATGCTTCATTGCCATACAATCATAGAGACATATGGAATAAAGAATAAGAAGAGAAAGGGAAATTACTTGAAAAACTTAATGCTCTAAACAAACATTCAGGGCCAACTCGACTAAACCTTGGGCAGACAACATACCGTCACAAACAGCTGGCTATCGTGCAAAGATAAGGCGGCATCGGCGAGACAGCTTCCTTGCGGTTTTCATTGCCACGCGTCATAATTAACCTCTACCCCAGATAACTCAGCACCAGACACAATTTAAACAGGATATCTGACTAGGAAACGGCAACACACGCGTTACTGGTGTCGGTTGCGAGCCATGTCCTGTAAAGTCTCAAGCCAAGCAAAAGGCGAGTCAAATAAACTCCAGCTCGGAAGACGACACGGAACAACGGCACCCAGTTTGGTAGTCAGCGATTACATTTCCGCTGCCAAGTCAAATTCTGCCAACCTGGAGCCTTGCGTCACCCTACACCTGGTAGACTAAACAAGGCCCTTCTATGTAAGCGGTGGCCAGGCATACGTAGTACGTGCCCGAGCCAACGCAACTTATTCAGTGCTATCTGTTGTTCTAAGGAACTAGATTGGGTATCACGGCCTAGTACTTGCCTATGCATATCATCGTTGCGGACACACTGGTGCCATCTGACACCAGCAATGCTTCACAGACAACGATAATCAAAGACAAAGAAGCGCCTAAGATCTTCAGAACGAAGGGGCAAAGTCTCACTACCATAGAGCAGAACGACCCTCACTGTGGCACTGTTTACACGGCCTTTCAGACGTAAGGAAACTCCCTTCTGTCGCCAAAGATATCGCAGGTTCAGGAAGGTAGTTCTGGCCTTTGAAAGGTGTAAACTGATGTCAGTTTCTATGCGCCCATCGTTGATGATGAGGATGCCAAGATAAGTTACCTGATCAACCACCTCGAGTTCCTCGTTAGCTAGCGTCAAGGGGTCATCAAGTGGCTGGTGGTCCTGCAGCAACACATTGCACTTTGAAGGTGCGAACTGCATACCAAATGATGGGACCATGCTAGACAAGATATTCAGGGTTGATTGTGCCGCCGCAACATCGTCGAAAAGCAAGACGATTTAGTTCACATAGTCAGAGTCAACAAACCTTCCACCAGGCAAGACCTCAACACCTACATCGTGAGATTCCGGTAAGGAGCAGTCCATGATTGAGTCCGCAACAACAGTGAACAAAAACGTCGAAACCGGACAACCGTGAGGAACGTCACTTGTGGTCGGAAGTTATACGACAGGTAACCCTAGACTCTGACGCGGTCTGTAGTGTTCAAGTATAGAGCACGTAGGATGTTCACATATTTCGTGGGAACACCTTTCCGCGCAAGTATTTCGAACAGAATGCATCAATCGACTGAATCGAACGCACTCTTGAAATCGTCGGTCTGCGTGGCGCTGCTCTAGAACCTGCAGCAGAGTGAATATATGGTCGATACAGCCACGTCCTGGGCGAAAACCGGCCTGCTCTTCCCTAATCCGAGATTCCCGTTCCGCAGTGAGGCGACGAACGAGAATCGGGGCCAGTAATATGGTCCCAACTGGAGTCAGGCTAATACCCCTGTGGTTAGAACAGTCTGTGCGACTGCCTTTCTTGTATATTGCCACTATAATCGATCCGCTCCAGTTAGCCGGAACGCTATCTTTATTCCAGATACGTTCGAACAGCAAGGTCGTTGCTTTGTAGAGGATCTCAACTCCATCCTTAAATAATACAGGTGGGAGGGAATCCAGGCTATCGGCACGAAAACGATTGAGGACTGTGATCGCGTTTCGGACCTCGGCCTCCAACGGAGGCTGTAAACTAACCGCCCATGGCTCGTCGTGCATCACCTGAGTTGGAAGTTGTCCGCGAACAGGGGGCCAGCTGAACTGATCTTGAAAGTGTTCCGCCCAACTAGCCATACGGCGCTCCTTATTGTGTATCAGTGCACCAGCGCTGTCTCACTGACGTCTGGTTTCCTGGGACCAGTGGTGCGGATTAGCTGGAGGAGCTTGCGGTAACTGCCTACTGCTTCTTCCTCCTGCCGACTGATGCCCCAGGGTTCCTTGTATGCACGTATGCTCCGCTTTTGTTCGCGCCTAATAACCCGTCTGGTCACATTGTGCTCAGAGCCAGCCAGGAGGTTTCTTCTGGATTAAAACAGGCTCATTGACCTCTCGAATATTTAGTGACTGGTGGGTGACGATTAATAATGCCACAAGTAGATGCTCCTGCGTCTTGCATGGCGACCGAGATCCTATTCCACTGAAACTCAGTCTCATTAGGACAAGGAAGGGAAAGTTCGATACTCAGTGGGTCTTGATAGGCTTGTATGACCTAGGGCTGAGACGATTTCTCAGTTGTTAATGGAGGTGCTTGGTGCGCGTCCCGGTCAAGTTCATGGAGAAACGACAGCTTACCAGGGCATGATAAGAGTCGACGCAGGTATTCCAGTACGAGCGGCAATCCAGGATGGAACCACGCCACCTGTAACTTATGGCAATGTGGTCAATTTGGGTCCACCACTGGCCAGCTACAGAAGGAAGTGGTACTTCAGCGCCCAATGTCTAAAAACAGAGCTACCAAAAAACAAGTGATGCTCCGCACACAGTTGCAGCAGACGCTCGCCATTGTCAGTCCCTTCGGAGTTAACCTCACAATTACTACCCAGCTGAGCTTCTGAAGAACTCAGACGCCCTACATGTGCGTTCATATCCCCTGCAAGTACCATAATATCTAAACTAGTAGCACTGTGTAGTAGCGCGTTCAGTTCGTCATAGAAGGTGTTCTTGGCAGCATTAGAACTGCAGTCGGTGGGAGCATAAACGGAAATCACAAGCAAACAGCGTTTTGTACTACTTCGTGAATCAACCTTAGCTGATGTCGTCAAACGGGCTGCACTTAAACGGCTGTTCATCGGGATCCAATTAATCAACGATGGCTCAGCGTTGGAGCTTAGAATGATACCTACACCAGCTTGACCCGTGAGTGCTGCATCGCGTCTCTGGATGCGCGCAACCAATAGCGAGAGGAGAAACCAGGTGCAGTTACTTCCACAACCCCATTAGGGTCATTGATCCTAGTTTCAGACACACAACAAGTTAATACCGAATGTGCCCAAGGTGCGAGTGCAGCCAGTTGACCTATTTGTGCTACGGTGCGAAAGTTGAATGCCGCCACGGGAACTGGATAGCGTGGGGCTGTTGCCGATAGGCGTCCGGTGCATGTCGCGAGAAGGTGGCTGCAGATGGTTCTACTCCAGTGGCACTTCGGTTGCTATCAATTAAGCTGGGAATTATAGAAGGAAGGTTAGTAATAGGGGTCGGGGTGGGAGTAAGAGAAACAGGGGGAAAAGAAAGAACGGAGACGCCACCAGTAGCATGTTTTCGTTTATCCACCCTACTGTATGCAGCAAATTAGGCGACGCTTGATAATCTGCGCGACGGAAGATGCAGGATGAAGTTTGTGTTTGAAAAAAAGTCATGGTTGTATGTGGACTGAGATACTGCCAGGGCATCCAGACATAGACAGTAGGACGATTAGGGTCCTCATCCAAAGTCTTTGGCTCAAAAGCCTGTCCTCAAGGCAGCGGGGTGGCAGTGATTTAGTTTTACAGAAATAGACGCCATCCCATTTCAAACCCCTAACCTGGAGGACTAGGAGACTGAGTTTGTCTGACCTCTCACCATTGACCAACCTGGTAGGAGTATCTCACAAGCGGCCCGGAGGCATCACCCAGTTTAGCTCAATGGGTCAATGAGGTGCGCAAACCGTCGCACCACGTGAAGGTCCAGTCTTTTTGCGACGCACCGATCGAGAGGGTCTTCAATGTTCGAGCAAGCGCTGGCTGTTGACCGATCTGCAGCAATGTGGGTACATTGAGGCATACCAATCTGAAGCAGGATCGAGAGCACCAAATGGAAGCAGATGAACTGGAATGGACCGCTTGGTTGAACATGAGCTTGTCGACAGTAGAGGAGTGACGCTCCGCGTTAGCATGAGTTGAAATTAGAAGATAAACGCCTAGCAAAGCATGTCGGGGGAGGGCCAAGAATAGGGGGTTGAAAACTGAGGGGATATAAGTGAAGTTGGAACGGGACGGTAAGATTGAAAAAGGGTAAGAGCGGGGAATAAGAAGACGGGAAGGCTTGAGCAGTAGCATCCAAACCCTTATCCACCCTGCTAGATGCAGCAGAGAGAACACCGTTGATTATCTTCTGCGGCGGCCAGAACATCAGAAAACTGTTTGCAGAGAGATTCACAGTATTGCGTGGGCAGGATACTGTCAGGTTGCACAGTCCTACACAGGAGAACGATTAGGGTTCTCAACCAAAGCCTGTGGTTCATAAACCGTACCGTAAGGCAGCAGGTCTGGCGTTGGACTACAAGGAGTCCGATTTAAGGAATAAGGTGCCACCCTCATTCCAACCCCCAATCTGGAGGACCAGGAGCCTGAATTTGTCTGGCCTCCAACCATTGACCAACTTGGTAGGAGTATCTCACAAGCGGCCCGGAGGAACCACCCAGTATAGCTCAATGGGTCAAGGGGGTATACAAACAGTTGAACCACGTTAAAGTCCAGTCTCGTTGCGACGGGCCACAACGATCAGATCTTAATACACGGTTCGTGAAACACCGATGCCTAGTTATACCAGCCAGACGCTGCAGCTACTGCTTAACTACCCACTAAAACTGAACGCGCACACTACAACATGTGCGTAGAACCTTCGAGGCACAATGCATGATTTAAAACAGTTAATCCCCTTCAGTAGTTTGAACAAGGAAATGAGAAGACGAATATTGGCAGATGCTAGCATTCCGTATTACCTCGTTAGTACCAATACAATAACAGGGAAATCCTTTTATATGTCCTACAGGGCACAGTCAAACCAATCAAATTTATGGTTGTAGTCACTGTTGTTAGATTAGGTCCAAGTCAACCGCAGGTTGACAACTAATTGCTTTTAGACACACAAAGCTGGTCTAATTCGGCTTATCGCGACGGCCGCGGCAAATCGTAAAAGGCGTGCATTAGTATGACGTAACAAGATCTGGAAAGCTGATAAGGGGTTAACCCGGTGACAAGTCGCCAAGATGTGCCTGCCTATGGAGGACGCTGGCGGCTTACGCGAACACGTATCATCGGAGGTGGATTGGGTAACTTCGCGCTGAACCCAGTTTGGTAAGTGTTCCTTCACTCTGGAATCTAAAATCCGTTCGGTCCTGCCGATGTAACTGATACCGCAGTCACACACGAATTGGTAGACACAATGTGATTTAAAACAGTTAGTCCCTTTCAGTAGTTTGAACAAGGAAGTGAGAAGACGAATATTGGCAGATGCTAGCATTTCGTATTATCTCATCAGTACCAATACAATAACAGGGAAATCCTTTTATATGTCTTACAGGGCACAGTCAAACCAATCAAATTTATGGTTGTGGTCATTGTTGTTAGATTAGGTCCACGGCAACCGCAGGTTGACAACTAATTGCTTTTGGACACACAAAGCTGGTCTAATTCGGCTTATCGCGACAGCCTCGGCAAATCGGAAAAGGCGTGCATTGGTATGACGTAACAAGACCCGGAACGCTGATAAGGGATTAACCCGGTGACGAGTCGCTAAGATGTGTCTGCCTATGGAGGACGCTGGCGGCTTACGTGAGCACGTATCATCGGGGGTGGATTGAGTAATTTCGCGCTGAACCCAGTTTGGTAAGTGTTCCTTCACTCTGGAATCTAAAACCCGTTCGGTCCTGCAGATGCAACTGATACCGCAGTCACACACGAATTGGTAGACACAATGTGATTTGGCACCGACGGGTTCATCTTCCTTTACTGAAGGTAACGGCATCTTTCGGGTTCTGTTGATTATCACCGCCTCCGCAGCACAATATGCACCCTGAATGGCCGAGACAATGCGTTTGGTTATCCTTCTCGCTGCGTTGTCACCCTTGAATGTGACTTGGCGCCGACGGGTCTATCTTCCCGGTTCATCTTCCCAGCGTCCTCCATAGGCAGGCACATTTTGGCGACTCGTCACCGGATTAACCCATTATCAGCTTACCGGATCTTGTTACGTCATACTAATGCACGCCTTTTACGATTTGCCGCGGCCGTCGCGATAAGCCGAATTAGACCAGCTTTGTGTGTCCAATAGCAATTAGTTGTCAACCTGCGGTTGCCATGGACCTAATCTAACAACAATGACCACAACCATAAATTTGATTGGTTTGACTGTGCCCTGTATGACATATAAAAGGATTTCCTTGTTATTGTATTGGTACTTACGAGGTAATACGAAATGCTAGCATCTGCCAATATTCGTCTTCTCATTTCGTTGTACAATGCATGATGCCAACAAAAGTGGCATTGGCGTTTTATTGAGTTTAATGTGAATCAAGGAGTTTTGCTACTAAAAGTAAGGAACTGTGGGATGAGATGGAGAATCGAATTGCACAAGATACATTATTGGATCCGTTTAGGCATAAATCCACCTGAATAGTTAAGAATATCTCTCGCTGTAGCGATCAAAGAGAAACTATCAAAGTTTGACTGCACTCTTGTACAAAGTAAGAGCAGAGGCGCAGCATGAGAGGGGGCTCCGCCTCGGGCGGCACGTGACGGGGGGCCGGCATTTTTAGTACCCTCGAATGTTTGAAATCAAAACTAAAAAGGCAAAATATCCAGGTAAGCTGAGGGGAAAAGATATTGTTACTCTATATGACCAACAACCCATGCGATATGTATCACACCTGTGCAAAGCTTCTTCCATACGATCCCCCAACTTGTCCCACAGCGGTCACTTTCACCACATCTACCTCGGTGTCCTGAACGGCTATGCCTTTCCCATCGCAATGAGGGTGGACCTTACCGTGGTGCGATGGTTTATGTGCTTCAGTGATCCACTGAGCTATGCTGGGTGGTGCTTAATTCTTGTACCTTCAGAGCCACTCATACCAGATTGGTCAATGGTTAGAGGCCACACAAACAGCCTCCTGCTCCTCCAGGTTCGGGGTTGGAATGAGGGTGGCTCCTTATTCCATAAAACGGACTCTGGAGTGCAGTGCAAAAACCCGCCGAATTACGGTAAGGTTTTTGAACAAAAGGCTTTGGTTAAGAACCCTAATCGTTCTCCTGTCTAGGCCTGGGCAACCTGACAGTATTCTCCTCACGCAATAAAATGAACCCATCATCAAACAATTTCTTGATGCTCTGGCCGTCGCAGAGGATAATCAACGGCGCCCTATCTGCTGCATCGAGCAGGGTGGATAGTAGTATGGATGCAACTGCCCAGGCCCTCTCGTCTTCTTATCCGCTTCTTGCGCTTTTTCATCACTCTCGTCCCACTCAAACTTGACTTTTATCCCCATTTGCAATCACCCAATTCTTGGCTCTCCCCCACCTTGTTTCAATAATCGCTTGTCTTCTAGTTTCAAATCACACACAGTCCCAGGGCGTCGCTCCAATCCAGTCGACAAGTCCATGTTCAAGCAAGCGGACAACGTCAGTCCATCCGTTTCCCCTTGGAGTCCTCGCGTCTCGCTAAGACTGACATGCTTCAACGTGCGCACTTTGCTACAGATTGACCAACAGGAAGCATTTGCCAGCACACTAGAGACCCTATCGATCGATATTTGCGGTTTATCAGAAACCCTTCCGCAAGATTCGAGCTCCGTAGTTACCCTACGATCACCCACATGCGACACTGGCGGCACATTCTCATTGTGCCTGTCTGGCGATGATGCAGCTTCAAATGCCGGTCAAGCTGGCTTCGGCATTGTTTTGAGTCCCCCGGCTGAAGTTGCCCTGATCGACTGGACCCCAGTCAACAGTTGGATCTGCGCCGTTAGATTAGCTGGCCCGTATTATGCTATGAAGTCGCGCGGCAACATACGGTGCCAGTTTGTCATTGCGGCCTACGCCCCTACAAACTGTGGCACTGCTTCGGTGGAAGATGATTTCTATCAGCAACTTCACGATCTCCTTCGTTACAGAAGAAAGCTGTGACGGTAAGCGTCGAAATTGCTCGCATTCATCTGGGAACATGGCGCAGCTCTTAACGATAGCGGGAGTCCTGTGTGAGAGTCGCATGGACGTTCAACACAGACTCCGAAGGTACTTGGGCGCACAAGTCGCCAGCATGGACGAATTCATATCGCGATCCCGCTGGAGAGGCTGTCCAAAACTGTCGCTTGATTTGGAGAACGTGCGTAGACTCCGACCACGCACTTGTCTGGGCCGACCTCCGGGTGGGTTTCGGTGGACGTCCGCAACGTCCATGTGAACGGATTGACACCAGCCAGCTAGCAAAGCCAGATGTTCTGAATGTGTACCAAAGTGCGCTAACATCTGGGCTGAGTAAGCGCCCACTGAATACCGTCGTAGATCACTGGTCCCATATTCGTCAAACGTTACTGTTAGCAGACATGTCTACATGTGGCAAAACAAATTGCCAAACCGGACATTGGGTCTCTACACTGTCTCTGGCACTTATGGATGCTCGCCGACGTACTCCGGCTGGAAGCAAATACAATGAGGCTCGCAAAAATCTCAGGGCAAAACTACGTGCTATCCTGAAGAAAGACCGCGAAGTCTGGTGGTCTCATCGTGCCTCTGAGATGGAAACAGCTGCTACCGTTGGTAATCATCGTAAGTTATTCCGTCTGATACGAGAAACAGACAGCAGGAGACCTGGTGTTAGCCAGAACATACGCGACGAGAGTGGGCAGCCAATCCTGTCAAAACGCTTAAAGTGTTGGGCTGAACACTTTGCAAGGCAACTTAACTAACCTGAGTTATCGGTTTCTTCTTCGGGCATTGAGCGCTTTTCTCCCTTGGCCTCCTCCTTGGATCCGCCCTCACGCGCAGAAGTGGAACGTGAGATCAGGCTGCTGAAATTGCATAAGGCAGCAGGGGCAGATAGAATTCCCCCAGTCCTCTTCAAATTCGGAGGACCTGCTCTAATAGGTGATTTACACAAGTTGGTAGTGAAACAGGAGCAGGAGACTGTCTCGATAGACTGGAACCGCTCCATCATTGTCCCAATTTTCAAGGGAAACTCGTTTGGAATGCATCAATCATAGAAGGGTCAGTTTGATTTCAATTGCCTCTAAACTGCTTGCCCCTGTCATTCTCCACAGACTGACCGGCACTCGTGAAAGCCAGATTCGTGAAGAGCAAGCCGGATTTCGCTGAGGTCGGGGCTGCGTTGACCACACCTTCAATTTGCGCTAATTGTTGGAGCACCGCCATGTTTATTGGCGGTTTAGTGGGCTATACTTTGCTATGTCGAAATGCAAAGCACTCCAAGATTGGCTGGGCCCCATCCCTGCGATTCCGCTTTGTGATGATCAGTTAGAAGTCGTCCAGGAATTCAAGTACCTAAGCAGCTATATTAGCACCCGATGGATCGAAGATGAGATTATGAACCGTATAGCAAAAGTTCAAGATGCTTTTACCAATCTCCGCCACCTGTGGCGCAGACGCGACATTACTCTCGCCCTGAAGAGCAGAGATTATAATGCAGCCGTTCGTTTAAGCCACCTATACGGTTATGAAACCTGGCCCATCAGGTAGACATAAACAGGCGCGCTACATTCGACCATCGCTGCCTTCGCAGCTTAGCTCATGTCTGGTGGGAGCACCGCGTGAGCAATGAGCATGTTTGGCGTCGCGTATTTGGTGCAGGAAGAGCGAGTGAACCGCTCAACACCATTATATCACGCACCAGGCTCCGATGGCTGGGCCACGTATTGCGCATGGCAGTACACCGACTTCCGCGACATACATTGTTTACGCGTTGTGGGTGCGGCTGGAAGAGGGGAGGCCAAGCGATGACTTGGTCGAGAGAGATGAAAACCCTCACTTCGAAGTTGGCGTCGGTTGGTGCATCCCGACTACCTGGCTGGGGTCCTAAGGACGGTGAACACGTTTGGTTGGACACACTTGCTGATATGGCTTGGACCCGGCCCCAATGGCATTTGTGTTGTGAGTTCCTTTGTCCATCCCCCTCCTGCTTAGCACCCCATCCAATCACGATCTCATTTCACGGCATGATAGCCAGCTGTTAGCTCTCCGGAACGATGTCCATCCGTTACTGGGGACTCAACCGGAGTGCCACTGTTTGGCTTCCTTTTCTTGTCTTTTATATTGCGGCACAATAGCTGAGGTGTTTTCCACCTGCAGCTAACGTGTATAATGATGATGATGCCATCCCTTTCATCGAAAACTAATGTGCACTTTACTCTGATCGGATTGTGTAAGCTTCATGCGCCCATTCTCCGTCAGGGCTGCAAAAGTAGTTGCTACGCCAGTGGGTAATAGTCAAAGACACAGAGATGCTCTCTGCACTGGTTATCATGCATTGCTTTCATTCCGTTCCTTGAGTTAGGCGAAGTCGGTGGAGGAGCACCGGGACATGGTGTGTTTATCCAATTCCGACAGAACCGAAAGTTTGCTGGCCCCACTGCATGCGCCCGTACCATACACAACGGGTGTAAAAGCTCTGTTTGGCTCACATCCGCTGTCAAATTACTTTGACCATAGGATAGGAACTCCCCTGGATTATACAAGTGAGGTAGGCATATGGAGGAGGGATCTATTGTGTTATATTAGTGACCAATCAAAACGCAATTTGGATGCCAGTCAATGTTCCCTGGTACCGGTTTTTGCTAACTTCTGTTAAAGCCTAACATATCAACCAAGATGATGACATCCGGCATTGCCATGAGAAAGGCTATTCGGTGAATTATTCCCTTGATATATCCATCGTTTTGTTTTTATCTTCATTATATCCTTTTTGTTTTTCCTTCATTGTTGACAACGACTGAGCTGTTCTCCTGAGGTGATAAAATGAAGCTTCCAAGTAAAATATTTACCTCCAAAAGGCGGATAGCCGAAAGGAACCCCTGGTGAACATTAAAAGTGTGCTTAAAAACACAGTATACGCTGAACCGTTGAATCCACACCGTGGAATATACCGCCAAATATCGGTCAATTCGGTCACCATGTGCACACAAAAAACAATAAATGACGAACGGCCTCACTGATTGAATGGCCATCTTCCAAATTAATCCAAATGATAACAAAATCGGTGCTGGTTCGCCCGTTACTAAGCCACATCGAATCACGACCAGATGGGGTGTGGATGCGCGATCGAAACCTCTCGAGGGACTACCCCCATGGAAGTAGATCCCTAGGAGACAGTCGGACGAATGATCGTATTATATCTTTTGGTCTTTCTTATCATACTTTCCTTTGCCTTGAATGTACTTGGCTCTTGTCCCTGGTATACATTCACATTATTTTTGTTCGTCGCAATCAGCCGACAATTCAGATATGTCGACCAGCTATCCGGAAAGGCACCAGACGGCCGTTTCACCCTATTGGGGCTCATCAGTGGTGCGTATCCTTCGGTCCTCTGCGGAGGATCGAACCCATGACTGCTAGTGGCTCTTGCCAACTAGCCCGCAGCTTATGTAACTGCGCCATGGAGGACGGTATCCGACTATCATGAATTGTTAGCTAAATGCGATATAGCTTGACGCATCCTCCACTGCCATGCAGGTACCTGCCATGCAGATGACAGCGGTCGGTCTTCCGGCGTCAAGACTTCCCGGTTATGGCAGCTATGAATCGACATAGCATTTTGTGGAATCCGAACGGGCGAATTGGTATTACTTATGAAATCCTTCCATTCATAAGTACTCGCATTATTTCATCAACATCAACTATTAATTTCTTCCTTAGACCACGTTCTCGATTTCAATGCATCGCCTTTCATTTCCTTATTAAATCTATGCCAAAATCCGGTTAACTATCTGTATGCTTTCCTAATCACCTAATTGCGATGTTGTACATGACCGTAATTTGTTGACCATGCCTTGATGGTTGTGAGTAGCATCGAAGAGAAGAAAACGTTTATCCATTTATTTATTAACCTTTTGTGTCCTGGCGGTACTTATAAGTACAACTTTGTTTAAATCGTAATATTTCTTAAATGCAATCATCATTCCGGTTGGTATTTTATGAGGATATGCATAATAGTCTTCTGTCATCAATTAGGTAAGGGCTAAAACGAGGATACTTTGCTCTACAGTGTATGGAGTTAACTTTTGTGGTTAATATCGAGCGTGGTCGGAGACTGGTTTCAGAGAACTGCGTGATTGCTCTATCTGTTAGAATTTAGTTGGTTTTGTTACAGCTTGCCAGTTCTAATAATTTTTATTCGTTTTTATTGTGGACATTTTATGATACGGTATATTTACTCTACAATTTTACGCGTAATCCGTAGTAAACTGATCCAACATATATGATGGTACCAGAAAGTACTGCCAGGCCTCAAGCGTAATATTAACATTTAGAGCCTTTACTTGGCATAACGATAGAGTGGGGCGCAAAATTTAGAGTTGAACAATTTATTCTGGCAACAGAAAGTAATTTATTTAACAGTAGTTAAGATCTTCATTTTTACCGTTGCACATACATAAGTAGTGATATGAGTGTTTATTGAAAGCGTTAGTTTGTAGGCAGCAATGGTGTCGAGCCGATATGAGTGGTTATATTTATGAGTTTGGTGTGTATCAAGGCAACTCACAGGACACTACTAATTCTAAAGACAAATTTGATTTGGGGGCAGTGTTGTGGACAGACTCACCCAGACTGAGAGGAGTTGGTTATGTTGTGGTAATGGCTAATTATTTCACATCTGTGGAACTACATGAGCGTCTGAAAGTGAACAACACATTTATCTGTGGAAATGTCCGTCCCAACAAGAAACAGCTTCCTATACTTCAAGAGGACAAGGAGATGAGGAGAGGTGATTTTGATTGTCGTTTTACAGATCAAGGAATTGTGTTTTTCGAATTGCAGGACAACAAGTGTGTTCAGCTATTGTCCAATTACCATGCAAGTGAATCAATTACTGTGAAGCGTAAAGAGCGGTGTGAAACAAGGCCGACAACGTGGCGCCTAAGATAGAACAAGATTAAAATTCATCAATGGGCGGACTGGACAAATATGGTAGGAAATCAAAAAATGGTGGCACAGAGCATTTTCTGCAATGACGAAAATGACATGTCAATGCATATGTAACGTGTAAGGACATGCGTCATGACATCTCACTTCAGGAGTTTCGAAGAAACTTGGCAATGGGGCTTGTCATTAGGGGAAGCAAACCAGTGAAAAAAGAGGTCGTCCTTCAATCCATACAACGTCATCACCAAACAAACCAGAGACGAAGGGAAAATGACTATTATGTGCCTAAATACATCACGACACATTTGTTGCAAAAGGTGGAAGATATGTAATGTGTTCCACCCAAAAAATTCAATCTAGACCACATTCAAATGTTCTTTTGTGATGCATTTTTGTGTTGCAACATCAAAAAGAACTTTCAAGAATATCATTTTCAGTAATGTACCCTCATGGTGACATGGTTGATGACCTACGTTCCTGTCGGTACTTACAAGTAGCACTTTAAAAATAGAAATGTTCACACAAACTTAATTGCTTTCATTTTATGCTTAGCACTAACTAAGGTCTACTTTAAGACATAAAAGTAATGAAAGTTGTGGGCAAACTAATGCAGGATTGAAAGGGTTACTGTATCTACGCTACGGATGCACCACTGTACAGGTCATGTAGCTCCACCTGCAATTGAAGGCCGAAAGGAAAGCCACTGAGCCCATTTAGTTTCACAGCAATTCAGTAACACAATATATCATTCTTGAACAGGTCAATTGGATATCCAGGTCTACGGATGTCCAGGCACTATGCTCTACCTTACCTTGCCTCTATAGGCTTAGCTGCTTACATCACTCGGCCAACAAAGCCGTAGCTCTGAAAATTCATACGCAGCTAAATTGCTATATTAATCCTAACTTTCTCTCTTCTTTCACATACGAGCAAAACAGCACCAAGTATACATAGCTTGACCTCTGCTACTCTGGGCTATTACGCACGACTATGTGCTACTCGTCTGATTTTGGTTGATGACTCCTAGCGTTTTATCTCCTTTCACGTTTCTTTTCATTGTATCCCCAATCTGTACCGGAATCAAAAACTGAGAATACTCGTGTGCTGATAGGAAACGACAGTGAAAACCTCGAAAAGTCCTCCCAAACTTTGCTACATATTATTGTATATGCTCCAAACATTGACAACCCTGCATGCGCGAGCATGTTGCATAGGTAAATACGATCCGTTCGTTTGTGGGCACGGTTACTCGAGAGAACGAGAAATATACTTTATTATTTTATTATAAAATAGACTTCCGGGGACATGTACTTCTACCTATAGCCTACAATCATGCTGACGGTATGATGGGTTCCCCGAGTGTGAGGCATGGTATCACGTACCAGTGTTGCGTGCTTAATCGGAAAGCAGATGTCAAGTAAAAGGTGTCTGGTTGCGCGTTGAGAGATATTAAGGATACAGCGTTGAAATCAAAGAAGCGGATGGACTAGGTCAATCATCGAGCAATTCCAAGTGACATTCAAGTTGAGTGTTAGCAGTGTCCACCGAAATACCCTAAGCAGTGTGAACCAAACGGTTGGTGTGGCAATACGACACTGGTTTTGAATCGTCGATAATACAAGCATAGTTAATCTCCATTCTGGGAAAGACGAATGAGGGCTTGGAGTTCCGCTTTTGCTGTTGAGATCCAGTTTGCATAAAGAAACACACTAGCCAGGCGGATTAGCCAGACGAGTAACTCAGGTAGTTGGCAGTGAACATAAAACAAATTTGCGCGTGAGGGTGGGTAAGCAAGGTTGAACTCTCTGACGTCTGGCTTCAATCGTTGAAGTTGTTGCTGATGCGCCAATCCGAAGATCCACAATAGCAGCAATATCTGGACCAAGCACCTTGCGCATGCATTTCTTCAGTTACACAGAAGAGTCATAAAAAAGGAAGTAAGGTTCTGTTTAAGAACGTTCACACTAACCACAAGGAGTTCAAGTGATAGGAGATGCAAGTGTGCCTGAAAGCATAGTAAATCCATGGGCCACATTCAATGTGTCCTGGGCTCTCGTCGCAACCGCCTTGTGAAGCGACTTGATCAACCTATGTGGATACGCGGATTTCAAAACCTCATTGAGCCGACCAACACAACGAATTTAGGTCACTGTAGGCGGGAGTTTGTCTTGCTTAATCGTGACTGATGTGGCAGTCGATTAGGGGAACGGTTGAGCCGTGTTTAGAACAAGAAAGTTGTCTGTGATAGTGCTTTCGTTCGAAAGGTGAGCCAGATTCACAAAATCCGCATCGGGTCTGCAGTTCATTGACTTCAGTCCCCGTGATATTTCCAACTTATGCCTACAGAGCACATTATGATGCTTCTATGTGAGGAGCCTGACGATTGTTAATCCATGTCCTATTTGGCAGTCTCAATAAAGCAGTGTATGTAAAAAAACTCCTAGGTGCGGACAATCATTACTCATGAGTCAACGGATGGAGTGTGATAGCGCAATTGCGCTTGCAGCACCGACTGCAAAAGACATCAGCAATACGACGGTACTCAGTACCAACGCTTCGCTACCGTGCAACCACCACCAGTCGCGAGTGGGCTAAGGATACTGTGAGGGTCGCCCGGGCCCATACGCAAGCTTAACCCCGCTACCTCAGAGTAGAGGGAAGGCTTTTGATCCTTAAGCGCATGGGCCGGCGTTCAGACTACAAGATAAAGGAAAATTGCTACCGTGTTTGATTTTGCATTGAACCTATCCACTCTGAACCATTTCTGTTTTCGTGGGCTTCACTGTCCCTGGTGGACAGGGCCTTCAAACAGGCCCTTGGTGTTGCCCCTTGGAACATCATTTATTTTACATAATCTACCGCTGACCTAGAATTTTTGTCGTTTTAGTTTATCAGTTTTGTTTAACTGAACCATATCCGAGTTACAAAAGTTATAGTACTCTGTCGATTTTTTGAAATTATTTCGAAGCGCTGCACGTAAAAATTCTTTCGTCGAATACGGTCAGAAAGCTAAAACACTTCTAAACGGATTGTGAGAAAACATTATGGCAAGATGAGAAAACATCGCGCAAATTGGAAAGTTGGTCTCCGACGATGCCCTTTGCAGAAAATGCAATTACCACTCATCCTCTCCAGCAATGTGCGTTCATTGCTAGGAAAAATCACTGACCTCACATCTCTTATGCAACGAAAGGTATTATTACGTTACAAGAAAGCTGGTTGTACCCCGATATTGAATATGGAGTCACTAGCATCAGTGGATACCGTGCGATTAGGCCCGATCACCCAGGTAAGCCAAGGAATCGTGTTAGTGGCGTCCTCACCTATGTTAACCAACTTTGGTGCATCTCAATCAAGCAACTATTCACTCAGTACAAGTTCTATTAGCTGTCATTTACTTGAATGTAAGCTTAAATTTCCCAGTGGCTTTCAATCCGTTGTTATCGGAAACTTCTACATTGCCCCTGATACATCATCATCGCAACTGAAGCTTTCAGTTGAGCAACTTTCTATGGTATTGCTACCGAAACTAGAATGCACTGCCTGCATTATCGCCGGTGAGTTTAAGAAATATCATACAATGTTTTTCAAATCACTTGGTCTGGCAAATTTAGCAACTTTCCCGACCAGACAAGACGCACAGACTGATGTTGTTCACACAAACAAATTCGTTTGTTTTCCATTCAAGTGCGTGCACCACTAAGCAACTCGGAGTATTGTATACTAAAGATTTGCCCTACCATCTACAGTAAAACTAACTATGCCGCATTGAAGTGACGACAATTCAGGACTATCAGACGACACAACCGCTCGGTGGAAAATATCGCACGACTACAAGCAACGCTTGCTTCAACCGATTTTTCAGTTACACTAAACTTACTAACACTAAATTTGAGCGAGGGCGATGTCCCGACCTGGTATGTGTGAGTGACCAGTGCAGTTCCAATTTATTTAGTCGTGATTTGGCTTATTGTCAGATGCAGGTACCTGCAAACCTGTTACCCGAAGATATACATTTGTGGTATATGGCAACGGGTCCCCTGGTACCTCAGTGATGAACTCAAATCGCCACTGGTGGTTTGGTGTAATGCTCTGTATGCCTGCGAGTCGACTACCTGGGAGTGAATTGTTTGCCAACACTGCACTTAGTCGGATGAAACCCCCAGGCATCGCGAGATAGATGGGGTGTTCAGGGTCGGCCGCATCAGTAGTTGGAGGTCATATCCGATATAGTGCAATTATGATGTTCTTGGTATTCTTGCAGTAGTTCCCTCTCCTGACTCAATGATTCCAGATGACGAGTCAAATCTTCAATGAATTAAAATCGTTAGAAACTGGAGTCACCACACTTCGGAGCACGGGCAAGAGTGAGTAACTGAACTGAGCTGAGCAAAGCAGAGCTGAATTGAGGTGAGCATTGAGTAAAGCTTTCCTAATTACAAACTATGGACAAATGCGCCGAATAACCTCACATGCGACACGTCCAAAGTGGGCACGTCTCTGGACTCGGTTGCGGCCGTCTGCAGCAAATTGGTGAGCAGATTGCCACGACCTGCCCCGGGGAATGCGATGTCGGTGGGGCCACCAACTGAACTGCTACGATCGGTTCCAGATTCATCTGACCGACGGTGGAGATCACGCAAATTTTCTTCCGTTAAGTGTTCGGTACGGCGTAGCGTGACGATTTGAACATTAGAGGCGCAGTAGACCTGAAAACACAAAGAAACGAAACAAGTGGTTAACCACACCAGCCGTGTGTGTGCGCGATATCAGTAAGAGCATGCAAGAAATTGGTCGCTTTTACTTGACAAGTGTAACCGCCCACGTCTTCTTTCCTGTCCGTCCGCCAACCCCAAACACCTGATTTGCTCCTACGAAGATAAGGGAACGAAGATTAGAGGGTCAGTGGGTAAAGCAAGTAGACATTACTGTCAGAGTAATCACATACCCAGATTGGAAAGTAAATGGCATATGGAATGTTACGACTAATTTATCAAAAAGGTAACAATGTGTCCCTAGAGAAGTGGTCTGATTGACAAGGTATGCGAATGTATGATGAACAAAACGAATAGCCATTGGATTGGAGGTGGAGAAACCATGTCAGACAAATAGGGGTAAACGAACAAGTCGGTGAACAAAACTTTTCCAGCATCACAACGCCAAGAGTAATAATAAGGGACAGATGCAGCGAAATGAGCAGTTCACAAACACGGACAATACTAGGGCTTAGCACAATCCAACAAGCACTCTACGAGTAGAGGTTTGGGCAGTTCTGTACAGCAGCGTAATTATACCAATGCGGCCTGATAAGTAGCTGGGAGATGCTGTGTCGCAAATGCTCTCGATCCTAGGGAAGGTGGACAGTTGAGTAATCACTTAAACCAGTGAGGACGTGAGGAAGAGACGGAATTGAATGTCGAAATGACTCAGAGTGATTGCGTACCCCCCTAAACCAGGTACGGGTTTCTTCGTGGTTTCTTGTTCCAAGCATTGCATCGTACGACAAACTTCGCACTCATTTGGAATATTCAAACGCAGACAGCCGGGCTGGGGCTCGAACCACAAGAGCAAAAACAACCGACATATGCTGCAACACGCACACTACCGAAATTCGCGGGAGACCCTTATCACGGTGGTAAGAAGCCAACAGTTAGGGCTAGTATCATCAACCGTACAAGAGGATCGTGACACACAATATCCACATGGATCAATATTCGCGTTTTAGCCCATCACATACAGCAATCCAGACGCATGAAGCGCACTACAACGCCCAAAATGCAAATTCATAACCGCTGGGCCAAGCGTTACTCGTGGGGGGTCTAAGAAAAATTTACAAGTTCAAAGTTCGATTCCCAGTTGCAGATTTCGGCTTAAAGGGTCCAAACAATGACGACAAGGGTAGTAGAGTTAGGTGATGGAAGTGATAGTATCGAAAGTGTTCACATTTAGGATAAGGTCTCAGCGACATGAATGATCGAGAATCGGTCGAAAGTAAAATTGCGTGTGGCAACCGAGATATTTTATGGGCATCTCAAAACTAAGCACAGATTACATCAGGCCAGTAAGATAGTCATAGTTCCACTGCGTACATCCAGGAATAACCAGAAAGAAAGTCGATAACCTCAATAGAAGATATATGCTGCATGTCCCAAGGCTTGAGACAGTTGTCAAGAAACTGTCATGCGTTGTAGATGTAGGAAACAGCGAGTAACCGAGACGCGTGCGAGATGCGTACCATGAAAGGAGCAAGTGAGCAGCAGGAAACCCGTAGTTCAATGCAACTTGAGCAGTGTGGAACATAAGTTCACATTTTTGTGAAAATATAACGGAATAAGCCTAGTACTGAGTTCAAGGCATTGGGTAGACGACAACGCATCGATGGCAAGGTATTAGTTTGGCGGATGAAACAGAGTGTGCGTTATGATTATTGGGAAAATTTACTTTTCGAATTCAATTTTGTCGGTATCCAAATAAGTCACGAAGATGGGTTGCGTCAGTTTGCTTGCGATTAAGGAGTCCGATGGTTCGCGTACAAACAGCTGGGCGGCAGCTGCAGCCGCAGCCCCTGCACCAAAAGTCTGACCTTCGGCGTTTGTGAGAGGAATATTGTGTCGATATATGGTCCTTTCTGTGTGGTTCACCTCGTCCATAAACGCCTCCCTCTCTGAGAGAAAAATATAAGAGCCGTTAGGGAACAATACGAATTGGGTAAGTAGAACACGATGAGATATTACCAAAATATTTTCATCAATGAATCTGCGCCAACAAAACCGCATCTCAAAAGGAACCGGAGAATGGGGAACGACGGAATACGGACAAAGAAACAGAGCAGGTGGTTAGAGAGGAAGCAGTAATGCGGTCGAAAATCAAAAAGACTAAACTACATCTGAAAGACGCCATGCGAAGTGGACTGCTTATTGCAGATTCTTGAAGCCGAGGGTTTCGGCGAAAAGGGTCCCCATCTTGACGTCATATGATTGTGCATGTGTATTGGTGATCAGAGGAGCCAAATATAGTTGCATATTTCAGGCATCAAGTGAGTAGCTTCCATAATAAATGATACCCATGAACAAGATTTCACATGCACAATTTCCATAACTATTATTTGACGATTTCAGCACATGACCGACTAAAATCCGACTGAACTTTGTGAACGTAGGCCCGGTGCATCAACCTCGTTCGCCAGGGAGAGTTGAATCAAAGTGGTTTGACCTGCCCAACCTGGAAATCACGACAGCAATCAATTACAAAGTTGGTTAGTTTATGGAGACCACATAAATCAAGGGATAAGATCCGGGAAAGAAGTGTGTGCGGAATGACTGATAAAAAAGGTTCAAGCTCAGGCTTATTGACATGAAAGCAAACTAAGAGGATTGTAGCTGGCACTGAATGGCCCGTAATCGCAGTCTCAAGCAATCAGCGGAGCAGTGCAAATTCGCCGAAACTCGCAAGTGATACATATGTCTGCTGACACATCGTTTGATTTGAATGAAAGATTACACGAGTTACTCCGGTCCAACTTCGCTTAATCGGTCGAGTGAGCCAGGCACGAAAAGCGATGCATCCAGCAGCCTACATTGTCGACGTCGTACTGAAAACAAGAGTAAAAAAACATCGAGGAAAAAGAAAAGCATTGCCAACATCCAAAAAGTGTAATGTAACAGGCCAGATGCAAATGTCCGAATGTAAGAGTGTCACCGACTCTGCAACTGGACCTTGCCCGTTAAGGCCTTAAACAACAGGTATAACTTATACCGAGGACCCCAGTCAGGAAGGCGCAGCCGTAATAGGGCAGAGTTAATTACTTCATGTATTTTCACCATTCCATAACTGATGGTCAGGCGCAGTGTCAGAACACAACGCACAATGGGGTAGGCAGTTGGCAGATAGACGAAGGGGCACGACCAAACCAACGTATATGGAGGTAAAGTGCAAGACGGGATGAAGTGTTGATTCCGAAGTCATACAGCGAAAGTCAACTGACCGATTTCAGCACGACTCGTTCAGGACACCCACGAGACGTGATGGATGTCTCGCAATCGTTGCTTATGAAATGTAATCCCTCAGTTTTCCCAGCGCACATCGGCACGCTTGTGAACTATGCAGTGAGGTTGGCCGTGCAACTATGCCGTAAATCATGTCTCTAACCTGTATGCTAACGTCTGGTGTTCGTGTGCCGCGTCATGAATCCTTCGAGATATGCACTTGGTAGTAACGCTGGTTCTAGCAGATTGCTTTCTTACTCCGTTAACAATTGCTATTGTAGGTTTTTTTGTAATACTACGCCTGAACAAACCTGAACGCTTTCTAGCTGTCGTCTGTCTCGAAATAATTAGGAAAAAATCAATGGAAAAACGATTAAATTTGGTCTCGTAAAACAATTTTTGTAATGTAAGTATGAATTTCTTCTGTACCCTGTGATGGAAGCTCTGCCGGGTCGTGTCTCACTTCCTTGAGAATATACCTATTTTTACCATTACAGCTACTATTGAAGTTGAGGTATTGACTAGCCTATGCATTTCTGGAACCGGAGTCCAGCGATGAACGCTAAAGAAGTCCCACTATTAATCAGTACGGTCCAACTGCCACGCGCTATCAGTAGGCTGGTGGCACATGAGTGCTGTTAAAGGTAGCTACCACTCTGGTGCAATGGTGTTCAATCATTTTAACTATCCCACTAGTGCCTCCCTGGGCGATAGTTGGTGGTTTCCGAATGAATACCATCTTTAAAATTCGGAGCATGATGCTGTATCCACATGGTACGGGCCACTAAAAGAATGGCGACAATTATACGGTCATCCTCGCAACTGCCACCTTCAGCGCTTTCGGGTGAGGGTTATCAACTCCGAGGTAACTACGGTTGCGCAACGATAGCAGCTTCCTCAATACGCTCGCTGAACTAAAAGTGACGTGGGAAAATCCTGGAGTTTGTTAGATTGGTACAGGTATAGTGGCGCGTCGAAATACTGGGGAATATTGCATCCCTGGCTCCCCTTGCCCGTCCGTCTGGAGAGATAAGTGGGTGAATGACATGCTCCACTTTCCGAAGACTGTTCACATTTTTGTGTAGTATAGTTCTGACAAAACCTTTTCACTAAGTAGTTCTGATGTGTTAATTTGTCCTCACGAACAAGGTACAGTGATTACGCTGTACCAAACAGTTGCACCAGTCGTCAGCACTAGGTTGGGTACGTACGTTCGCAACGCCAAGTTTGTTATTGCCATGCATTTTAGAGTACATGAATGTGTCAGCTGTACGCCGTAACGGCGTTTCGTTGCCGTGCGATCACCACCAGGCGCGCGCGGGCTGAGTATACCGCGAGGACGCCTACGCGGATTAGAACCGGGGACCTTATGGCTGCAAACCAGCTGGGCAGACCACTCTGCCATCGGCCGAATGCATTTGCTGTAGATGAACGATAATGTTCTTGTGGACATCAGTGACCGGTATTGTGACGCGGATGGGACCGATTTGTTGGATTTGTCAAGAAATTCCATCCAGATAGTATTAACGGAACCGCAATCCCAAAACTCCCAAATGGGTTCTTCGTCGAGTTCTGCTTGTAGGTCGTAATTTGTGGATGTGCTTACAAAGTCAATGCACTCCTGTGCATACTCGGCTTAGCGCAGGTAGTCATAAAGCATGGTGACAGAAACACTCAAGCATAGATGACCCTCTATTGTTCGCTTATCGATGATGAACGCATCAGTTGTAAGCACAAAATCAAGCACGGATGCTTTGTTTGTCGCTCTGAATCTGATGGATGAGTCGACATGGCTGATGAAGAGAATGCTTGTAACAGACTCTTGAAGGTTGGACTTGGGCTGCGTACTTGGGGGTTCCGGACCTTCCAGATCGTGCACTAGATGAATAAATTGACACTAGCCGCTCAGTTGAGCGTAGGGAATTGCGCAGGGAGAAGTTGAATGCAGAGGGCCAATCGCGGATATTGATCCTTGGGTCTTGAAAGTGAAAAGACGCAATGCGGGAGACACTGAAACGCCACCCTAATTCGCAAAATGTCCACATACTGGAGCAATCCACTGGTCAACGATAGCCAAAGCGAAGAGAGCCAGGTCTAGTATTGTCCTCCGTGAAGGAGACACATCCGTTAGGTATTCAAATTGCACAGATGAGACAACAGTGTCGAGCAAACAAGGAATCTTCGACAATCGTCACCTTCGGCATCGATGTTGTCCTTTATTCAGATTGATGGAGAATGTGTATGGAGAGACCCGCCGTTAAAGAATGTGTTCAAGTGATTATCGCTAACCCCGATTTTTCTGTACTGAATTCTCCAGGGTCTTTTGTTAGGCACTCGATGTGTGTGTGAGAGTGGCTTTGTTACTTTTATAGCTAGGTGAGCGAAACCAGGATAAACTATTTTATTCTCGCTGCTTCTTCAAAGATAGGGACTGTGAAAAATGGCAAACAGATACTCTTTTAATGTGGAGGGAACATGTTGGTGAGAGTACATGGTGGATTACCTAGAAGAAAAGCCCTACCGTGCGTCTTCGAAGCAAGAGTCAAAGCGAGGCCAGTCTACCGCTGCTTCACATGATTAACAGTTGGCCGGTTGTTGGATGATCAAACCGGACGAATGCATACGCATAGATTCGTAAATAGTACATGGACAGATCATGACTGCCAAGTAAGCAGATAACCTCGTTCTAAGAATCCGTGGTTACGACCATTGGCCGATTGGGGGAGACCAAGACAGATATAACTAGGCGACTAGGTGCAGCATAGCATGTCTTACTCCCCAGTGATATGCACGTTACTGCCGTGCAGATGAAAGAGTAGCTCCCAAGCAAGGCTCCTCCAAACCTAAGCAGCCAAGCCGCTTGCTTATGGTAGTGTGACTGCATACTGACTAAAAGGGAATCATATGGGGTTTTAGATGGAATGTGAGCAGCTCTGCACCACAACTAGCAACCCAGTATGTGGGTCACTGCCGTGCCCTCTTGACCCAGTGGGCTTAACTGCTTACTCGTAGGAGTAGAGTAGCGTGTTCTTACCCCCTGAAGGGCAAATGGACTGCACACTGCTGACGACTCTCGAAAGGATGAACCGGCCGCTCACTGTCTGACTGTGTGACCGAATCCAGCTGTGTTAAATACAAATAAGTACTGACTGAGTATACCAAATAATTGCTTGATTTTAGCCACCTATGCCCACAAGCCAGCACACATATGACGATATGAATAGTGAGCAGGCGAGATCGAAGCTCAAAAGCAAGTGCTACGCGGCTTACTACGGATTGTCTGATTAGATTGATTTCAACACATTTATGATAGTGGGTTGCTACATTCATGAAGGATGCGATCATTTGAAATAAGATGAAGAGAAGCAAAAGAGTATGATTAAAATGACGGATAAAAAAGCAACTTTCTGAATAAGGACTGTTGGGTCGGTCATGCCATATACTAGAAGACCTGTCTAGTTTGACGTATCAAAAATCGTAAGCATTGATCACGTAGCTAATCAAACAACCAAGCTCTTTAGACATAGTTCTCTACTTATCAAGTCATGGAGTACGTGCTCAATCAAACCACAAGTCTTTGCAGCCTTATCATACTATGCAGATACCCGGACCGTAGTTAGCAGCAGAAAGTTAAGTGGGTCAAGCAATATATATATATATATATATATATATATTAATATATATATATATAGGGTGTTTTATTTATCATGTCCGGAGTTAGGAGTGGCTGCACTCAGGTGCTGTCGTAACCCGGTACGCTGAACTTCAAATTGTCCAATGACCTAAACTGCTTTGCCGCAGGGGTGTGATGGGACACAGCGGCGCGACATGTGTGTACGATCGCAGAACACACCGAGCCGTTCGGCTGTGAGAACTGAACGTTAGCAAACACCACAGCCGGAATGAAGGTGTCATGCTTCGATCGATCATACAAGTGAAAAGCCAGCAAAAGGGTTCCCTGCGAAGTGGTTAGTGGGTCGGTGTGCTAGCAACTGAGAAAGACAGCCTGGCCGTATGTGATGACCGGTCAACCACAGCTAACTTTGACGTTAGCTCCTTCATGCTTCTGGCCCAAGTCATACGTTGGCCACCTTGCTTTCGTTTCCAGCTGACTTCTACTTGCACGAAGAGGACACATCGAGGTAAGCGATGAGTAGGCATACGAAGAACATGGCCAAGCCACTGAAGTCTGCGCAGAGAAAGTGGCCGGCAAAATCTGTCTGATCTGGAAATTCTTCGTTAAGGAAAAGGGTGCAATAAAATGGAGATCACCACAGGTCCTGAGAGTATGTGTTGAGAGAAAGCCTGTAAAACGCACAAACTTCCATTCACATTGCATCGAAAGGGACGTAGGTCTCATCACTCATAGTAAAGTGGTCCCAATAACCTTTCGGGTAACGGATTGCACAAAACGGGTCCACAGTGTAGACGTTTGAGCGGTTGGCCCAAAATCTCTACGGTCCTACAGTGTACACCAATGTCTCTTCAGCAAAACTGTAGAGCCTCGGTTGCGTCACGTAACATATGTTTGGTATCTCACCTCCATAACCGAGTCCCGGTTGCAACTCAGAGGTTACGGATGCCGAGATCAAGAGTCAGGGTATGACGCACCTTCAGAACAATTGCCCCAGCAGGGGAGGTGGTGTATTCCAATCATATAGCAACGACTTACAATGCGAAACATTGGATGATCTGGAGACGTTATGGTACCATTTGGGTCTCAGATACAATGGTAACTGCTTCGGGACAGTCCTTCATCGCCCTCTCGTTTACTCCATAGATGGATTCCCACCTAATATCGACATTGGTAAAAGGTTTACTCCCACGTTTTTATCTATGGCGATTTCAATGTACACGACCTGGATGCTTCGGCAACTCCTAGCGAAACATCCAAGGATAAACTGCAAGAGCCTAGCGTGAATATTCCACTGTACGGTCACTTCACCTCACCCGCCAGGTAGGTCTGACAACAAACCATCGGTAGTAGACTTTGTAGTTACAAAGAAGGAACTCATGATCGACAAACAATTAACAGACACTCCACTAGAACTAAGTGATCAATGCACCGTACTTTACAACTAGACGTGTTACACTGAATATCCGGAGGAACATATTGAACTAACAAGTGCCATCACACGCTGCAACATCCTGATCGATCAGCTTGCAAGGACCGATTGGGAATTCTTGAAAGGCGGCTACATTGGCAGTGCTTGGAGTAACTTTGTTGGACGCATCAGCAATCTGATCGTAACTGCTTCAAATACGACCCGGGTTCGTCACACCAATCCACCGTCGTTCATCAGAAGCAGAACTCGAAAACATATGTCCCTAAGGAATGCAGCCTGGCACGCTTACGGAGCCCGTCTTGAACCCGAAAGCTGGAACGACTACGTGACCCAGCGCAAGTATCGTACTGCGCTTGTCCAACAACAGTTAGCTTGTAAATGTACCAGCAGGAAAAAGCCCCTATATAAGCATGTTAAGATCCTTCGAAAAATGAAGCACGTATGCTCACATTTAACATGACAGTCGGAGTGTCACAGAGCGATAAATAGGCAGCCAATATTCTACGGATGTAGCGTGCTGCGACCTTCCAACGAGACGCCCGCCACTGTTACATATCCATATCTATAGCCCCAGCTTTAGCAGTTACGAACATCACGTTTACTGTCATATCTGTGTTGAAGAAACTGCTCTTACCGCGCACTTATAGTTCTCTCAGAATCGATATTCACCCGACGGCGCTGAATGTAGCAGTAACCAGTCTGGCCGAGATATTATCGCACTTCCTCCATACGTGCTTGGATAAACAAATTGTGCCTACCATTTGAAAGCATAGTCTAATCGTGCCAATTTGCAAAAGTTGCAGTCGCCCGGAACCCACAAATTATCACAAAGCGGTACTTCTTACTGTACACTCAAAGGTGATGGAGAGAACCATCGCTGAGGCGTGAGTTGGCCATCTAGAACGTTACAACATCATAGGAGCTAAGCAGCGCGGTCTCTGTCAACACCGTCCATGCAAAACTAACATATTGATTGCACGCAGTAGTTGGACGGAAGAGGCCGACAAAGGTATAAGGACTGATATGCATGTCAACTTATCCAAAGTCTTCGGCGGCCTGGACTACTGCATTCTAGTTCACAGGCTCGAAATCTAACCTGAGAACCCTGTGTTTGGGTGAATCAGGAATGTTCTGCAAAATTGGTAACTGCATGTCAGAGTTCGGAGTGCGCTGTCCGATGCGATTCAGGTCGAATGCGGAGTTCCACAAGGGTTGGTTCTTGAGCTGCGTCTATTTCTCGTGTACATTAATGGGCTTACGCGTCTGATTGCCTCGAAATGCTTGCATTTTTCTGGTGTTAATATGTGGCGTACGATCACAGACCAAAGAGATCACGATGCACTTCAGCGAAACATAAACAGGGTGTATAGATAGTCATTCCACAATCTGCTCCAGTTTAATTCTCTTAAATGTAAGGTGGCCCACATTCGTCACCAGGCGAAGATCATTTGTAAGTTTGGAGACCAAGACCTGCAAGCAGTCACCTAGGATCGCGACCTTAAGGTGTTGATGCAGGCTGATCTGGGCTGCTAATAACGATCTGATAAGTGTTCAAAGACTGGGAACCGACACATTGGCGTACTGCGGAGTGCATTCGGGTTTTTATCCCTCTGTCTGTCCGCAGTTGCTGAAAGCATACATGCGACCTCATGTAAAATACGTTATCCAAGCCTGGCAGCCCTGGTACAAGCAAGATCTCGCAGTACTCTAAACTCCACGGCAAAGTGCTACCAACCACGTCCGGGTTGTTTCACTTCCCATACCAACTAAGGCTGAGGACTCAGATTGTACACCGATCAGTATCGGCACCTACGTAGCGACCTAATAATGGTCTAGGAGATTTTGAGGAATCCAAACCACGTCTGCCTCCACCTGCTGTAACTCAGGCATAACACGAATTTGTGGGACCACAAGTTTAAGTTGGCTTCGCAATACAGTCGGTTAGAATGTCGACCAGCTATGGAACGTCCTCACTAAGTACGGTTTTCCGTCCCACATTATCTGTTTGAAAACGTATGGACGCTGCCCAAATCCATCTACATTACGAAATATAACCTGTGTAAATCGACATACGATATAATGCGACGAACGTTGCACAACTAACATTAACCTTCATTATCGAGGTTGGCTCTTTTACGCATGCCTCAGAGTTAACATTAAGGCGGGTTCACCAAACGTTTTTCATTTAATCACTAGGTTTTCTTTCCACTATTTTGTGATTCTCACTCTGGCCATCTTGCGAGGCCTGTTAAGCATTTGCTACTTGACCTGTAATACACTATTGTTCCACTGGATAATCGCTAGAGGTCGCGTTACAGCGAATCAACAATCCAATGTACTGGTGTATCGATGACAAATTTCATAGCGGCATAGTGATAAAACGGGGATAAAGTAAATATCATCCAATTTGAACAGTGCAAAAATGACATCGCATTGGTAACGTGCTCCAGGGCACCCACAGATTCCAGTCAGTTAAAAAGTAGTTCGACAACGGAGTGAGTATGCGACCCGAAACGCAAGGGGGTGACTTTTAGTGTCTAGAAGCAGGAAATGTGTACATCGGCAGGACACAAATGCAGGTTATGACAAAGGCACTCACCGCCGACTCTGAAAATGTAGCTCAAGTGACCGCGAATCCAGGAGGCGGAACCGTTGAAGCCGATGAGATTGGTATCTATTCGAACATTCGGACCACACTTCCACACGCGGCAGACGTCGCTTGGACACATGCGAGAAACGAGGGGTACTGGTAGATAAAGTATAATTATGGATCACAGTAAAAGTTAACAGGAAGCGATGATAAACATTCGAGAAACGAGGGGTACTGGCAGATAAAGTATAATTATGGATCACAGTAAAAGTTAACAGGAAGCGATGATAAACTTTATCACGATGTCGTTTGTTAGGAGGAACATCACCTAATGAAAGAATCAGTGAACCCAAAGAGGACCTAAGTGTCACCTTTTTCCAGAAATCAGGCAGAATAATCACATTGGTTAATGATAATAATGTTCTCGCACTATCTAATACTAGTATTGGTAAGTAAAGAAGAAGAGGAGAACATACAGGATGGTCGCCAAGAACATAGTCCGTAGTTTCCTGGCTTCAGGTGACGTGGGGACGAGGACACCCAGGCTAATATGTGGTCAACATGGTCTAGACCACGGTGACAATTGTGAACACTATCTCGCATCGTGCATGATAGCACCAGACTCCACTCGGTATATCATTGAAACGTAGACGTAAGTGCTGTTTGACGATTCAAGTCTCCCTAACACAACACTTCAGCTTAAAATTCCCTTTCGATAGTGTTATCTAGTCGGTCATTGCACGAGCGCACCAGTCGGCCTGATAATTACGGCCATTCTCTCCATTGATATGCATAATTTCGATTGAGTCAAGCCACTTACCTCGATACCCGCCTTAGAGTTTAACACAAGTCAGCATTTTCGCCTCACTGGTTAATTGCCCACGATTCAGTGGGTAGCAAGGATACATTAGCCAACAGGATAACCCTGACTCTTCTGTTGTTTCCTCTGTCTTCTATGCACTTTCTAACTTAATATACCCAGTCTCAGCTTGCAAATGGAATACATATTGATTATTAGCCCTCAAACTTGCTGATTTGAACGTTAGGAGAACCACAAGCACATGAATCTTCACTATACCAGTCCCTATGTGATGGGAGTGTTATACCAGGGTGAACGAATGGATCACCCGAGCGAGCCAGACAGCCAATGGGAGACGGGCGTAACGGATTCGATTACTGGACACGAACTGGCTGACACTCGTGAGTTATTTGCCGCTCGTTTACTGAGTCAAAGGAGGAACCTCATCGACTCAGAAGGGTTGTTATTTATGGATGTGAACGTGTTACTTACGTCGAGGAGTACGGCTCGCCAAACATGCTGTAATTTACGCCGTTGACTTCGTCGAATAAACGCTTGTCCCTGAAGGACTGAGATCTGCAACATGTCAGAGGTGGGAAGCCAACATATAAAGAAATGGAGTTGGGGAAAAGAACAGGACATCGCATTCGAAACTATTAGGCACCTTATCAGTAACGCGCCTGTACTCGGGTATTACGATGCACCGCAGGCCTCTGGAGGTACAGAGTGACCGTAGCAAGGATTGAATAGGTACTGTTCTCTTACAGAATGGAAAACCATTGGCTTTCCGAAGCTGAGCAGACACCGTGACAGAGGAGCGCTATGCGCAGATTGAGAAGATGATCGCGGTAGTCTATGCCATGGAGCGTTGCAACGATTATAATTTCGAAAGAAAAGCAACTGTGTATACAGACCACAAACCGCTTGTGTCGATAGCCAGTAAACCGCTGCATGTGGTTATTCGTCGCCCTCAGCGCATCCTTATCCGGTTTCAAAAGTAAATCGTGGATTTTGTATACACGCCTGATGCACAGATGTTCATTGCGCATACGCTGTCAAGAGCTCATCTACCGGTACCTGGGCCTAATTCAGAAGTCGAAGAAGCAAACCTATTACAACATCTGGCCGTGACGGAAGATCGTTTGAGTGAAATAACGCGCCACACAGAGAAAGATACAACGTTAGCAGCTTTGTGTGACGTTGATATAAATGGGTTGCCAGAGATAAAGAAGCAGCTGTCGAAGGAACTAACACCCTACTTCAAATTTCGGGATGAACTTTCGGTCTATGGTGGTTTGCTGTTCAAGGGAAGCAATATTCTGATTCCGTCATCGCTCCGAGGAGAAATGCTGAAACAGGTTCATAGTGCTAAACTTGGTGTCAACCATACCACTAACCGAGCAAAAGAATTAATATTTTGGCCAGTAATGACAGGTTAAAGCGAAGGGATCACGTGTGGAACTGTGAGGCGTGCCGTTCATGCGAAATCCGGCAGGTGTAGGAACCAATAATGCTACATAATACCTTGGATTGACCGTGGCAGAAGGTAACGGTTGATTTATTCAGTGACAACGGGAAAGAGTACCTACTCACAGTGGATTAGTATAATGATCCTTTTGAAATCGAATTACTCACCACTAGGACCACAGTAGTAATCAACAAGATCAGATGTCAATCCGAGCGGCACGGTAACGGGGAAGCTGGTCTCCGACAATGGGCCCCAGTTTATCAGCGTTGCATCCTAGGCATTCGTAACCAAGTAGGAATTCGTGCACCAGCAAATCAGCTCATATCACAGTTAAGCGAATGGAAAGGCGGAGTCAGCAGTGAAGCAGGTCAAGCGACGGTTATCAAACGCTATAGGTACCGGCGAATACCAGTACCTCATGTTACTGCAGAATCGCGACATTCCTTCAAGGAATATCGGTTTGGGTCAAGTGCAGCGCATCTACCGCAGAAAGACTAGAACCCGATGCCGGCATCTGCCACACTTTCGCCCAGTTTCGCCACAGCATGAGAGATTACAGAACAACATGAGAAGATGAATGACTAACCAGAAACGGTACTACGACCACAATTCACGGGTACTACCTGAGCTAACAGTGAGGGAGGAAGTGTGGATTCAAGCAACACCTGAAGACCGGTGGAAGAAAGGTGTGGTGAGTGCGAAGGTCGATGTCAGGTCATACGTAATAAATGTTGGAGGGAAAAGGTTAAAAAGAAGGCCAGCGAGTTTAAGGCGACACCGGAGACAACAATGTGGATTGGGAGTGGAGCGCCCTATGACGTGGTACATGGAGACCAATGCCGCAGATACAGCGAAGACGACGCGGAGTGGCAAGGTGTACGGGGTACATAGTAATATGGATTTTGCAATTACTACTACGTCGCTTACTTCTGCTGCTACTCGTGCTTCTCTGTCACAAGCCAACTTTCCTCTTATTGATCATCTACAACCTGTTGAGCCTACTTCTAATGCCCGTCTCGCTGGTATCCAAATCATCCGGCCCATCAGCTATCCTTAGACCCCATAATTCATTCCGTCTGGCGGCTTTCAATGTTCGGACCCTCCTACAGACTGGCCTGGCGCGCACTCCAGAGTCCCTCGCCATCGATGTTTGTTGCCTTCCAGAGACTCGACTACAGGGTCCCAGCACCGCGGTTAAGTTGTCGTCCCCAACTACTCTTGAGACCACATATTACCTACGTCTATCTAGTGACATGGAGGCAGCAACAACCGGCTTACTTGGTGTCGATATCGCATTGAGTGACAAAGCGGAGGCTGCATTACTCGACTGGTTTCCAACCGACAGCCGGCTGTGTGCGGTTCGGCTTCAAGGCTCACGTAGAATCAACAGACATCGTGGTTTCTGCCTATCCTCCAACCGACTACAGCTGTGCATCGATTAAGGATGACTTTTATCGTGGTCTCCATAATCTTTTAAACAAGGTCAAAAAGTTGGATGTCATCGTCATTGTCGGAGATCTCAATGCACGAGTAGGTCGCCTGCTTCCGTGCGAACGTCATCTTGGTGGCAGTCAGGCGATTGATGAGAGCCAGTCTGACAACGGTGACAGACTTCTTACGTTATGCGAAGACCACCGTTTGTTTTCCACAAGTACGAAAGTTAGGAATACCAGAAGACGCGCAGCCACCTGGCGTCTTTCACCAACGCAAGCGTGGTCCCAAATAGATCACATTGTAATCAGCTTTAGATGGCGAGGCAGCGTCCGGGGTTGCAGATCGATTTGGTCTACGTACCTCAATTCAGATCATGCTTTGGTCTGTGCGGACGTCTGCATGCGCTTCGGTGGCTCCTCAAAACGAAAGCTGCATACACACGACACCAACAAGTTAGCTAACCTCTCTACTCGATCAACTTATCAAGCTTCCTTATCGCATGCATTCATTGGTGCTCCACCTCGAGAAATCGAAAATCAATGGAGTTTGCTGCGGGAAGCGATGCTAACTTCCAGTCAATCAATCTGCGGAATCACAAGGGGACGGATTTCTGCGCACTCACTGGAATTGTTTGATCGTCGTAGAGCTATCCCGACCGATTCAAATAGCAGTGCATTGCGTCGCATTCTCAGTCAACAACTTAAGCAAAACTTGCGTGCGGATCGCGAACCTTGTTGGTCCCAGTGCGCCTCAGAGATGAAAACTGCAGCCCTTTGGAAACTTTCGCAAGCTCTTCCAGGTCATTCAGGCCACTAGTTACAAAGGACCTGGTGTCAGTGAAGTCATTTGCGAGGTTGACAGAACGCCGATAAGCAACTTACACAGGTGTATGGATCTCTGGGCTGAACACTTCCACACGCAATTCAACTTGCCTCCTCCGCCAACGAGTCTATTGAATATACCAAGTTGCGCACCTTGGAACATCTCACTGGAACCACCCACTGAAGCTGAGGGCTGCTTTGAGCTCCGACACTTGAAGCGACTCAAGTCTGCTGGCGCAGACGGATTTCCTTCAAGGCTGTTCAAATTCGGGAGTAAAGTAATTGTCAACCATCTAACAGCTCTGTTCTCTAAAGTCTGGTGTGAAGAAAGTTCCATGCGCTTGGAGCGAGTTAATTATCGTCCTGATCTTCAAGCAAGATGCCCGTACCTAATGCGCTAAACATCGAAAAATCAGTCTAATGTCCGTTGCCTCCAAGCTGTTAACATATATTCTACATTGCAGACTAAACCTTATTAGAGAATTGCACTCCCGTGAAGAACAGGCTGGTTTCCGCCCCGGTTGTGGGTGTATAGACCACTTTTTATGCTCCGCCAACTCTTTGAAAGGCGTCATCTTTACCGCCAGCCCACTATCGTTGTTGTTCTGGACATCCGAATCGTTCTCGACCCTGTCGATCAGCCAGCTTTATGACGTTGTTTACAAAGGAATGGAGTACCCGAAAAGTATATCGCCATCCTTCGAGCATTACAGTGCAATGATCTGGGGGATCAAATATGAAGAACACCGCTGGCTGGAAATTCTTTCGAAGATGCCACAGAACCGGACTCAACGGAAAATGTGTACAAATGTTTGCCTCGATTTTCTATATTTACATCAAAAACATTAAACAGACAAAAAAGCCAAAATAGCGTGTGAAAAAAATCAAAAATGAAAAGATAAAAACAACATTTTTTGCAACTTTCATTCGCTTATTTGTGGTATCTGTATTTATTACGCACGTTCCATGGTTTTCACCGGCTCCATGTCTATCTTAGAAACTGCTGATCATATATATATATATATATATATATATATATATATATATATATGGAGGCTCAAGGGCACGAAAAATTGGAGGATACGATGGGAGTGTTATACCAGGGTGAACGGATGGATCACCCGAGCGAGCCAGACAACGAGTGGGAGACGGGCGTACCGGATTTGATTACTGGACACGAACTGGCTGACATTCGTGAGTTATTTGCCGTTCGTTTACTGAGTCAAAGGAGGAACCTCATCGACTCAGAAGGGTTGTTATTTATGGATGTGAACGTGCAACCTATGTCGAGGAATTTGGCTCGCAAAATATGCTATCAAATGCGCTGAGTAGACTGTGCCGAATAAACGCTTGTCCCCGAAGGACTGTGATCTGCAACATCCTTTTACAACCCAAACGATTTATGCTAGCATATATGTTTTACAGTAAGTTGTCAGGGGTCTTCAATACCACCCGTGTTTAATACGAAAACATGAAAGTGTTACATTACCGACAAGCAAGACCTATAAATTTTCCATGTTTTCCGCCTTACATAGCATTTCTCTCGCGACGTGTGACCTTGCGCTGGTAATCTGTATGGAGAGGCCAGGCAGATTTACAAGCTCTGGTGCGTACTGTTGCAGGTGGCTGTCAGCTAGGAGCACATCCCTGCAGGTTCTCCATTTGACCCTGCTTCATTACCTGGCACACGTCCTCTTGATCTTTACTGAAACATATCCGTCATTACATTGTTCCTAAATACAAGCCGCAGGATTCATCTAGTTAAACCTGGCAGTCTGTTATAAAAGAGAGTGTGCACATCGTTAGTCGCACGTTTCTCACCCCTCAAATATAGGAGAGCTGGACCAGCAAAAGCACATTGCTTCGATAGACAGTATGTCTAACTGGCTCGTCAGCGACGCGCATTGTGGAATAAATTCCTCGTATCGACCTCTGTTGACGTGCAGAGCCGGGCGTACAAAAGGCAGCGGAATCTATGCAACAACGCAAAAACGTCGGCAGTTAAAAAGAAGTTTCCAACCTCAGCGAAGACAGCCCCAAGAAGACTTTTGCTAACGTGAAGCGGCGCCTGAGGTCCGCAAGTGACGTAGCTGTGTTGAAGGGCACTGACGGACAGCCTCTGACCTCCAGCACTGAAGGTGCGTCCGCATTGGCGGAGCACTTCGCTTCCGTATATACAAGTGGATATGCGTCTATACCGAACTCGACATGTGCAGCCCCTACTGAACTGGATAGGCTGGATTGCGATGTAAAAGTTATCCGCAGTCTACTCGCCATTTTTGATTGCATGAAACCTGTCGGAACCTGATGGACTTCACCTGCTTAATTTAAAATGTTTATCGGCCATCATCTCGCCTGCCGTGACGGATCTGTTCAACAGACCACTGTTCGAGGGTGAATTGCCGAGCAAATGGAAATGCTCGGTAGCGAAGTCGATTCCAAAAGGCGGTGATCCACGCAATGTGGAGAATTACCGGCCGAATTGTCTCACCTCTGTTTTGGCAAAGGTGCTGGATAAGATTGCGAAAAGAAGTCTTCTCCAACTACTAGAGTCGAAAGATATAACGCCAGCAGAGCACGGTTTCATGAGGGGCCACGAGTGCATCACTAAACCTGCTGTTAACGCGGCAGAAATGGTTGCAAGCGTTAAAATCAGAGGAAACCAGTAGATGCTATCAACATTGATTTTAGGAAAGCTTTCGACAAAGTGAACCACGAGGTCCTGTCCCACAAGCTGAGGATGTGTGGTGTGGTGGCGCACTGCACAGGTGATAGCGGATTCACGTGGATGATTACCTAACGAAATGGTACCCGTCCACTAGCGGCGTACCCCAAGGCACAGTACCGGAGCGCATTTTATTCCTGATACACAGCAAGGAAGGACCTCAGCTTCTTCGATCACCCTGCGTATTATTTCCGGATGACCTGAAGTTTTGGAGGATTATCAATCCGCTCGGCGACCGTGCCGTCCTTCAGCAGGACCTGGACCGCCTATCCCGGTGGTCTACAAATGCTGACCAACCGATCAATACGGCAAAATCCTCCATTTTGAGATTGGGGAGGGTTAGTAATAGGTGCAAGCACATCCTGGCCGGCAAACCGCTGCATCCCACCAGTCCCGAAAAGGATCTAGGCGCACTCTCACGCTGTGACCTGAAGTCTGTCGACAACACGAACGGACTACGCCAGCTTTGGGCACTTAGACGTTGCTTCTGCACTTAGTCTGAAGAGATCGCCACCCCCTCTTGTCTCATCCATACTAAGACTGGTGCCTGAGTACGGCTCACCCGCCTATTGCCCGATCACAACAGGTGAGCTGCAGAGACTGGAACGGGTATAGCATGTAGCTATCCGGCTCATCCCCAGTTCACGGGGCATGTCGTACGAGGACCGATGTAGGAGACTAGGGCTTTATACCCTGTCATATCGTCAGCTACGAGTTGATTTCATAATGACGCATCGCATATTGCGCCTGGGCCACTTCCCTATGTTGAAGCCCTGCTGCATGTTCGCGCACCAAGCAGTGCACGCGCACACCAGTGTAAACTAGTGGTACCGGATTTAAAGCACATCGCTCACCCTCTATACTTCGAGAGTTGGGTGGTGAAATATTGGAACAAATTGCCGGAGACGCTAATGGACGCGGAACTGGTGTCGGAATTTACGAGATTCTTTGACGCCTACTTTGCGGATTATAGGTATAGAGAGCGCATCGCACCGGGAAAAGAGGTAGTGTATCTGCAATATGCTGCCACCGCGCAGGAATCACAGACGTGGTTCCGCGCATGTGCCCGACCCACATAAGATGGAGCAACATCGATTTTTATCTTCTCGCTTTCTAATCTCAGTATTCAGTATTCACCGGATTGATTAGAATATGAGGTGATTCTTACTCTTCTTCTTTTCCCTTTATTGACCCAAAATAAATACAAGCGGAAATTCGCATTTCTGGCTTTTCCGCAGCGTCTGGTTGTGGTAAACTGAGAAGTCTCAAACAATTTGGCACTTTTCTTATCCGTTGCGCCTGTCTGGCGATGATGCAGCTTCAAATGCCGGTCAAGCTGGCTTCGGCATTGCTTTGAATCCCCAGGTCGAAGTTGACCTTATCGATTGGACCCCAGTCAACAGTCGGAGGTGCGCCGTTAGATTAGCTGGTCCGTATTATGCTACAAAGTCGCGCGGCAACAAACGGTGCCTGTTTGTCCTTGCGTCCTACGCCCCTACAAACTGTAGCACTGCTTCGGTGGAAGATGATTTCTATCAGCAAATTCACGGTCCCCTTCGTTACAGAAGAAGTACGGATTGTATGGTGTTGGCTAGTGATCTAAACGCCCAAGTCGGAAGATGTTCTCTGAGGAGCTTCATCTGGGCGGCCAACATGGTGTAGTCCCCGGCAGTGATAACGGTGAGCGATTGTTACAGCTGTATGAAGATGCTCGCCTCTTTCTTGGGAGCACAAACTTTCGACAAAGCACCCGCAGAAGCGTGATTTCGCGCCCAGCAGCCATGGACGTAAATCGATCATATCGTGATTACTTACTGCTGGAGAGGTTGTATCCAAAACTGTCGCTCGATTTGGAGCACAAGCGTGGACTCTGACCACGCACTTGTCTGTGCCGGCCTCCGGGTGCGTTTCGGTGGACGTCCGTAACGTCCATGTGAACGGATTGACACCAGCTAGCTGGCATCCGGGATGAGTAAGCGCCCACTGAACACCGTCGTAGATCACTGGTCACATATTCGTCAAACGTTACTGTTAGCAGGCATGTCTTCATGTGGCAAATCAAATTGCCAAATTGGACATTGGGTCTCTACACGGTCTCTCGAACTTATGGATGCTCGCCGACGTATTCCGACTGGAAGCGAATACAATGAGATTCGTAAAATCTCAGGGCGAAACTGCGTGCTAGCCTGAAGGGAGACCGCGATGTCTGGTGGTCTCATCATGCCTCGGCGATGGAAACAGCCGCTACCGTTGGTAATCATCGTAAGTTATTCCGTCTGATACAGGAAACAGGCAGCAGTAGACCTGCTGTTAGCAAGACCATACGTGACGAGAGTAATCAACCGATCCACAGCCTGTCCAAACACTTCGAGCGTTGGGTCGAACACTTTGCAAGGCCATTTAACCGACCTGAGTTATCGCTTTCTTTTTCGGGCATTTAGCGCCCTTCTCCCTGGACGTTTACGTGGGATCCGCCCTCACGCGCAGAAGTCGAATGTGAGATCAGGCTGAAATTGTATGAGGTTGCAGGGATAGATAGAATTCCCCCAGCCTTCTTCAAATTCGGGGGGACTTAATCTAGTAGATGATTTACACGAGTTGCTAGCGAAGCTATGAAAGCAGGAGACTGTCTCGACGGACTGGAGCCGCTCCGTCATTGTCTCACATTTCAAGCGAAGCTCCCGTTCGGAATGCAGCAATCAAAGATGGATCAGTCTGATCTTAATTGTCTCTAAATTGCTCGCATCTGTCATTTTCCACACTCTGACTGGAACTCGTGAAATCCAGATTCATGAAGTGCGAGTCGGATTTCGTCGATTTCGGGGCTGCTTTGCCACATCTTCAATTGTCGTAAATTGTTGTAGCACAGCCATGTTTATTGGTGACCCACCGTTGCCATGTTTCTTGCCATAAAAGATGCCTTCGATTCAGTCGCTCGACGTGCCCTTTGGGACTGTTTACTGAGGAATGGTGTGCCTGATGAATTTTTACACATTACCAAAGCGTTGTACTCGCATATTCCGGGCAGAGTGAGGGTTTATGGCAAACTGTCGCCACTCTTCAGTATCTCCAGCGGTGTGACACAAGGTTGCCCGCTGTCACCTTTACTCTTTAACTTCGCTATTGATGAAGTCATGGAAATACCATTCGCTGGACACGACCTAGAAGATGTGGAGCCACTTCCTGGGGAGCCACCTTTTGACTTGGAGTATGCAGACGATATTGTCCTAGTCTGTGACAACTCCCAAACGTGCCAAATAGCACTGGTCCGATTAGCACTGGCTGGTAATCGTTTTGGGCTTTACTTTGCTCTGTCGAAATGCAAAGTACTCCAAGCTTGGCAGGATCCCATCGCTACGCTACCGCTTTGTGGCGATCACCTGAATGTCGTTCTGAAATTCAAGTACCTAGGCAGCTATAATAGCGCCCGAGGAATCGAAGATGATGTTGCGAACCGTATAGTAAAACCTCGAGGTGTTTTTACCAATCTCGGCCACCTGGGGCGCAGACGCGACATTACTCTCGCCCTGAAGGGCAGAGTTTATAACGCAGCCGTCCATGCGACTCTCGTATATGGTTCTGAAACCTGGCCCATTAGGTCGACCGACATAAAAAGGTTCGTTACATTCGCTTATCGCTGCCTTCGCAGCTTAGCTCATGTCTGGTGGGAACACCGCGTGAGCAAGGACCGTGTTCGGCGTCGCGTATTTGATGCAGAAAGAACGAGTGAACCGTTCAACATCATTTTATCACGCACCGGACTCCGATAGCTGGGCCACGTGTTGCGCATGCATGCACACCGACTTCCGCGACATGCATTGTTTGTACGTTGTGGGTGCGGTTGGAAGAGGGCGAGGGGAGCCCAAGCGATGATTTGGTCAAGAGAGATGAAAATCATCACTTCGAAGTTGGCCTTCGTTGATGCATCCCGACTATCGGGCTGGGGTTTTAAGGACAATGAACACGTTTGGTTGGACAAACTTGCTGATATGGCATGGAGCCGGCCCCAATGGCGTTTGTGTTGCGAGTTCCTTGGTCTATCTGCCTCCTGCTTATCCTCCCCTCTAATCACGATCGCACTCATTAGGCTTAATACCTTTGTTGTGTCCAACGGACACTGGTGTCCCAGCAGGTGAAAGTCTGAGTGCTGAAGACCAGGGGAAGGAACAAAGAACACAATTACGAAGGGAGGTTGGGCGTTTAATTCCTGTAAGTAAAAAGTTAGCCAAACCACAAGTGGCTGGTAGTATACTTCGCTCTGCAAGGTCAACTTCGTCCGACCAGAGGCGTTAAAATCTCGTGATCTTTCACGCAGCGGAGTCCTCCGATCACCCGTAGTAGCTACGATCACGATGTCCAGTGTTTACAGAGTCCAATTGACAGACTTCTCGACGCTGGTGAATACTCGGTAAAAGTGTGGCAAATTACCCATCTTGGAAAGCAGGGTGAACAAAAAAATCGGCCTATGACAATCACTTTTGTGGACGAAGCCACTCCAAGGCTCATCATGTCCCGCCTAAGTAAGCTGAAGGGTTTGAAGATCCATGTTCGTTCAGACCTGGACCCAGTAGACTGGGAAAGGCTCAAGCCTGCCATCATTAAGCTGAAAAGACGTACTGGTGAGGGGAAACAAATCTCCGTATCGTAAATTTTCGGGTGGTTTCCAACAATCTGCGAATCACGATAAACAGAATGCTCACACTTCAATCAAGCCCGGCGGCTCTGGCTGCGGCCTGCGAGTAGCCTTCACAAACGTTTGCAGTGTTATGAATAAGCGCGATGAGGTTTGTAGTTACGTTGCATCAGAGCGGTACGACGTAGTCGGGCTCGCAGAGACATGGCTGCATGCAGTTATACACCAAAGAACTTCAACCCAACGGTTACTCGTGCTTCCGATGCGATAGACTAATGAATGCCCACGGTGGTGTCTTACTTTACATCCGGTCTTCCCTGCGTGGGAGACTTGTGAGCGCCTACCGAAGTGACGATGGTTTGTATGAGCTACTGTGGTGCTCCATCCGGCTCAGGCGCGGAGAACTGCTTGTGGGTGCAGTTTATCGCAGCCCCCTGAGTCGTTGTTTGGATTGGCTGCCCATTCTTCGAACCCACATGAGCCGTCCACACTTTCTACTTATGGGCGATTTTAACTGTCCTCGAATACGATGACCTGATGTGCATTTGATGCCTGGACATAGTGAGGTTGAAGCAAAGTTCGTGGATTTGGTACTTGAAACTGGTGCATCGCAACACATATGCCAGCCAACACGCATAACAACACGTTCAACCCCGTCCTGTCTCGGCCTGATGTTAACGAGTGCGTGACGTTAGGATCTTGGAGACCCTGGCTACATGCGACCATTCAGTGCTTATAGCTGATATGGAATTATCTTTGCCGTATTCACGTTTGCTGGAACCAGCTCCCAACTACTGGAAAACGGACTTCGATGGTCTAGCTCGAGCAGCGAGCCAACTGGATTGGTCACTGTCGCAAGCTGCACCCGTAGAAGTGTTGGGGATTTATAAAAGAGAGATTGACATGATTAAGTCCCCAATTTGCGCCCCTGAGATGTCAGAAGGTTGGACCGATTAAGCCTCACTGGTTTGACAAGGAGTATGGAAATGTGGCTCGGAGGCGGCGCAGGCTGTGGGACAAATTCCTCCTCTCTGGCTCTGTCAGTGATTACGAAGGGTATAAAAGTCAGTGGAACCTCTGGAACATTGCAAAAAGGAATAAGCACCGACATTTCGAAGAGCAGCTCGCAATCGCCGCGTAGACCGCCCAAAGGAGAATCTTTGCATACGGGAAGCGACGCCTGAAGCCGGCAGGTGATGTGCCAGTGTTGGATGGCCCGGATGAACAGTCCCTAACCTCCAGCACTGAGCGTGCGTCCGCGTTGGCGGCGCACTTCGCTTCTGTATTTGCAAATGACCAGGTGTCTGTTCCGAGTTCGAGGTATACCGCTTTTACCGAACTCGATAGTCTGCATTGCGGCGTTGAGGAGGTAGGTCAACTACTCGCCAACCTTGACGGCACCAAACCTTCCGGACCTGATGGGCTTCACCCACTGGTTCTCAAGTCACTTTCGATCATCGTCTCTCCTGTCGTGAATGACCTTTTCAACAGATCTCTGTCCGATGGCTCGTTGCCGGTTGACTGGAAATGTTCGGTGGTGAAGCCTATTCCGAAAGGCGGCGACCCTAGCAAAGTAGACAACTACAAGCCAATTTGTCTGACACCTATTTTGGCAAAGATTGCTGAGACAATCGTGAAGAAGGGATTGCTGCAGTTGTTACAGTCAAACGAGGTCCTGACGCCCGCACAGCACGGTTTTATGCAAAGTCGCTCATGCATTACGAACCTGCTTGTGGCGAGGCATGAGTGGTTGAAGGCAGTAAGCAAGGAGAAGTCCGTCGACGTGGTATTCATCGATTTCAGTAAAGCGTTCGACAAGGTCAGCCATGAGGTTCTCCTTCACAGACCCAGGATGTGCAGTGTCGGTGGCTCACTGCACCGGTGGATCCGCGACTTTCTTGTTGGACGAAAGTGGAGGGTACAGGTCGACGACCATCTAACTGACTGGTATCTCTCTACAAGTGGCGTGCCTCAAGGCACTGTTGTGCTGGGGCCCACTGTTCCTGATCCACCTCAACGATCTACCGCAGCTTCTCCGGTCGCTGTGTGCATTGTTTGCGGAGGACATGAAGATTTGGAGAGAAATTGACGCTCCCAATGACTGTGACCTACTTCAGCAAGACCGCAACCGCCTATCTACATAGTCTGCAGAAGTTCATCTTCCGGTCAACCCAGCCAAGTCTGTATTTATGAGCCTGGGGAAGGTTGCTGACCTCCGAACCTACACTCTTGACGGCCAACAGCTATATCTCACACCCTCCGTGAATGACCTACGTGTACTCTCACGCTACGATTTGAAGTCCGTGGACAACACGAACAGGCTATATCGTAACAAACTGCGCATGCTTTGGGCACTCAAACATTGCTTCGGTACATGTTCTGAAGAGGTTGCCACTCGCCTCCTCCATCATTAGACCAATGCTAGAGTACGGTTCGCCTACCTATTTTCCGATTACCCGAGGCGAGGCACAAAAGATCGAACGAGTCCAACACGTTGCTACCTGGCTCATCCCGAGTTTACGTGGCTTGGGGTATGAAGACCGGTGCGAGAAACTAGGACTCTACCTCTTGTGCTACTGTCGGGTGCGAATCGACCTCATTATGACCTATGGTATTCTACATCTCGATGGCTTCCCAATCCTAACTCCAGTGGTGCACTTAGGATGGCGACGCAGCACATGCGGACACAGATACAAATTTGTCTTGTCGGATGTGAAGTCAGTTCCCCACCCCCTGTGCATCGCACGGAGAGTGATAAATATTTGGAACAGTTCATCTGAACATGTGATGCAGGTAACATCTGTGCAGCAGTTCAAAACGTCGTTAGATTTAAATTTCAGCACAATTCGATTCAGCGAACGATTGCACTCTTACGATAATATCGCACATTTGTGTGTCCTGCAATACCGTGAGTCAGATATTTTATATGTTACATGCGAACGATAACGATATTCACGGCTGATAATTTTTATAGCGTTTACCACCATATTTCGAAAGTTGTACAGCATTCATTTCGAATTGCTTGGTAATACAGTATGCAGTATTCATTAACGACTTCTGGCAAGTGACATACACAGTGTAGTTTCCTTTTTCAATCGCTTCGATTAGACGAAATGGGATCTCAATACATACCACCGCTATGATTTTTTCGTAATCTCCCTCATAAATACTGGCTGCCTGTGATTGCTGTCAGCACCATTGTTGTGTAAATTATAATCTGATCCATGCGGAGTCTCGCTTTATCGAGAAGTAAAATGTTATTACTAGTAACTTGTTCGTTGTTCGTTACATACGCTTAAGGAAGAAAAGTAACTGTTGAGTTCGTTTAATGAACAACCATCCGTGCATCGGAATGCGACGGATACAGCTGCTTTCCCGCACAACTCGAAAAAAACAACTAACAAAAATCAGGAAAAGGTGAGTGAGAAAGAAGCTTGATGTGTAGAGCATGCAAAAGATATCGTCAGATACTTCTAAAAATTCAACAGCAGCAACGGCTTTAATGGTGCGACATTGGTGTGTTGAGACCAAGGTTATTATCTAGGAGAAAGACATGTACCAATAATACTGAGAATGTCGGTGTTTTCATGCTCGTTTAACATCATTATACACGTTAGATGCATGTGGCAAACACCTCAGTTACTGTGCCGCAATACAAAGAACAAGAAGAAAAAAACGTGGAACGTCGGCCGAGTCCCCAGTAACGGATGGACATCGTACAGGAAACCTAACAGCCAGGTATCGTGCCGCAAAAAATTATGTTATACCGAATACTATACTGTATTATAGAGCAAGTAGAAAGGAATTCTGTACAACTCTTTCGAAATATGGTGAAAAACGTTATAAAAGTTGTCAACCGTGAATATCTTTGTCGTTCTCATGTAACATTTAACATATCTTACTCACGATATTTCCTTACTCCCCCTTCTAAATTTCATCTACTTTATCCTCTTACACTTAATCTACAATTCATACAAATATACACTCTCCCCTGTAATTCCCCTCATCCCATCTATATTATCTCCCCCCATACACATTACCTTACCCACTAAAACCCTCCCAAACCCCCCTAACTCCTCCCCTATTTATTTTTCCCACCCTTAACCCCACCTTCCCCCCTACACCCCAAATACACAATATATCCTCTAATATATCCATCCTTCCCTACCTATCCTCCAATTCAACTCCATTTTCCCACCCTCTCATACTCCAACCCTTACTTACCACCATCTTACTCCACTCCCCTCCTTACTTCCCCTTATACTCTACACTACACTCCCCCTTAAACCACCCCCCCTCCCTACCCACCTTCATCTCCATTACTCCCCCTATAATTCCCTAACTCACATATCACAACTTTACCACTTCCCACACTCACCACCTACACCTCCTCTACACCATCATTCCTCTCCTCTTCTCTATTCCCCCCCCCCACAAACTCCCCAAACCAAACCCCCCCCAAACAAACCCACAACCCCCAAAAACCACCCCCCCCCCCCCCACACCCCCCCCCCCCCCCCCCCCCCCCCCCCCCCCCCCCCCCCCCCCCCCCCCACCCCCCCCCCCCAAAAAAAAAAAAAAAAAACCCCCCCCCCCCCCCCCCCCCCCCCCCCCCCCCCCCCCCCCCCCCCAAACCCCCCCCCCCCCCCCCCCCCCCTATTTCTCAATATTTCTCCCCCCTATCCATCCTCTACGATATAGCCTGTTCGTGTTGTCCACGGACTTCAAATCGTAGCGTGAAAGTACACCTAGGTCCTTCACGGAGCGTGTGAGATATAGCTGTTGGCCGTCAACGGTGTAGGTTCGGAGGTCAGCAACCTTCCCCAGGCTCATAAATACAGACTTGGCTGGGTTGAGCGTTTAATTGACAGCAACCGAAGTGCCACTGGAGTAGAACCATCTGTACCCACCATCCCACAGCACCTATCGGCAAAAGTCCCTTATAAGGTCAAGCTATCACGTTTTCATGGCGACATTCAACGTTCGCACTCTAAGACAAACAGGTCAACACGCTGCACTCGCACACACCTTGGACACACTGGGTGTTGATGTGTGTTGTGTGTCCGAAACTAAAATCAATAACCCTAACGGGGTTTTCGAATTAACTGCACCCGGCTTATCCTCTAGTTATTAGTTGCACGCATCCGGAGACGCCGATGCAGCACTCATGGGTCAAGCTGGTGTAGGTATTTTTCTAAGCTCCAACGCTGAGCCATCGTTGGTTGATTGGATTCCGGTGAACAGCCGTTTATGTGCAGCCTGTTTGACAACATCGGCTAAGGTTGATTCACGAAGTAGTACAAAACCCTGTTTGTTTGTGATTTCCGTTTATGCTCCCACCGACTGCAGTTCTAATGCTGTCAAGGACACATTCTATCAAGAACTGAACGCAGTTCCACTAGTTCAGATATTCTAGTACTTGCAGGGGATATGAACGCACAAGTAGGGCGTCTGAGCTCTTCAGAAGCTCAGCTGGGTGGTCATTGTGGGCTCAACTCCGAAAGGACTGACAACGGTGAGCGTCTGCTGCAACTGTGTTCGGAGCACCAGTTGTTTCCTAGTAGCACTGCTTTTAGACACAGTGGGCGCCGAAGTGCCACTTGGCGTCCACCTGTAGCTGGCCAGCGATGGACCCAAATTGACCACCTAGCCATAAGTTACAGGTGGCGTGGTTCCATTCTGGATGCCACTCATACCGGAGTACCTGTGTCGACTCTGATCATACATTAGTACGCTGTCGTTTCTCCATTAACTTTACCGCGAGGTGCACCAACGGAAAAATAGTCTCAGTATTTGGTCAGGTAAGCCTATCAAGAAGCACTGTATACCGATCTTCCGCTGTCTTCTCCTAATGAAACTGAGCTTCAGTGGGATAGGATCTCGGCCGCCATGCACGACGCGGGGGCATCTGCTTGTGACACTATCCATCCTCACCGCATCAGTCATTGGATATCCGAGAGGTCGGTGAACCTGTTGGAATCTAGAAGACACCTGCCGGCTGGCTCTGAACACAATGTGACCAGACGGGCTAGTAGGCGTGAACTAAAGCAGAGCCTACGTACTGGCAGGGAAGCCTGGTGGACCAGAAGGGCTCAAGAAATGAAGGAGGCAGGAGCAGTAGGCAATTACCGCTAGCTCCTCCAGCTAATCCGCACCAATGGTCCCAGAAAACAAGACGTCAGTGACACAATCAGAGACAGCGCGGGTGCGCTGATACACAATAAGGAGCGCCGTATGGTTCGTTGGGCGGAACACTTTCACGATCAGTTCAGCTGGCCCCCTGCTCCCGGACCTCTTCCTACTCAGGTGATGCAGGACGAGCCATGGCCGGTACGTTTAGAGCCTCCGTCGGAGGCCGAGGTCCGAAACGCGATCACAGTCCTTAATCGTTTTCGTGCCGCTAACCCGGATGCACTCCCACCTGCACTATTTAAGGATGGAGGTGAGGTCCTCTGCAAAGCACTGACCTTATTCGAATGTATCTGGAAGGAAGTGTCCCGGCTAATTGGAGCGAATCGATTATAGTGGCAATATACAAGAAGGGCAGTCGCACAGACTGTTCTAACCACAGGGGTATTAGCCTAATGCCAGTTGTGACAAAATTATTGACCTCGATTATCGTTCTTCACCTCACTGCGGAACGGGAATCTGGGAGTAGGGAAGAGCAGGCCGGTTTCCGCCAGGATGTGGCTGTATAGACCATATATTCACTTTACGGCAGGTGCTAGAGCAGCGCCACGCACACTGCAGACTGACAATAGCCGTGTTCCTCGATTTCAAGAGTGCGTTCGATTCAGTCGATTCATCGATTCTGTTCGAAATACTTCCGCGAAAAGGTGTTCCCACGAAATGTGTGATCTACGTGCTCTATACTTGAACACTACAGGTCGCGTCAGAGTCTACGGTGTCCTATCGGATAGCTTTCTGACCACAAGTGGCGTTCGTCAGGGTTGTCCGATTTCCTATTATTGTTCAATTTCGTTGTGGATTCTATCATGGAGTGTTCCCTTGCGGAATCTCATGATGAAGGTGTTGAAACCCTGCCTGGGGAAAGGTTGGTTGATATAGATTATGCGGACGATATCGTCTTGCTTTTCGACGATTTTGCGGCGGCACAATCAACCCTGAATAGCCTGTCCAGAGTGGTCCCATTATTCGGTATGTACTTCGCACCTACAAAGTGCAAAGTGTTGTTGCAGTACCACCAGCCACTTGATGACCACTTGATGCTTGCTAATGAGGAACTCGAGGTGGTTGATCATTTCACTTATCTTGACAGCAGCATCAGCAATGATGGGTGCATAGAAACTGACGTCAGCTCACGCACTGCAAAAGCCAGAGCTACCTTCTTGAACCTGCGGCATCTTTGGTGACAGAAAGGAGTTTCCCGCCGTCTGAAATGCCGGCTATACAAGGCCACAGTGTGGGCCGTTCTGCTCTATGGTAGTGAGACTTGGCCCCCTCGGTCTGAAGATCTGAGGCGTCCTATGTCTTTGATTATCGTTGTCTGCGAAGCATTGCTGGTGTCGGATGGCACCATCGTGTCCGAAACGATGATGTGCGTAGACGAGTACTAGGTGGTGGTAATCATGCTAGCTACCTAGAACAACAGATATCACTGAATAAGTTGCTTTGGCTCGGGCACGTGCTACGTATGCCTGGTCACCGCTTACCTAGGAGGGCCTTGTTAAGTCTGCCAGATGTAGGGTGTCGCAAGGCTCGAGGTGGACAGAAGTTGACTTGGCAGCGGGAAATGAAGCTACCGACGACCAAACTGGGTGCCGTTGGTCCGTCTCGCCTTCCGGACTGGAGTCCAAGTGACTCGCGTTGTGTTTGGCTTGAGATTTTACAGGACATAGCTTACAAACGACACCAGTGGCGCGTCGCT
>OX104063.1:167333393-167417965 GCA_944474145.2 Dicrocoelium dendriticum | reverse complement strand
TACCAACGGTAGCGGCTGTTTCCATCGCCGAGGCATGATGAGACCACCAGACATCGCGGTCTCCCTTCACGCTAGCACGCAGTTTCGCCCTGAGATTTTACGAATCTCATTGTATTCGCTTCCAGTCGGAATACGTCGGCGAGCATCCATAAGTTCCAGAGACCGTGTAGAGACCCAATGTCCAGTTTGGCAATTTGATTTGCCACATGAAGACATGCCTGCTAACAGTAACGTTTGACGAATATGCGACCAATGATCTACGACGGTGTTCAGTGGGCGCTTACTCATCCCGGATGCCAGCTAGCTGGTGTCAATCCGTTCACATGGACGTTACGGACGTCCACTGAAACGCACCCGGAGGTCGGCACAGACAAGTGCGTGGTCAGAATCCACGCTCGTGCTCCAAATCGAGCGACAGTTTTAAACACAGCCTCTCCAGCGGTAACTAATCGCGATATGATCGATTTACGTCCATGGCTGCTGGGCGCGAAATCACGCTTCTGCGGGTGCTGTGTCGAAAGTTTGTGCTCGCAAGGAAGAGGCGAGCATCTTCACACAGCTGTAGCAATCGCTCACCGTTATCACTGCCGGGGCCTACACCATGTTGGCCGCCCAGATGAAGCTCCTCAGAGAACATCTTCCGACTTGGGCGTTTAGATCACTAGCCAACACCACAGTATCCGTGATTCTTCTGTAACGAAGAAGATCGTGAAGTTGCTGATAGAAATCATCTTCCACCGAAGCAGTGCTACAATTTGTACGGGCATAGGCCGAAATGACAAACAGGCATCGTTTGTCGCCGCGCGACTTCGTAGCACGGAACGAACCAGCTAATATAACGGCGCACATCCGACTGTTGACTGGGGTCCAATCGATCAGGGCAACTTCAGCCGGGGGATTCAAAGCAATGCCGAAGCCAGCTTGACCGGCATTTGAAGCTGCATCATCGCCAGACAGGCGCAATGAAAATGTGCCGCCAGTGTCGCATGTGGGGAATCGCAGGGTAACCACGGAGCTCGAATCTTGCAGGCGGATTTCTGATAAACAGCAAATATCGATCGATAGGGTCTCTAGTGTGCGGGCAAGTGCTGCCTGTTGGTCAATCTGTAGCAAAGTGCGCACGTTGAAGCATGTCAGTCTTAGCGAGACGCGAGGACTCCAAAGGGAAACGGATGAACTGACATTGTCCGCTTGGTTGAATATAGACTTGTCGACTGGACTGGAGCGACGTCCTGCGACTGTGTGGGATTTGAAACCAGAAGACAAGCGACTATTGAAGCGAGGGGGAGGGCGAAGAAGTGGGGGATTGAAAATGGGGATAAAAGTAAATTTGGAGTGGGACAATAAGGATGACAAAGCGCAAGAAGGGGGATAAGAAGACGGGAAGGCCTGAGCAGTAGCATCCATACTACTATCCACCCTGCTCGATGCAGCAGGTAGGAGGCCGTTGATTACCCTCTGCGATGGCCAGAGTATCAAGAAATTGTTTGATGATGGGTTCATTTTATTGCGTGGGAGAATACTGTCAGGTTGTCCAGGCCTAGACAGAAGAACGATTAGGGTTCTCAACGAAAGCCTTTTGTTCAAAAACCTTACCGAAAGGTAGCGGGGTTTTGGAACTGGGTTACAGGCCTCATTTTATGGAATAAGGAGCCATCGCCAATCCAATCCCCAACCTGGAGAAGCAGAAGGCTGTTTATCTGGCCTCTAACCATTGGCCGATATGGTATGAGTGGCTCTGAAAGTGCAAAAAAGCACCACCCAGCATAGCTCAATGGATCACTGAAGCACATAAACCATCGCACCACGGTAAGGTACAGCCTCATTGACAAGCAGTAGATTGGTCACCTAGGGTGTTAGTAAAAGCGGAAAATAATAGACTGTAAAGGTTCAAGCTTAAAAGACATTTGTGTGACAGCGCAGGTAAACAAGCCGTGATTATCCCTTTCCTGTTGGCTTTTTTTCCACAACTATCGACCGATACTGTGTGACGTGATCTGGCCGAAGTCTACCTCACTCACAGAACGCCTACGCCTGTTTCCAACTCTATCTTGCTTCGTATGGTATCCTTAGCTCCAAGCCGATGAGTTATTCATTATCTGACCTTTTCTAACCAATGCACACACCAACAATCAAACATTTCTACTCCACGCTGGTTATCATGTGGTTGACCTGACATAACTATGCATAAGTTTTGAATGTGTCCCAGCGAACGATGCTTCACACGTATGAATTCCAATCCTACGGCCGACGTGCGGCGCAACAACGTGCTGTGATTGCACGATTATTAGTTTGGTCACGGGATGTGTAGCATCGTTCATCAATCGCCTACATTTTGCGGAATGTCGTGCCGTCAGTTGTACTTCACGGTTCCACTTGTGCGTGGGACCGGAAAAACGACCCGGCGATTGCTGATCAGGGTTTGAAAGTGCACGCTGTTGAAAGGAGCGCTGAGGTTATTGTACGGCTTATTCAACTAGCACAATAAACAACAGTAAAATCCCCGAAGCTGACAACCTCTCTAAGCTCGCAAAATAAAACATACGGAAAAAGACCACTGTATAAATTGTATGCAGACCAGCTATCTATAACAATCATTACTATTGCAGTCCATATAACAACCGTGTGTAGTTTTACTGTGCAATAGTTGCCAAACGACCAATCTGTTCAAATAAAATGGCGTTTGTAGCGGGATTTTGCAATGTGTGAAATCTTCCTGACCTACAGTAACTGCACTTTGCGGCTCCGTAGATATTCGACGGTAGAGCATGGTCCTCTGTCCGTGTATGTGCATGTGCATGACGGTCCCGCCTCTCAGTATTTACGCGCATGCGGTTATACCTCATACAATGTGTTACCACAGATCGGCGTCCACGGATAGGTCTTGATCGTTTTGTGTGAACCATTTCCTCACCGGTCTACATACACAGGCACGCATCACGCCGGCTGTTTGGAACATGTGCCCAATCACTGCACAGATCGCAAGTAGGGATTTGAGCGCTTGTCTAACTCAGACAGTTCCGCATCTGAACGATCCGTAACATTCCAAGACATGATCCGAGAGGATAGCCGCCCACTCACGCTATGTGCAGATTTAACCCATGTACGGAGCACCGAGCTTTGAAATCTGTTAGCCGACTCTCTCACCCACAATTTCCGACACGAATTCAGTACTCGCTTCAACAACCTTTGCTAGACGTAGTTTCCACATACTTGGAAGCCATCTAAACCGTGCAACCACACTAAAAGCGTTCAGAACAGTAAACGAGGTAGACCCCGGTTCGATCACATCCAACGTCTTGATCATCTTAGGCGTCGGGACGCGGCAGCAACGGTGCTCGATGGCAGACCTCTTATCTACAAGAAAAGGAGAGGATTCTTGGCTTCATCGAATATTGGACAGGAGTATGCTCACAATCACCAGCGCCTGACCATCGATCCCAACGCGTGATCATCCCGCCAAAAATAGATCTTGTTGAACCCATCTCCGTAACTGAATTTCGCTCATCGATACGCCGGATGGTTGGCTCAGCGCCTGGCGTCGACCGCACCACACCGAAAGACGTTGAACATATACATCCCCACTTTGGTACATCGTTTCTGCACGGCGTTCTTGTCACTTACCGATACTCCACTCACCTTAAGGTGGCTAGAGCTAATTTCATCTCAAAGATCGCGTCTCCCACGTTTCCTGAACATTTCAGCCCAATATCTGTGGTCCGCGTCTTCACTCGACATTTACATCGTATTCTCTTACAGCGCTGGATTTCTTCCTTTCCATCTGGCCGCCTACAACTCGGTTTTCTCAGGAAAGACGGATATTTGCAGTAGCCATCTATCCTTCATTCCATGACGCGTTCCTTTCACTCCCAATGCTCCCCACTCTTTCGCCTCTGTGGACATTACAAAGACCTTTCATTCCATCTCCCATGACTCACTAAGTACAGGTGCATCTACTTTTGGGGCCCCTAACATTTTTATTGATTATCTGTCTTCCTACTAGTCGTCGTCGATCTCAACGTTCCGGGAGGTGCGAATTTACCCAGGGCGAGGCGTTAGACAAGAGGACCTACTTTCACCCCTACTTTTCATCATGAAGCTCGAAGAAGTTCTTCAAAAGCCAGTCTCCTGTCGATGGATGTGTCCCGCAAACAAAGATGCACTACAGGAACGACGAAGTTTTAGCAATAACCTCCAGCTTATTGGCCTTTCCATAAACCAGATGAAAACTAAGGCTGTAAATATCGTCATCGATAGATCCAGGCAGAAAGCGTTGCTGGACACTTTTGATCTTCAAGTAGAATCGATGAATCTTCCATCAATCCAATCGACGGATTCATTTAAATTCCCGGGTTTAGCTTTGAACTGGAAAGGCAAGCTACCGCCTCACTCCCTCGATGAGCTGTGGCAGCAACTCAAGGAAACTTCACGAACATCGTTAAAACTACAGCAACAGATCGAAATTCTCAGGATCTTCCTCATCCCACGACACATCAACAGCCTCTAGCTGACAGTGATACATCCATACACACTCAAAACGATGGACAAATTAATCAGGGCTAATGCTCGCAACTGGTTAAGATTACCCAAGGATACAGCAGTTGCCATTTTCCATGCATCCATCACCACGTCCTAAGTATTCCTAGTCTCTCAACCATGTTGCTATTACTTTGGAAAGATAGATTGGAACGACATCTTTCCAACACGAATGCCAGCCTGAGCTGGGCCATTCGTGACCCCTTCGCTCCTGCGATACATCGGCTAGCTAATTCGCCACTCATCGTAAGTGGACAAACGGTGAAGGATAAAGTCTCAGAAACGGAGGTGTGGAAGACTCAGTTACCTACTACTCTTGATGGATCCCCTCTATGTCAAGCTTTCATGCATCCAATTGTTTTTCGATGGCTCCGGCAATCTGCACGAGTCTTACCGCGCCTATTTATCAGGGCAACTCAATTACGCGTACCGATCCTACCAACAAAAGTCAGACGAGCCAGAGGTAGACTACCGCGTTCTCCATCCGGTCTATACTGACGCGGTGCATGTGGGAAACACGAAGCAATCTCTCACGTGCTCCCATCTTGCAACGTAACCCATGATGCATGCTGCAAACGGCACAACGATACTGCTAATCAAGTTGCAACGATGTTGCATTGTCGGGGAGCTCGTCATCCCAGAGCCACGCATCCCCACGCAAACGAATTACAGCAAACCAGTTTCTACACATCTGCCGGGACGCAACTATCTACAAGATGGAAATTGCTGCCTGACGCACACCGGATGACCCAATCATACCAAAACAAAATTGATAAATAAGGCGTCGGTGTTCACGCAGAGGCCATCAGAAAGTACGCGTAAGCTGCATTCTCGACAACCTCTTCTATCGTACATTATCCGCACATCTTAAACAATAGAGGATATATTCATCCCCCATCAGCAAAACACCTGCTGTCATTGGGACTCTCGACCTTGGACATTTCCGATCTGTGCATTTCCACCATCCGAGGAACAATACGTGTGTATGATTTTTATATGCGAGGTGCAGTCTACCAAAAACAATCACTATAACAACACAAACACAGACACGTACTGGGCGTGCGGTCCTTGGCCGAGCCATTTGCTTAATAGTATGCCGGGGCATTCGTCCCACCTTGGCAAATTGCTGTACTGCTCAGTTATCGAGCCATACATGTCTTTGGCGAAAATAACTGTTCCTCGAATGACCAGTTCTCCCGTTAGGAATCAAGTCCGGATCAAGCATATTCCAGCAAATCACGGACACTTGACATACGTCGATGAGGCAACTGCACACTTGGACGATATTATTGTTATAGGGTGTAGTGCTGATGACCTATTCGAAAAGCTGAATTGAGTTCTTGGACGGGTGGGAAAAGATGGACTCAGACTCTCTTCTGAGAAACATACCACGTTTCTTAGCTTTCTAAATGAAAGGCAGGCATCCAGACCCACCGAACCTCGAAGCAATCAAAAGATGCCACCGCCCAATGATGCTGCAACACTAAAGCTCTTCTTAGAACTCAAACCATTACAGACGGTCCCACCGCAAATGCATCGCTTGCGTGGGCCGCCTAATGAAATATTGACCCAGGATAAATGCTGGGACTAGTCCGAAGAAAGCCAGAGCTCATTTGAAGATGTGAAAAGACCGCTATGTACCGACCTTCTGCTGACACATTAAGACTCTACTTTGGAGACGCCTTGGGCTATGGCATTGGTGCAGTCATATCCCATAAGTTCGCAAATGGTTCAGAAAATACAACTGCACATGCAATCAGATCGTTGTCTCCCGCAGAACGAAATTGCCGCAAAATAGAGGAAAGGTTGGTGAGAGTCTTTGCAATGAAGAAATTTCGCAAGATGCTGTATGGAAGAAAATTTACTCTCCTTACTGACCACAAGACGTTGTTGGAAATTTGTATCAAAATCGGGCATCGCTATACATACGACAAACAGGCTGCAACGGTGGGCTACCACATTATTTGACTACGACATAAGCCAAGCTGACGAACTTTCGCGGTTATTGAAAACGAACAGCGCCAGCAAGAAAAACCTATTACTGCAGCGATCTCTTTGGAGACGGAAGGAAATCAGGCATTTTTGGAAACGCTTAGGCGGCTTCCGGTAACTTCTGAGATGGTGCGTGACGCACCGACCCGGATGCCGTTCTGTAACAAGCGGCCAGATTTCATACTATCCAGTGGCCGAAAGACAACCTAGTCGGAATGTTGTGAAGTTTGTCCCGAAAGACGAAATGTAAATCGTTAGTGGATGTTCAATTTGTGCAGGAAGAGTTGTTAATCCGAGAAAGCTTTGCCAACGAATTCTGCAGCAGTTTCATCGTGGACAGCATGGCATTAACAAAACGAAAATATCGCGCGAAGTTAAGTTTACTGGTCAAATATTGACTCGGAACTGGAGTAGCAAGCGAAATTGTGCATAAAACGTACGCTTGTCAGCAATACGCCCAGAAAAGCGAAACAGTCTTCCCGCCCGCTGGAAACAAAACCGTGGGAGCAAATACAAGCGGAGTTCCTTGATCTTGTGAATAGAAAACAGTATCTTATTGTATTTGGCTGGCTTGCCGAACAACCTCCTCGTGGTGCCAGCTGGGTGGTTCGGGATTTTCCCGTTCCAGCGAATAGTTCGGCGGCAGTGTTCCAGGACGTGGTGGGTTTTCGCCTGGTAAGCGTTCTCCCTATAAAAAGCCACATATGTCCGTTTAACAACACTGTGACGTGGCGGATGTGACTCGCCACTAAATAAAGTCACTGCCCCTTGCTTCATCCTGGCGAAGCATTGTATTCCAGCAACGTCATGCTGTACTTCTGGGGAGCATTGGGCCCCTGTTTGACAAAGGAACAAATGAAAGGCGTATGACCTGAGCAATCAGTCACCGGCTCCCAATGGGCGCGATTCCCTGAATTCGCTCCGCTGCCTTGCGGACAGGCTATTCAGCCAAAGGCTCGGGGTGGTGTCCCCTAAGTCAACACCCTAATTCGGCTTGGGCAACCGAGTAGTATCTCGCCCTCTGAGGAAACCATGGACATTGTTGTGTTGTGTTTTATTTTACTATTTCTGTACTTTCGTTTGAATCCCATGGTTTCTGATGGCATTATGTTTATTCGTAGACTTTTGCAAATATATATGTATATATATATATATATCTTATTGTATTTGGTTCTTTCAACAAGTAGGCTGAAGTGTTTTGCAGGGGACGTACAACAAATGGCGCAGCAATTAGCACACTGAGAAGACTTTTCGATAAGCATAGAATACCAGACACCCTAGTTACTGACCATAGCCTTCAATTCGCCTCCTTGCAGTTTGCCGAATACTGTGCGCAGAACGGTATCATACACCTACGCTCGAAGCCGTTCCACCCTCAATCCGATGAGCAAGCGGAGCGCTTTGTTGATACGTTTAGACGGACGCTGCTGAAAATGAGCGGTGGAAGGAAGCACACAAGAGATACTGAAAGTTTTATTTCTACGGTATAACTCAAAGCAGCTGTCACCGATAGAAGTGCTGGTGAGTAGAAAACATCGTACTCAGAATTCATTGTTACTTCCAAATATTGCGCAAGAAATGCCAAGCCACTGTGAAGTACAAACAGCCGAGAAGCCACGCGAGCCTACAAGACAGGCGAAATGTTCCATAGGGAGGAGCTCCGTGGGTTAAGCCAATCAAACGGAAACCCGGCCACTTACATTTTCAAAGGAGCCCATCTGCACACTGGCTGCAGACTCTCCAGTGCGATGTGCACCCGTTGCTGGAGACTCAGCTGATGTGTCGGAGTTGCTTCCTACGGACACTAACGTGCCGGTGTACGATAGCGCAGGTGATGAAGGCCAGTGGAGAATGCAGCGAAGCAAAAAGGAGAGGACAACTGCCAGCAATCAGCGGTGTTGTAACATGAGTCGACAGATGCTGGTCTTCAGACTCGTTATGACCACGACGTGGATTTTCTGCAGAGCCTGATTGATAGGCTTCTCGAGGTGAATAAATAGGGGTTGCAGGTGAAGCTAATCACCCATCTTGGAAAGAGAAGGGAAAATTACGTCCTCTTTGAGTCACCTTTGTCGATGCAAAAAGTCCGAGCCTGATACTATCCCGCCTCGGTAGGCTGTTTAAAGACCCATATTCGTCCTGATTTGAATCCGCCGGACAGAGAGGAACTGAAGTCCGCTATCGAGGATTTGAAGGGACGGACAGGTAGTGGAGAAACAAATCACCACATCGTAAATTTACGGACAGTTCATCAGGTCTGCCGAACACGTATCAACTGGGCGATAACGCTTCATGCACGTCTGCCGGTTCCTACCCCGAACTGCGCATAGCCTTCACAAATGTTTGTAGTTCAATGAACAAACGCGACGATCTATCACTTCGTTGCCTCTCGTCGTCCGGCCGTACTATAACTGCCCGAAACCTGGTTAAATCCTGAGGTCACTACCCAGGAAGTCCAGATCAGTGGATACCCATGTTTCCGGTGCGACAGACTATCAAACGATCGAGGCATAGTGCTGCTATACATTCGGTCCTCGATGTGCGGGAGATTGGTACACACCTACCATAACGAAAATAGCTTGTGCGAACAGTTATGGTGCTCGAGGTGCCTGATATAGAGTGAAATGTTTGTGAGTACAGCTTATCGCAGCTCGCGAAGTCGATGTCTGGACTGGTTGCCGCATGCCAGAAACTACATGAGTCGGCCCCGCTTCCTGCTTATGAATGATTTTAACTCCCCTCGAATACTGGGACCTAATGCCCAACTTCTCCCCGAGCACTGTGAAAGCGAGGCGCAATTTGCGGAGATGATATTTGAAACTGGGACAGCATAACATGTCTGCCAACCGACGCAACTTACATCGCATTCTGCTCCATCGTGCTTAGACGAGTTGCGAGTAACGTGTACATGAAACTCAGGTCCTGGAGCCTCTGACAGCTAGTGACCACTTGATGGTGTTAGCCAGCCTAGAGCTGTCGTTGCCCTACTCGCGTCTGATGGGGCCATCCTACAATTATTAGAAGACGGACTTCGAAGGTCTAAGTCGAGCCGCCAGTGAAGTGGACTGGTCGCTGCCGCAGGATTCATCTAGTTAAACATGGCAGTCTGTTATAAAAGAGAGTGTGCACATCGTTAGTCGCATGTTTCTCACCCCTCAAATATAGGAGAGCTGGACCAGCAAAAGCACATTGCTTCGATAGACAGTATGGCCAACTGGCTCGTCAGCGACGCGCATTGTGGAATAAATTCCTCGTATCGACCTCCGTTGACGTACAGAGCCAGGCGTACAAAAGGCAGCGGAATCTATGCTACAGCGCAAAAATGTCGGCAGTTAAAAAGAAGTTTCCAACCTCAGCGAAGACAGCCCACAAGAAGACTTTTGCTAACGTGAAGCGGCGCCTGAGGTCCGCAAGTGACGTAGCTGTGTTGAAGGGCACTGACGGACAGCCTCTGACTTCCAGCACTGAAGGTGCGTCCGCATTGGCGGAGCACTTCGCTTCCGTATATACAAGTGGATATGCGTCTATACCGAGCACGACATGTGCAGCCCATACTGAACTGGATAAGCTGGATTGCGATGTAGAAGTTGTCCGCAGTCTACTCGCGAGTGTTGATTGCACGAAACCTGTCGGACCCGATGGGCTTCACCCGCTAAATTTGAAGTGTTTATCGGTCATCATCTCGCCTGCCGTGACGGATCTGTTCAACAGACCACTGTTCGAGGGTGAATTGCCGAGCAAATGGAAATTCTCGGTAGCGAAGCCGACTCCAAAAGGCGGATAATTACCGGTTGATTTGGTTCACCTCTGTTTTGTCAAAGGTGCTCGATAAGATTGTGAAAAGAGGTCTTCTCCAGATATTCGAGTCGAAAGATATAACGCCGGCATAGCACCGTTTCATGAAGGGCCACGAGTGCATCACCAACCTGCTGTTGACGCGGCAGAAATGGTCGCAAGCGTTGAATCGGGGGAAATCACTGGATGTTCTCAACATTGATTTCAGTAAAGCTTTCAATAAAGTGAACCACGAGGTCATGCCCCATAAGCTGATGATGTGTGGTGTTAATGACGCAGTGCATCGGTGGATCAGTGACTTCCTTATTGGGAGAAGATGGCGGGTTCAGGTGGATGAGCACCTAACGAAATGGTACCAGTCCACTAGCGGCGTACTCCAAGGCACAGTACCGGGGCTCATTTTATGCCTGATCCACATCAAAAAAGTACCTCAACTTGTTCGGTCGCTCTGCGTATTATTTGCGGATGACCTGAAGCTTTGGAGGATTATTAATTATCCCGGCAGCAGGACCTGGACCGCCTATCCCGGTGGTTTGCAGAAGTTGACCAACCGGTCAACAAGGCCAAGTCCTGATTCCTGAGCCTGGGGAGGACTAGTTTCTTGGCGCGCGTACACCCTGGCCGGCCACACTCTGCCTCCCACCAGTCCCGAAAAGGATCTAGGCGCACTCTCCCGCTGTGACCTGAAGTCTGTCGACAACACGAACGGACTGTAGGCAAACGGACTACGACTGTTTTGAGTACTTAGACGCAGCTTCTGCACTTAGTCTGAAGAGATTGCCACCAGTCTTTTCTATTCCATGATAAGACCGGTGCTTGAGTACGGCTCACCCGCCTATTGCCCGATCACAACAGGTGAGCTGCAGAGACTGAAACGGGTACAGCATGCAGCTATCCGGCTCATCCCCAGTTCACGGGGCATGTCGTACGAGGACCGATGTAGGAGACTAGGGCTTTATACCCTGTCATATCGTCAGCTACGAGTTGAATTCATAATGACGCAACAGATACTGCACCTGGGCCACTTCCCTATGTTGAGGCCGCTGTTATACGTTCGCACACCATATCAGCACACGCGGACACCGGTACAAACTAGTGGTACCGGATTTAAAGCGCATCGCTCACTATGCTTCGAGCGTAGAGTGGTGAAATATTGGAACAAATTGCCGGAGACGCCAATAATAAATAAATAATGTGTCAGCTGTAAGCCGTAACGGCGCTTCGCTGCCACGCAACCGAAATCGGTGTAGGAATTTAACAGATTCCTTGATATCCACTTTGCGGACTATAGGTATAGGGAGCGTATAGCGCCAGGACAAGATGTAGTGCAGCTGAAATATGCTGCCACCGAGCAGAAATCAGAGACGTTGTTCCGCGCATATGTCCGATTCACCTACGATGGAGCAACGGATTTCTATCTTCTCTTTTTCTATTAGCGAAACGTATCGCCTCATACATAGCGCACTACCGACGCCCTATAAATGGGATTATGCAAATTACAGCGTTTTATCTTGAAGTGGACCAATGAGATTGACCTACATGAAGCATTCAAGTAAGCGTACCACTGGAACAGTCAACAAGCGACTGTTCCCGTGTTCGATAGTTGCAAAAATTCCGGAATTTTCAATTAGGTCATTTTCTCGTGAACTATTTATTTGGACCTCATATTTTGGATACACATTCTGTTTGCCAGGTGCTACACATTAGTTCGGTCAGATACCACTGTCTTCCGATTTCGTGAAATGGCTGGGCCTTGACCTGAGTAGCTGTATCGTTTATCCTTACGGACAGCAGAAACAACAAATATAGTGGCTGTCAGTCTGCTGCTCCTGTATATTTCTAATTGAATATGTTCCATGCAGCGCGTTAGAGACTAGCATAAGCAGGATGAACATCAGGAGCACATCAGCAATTTCTTCTGAAGCCTAAGAACAGCCATTAATGTATGAAAAAGTGAAAATTGGAAGTATTGGCGCAATAAGGATGTGTCCAACCAAGAAAGCATGTTTCTTGGTCAGAGGAATAGGGATTAAGGAAACTTTACTAGACATATGCCGATTTTCTACTTGCCGCACACCATAGTGCCGCAAATACCTGGGAGCCATACACATATTATGATTATTGCCACTATTGCCGTTAGTGTGCTCTGTGAAGGTTTATGTAAACAATAGTGGCGGAGGAGGTAACGAGGTAAGTGTACTCTGCAATAAACACGTCAACAGAATTTGCATCTCTTCACGAATAGGATGCCTTCAACGGAGTAATCATTTGGCAGCAGATGGATGTCACTGAGAACAGGAGCTAGTGAAATTTAAAAGTAGATGTGAAGTACGTCACCAAAAGTTGAACGACTGTTTGGGGCTGAATCGATGGCGCACATACGCGCACAGCGTTGAACTACTAAAAATAGCTTGAAATGCAAATTTAGCGGAATATACTTCAAGGACGAAAATGCCGGTGTTTACACCGGGACGTCAATGTAGTGAAGAAAAGACTAGCAAATGATATTAGGACGAAATCACATATGAAACAAAAAGGATGCAAACAACTTACGCCAACTTGTAAACTCCCATTTCATCTCAATATAGAAATCCGGGGTCTCTCTCAGTTTGCGCAGAAGCTCCGTGACAATCATACCCTGATGACGGACTATCTGGGCATCACGATGTACAAGGATCAATTTGACCAGCTGGGGATCGCCAGTCGAGATGGCTTCTTGAGCGACTGAATGAAGTTCTGAACAGGAAGTGACAAACGGCTTACCAGACCAGTAAGACTTTGATACAAACGATGCATTTGCATTATGCCGTAAAAGAACTCTGGCAGATTCTAGATGATCCAATACCACCGCAAGCATCAAAGGAGTGCGTCCGTGAGGATCCAACATTTCAATATCATGCTTTCAGAACTAACTAAAAAAGTAAGATTAGACAAACCTTTCCATGTTCTAGCAATCCATCTAATGCGTTATAATCGTTGTGCCACACGTAATAATGGAGTGGATATTTTGCACTGATTTCGTTTGAGAGGCTCATCAGTGAATCTGCAAGGCATAACAAACATCGAAATAACAAAACCGTAGCAAACTTCCAAACAACTTTGGACTGTAGACATTGACACTTTCAGAATGTGTACATGTCATTCCAATGCTAACATAGTGAGTTAGATAGTGATGGAAACGAATCGCTGTCAATGATTAGGATTACGGAATAACTCGGTTAAAAACTGATAAGAAAACAGGTATGATCAGACGAGCATGAATGAAAGCCCATTACAACAGCTATCGTAGCGTTGAATCTGAGAGCAAAAGGATGGGAGAAGATATCAACATTACGTCAGCATGCAGTACCGACGCTACGCTACGCTGCGACGCGACCACCACTAGTCGTGCGTGGGCTAAGGATACTGTGAAAGTCGCCCGGTCCCGTACGCGTGCTCGAACCCGCGACCTGCGGATTACAAGGTAGACATGTGATTCTTTCGGCCACTGGCCGGCTGAAGTTACGAAAAAAGGATTCAACGCGTTTGACCGAGTGGGACGTTTAGAGCAAATAATAAAGGAGTGTGGGCAAACACATGTTTCAAAAAATGTTCAATACCACGATAGATCGTTGAGAGGTGCGAAGTCATAAAGTAACAATGCTGCGAAGGTCACTTGTGACAATGAGATGCTTGTATAGAAAAAGTGCACACAAATCGGAATCATAAAATGCACATTTCTGTAGGATGAGGGCATGTTAGAAAGCTGTGCGGAGGTAAGAGATGAAAGGCTTCCACCAGACGCTATGATCTACCGGGTTTCCTAGAATTAACACAAATATAAAATGGTGAGTATGATGGGGAATCGAACAGATGAATCCTGTGTCCCGTTCCAGCAGAAAGCAGTGCAACTGAAGGCTCCTTCTGACTAACTAGAGCAAACTGGAGCCCAGCAGGTTTATTAACGGTGTAAGCGCCGGATACGGAAGGAAAGTGCAACGCAAGCAATAATGGGTTAATACATTGTGTGCACGTGAACAAGATGTGTTGGATTACACTAAAGGTGAAGTGAACATTGAGTCTTACGAAAGTGGAGTCGAAGGCAAAGAGAGGGACCTGGCTGGCACTTTACGAAGATATGCAGTCAGAAGGAGTGTCTTCGCACACGACTCACTGGATAGCATGTGGAAAAAGTCAATAAAAAGATTATTTGTGACCTATCACTGTCTACTGTAACTATGACAATATAAACCGTCGAGGATATAGTGGTTAACAACAAAATAAGCTGACATTCATGACAAAAAGCAAGAAAACACATCAGTGATTATGTTTTATGCAAAATGCGGGGATAAGTCGAATGAAAAGTTATCAAAGCTAGTAGGCAAAGCTTTTATATAACCAATTAAGTGAATAAGCTAGTAGGTGGTGGACAATATGTTGATCCAGTGTTTAACAGCCTATGACCTGTATTGGTGTCTGTCATACCGCATTAGGACCCTGTATTTGTGACGGACCTCCTGGGCACTAGAACAACATACTGATATAGTGGCGCCAAAAGGTGTTCTACTAGATAATGGCAACATTTACGTTAGTGAAGACGTATGGCTTGAATGTATTTCCCAATCTCGTTATGCTGATGTCACGTATTAGCACTACAGTAACGAGGAGGTAGGCAACTGCACCCACCTCAAACATATGCCCAGAACATAGCTGGTGAACCGAAATGGCCGAAACAATTAGAATAATCCGAACTGATGAACTCTAGTTAGGTCCAGTTGTCAACTCGGTCAAGTCGAGTACGCAGATGTGAAGATACAGAAAAGATTGGAAAGACGAGAAAAATACGGATAATGATATGAGAAAAGTCAATCACTGGGAAGAGGTGAGGAATGGGAACACAAGGGAGTTGCGCAGTGTCTGACTGGATTGCTCATGACTGGTGCATCAAGATACGGAGCGCGCAACCACAGATGAGATCCTAAACACTACGAATGAATACTGAGTCATTTCTTCATGCTCTTAGCGCATGTAACCTATCGACGAATAATATACTGAGGTGAATGATACGCTTGCAGGCTTAAGTTTGACCATAAGAAGTATAGAATTCATGTATTCTAAGATTCAGTTTACCATCTGTCATATATTTACATCATAAAAGGTGTCATACACAACAAATCATGAGCATCGTAGTCGCAAGGCTGATGGGGGGGATAAAGAGGCCTAAGGAAATCTAAGTGGTTTAGTGAATATAATGGATTAGCTCCAGAAAACGTGAACATGGCAAAAGTATTTTCAGTGTAGTTACAACAACGCTGTAAGAAATTAAACCGGTATGAAATGACGCCATGAGCTAAACCGAAAGTAAGCTTCGAACCAATGGAACGATTAGGCTAAACCGTTTACATGCGTGAGGATGTTCGGGTAACCAAGGGACCTTGGAGAATAGTACATACGATTGGTTTAGAAGCGATGGTTAGGAGACAAACATTTCGAATAGGTCTGTGCTGAACCCCCAAGCCAGGAAGAGGGCGTTTGTAAGCCAGGTGGAATATAGTATTCAATTTCCTCATGCTCCCGCCCCATGTTATCAAACACTTGACCTGCAATTTCATCCAGTTAAGCATAGGCAACAGTGCTCCCAAACTTCAAGTGTCGTTCAGTTCAATTCGCAAAACAAGGGGGTAGTCAATGATTAAGCTCTGAGTTGCACGGCAACAGCCAAGAACTTTAAAACACAAATCCACATGTTTGCAATTCAATAAAAACGATAGTGAGGATAAACTAAACCTCCAGCTTTGCAGCCCCTCACAAGCAGGGGTCGGTGACTCCGAAGTGCGGATTAATTATGCTAACACATCTATTTGTGACTGTACTAATAAATATACAAAGTTAAGGTTAACTACTAGTGTGGTCAAGATCGCGTTGCTGGGCACATCAATCAGCGGTATCCAATACACAGCAACCGCGTAATTGATGCCCAAACGAACCCACATCGAGTACAATCTAGCCACTGCACAAAAAATTTGCAGTAGAATGACCCAGAACGCTAATGCTTTCGTTGGCCCTACGCACCATAAAGTGCAAGATGCTGTCGTAGGGTTTCGTTGACATGCAACCGCTTGCACCTATGGGCGAAAAAAAACCGAGAGTACACTCGGTTCAAGTACCTAAGCGGTAATATTACTTGTGACGGTCACACGAGTGAGCGGCAACCTCACGTGTCAACGAAATTACTATAGTTTTCCAAATACGTAATTACCTATGAAGGAAGAACTATGACAGCAGGTGGGTCAATACGTTGTACAACGCTGCTGTAAGGCCGGTGCTATTGAATGTAGTAGAAATATGGCCACTTTGCACCAGGGACGTTAGAAGAATTGGGCACCATCGATCAAAGGCGCTTGCGGAATACTACTCTTAACTTGTGGAAGCGATGGTCGAGAAAAACTGAAGTCCGTCAACAGATGACCATAAAGAACTCCTTTGGTGCCTTGCTGGATTGGCTGTTAGAATTGAAGCGATCGATTGGCCAAATCATGTTCGTTATATGCCCTTCATCATCTGCCTCGAGTTGCAGTGTTTACTATCGCTGAGTCCAGTTGGGCAAAGATGGGTGGGAGGGAGGAACGCAATCGACAACTTAAATGAAAAAATATTTTATTCACGAAAACGCGAGGCTGCTGCAAAGATATACCCATTTGGTTTGCATCGTGCCAGGCACGTCGGCTATACTCATTCGCATGACTACATAATATGCATCACTATAATAAGGCATCTGTACTTAAATGCATAAGTTCAGGTGAAAACTGTTCGGGGGTACGACCTTACGATAAGTCGAAAACACGTTGCTTATCTATACAGGAAGAGAACAGCATTTGATGAACAGAACAACCAGCTTCACCAAAAATAGCTCGGGTGATTATAAATACACCTGAGATTTGCATAGCTCCTGCAAAGTTTAGCTGGTTCTGTTGCGAACAATCACAAGATGGTCCACGACCACGCCGATTTGCGCACGCGTATGCCGACTATGAGGAGGCCCATATCATTGGTGAGAAGCCATGATTTTTTTGCAGAGCAATCGCGCACATACTTGTTACAAGCTGGCTGCAGCTATCATGCGAGCGCTGGAGTGTGCTGGATTTGATTAGCACCAGTTGTGTCAGCAAGACAATATTAAAACAATGGTGAGGAAAATGCAACATGCAACAGAATAAAAAGAATAGGGAAAACAGTACACTTGAACGCATAAAGCATTGAAAGCCAGATAAAATAAAGCGAATGCAAGGGCGCGACTGTATCATGTCCGACAGAATCTCCGACTACTGATGTGGCCCATCCTGAGGTCCAAAGCGATGAAAACGGTACAGCACAGTATTACAAAATGTTTATGCTGATTTCTTCACAGTTCAATGTCACGTCACCGACTGCTTCTCTGGCGATTTTGCCCAAATTAGCACAGCAGCAGCATTTACGAGCAAGACAATAAGCCACGTAACGTTTTCAGTGCGACGTTGACCCATACAATAACTTCGGTATTTTTGCAGGGTTATATACCTCGCGTTTGACTGACAGACTGATATTCCACCGCTTCTACAGTAGCTTTACTGATACGCTGAGTAACCTACTTAGTGACGTGACAACTAGAGGTGATACAAGTACCAAAATAAGTGAACTAATCGACGACTTCCACTGACTGTTGGGTAATAGCAAGAGCGAGTGGCTTGCCGATCTAGTCTCGTACTTTGCACTTTGAAGGTGCAAATCACATACCAAAGCTTGCAGCGTAACGTGTCAGTGCTTACAAAAGTTCTGGGTTCGACCCAAAATAAAGCTATGTATAAAACATTCTCGAGAGTTGCCAGTTGGTCTTACAACAGAAACTTCCCCAGTGGGTCCTAAGAGGACACAGAGAGTCCTTAGCAATACGCCGGCACACAACACTGAGGCTTCGCTGCTAGGCGACAATCAGATCATCAGCATCATCAACATCACCACCACCACCATCATCATCATCACTACCATCATCATCACAAGATGAAAAACACACTACAACTACTGTGCAGCAATAAATAAAGACAGCATACGAAAAAACGAGACAATAAACAGTATAGAATGTGAAAGATAAAAAACACACTACTCAATGGCATATAAAGCGTCAAAAGAGATCGTGGTTGGAGGGGGAAGATAAGCGGGATGGGGTGGGACAATAAATTCACAACACAAAAGTCACTGAGGTCGCTTCATTGCTATGACAATTAGTGTATCAAACCAGACGTGACCACCATCTTTCGGATCCCGGCCAAACGGTTGAGACACAACAACGGACCTCGAATTCGAAGTGAGGGACTTCATACTTCTTGACCAATTCATCGCTTGGCCTCCCCTCCTCTTGTTCTATCCACAGTCAAGTCATGCAAACGCACGTTGCGGGTTGGTGTGCTAGCACTCGCAACACGTGGACCAGCCATCGGAGCCTGATGCGTGATATAGGCGACTATAAGAAGTAGCGCGTTTACGGATCTTGTAAGAACATTGCCAGTTATGATCATGCCAACTACAAAGTTGGACAGTCAAGAGGATAAAGGATAACCTCGGCGAATCCAGTTTGTCGTAGAGAGCATAGAAAACACCCCGTAAACTATTAGCCGGGTCCCTGGAGTCGCAGTAGACATATTTCAAAATGAAGAGCAAGTTCTTTGGCATACCTTTCACCGATGGTAGTACCACAAGCTGGTCCGACCAACAGATTCTAGGCTGGCTTTATGGTTAAGAAAATTCATCAATGATATAACAACTGACGAGTAATTATGAGGTCAATTCCAATCCGACTAAGAAGAAAGTCAATTTGTCTAACCAGAGTTGGCCCTTCAATGAGTAGAACCTGTTTTCGTGCCTCGGTAAAAGCAAGTAAAGCCCTAAAAATCTATGCAAAGCTCAAAAGTCCTAAGTTGCGTAGACATGCGGCTTCAAAAGCATTCTTTATAGTAAGTTTAAAGCGATTCCGGTTGATATTCGGCCCACTCGTCTCGTTCGCCAGCGACAGCTATCGAGCCAGTATATCTTGTTGATGCAGGATTGTGGGTGAGTCCAAAAAATGAGTCCGGAGGATAGTTGTATTTCGCTGAAGCCGGGGAACTGAGTGTCATGCGTGTGCGGACCATAGGGTGAGCGGAGTCCAAGCAGTGCGGTGATCAGTAGAGCCTTCCGTAACAAGCGCTCGTATCGGGTTAAATGGCCGGCGCCAGAAGAATGGAAAGCCTAGGTGGTCAAAGCGTTATCAACAACAGTAGACATAACAGGATACTTTATTCAGACCATGCTCCCATGTGTGCCCAGATAACCCCCAGTTTCTGGAACTCGGAGAGGTGTTCATTTCCGACGTTGTGTGCAATAAACCACATTTGCATACAGTGAAGTAAAACTTCGGGCTGGATTGCAACGTTAGCCGCCACTGACGAATGACACAGACCAGGTGGAGATTTGGGTCACCTCTAATACACCACATAAAATGACTGAAGCTGATATTCGTCCAGTGTGAGGTAGAGTATCTGCGGATTGATTAATTGAGGTACAATAAATCTGGGTGGCGGCTGCGTTGGCTCATGTTGAGAACCAGCAGTGCATTAGTGAGCTGAAGTGATGTTTTTCTGTCATGTACCCACAAACACTTTGGTACAAGCTGACATGCAGCAAGAGAAGATCAAACGTGTAAGAGCGGGTTCAAAACCCTGATCCAAATCACTACACCATCAGTATTATCAAACACGTTATCTAGATGAGAGAGGCACCTCACCTACTTGCTGTAGGACATGCAGCTGGGTAGACAGAAGAGAAAGAAAAAGGCAAACGCAAAATTACGAGTAAAATAGGCAAATAACATAAGGTTTCTTTTATATTGTGCGATTAGAACGGCATTGTGGTTGAATGGGAGGATAAGCGGGAGAGGGACGAAGAAAGTTACATAAATGTTACTGAGATCGGCCCTTAATCAGCAAGTGTCGCTAACCAGGCGTGTCCAACCTCTCTCGGACCGCAACCCAAGTGTCAAAAAATACCATCTGACGTCAACTTCGCAGTGAAGATCTTCATCGATCAGCGTCCTTCCCTTTTCCTCCATGTACATTCCGGTCACACGAACAACGTACGTCGTGGGAGTCGATGCTGGCATGCGTAACACGTGGCCCAACAATCGGAGCCTGGTGCGTGAAATAACGGCGCTAACCGGTTCACGTCCACTTCCTGTGCCATAAACAAGGCGCCGAACACGCTCATTGCGCATCCGGTGTTCCAACCAGATGTGAGCCAAAATGCGAAGCCACCGGTCGCCGAACGTAACTAGCCGCTTCACGTCTGCCGATCTAATGGGTCAAGTTTCGCAACCATACAGTAGGATCGAAAGTACGGTTGCATTGTAGACTCTACCCCTCAAGGAGTGATGTTGCGCCGGCGCCACAGATGGTGAAGATTGGCAAAAGCACCTTAGGCCTTTGGTATATACGGTTTGTGACCAACTTCGTTTCCACAGGGGCTGATACAACTGTCTGGGTACCCGAATTTCTGAACGACTTCTAACTGAGCTTTAACGAGGGTCAGCTTAAGCGGTTCCTGCCAATATTGGAGGAAAGTTCTGAACATCAAAAATGCAAAACAAAGCCCAAAACGGCTGACAGTCAGTGTAATTCTATCCAGTGCAGCTTGGAAACAGTCATAGATGAGGGCAATGTCGTCAGCATACTTCAAGTCAAGAAGTCGTTCATCTGGGAGCAGCTCCACACCTTCTAAGTCGTGTCTAGTGAACGTGATCTATACGACTTCGTCAATGGCGAAGTTGAGGAGGATAGCTGACATTTGGCATCCTTGTATCACACCGCTGGAGTTTATAAAGGGCGGCGACAACTTGCCGTAAGCCCTCGCTCTTCCCAAGAGCACAGAAGTTGAACTACCGGTGCACGCGTACACCCTGGCCGGCCACACTCTGCCTCCCACCAGTCCCGAAAAGGATCTAGGCGCACTCTCCCGCTGTGACCTGAAGTCTGTCGACAACACGAACGGACTGTAGGCAAACGGACTACGACTGTTTTGAGTACTTAGACACAGCTTCTGCACTTAGTCTGAAGAGATTGCCACCAGTCTTTTCTATTCCATGATAAGACCGGTGCTTGAGTACGGCTCACCCGCCTATTGCCCGATCACAACAGGTGAGCTGCAGAGACTGGAACGGGTACAGCATGCAGCTATCCGGCTCATCCCCAGTTCACGGGGCATGTCATACGAGGACCGATGTAGGAGACTAGGGCTTTATACCCTGTCATATCGTCAGCTACGAGTTGAACTCATAAGGACGCAACAGATACTGCACCTGGGCCACTTCCCTATGTTGAGGCCGCTGCTATACGTTCGCACACCATACCAGCACACGCGGACACCGGTACAAACTAGTGGTACCGGATTTAAAGCGCATCGCTCACCCTCTATGCTTCGAGCGTAGAGTGGTGAAATATTGGAACAAATTGCCGGAGACGCCAATAATAAATAAATAATGTGTCAGCTGTAAGCCGTAACGGCGCTTCGCTGCCGTGCAACCGAAATCGGTGTAGGGATTTAACAGATTCCTTGATATCCACTTTGCGGACTATAGGTATAGGGAGCGTATCGCGCCAGGACAAGATGTAGTGCAGCTGCAATATGCTGCCACCGAGCAGAAATCAGAGACGTTGTTCCGCGCATATGTCCGATTCACCTACGATGGAGCAACGGATTTTTATCTTCTCGCTCTCTATTCTCTCAGTATCAGATTTACACATTCATCGGGTACAGCTTTCCTCATTAGATAGTCACAAAGGGGACATAGATCCACCGAATCGAAGGCACCTTTGTAGAGAAATACGATTGCAGTGGGGCGCCAATAAATATGGCAGCGCTTCAACTGTCGTAAAGTAACGATGTGATCAATGCAGCATCCATTGCGACCAAATCCGGCTTGTTCATTGCGAATCTGAATTTCACTGGTGCCAGTCAATCTGTGAAGTATGACAGAGGAAAGCAATCTGGAGGCAAAGGAGATCAGACAATTCATTTATGTGGACGTAATCAGAACCGGAGCCTCCCCTGAAAAATGGGACCATAACGGAGCGGCGTCACTCGGTAGGCATAGTTTACTATACCCAGTAACTAGTAACTCGTGTAAGTCATTCACAAGAGCTGGTCCTCCGAATTTGAAGAGGGTTGAAGGAAGACCACCTGGTCTCATGGCCTCATTCAACTTCACCAGTACGATCAGATATTCGAGTTATGAGCGAGAGAGCAGATCCAAAAAGAGCCCAGAGAGTAGGGTGATCGCTGACCGATGAGAAATCTAGCAATTCCGGCCGGCTAATGGTTCGGTGGTAGTGCTCCAGGACGTGGTGGGTTTACGCCTGATAAGCATTTTCCATAAAAAGGCAAAAGTGTCTTCTTACCAACACTGCAACGTGGCGGATATGAATCGCCACTAAATAAAGTCACTGCTCTTTGCTTCATCTCGGTGGAGAATTGCACTACAGCAAGTATGTGCTGACGTCTTGGGGAGAATTGGGTTGCTGTTTGGTGACCGAGTAAACGAAAGACCTATGAACTGAGTAATCGGTCACCGGCTATCAACGCGAGGGAGTCCATGAATTTGCCCCGCTGCATTGCGGGTAAGCTGGTAAGCCAAAGGCTCGCGGTGGTGTCACCTAAGACAACACCCAACTTTGGCTTAGGAGACCGGGTAATATCACACCAACTGACAAAATCATGGACCATACTTTTGCTATACCGCACTTAACTACACTTGCTTCCGCTGCTCACACAGCTTCGCACGCCACCCGTTCATTCGTTACCAATTATTTTTATCCGTTGTCAGCTGATTACTGCTTCTATTATTATACTCCCAGTGCTTTCATCGATGACCAAAGAACTCGCCCAGTGCCCATTCATCCGCTCCCATCTTCGATCTCTCTAGTATGCAATAATATAGGTACATGCATGCAGATCGGTCAACTGGCTGGACTAGCGCTCACTTTGGAATACCTCGCCATCGATGTTTGCTGCCTTTCCGAAACCCCCTCGCAAAATCCCAGTACTGTGAATGAGATCTCCCAGCGACCAGGGAACCACATTTCATCTACGTCTATCAGTTGACATAGAAGCAGTCGCGGCAGGATCGGCTAGTGTTGGTGTAGTACTAAGTAGCAAAGCCGAGGCCGCCTTGCTGGACTGGTTTCCGATTAACAGCCGACTTCAGGGATCGTGTAAGATCAACATACATCGTGAGGTGAGACGCAACTTGTCTGTGATCTCAGCTTACGCCCCAAATGATTGCAGTTGTGACTCGGTCAAGGACGATTTCTATCGTGAACTACGTCAGCTCTCAAGCGGAGCTTGCAAATCCGATATTGTTGTCCTTGCTGGGGATCTCAACGAACGGGTCGGTCGCCTATCATCATATGAAAGTTATCTCGGTGGTCATCATGCGCTCGATGACAGCCGCTCAGATAATTATAAAACGCTTCGAACACTGTGAAAAGGCAAGAGTTTATTTCTCCGCAGCGCCAGGTTTAGGAATACGAGAAGACGTTCCGCTATTTGGCGCTCACCATCTCCGACCCAGTCATGGTCTCCGGTTGACCGCGTCGTAATTCATTACAGATGGCGGGGTAGTGTAAAAGATTGCAGATCAATCTGGTCCACATTCCTCGACTCAGACATACTCTTGTTGGTGCGAACATCTACATGAATTTCGGAAGGTTACCAGAAAAAGCAATGCAAGGGAGGTGCCAATAAACTATCAGCCCCCTCGGTTCAGTAAAGTTATCAAGTTTCCCTGGCCGATGCATTCAGCCGCAACCCATCACGAAACACTGATGAACACTGGCCGTTCATGCGGAATAGTATGATCGCTTCGGGACAGACAATCTGTGGTCTCACTAAGCCCCCCATGTAGGCCTGGATCTCCACGCGCTCGCTGGATCTAGTTGACCGCCGCAGAAATATTCCAGCGGAGTTTAACCATAATGAAGTGCGCCGTTCTGTCAATCGACAGCTCAAATAAAGCTTACACAGTGATCGCGAAGCATAGTAATCTCAGCTTACTTCGAAATGGATGTCGCTGATCTGTCTGGCAATACTCGCAAGCTCTTCCAGTTCAGCCGTTCCACGGGCGACAAAAAGCCTGGTGTCAGCGAGACTATTTGCGAAGCTGATGGTTCGCCGATTTCCAAACTACTGATACGCTCGGATCGATGGGTCGAAGGTTTTCATTACCAGTTCATTTGGCCTTCACTATCCACTTTTATTCCCTGCGAACCCAAGTGCCCACCCTGAGTCGTCACACTTGATGCATCCAGCAAAGCGGAAGTTTGTCTTGCGATTTGACTCAAAAGATTCAACGCCGCCGGCGCAGATGGACTTCTTCCGAAGTTGTGCACATATGGAGGTACGGATATCATCAGCCAGCTAACCCCGTTGTTCTCCAAAGTCTGGATTGAGGGATGGGTGCGTTCTTCCTGGGGCGAAGTAGTTGCTGTCCCGATTTTTAAGATGGTTGATCGCACTTCATGCACTAATCACCATGGGATTAGTCTTATTTCGGTTGCCCCAAAGCTAGGCGAATAGTGAATAGCAGTACCGAGAAGAACAAGCTGGCTTTCGCCCGGGCCGTGGGTGTGTGAAACAAGCCTTCACGCTGCGCTAAATCATCGAACATGGCTACCAGAGGCCTACCATCATTGCGTTCTTACACATCCGTGCTGCATTTAACTCGGTTGATCGAACTGCGCTATGTTGTTGCTAGACAAGAAAGGGGGTCCCAGAAAAGTACACAACGATCCTACGCGCACTCTACCTCCACATCTCTAGTAGGATGAGGGTCTACGGCAAGCTTTCGCCGTTATTCGCTGTCAATAGCGGTGTACGACAGGGCTGCTCTATGACCCCGTTTCTATTCAATTTAACGATTGAAGATTTCCTGTCAAGAGCTATGGAATGTTGTAAAAATTTTGATCCACAACTAATGTCGGGTAACTGGGTGATTGACTTAGCTTTTGTCGATGACAGTACTATTTGGTGACGACTCAAAGAGTATGCAAACCGTTTTAAACCGTTTGGCGGTTGATGCATCTAAGTAAGGAATGTGCCGTTCCAAGTTTATCACTCTCCCGTTCCTGTGCTCATCGTTGAAGGCACAGCTTGTACATGTTGACAGCTTCGTATACTTCGGCAGCTGCGTGTCTGCTAGTGGTGATACCAGCAAAGGAATGTCTCTCCGTATCACCAAAGCCCGGTCTGCATTTGTCAAGCTGCAACGCTTGTGGCGTCGCCAGGACGCCTTCCACTTGGTTGAGGGTCGTGTTTACAATGCCGCAGTTCGGGAGGTGTTGCAAGCGGCAGCGAGTCATGGCCAGTTCGCGTAGTTGACATGCGCTGACTCTCGGCCTTCGATAATGGGTACTTGAGGATTGCTCGTGTGTAGTGGAAACAGGGTATCTGCAACGGTGAAGTCAGACGTCGTGTCTTAGGGCATGCGAATACTCACCACAATAAGATGGTATTAATGCACCAGGTAAGATGGCTCGCTCACGTTCTGCGTATGTCAGCTGAGCGTTTACCTTAGCGGGCATTGTTTACTCGTGCAGGACATGGCTGGAAAAGACCACTTGGTGACAGTATATGAAATCATTGACTTCAAATCTTGCTACTGTTGGATCCACACGCCTGTCTGGTTGACGGACCTAAGGACGAAGAGTGCCGATGGCTGGAAACAATCCAGAATATGGCTCGCGACCGAAACCAGTGGAAGATCTGTGTATATACTTAGTTGTATTCAGATACTTAAAACCTAACAAATAAAAGTATGAAAAAAGAATAAAATTGCCTGTGAAAAATAACAAAAATGGTTCCGTTTTTCTTTATTGCTGCATAATAGTTGAAGTGTGTCATCTTCAACTAATGTGCTATAATGGTGTTGCTACGGCGACTCTGTCCGGGAGAAAGTGCAGAAGTCTTATCGAAAGGGTAATTCTAGACGGGACGGCGCTGAGTCTCTGTCCATAGTTGCCGCATTCCAAAGCGAATGTAAACCGAGACGACGATTCATCACTGTGTTAATCAATGGGATCCCAACGAAACTGCAATTTGACACGGCCTCAGACATCACAATCATTTCCAGGCGCACATGGAATCACATAAAAAGGCCGAAGATGGTCGAGTCTCAGAAAGTTGCACATAATGCATCCGGCGGTGTGTTACACTTAGTGGGCAAACTCAATTGCAAGATTGCTTTCCAAGGTGTGGAGAAGTCGGGAACATGCTACATTTCGGACCGGCCGAATTTGAATCTTCTTGGCCTCGACTGGATTGAAAAGTTGAATCTCCTCGATGTTCCCTTGAATCAGATCTGCAACCGAGTTCGAGCACGTCCAGACCCATCATCAAAATCCGTCGAAGAAATGACACGTACCCTGAAGCGCAAATTTGCTTCTGTCTTTCAGGATGGCTTGGGCCACTGTACGAAATTCAAGGCAACACTGAACTTGCGACCAGGTGCTAAACCAGTGTTCAAGGCCAAAAGACCGGTACCATATGCAGCCATGTCAACCGTTGAGCAAGAGCTCGATCGACTGGAACGTGCCGGAGTCATCACAGCCGTCAACTACTCATCATGGGCAGCACCCATTGTCGCAGTGAAGAAAGCAAATGGCAAGGTACGCGTTTGCGCTGACTTTTCAACTGGCCTCAACGCCGCGCTGGATGACCACCAGTACCCATTACCGGTACCGGAGGATATCTTCGCAAAGTTGAATGGTGGTTAGTACTTTGCTAAGCTTGATCTATCCGATGCTTATCTGCAAGTGGATGTTGACGAAGTCTCGAGGGAGTTGTTGACGATCAACACTCATCGTGGGCTATTCCAATACAACCGCTTGCCATTTGGTGTGAAAACGGCGCCAGCCATCTTCCAACAGTTGATGGACACCATGCTAGGGGGAGTTTCTGGAACCGCTGCATATCTGGACGATATCATAGTGATGGGTCAAACACCGGAAGAACTCTTCAACCGCTTGGATGAAGTGCTTGGTTGCACACAGTCGTACGGTTTCCGGATCCGTGAGGATAAATGCACATTTTTCACGCCGATCATCAAATACCTCGGTTTTATCCTGGAAAAGGACGGAAGTCGACCAGATCCGGAAAACATAGAAACCATTAGAAAAATGCCTCCACCAACAGATCTACAGTCTCTGCGTTCCTTTTGTGGGCTCATCAGCCACTACAGCACATTCTTGCCTGAGATGCACCGCCTGCGTGCCCCGTTAAACAAGCTATTAGCCAAAGGCCAAACATGGAACTGGACATCCGAATGCCAGAATGCCTTCGAACGCGTCAAGTCATTGCTGTCCTCAAACTTGCTTTTGACTCATTTTGACCCCTCCAAAGAGATTGTCTTGGCCACAGATGCATCAAGCCATGGGATTGGCGTAGTAATATCACACACCTACGCCGATGGATCTCAGAAAGCAATCGCCCATGCCGCCAGAACACTTACGAAGGCCGAGAGGAATTACAGCCAGATTGAGAAAGAAGCATTGGCCATAGTGTACGCGGTTAAGAAATTCCACAAAATGCTATACGGCCGCCGCTTCAAGCTCCTGACGGATCACAAGCCCTTGCTGGCTATCTTTGGTTCAAAAAAGGGCATACCGGCCTACACAGCCAACCGGCTACAACGTTGGGCGCTTACCTTAATGGGGTATGATTTTGAGATCCAATACCAGTCGACAGTTTCCATTGGCCAAGCAGATGCACTGTCACGCCTAATTGATGCCCGCCAGCAAGAACATGAGGACACTATCATTGCCTCGGTCGAGATTGAACATGACGTCAACTTTCTGGTAACTGATGCATTGCACGGTCTACCAGTTACCGCAGAAGCTGTACGAACCGAAACGCTTCGGGACCCAATACTCAAGAAGGTTACACAGTTTCACAAAACAAGTTGGCCACGTTCATGTCCGTCGGCCGAGTTGCAACAATACTTTCAGAGGCGACACTCGCTCTCTATTGTGAACGATTGCATACTATTTTCGGAAAGAGTGGTCATCCCCAAGGCACTTCAGGAGCGTCTTATTCGGCAGTTCCACGCCGGGCATCCTGGAATCAACCGGATGAAGGCGCTTGCCCGCAGTTATGTATATTGGCCATTCATGGACAAACAGCTAGAAGAAATAGCCAAACACTGCCAAAAGTGTGCCAATGTCCTGAAAGCACCGCAAAAATCAGTACTCTATTCATGGCCAAGAGTTACTAAGCCATGGTGCCGCATCCATGTCGACTTTGCGGGACCGATCAACGGCCGAAGCTTCCTCATTATAGTCGATTCATACAGCAAGTGGCCTGAAGTATTTCTTATGGAGAACACAACTACCAGTGCCACCATATCGAAACTGCGCCAGACCTTCAGCAGATTCGGCTGTCCGGAGACAATTGTCACCGACAATGGTTCACAATTTACTTCAACGAGTTTTATGGAGTTTTGCAAGCAATGCGCCGTACAGCACGTTCGCTCGCCGCCGTTTCACCCACAGTCGAATGGCCAGGCAGAAAGGTTCGTCGATACATTCAAGCGAGCTCTCCTCAAATCAAAAGGGGAGGGACGTATAGAGGAGGTGGTTGACCGGTTCCTTTTCCTCTACCGATCAACACAGAATCCACAAGCGCCAGACGGAGTCTCTCCAGCACAAGCCATGATGAACCGGAAGCTCCGCATGCCTTTCGACGCCATCCGACCGGGCTCGGAGTCCGCTGTTGGTGAAAGAAACAGCAGAATGGAACAGGCTTTTAACCGGCGGCATGGAGCAAAGAAGCGATCTTTTACGCTTGGACAGAAGGTGCTGGTACGTGACTACCGGGAAGGCCATGCGAGATGGACACCAGGGACGGTCAAAAGCAAGCGCGGAAACGTCATGTATGACGTGATGGTGGACGCACAGCTCTGGCCACGGCATGCAAACCAGTTACGGCCCACATCTTGCCAACCAGAACAAGCAAGGCCTACTGACCTCCCGTTCGATTTACTGGTGGAAAGTTTCAACTTGCCGAAGGAAGCAGTGGACGACTGCACACAGTCGAGCAACGAATCCAGAACAAGAACATCGGAACAAAGTTCTCGGGCGCTTCTGCCAAGGAGGTGGACCGACAGGCAGAGAACATCGTCCCGAAGACTGCAAGTTAATCCCAGGCTTTCGTCTTATACCTCGGACCATATCTCAGGAGGGGAGGTGTCCGGGAGAAAGTAAGAATTGCCTTGGAAATTCCCTATTTTAGCGATTAATCGATTATTAACGATTATCGCATCGATTTCGAACGTTCCGGAATGTTCTTCTGCACGTGATTAAAAGCCACCTGACACCTCGGCAAAAGATATGGGGAACCACTAACCTTGGCAGTTGACCTTCCAATTCTAGAAGTCGAAGGCCAGTAGAGACCTATAAATACAGCCAGGGTCCTCAGTCGTTGTACAGTGTTCGTTGGCGGCGATTAATACGTTAATTTGTCAAGGTCGTTCGCGTTTTGCTTTTTTCCTTCGGTTGGGCTAGAAGTTTTGTGGAGCAGTGAATTCTTATTTTTGGATTTGCGACCAGTGAGAAGATTATAACAGACTCTACTTGGCAACCACTGAATTTCCTGATTCTGTCTGGCTCTATATGTATTAGACCCTTGGTTCTACTAATGTTATGTTGGTTAACCTTCCTTTAGTGACGCATATTTTCAGGCTTTCAATCATAAGTAGAAACAATGTAAGTTCTGTTTGCGCTAACGCCGTTTCCGCTGATTGTTCCCTTGGAGACACACATCATCAGCCTTTCTCTCCTTTTCAGCTGTTGCACTTTTGATCTTCCAGTCAATACTTCTGCTGTTTTGGCGGATGTTAATCGTCAGGTTGACCCGGAATTATACTTCTCGCTTGAAAGTCTGGCTTCCCGCCTTGGGCTTCTGGAGCCGTTGCGAAGCGTGTGACTAGAGTGATTGTAGTAAGTAATTCCAATACATATCATCATCAGTACACGTTAGACGAGGGTGAGAATCACACCTCAGCTGATATGCCGCAATAAAAAAGATAAAAGACAAAACAGATAGCATCATAAAAATGATTCCAGACAAATGATTTGATGTTAAATATTATAGTATGTTTTGTATGAGATCGGGATTGGAGGTGGAACCTCAAGGGGAGGGGATGGACAAAAAACATATCACAAACGAATTTGGGGCCGGATCCTATCCATATCAGCAAGCGTGTCCAACCAAAAGTGTTCATCGTCCTCAAGACCCCAGCCAGGCAGTCGGGATGCACCAACCGATGCCACCGAAGTAAGGGTTTTCATTTCTCTCGACCAAGTCATCGCTTGGTCTCCCCTCCTCCTCTTCCAACCGCATCCCCGGCGCATAAACAATGCACTTCGCTGGAATCGGTGTGCTGGCATGCCCAGCATGTAGCCCAGCCATCGGAGCCCGGTGCGTGATAAGACGGGGTTGGGAGGTTCACACTACTTCCTGCACCAAATACGCGACGCCGAACACGCTCATTGCTCACGCGGTGTTTCCACCAGAAATGAGCTAAGCTGCGAGGGCAGCGATGAGCGAATGTGACGAGCCTCTTTATGTCCGTCGACCTGATGGGCCAGGTTTCACAACCGTACAGAAGGGTTGGACGGACGGTTGCGTTATAAACTCTGCCCTTCAGGGCGAGAGTAATGTCGCGTCTGCGACACAGGTGGCCGAGATTGGTAAAAACAACTGTAGGCGCCTTGACCCTGAATGTTTGCTTAGGGCATTAAGGTTCTCAGGTAAGTCCCCCTTCTCTCTCTCTTCTTATTCTTTATTTCATAGGTCCTCATGGTTGTATGGCAGCGAAGCATCACTTCAAATGGCTGATATACTGCTGTTGATGACTGATGACTGGACGCTGATAAAGCCGCCTAGGTAATTTCTGAACGACTTCTAGCTGATCACCACCAACCGCCAGCGCAGGGATGGGACCCTGCCAATCTTAGAGAAGTAGTTTGCATTTCGATGGAGCAAAGCATAGCCCAAAACGATTGACAGCCAGTGCTAATCGGTCCAGCGCTGTTTGGCACATCTGGGAGCTGTCACAGACTAGGACAATATTGTCCGCATACTCCAAGTCAAAAAGTCGCTCACTAGGAAGTAGCTCCACACCTTCTAGGTCGTGTCCAGCGAATGCTATTTTCATGACTTCGTCAATTGCAAAGCTAGAGAGGAAAGGTGACAACGGGCAGCATTGTCTCACACCGCTGGAGATACTGAAGAGTGGCGATAGTTTGCCATAAACCCTCACTCTGCGCGAACTATACACGTAGAGCGCTTTGGTAATGTTTCCATATTTATCAGGCACACCTTTCCTCAGCATACATCCCAAAGGGTACATCGAGGGACTGAATCGAAGGCAACTTTTATGTCACGAAACATGACAACGGTGGGTCGCCAATAAACATGGCTGTGCTACAACAATTTACGCAAACTGAAGATGTGGTCGATGCAGCCTCTACCTCGACGAAACCCAGCCTGCTCTTCACGGATCTGGCTTTCACGAGTGCCAGCCATTCTGTGGAAAACGACAGATGCGAGCAATGTAGAGGCAATTGAGATCAGACTGATTCACCTTTGATTGCTGCATTCCGAACGGGAGCCTCGTTTGAAAATTGGGATAATGACGGAGCGGCTCCAGTCTGTCGGGACAGTATCCTGCTCCCAAAGTTTCACTAGCAACTCGTGTAAATCCCCGAATTTGAAGAAAGCTGGGAGAATTCTATCTGTCCCTGCAACCTCATACAATTTCAGCCTGATCTCACGTTCGACTTCTGCGCGTGAGGGCGGATCCCACGTAATGGTCCAGAGAGAAGGGCGTTAAATGCCCGAAAAAGAAAGCGATAACTCAGATTGGTTAAATGGCCTTGCAAAGTGTTCGACCCAACGCTCGAAGTGTTTAGACAGGCTGTGGGTCGGTTGATTACTCTCGTCACGTATGGTCTTGCTAACAGCAGGTCTCCTGCTGCCTGTTTCCTGTATCAGACGGAATAACTTACGATGATTACCAACGGTAGCGGCTGTTTCCATCGCCGAGGCATGATGAGACCACCAGACATCGCGGTCTCCCTTCACGCTAGCACGCAGTTTCGCCCTGAGATTTTACGAATCTCATTGTATTCGCTTCCAGTCGGAATACGTCGGCGAGCATTCATAAGTTCCAGAGACCGTGTAAAGACCCAATGTCCAGTTTGGCAATTTGATTTGCCACATGAAGACATGCCTGCTAACAGTAACGTTTGACGAATATGCGACCAATGATCTACGACGGTATTCAGTGGGCGCTTACTCATCCCGGATGCCAGCTAGCTGGTGTCAATCCGTTCACATGGACGTTACGGACGTCCACCGAAACGCACCCGCAAGTCGGCGCAGACAAGTGTGTGGTCAGAGTCCACGCTCGTGCTCCAAATCGAGCGACAGTTTTGGATACAGCCTCTCCAGCGGTAACTAATCGCGATATGATCGATTTACGTCCATGGCTGCTGGGCGCGAAATCACGCTTATGCGGGTGCTGTGTCGAAAATTCGTGCTCGCAAAGAAGAGGCGAGCATCTTCACACAGTTGTAGCAATCGCTCACCGTTATCACTGCCGGGGCCTACACCATGTTGGCCGCCCAGATGAAGCTCCTCAGAGAACATCTTCCGACTTGGACGTTTAGATCACTAGCCAACACCACAGTATCCGTGCTTCTTCTGTAACGAAGGAGATCGTGAAGTTGCTGATAGAAATAATCTTCCACCGAATCAGTGCTACAGTTTGTAGGGGCGTAGGCCGCAATGACAAACAGGCACCGTTTGTTGCCGCGCGACTTTGTAGCATAATACGGACCAGCTAATCTAACGGCGCACCTCCGACTGTTGACTGGGGTCCAATCGATAAGGTCAACTTCGACCTGGGGATTCAAAGCAATGCCGAAGCCAGCTTGACCGGCATTTGAAGCTGCATCATCGCCAGACAGGCGCAATGAGAATGTGCCGCCAGTGTCGCATGTGGGGGATCGCAGGGTAACCACGGAGCTCGAATCTTGCAGGCGGGTTTCTGATAAACAGCAAATATCGATCGGCAGGATCTCTAGTGTGTGGGCAAGTGCTGCCTGTAACAAAGTGTGCACGTTGAAGCATGACAGTCTTAGCGAGACGCGAGGACTCCAAAGGGAAACGGATGAACTGACATTGTCCGCTTGGCTGAACATGGACTTGTCGACTGTATTGAAGGGACGCCCTGCGACTGTGCGTGAATTGAAACTAGAAGACAAGCGACTATTGAAGCAAGGTGGGGGAGAGCCAAGAATTGGGGGTTGAAATGGGGGATAAAAGTAACGTGGGAGCGGGATGATAAGGATGAAAAAGCGCAAGGGGAAGAAAAAGACGGGAGGGCCTGAGCAGTAGCATCCATACCCCTATGCACCGTGCTCCATGCAGCAGATAGGGCGCCTTTGATTATCCTCTGCGATGGCCGGAGAATCAAGAAATTGTTAGAAGAAAGGTGCATCGTATACATTACATATCTGGCGACGGAGCTGTTGGTTTACTCTTCTCAACCATGGCTGCCGATTCAGAGTTGAAGTAGAGGATGCAAGCCAAGATCAAGCCAATGGAGATGCCGGTCTCACAATTCTCCACTATGGGGTCGCCTACTTTAGCAGAATTACCATTAGTGGATCAGATCGCCAAAAACATGTTGATTTCCAGTATGCTCCGCACGCTGGCGTGATGTTGAAGTCATGGTACAAGCGGTATGTGGAGGTCTTCTCAGTTGAACTGGCCAACCGGGATGACGAGACGAAAGTCCATCTACTTTTCCGGAAATTAGGCCCAGCAGAACATGTCTGGTACACAAACTTCATCCTCGATGCCGATCCGCGATCACGGTTTCAATGGTGCGGTGCAGACGTTGAAGTCGATTTTCACGGAGACCAATTCCTTGTTCAACACTCGCTTCTAGTGCATCCAAAGAGTCAAGCGGGACGCTGACGATTTTGTCACTTACGCTAACCTCCTTAGTCGTGAGCGTGGTCGTTGCAAGCTCGGATCTCTTACTGAAGAACAGTTTCGATGCCTAATTTTCGTCTGTGGTTTCCAGTCACTACGCGACGCAGATCTGCGAACCAGATTGATGGCTAAGATAGATTCGGAACCTGACATCATACTTGCAAAACTGGCGCACGAATGCGAGCAACTACTCAATCTGAAACACGCTTCTGAAATGATTCAGCAAACTGACAGAACTCGTTCTATGCCCATGGTTGCTGCTACCCAGTTCAAGCAGAAATCACCATCGCCGTCAACTACTGCTAGGCATGCCAGTCCGAAGAAACCCACATACGTGTGGCGCCAATGTGGTTCGTGGCACTACCACAAGTATTGCCTGTTTAAGCAACACCAGTATAAACGAAATCAAGCAGTCAAACATAAAGGTTTCTGTCAGTCGCCGCCTCTTAACAAGAACAGGCAAGTCCAAGTTCCCAAGTCTCTCAGACGGCAAATTCCCAAAACGATCGGAAGATCATCTCGTTTATTCGCCACATTCCATCTCAATGCAGTCCACAACCGGAAGTGTCTTGGTTCATATCAATGAACAACCAGTTCGTCTGCAACTTGACACAGAATCTGACATCCATCATATCTCGAGGAGGCTCTGGCGCTCACGTCGGCCGGTGGCCGAGTGGTCTGCGCGTTTGGTTTGCAACCATAACGTCACTGGTTCGAATCCGCGTAGGGGTGGGTATCCTCGCGGTGTACTCAGTCCGCGCGCGACTGGTGGTGGTCGCGTGGCAGCGAAGCGCCGTTACGGCGTACAGATGACACATTATTTATTAATTTTATTATTTCTGGCGCTCACTTGGTGGCCTTGTGGTTGATTCATCCACCTTGTGGTGGCTCAGTGCATCTGACTGGACGGTTACACTGCTCAGTGTCCTTGCACGGAAACACCATCGAGGCAGTCTGTTACGTTGCCGATTCTCCACGTTCTTGGACTATACTGGCTTGAACCTCGTGGTCTCATGGATCAACCGATTCGTTCCATCTGCAACCTAGTGCGGTCCAACATCGTACCCTCAGATCTAAGACAACAAATCACCCAACAGTTCTCCGACGTTTTCAAGGAGGGAGTTGTCTTTGCACCCGCACTAAGGTCACGCTACAACTACGAGGCAACAGCCAACCTCACTTCCTCCCCAAAAACCAGTACGTTACGCTGCAGTGTCGATTTTTGATCAGGAGCTCAGGCGTTTGGAATAAATTGGAATCCTGCAGCCTGTCCCACACTCCGCCTGGGCCGCTCCTATTGTTGTGATCGAAGCTTAATGGATCTGTCCGGATATGTGCCGAGTTTTTAACGGGCCTCAAATCCGCCATAGAACCCAAGTGCTATCCGCTTCCAGCTGCAGAGGATTTATTCACCATACTCAACAGTGGCACTTGTTTTGCTAAGTTAGACATGGCAGGAGCGTACCTGCAAATCGAAGTGGTACCTGAATTCCGTGAACTCATTACGATCAATACCCACCGAGGGCTTTGCCAATATACCAAGCTTACATTTGGTGGCAAAACCGCCCCAGCAACCTTTCAACAAGTGACTGATACTATGATTGTTGGCCTACCAGGTACAGTGGCATACCTGGACGATATTGTCATAATAGGCAGGTCAACGGAAGAGCTCCGAGATCGCATCGTCGCTGTTCTCAACCGCATCCAGGAATTTGGTTTCCGTCTCCGAGCCGAGAAATGCCACTTCTTCCTCCCGTCGATAAAATACCTCGGTTTCATCTTCGACAATGATGGTCGTCACCCAGATCCTGAAAATATCCCGGCGATTCAGCAGATGCCTGCTCTGAAGGACATCTCTACATTACGGTCTTTCCTTGAATGGATAACATACTACAGTGCATTCCTGCTGGTCATGCACAATCTCCGGGCTCCACTGAACTCTCCTGTGACAGGACGCAAAATGGGCCTGTTCCGCAGAAAGTGAAGTTGCATTTGTCAAGGTTAATCGTTGCTCAGCTCAGACCTCCTGCTGCCACATTACGATCCAGATGCCAATTGTGGTCGCAGCAGATGCTTAAAATTACGGCTTAGGCGTTGACAATTCCCATGTTTTTCCAGATGGTCCAGAAAAGGCCATGTCTCGTGCCATGCGCACACTCAAATCAGCTCAAAAAAATTAAAACCAACTTGAAAAAGAGGCCATGGCAATTATCTTTGCTGTCGAGAAAGTAACACAAGTTTCTGTTTGAGCGACAATTCACGCTGCTCAGAGACCACAAGCCGTTGTTTTCGGTCTTTGAAGCTAAGAAGGGTAACTCAATATCCTCCACCAATCATCTTCAGCGTTGGGCAAAATTCCTCTTAGGGTACGATTTCACCATCCAGTACCGTCACACCGAGGATTTCGCATAAGCGATTGCTCTATCTCGCCTTATCAGCAACCACCGGGCACACGAAGATGACGTAGTGATTGTGATTGTATGCGTCAAGGAGGAGGTTCGTCGAAAACTCTCAGATACCGCCCGCGCGATCCAGTTCTTCAAAGTGCCACTTTTTTACCCGGACGCACTGGCCTAAGGAAAAACTCGCGGGTGAACTGCATCAGGTTTTCTGTCGTCGCGAAGCGTTATCCATTGTTGATTCTTGCTTTATGTTCGCCGGCCGAGTGATAGTGCCTCTCTCCCACCAGCCGTTCTTCGTCAGTTTTACTCTGACCATCCGGGCATTGGCAGGATGAAGACCATTGTACATGGTTACGTCGATTGGCGCGGTATGGATGAGGGTATACAGCAACCGGTTCGTGTCTGCTATAAGTGTCATCAAGCCACCAAACCACCCGCTATGCAAGAGACAATCCTTGGGTAACTGCCCCGAGATCCATGATCCCGGCTTCAGCTGGATTTCGTTGGCCCTATCGACGGAGTGTCGTACCTCGTCGTCGTGGATGCCTACTCCAAGTAGCCAGAAGTGGTAGCGCTCAGCCCAGCGACCTCAAGTAGCACGATTTCCGCCCTTCGAAACACCTTCAGCTATCAAGGTATGCCAGACGTGACTGTTACAGGCAATGGATCCCAATTCACTACAACCCAATATGCGGATTTCTGTTCAAATCTGAGCATCCAACACATACAGGCCCCTTAATCGAATGGTCAAGCTGAGCGCTTCGCCGATACCTTAAAGCAAGTGATCCTGAAGTCGAGTGGGGAGAGGACTACCGGTGAGACACTACAAGCTTTCTTGTTTGTGTATCGAACTATTCACAAATTAGCGACGCCCAAAGGTCGTTCGTCAGCCGAAGCTCTGATGGGCCGCAGACTGCGTACAGTGTACGATGCCCTCAACCCAAGGAGCGAATGACCACTGCCTTCCGCAACTAAAAATCATCGTGGCTTCACGCTTGGAACGTCTGTATACGCCGCCGTCTTGGCGACTGTTAATCGTCGGTTTGTCCCGGAATTAGACTTACCGGCTTTTTACCGTGGACTTCTGGAGCCGTTGCGAAGCGTGTGACTTGAGTTATTGTCTGAAGTAGTTTCAATACGCAAAAACAACTAGCAATTTTCCTTTCCTGTTCACCTTCAGCACACATTCGTTGATAACACACTTTTCACACAGATTATGCTGCATTTTCTTACATATTTCACAACTTTTGTTTACAGCTTCTACTCTGACAGTGCCATTGCCTGTGACACATGCTCACAAAACGGTAGCAGCTAGATGTCTTTGTTTCGTTCTTCATCAAGCGCTTATACTTTATCGCTACTTCAGTTCTCGGTGTCCTTTCTATCCCATTGCCATAATGGTCACAAATTCTTGCTTGTTTCTCTATTCCATCGAGACGAGACTGCACGTTAACGCGGTGCGATGATTTGCGTGCCTCAGCGATCAAATGGGTTATGCTGGATGGAGCATTTGTACTTTCAGAGCGACTCCTACCTGATTGGCCAATGGATAGAGGCCTGACAAACCCAATATCCTGGTACTCCAGGTTGGGGGTTAGAGTGAGGGTGGCTCCTTACACCATAAAACGGGCTCTCTGTAGTCCAGTGACAAAACCTGTCTTGCGGTCAGTTTTGAAGCAATGGCACTGGTTAAGAACCCTAATCGTTCCCCTGTCTAGGCCTGGGCAACCTCGCACTATTCCGTCCACGCAATACGGCACAATGACATCCCTACAATTTGTTGATGCTCTGATCGTCGCAGAGGATAATCGACAGCCTCCTATCTGCTGCATCGAGCAGGGTAGATAGGGGTTTGGATGCTATTGCGCAAGCCTTCTTGTCTTCTCATCCCCTTGCGCTTTTTCATACTTATCGTCCCATTCCAACTTCATTTTTAGCGCCCCTGTCTTCAACTCCCCAATTATTGACCCTCCCCAATCTTTGTTCAGTAATCGTTCATCTTTTAGGATAGATTCACGCGATCGCAGGGGATCACTCCGGTCTGGTCAACAAGTTCATACCCAGCCAAACGGAGGTCAGTTTATCTATTTCTATTTGGAGCCCTAGACCCTCCCTAAGACTGGTATGCTTCAAGGCGTGCACTCTGTTGTAGATTGGTCAGCAGGTAGCACTTGCCCGGACACTGGAGACCCTATCTATCGACATCTGCTGCTTATTAGAAACTAGCCTGCATGATTCGAGTTCTGTGATCATCCCAGGATCCCACAACGTGCGATAGTGGCGGTAATTTACCAAATGCAGGGCAAACCGGTAAGGGCATTGCTTTTAGCCCCCGGGCTGAATCTACCTTGGTCGATTGGATCCCAATGAACAACAGGATGTGCGCTGTCAGATTGGCTTGCTCGTTCAAAGCATGGAAATTGCATGAGGGCAAACGGTGCATGTTTGGCATGCGCCCTATGCGCCCACAAATTGTAGCGCTGACCCGGGGAAACACGACTTCTATCATCAAGTAAATGCGCTCCTTTGTAACAGAAATAGTACGGATAATGTGGTATTTTCTAGTGACTTGAACACCCAAGTCGGAAAACCGTCCACTGATGGGCGGTCAACACTGTGTAGGCTCCGTAGTGATAATAATGAGGGGACGCTACATATGTGTGAAGATGCTCGTCTCTTTCTTGCGAGCACTAATTTCCAACACAGCACGCGCCGGAGAGTGACATGACGCTCACCAGGGTCGGAGCAGCCATGGACGCAAATCAGTTACATTGCGATTAGTTACCGCTGGAGAGGATGTGTTCAAAACTGTCGCTCGATTTGGAACACGAACGTGCACCCTGACCACACACTTGTTTGCGCCGATCTCTGGGTGGTGGACGTCCGCAACGGCACTGTGAACGCATGAATATTTTCCAGTTAACGTAACCAGATGTTCTGAATGCGTATGGAAGTACGCTGGCATCTGAGCTGAGTAAAGGCCCACTGAACACAGATGAAGATCACTGATCGCATATCCGCCAGACATTAGTAGTAGCAGACATGTCCTCATGCGGTAAATCAAACTGCCAACCTGGACATTGGATCATTACACAGTCTCTGTAAATTCTGGATGCTCGCCGACCTGTTCCGGCTGGAAGAGAATACAATGTGACTTGTAAAGATCTCGGGACGAAACTACGTGCTAGTCCGAAGAGAGACCGAGAGGCGTGGTGGTCACACCGTGCCCAGGAGATGGAGACAACCGCTGCCCTTGGCGACCATCAAGTTACTCCGTTTGATACAAGAAAAGGGCGGCAAAATACCTGGTGTTAGCGAAACCATATGAGACGACAGTGAACAGCGGATCCGCAGCTGGTCAAAGCGCTTGGAGCGTTGGGCCGGTCACTCTGAGAAGTACTTCAATCAGAGTTGCTAGTTCCTCTATCGGCCAATGAGCGCTCTACTCCCTGGGCTAACCCACTGGATGCGCCCTCGCGCGCAGAAATTGAACGTGAGATCAGGCGGCTGAAAATGAACAACGCCGACGGAGCAGAGAGACTTCAACTATCCCTCTTCAAATTCGGGGGGCCTGCTCTCTTGGACGATTTACATAGCTTACTGGTGAATCTATGGGAGTAGGAGTCGACGCTGACAGACTGGAGCCGCTCCGTAAGAGTTCCAATTTGCAAGGGAGGATCCCGTTCCGAAGGCGGCAGTCATAGAGGAAACAGTCTGATCTCCGTCGCCTCTAAGTCACTTGCCGTTGTAATCCTACATAAACTGAATGGCACCCGTGAAAGCCAGATGAGCGAGGAGCAAGTCGTTTCGTCGAAATCGAGGCTGCATTGGCCACATCTTCATTATGTCAGTTGTTGAGGTATCGCCATGTCTACTGGCGACCCGCCGTAGTCGTGCTTCTCGACACCAAAAGTGCCTTCGATTCGGTTGACCAATGCGCCCTTTAGTACCGTCTAATGAGGAAAGGTGCCCGGAAAATATGTAAATTTCATAACAGCATTGTAGATGCCGAGTCCGGGCAGAGTGAGGGTTAATGGCAAACTGTCACCGCCCTTTAATATCTCCAGCGGTATGAGACAAGGTTGCCCGCTGTCACCTTTCCTCTTTAACTTCGCCATTCACGAAGTCATGAAAACGGCGTTCGCCGGACACGACTTGGAAGGTGTGGAGTTACTACCTGGTGAACGGCTTTTCCACTTGGAGTATGCGGACGACATTGCGCACATCTGTGACAGCCCCCCGAAGGTGTCAAGTTGCACTGGACAAATTAGCTCTGGCTGTCAATCGTGTCGAGCTATGCCTTGCATTCTTAGAATGTGAAGTCCTCCTTCAAAATTGGCAAGGACCCAAACCTTCACTGACTCTTGGTGGTGATCAGCTAGAAGTCATTCAGAAATTTAAGCATCTGGGCAGCTATATAAGCGCCCACGAGGTTGAAGATAGTCCGAAAGCGTAAAGCAAAAGCCTTATTGACTTTCGCCAATCTCCGCTACCTGTAGTGCCGGAATGACATCATTCTCGCTCTGAATGGCTGAGATTACAATGCAACCGTCCGTTCAACCCTTCTGTACGGTTGCGAAACCTGGCCCATCAAATCGACAGACGTAAAGAGGCTACTCATGTTCGATCATCGTTGCCTTCACAGCTTAGCTCATATCCAGTGGAAGCACCGCGTGAGCAATGAGCGTGTACGGCGTAGCGCATTTGGTGCAGGAAAAGCGAGTGGACCGCTCAGTACCGTTATATCACGCACCAGACTCCGATGGCTGGGCAGGTGTTGCGCAAATCAGTCCACCGACCCCAGCGACGTGCGTTGTTTGCGCACCGGAGGTGTGGATGGACAAAAAGGAGGGTAGGCCAAGCGATGACTTGTTCGAGAGGAATTAGGTAACTCACTTCGAAGTTGACGTCAATTCATCATCATCATTACACACGTTAGCTCCAGGCGAAAAACATCTCAGCTAGTATGCCGCGAGACTAAAAACAAAAAACAACAGTGGAACGCCGGCTGAGTCTCCAATAACGGATGGACATCGTTCCGGAGAGCTAACAGCCGGATAGCGTGCCGTAAAAAGTTATATTATGCCTAGCAAATGAGATCGTGATTGGAGGGAGAGGCTAAGCAGGAGGAGATGGACAAAGGAACTCACAACACTAGCGCCATTGGGGCCGGCTCCTAGCCATATCAGCAAGTTTGTCCAACCAAACGTGTTCACCGACCCCAGCCAGGCAGTCAGGGTGCACCAACCGACACCAACTTCGAAGTAATGATTTTCAAAGCTGAATTTAGGGAGCATGCTGTGTGGTTGGGTTGCGACTGGCAACCTCTATTGAGACCTCGGCTCACTTTAAGATAAACCTCGGTCATTCCGATCTCGAGGGCCGTATCCTGAATGGATATATTTGGATGTTGCTCTTCCCAACATTGGCACACCACACACCAAGTAATGATTTTCATTTCTCTCGACCAAGTCATTGCATGGTCTCCCCTCCTCCTCTTCCAACCGCACCCTCAGCGCACAAACAATGCACTTCGCTGGAATCGGTGTGCTGGCATGCCCAGCACGTAGCCCAACCATCGGAGCCTGGTGCGTGACACGACGGTGTTGGGAGGTTCACACGTACTTCCTGCACCAAATACGCGACGCCGAACACGCTCATTGCTCACGCAGTGTTCCCACCAGAAATGAGCTAAGCTGCGAGGGCAGCGATGAGCGAATGTGACGAGCCTCTTTATGTCTGTCGACCTGATGGGCCAGGTTTCACAACCGTACAGAAGGGTTGGACGGACGGTTGCGTTATAAACTCTGCCCTTCAGGGCGAGAGTAATGTCGCGTCTGCGCCACAGGTGGCCGAGATTGGTAAAAACAACTCCAGGTTTTGCTATACGGTTCGTAACCTCCGATTCTACGGGCGCTAATATAGCTTCCTAGGTACTTGAATTCCTGAACGACTTCTAGCTGATCATCACAAAGCGTTACGCAGGAGTGGGTCCCTGCCAATCTTGGAGAAGTAGTTTGCATTTCGATGGAGCAAAGTATAGTCCAAAACGATTGACAGTAAGTGCTAAAAGGTCCTGTACTGCTTGAAATGTTTGGGAGTTGTCACAGATTAGAACAATATCGTGCGCGTACTCCAAATCAAGAAGTCGCTTACCAGGAAGTAGCTCCATACCTTCTAGGTCGCGTCCAGCGAACGCAGTTTTCATGACTTTATCAATAGCGAAGCTAAAGAGGAAAGGTGACAGCGGGCAACCGCTAGTGAAACTGAAGGCTGGTGACAGTTCGCCATAAACCCTCACTCTGCCCGAACTATGCGCCTACAGCGTTTCGATAATGTTTACGTATTTATCAGGTACACCTTTCCTCAGCAGACAGTTCCAAAGAGCACATTAATCGACTGAGTCGAATGCATCTTTTATGTCATTTGGTGTTTCACGATTGCCTGGCTGGCGACCGAATGATGATGAACACGTTTGGTTGGATACAATAGCTGACATGGAGGAGAGTTGATCTCAGTGGCGTTTGTGTTGTGAGTCCCTTTGTTCCTCTCTTCCCTTGAGTTTTACCAACCCCCCAACGACCACAAAATGTGATATTTACATTGTTACTTTGTATAGCTTTTAAGTCTATATCGCTTAATGTTTTGCTGTTGTGTATTGTTGCACATTAGCTTAGATGTGTTTCGCACCCTCGGTTAACGTGTTTTGATGATGATGGTGATGATGATGACAACTGTTTACCACACAAAGCCCTTGATTACAAATCACTTAAAAGTTAGACCATGCTGGATAACTCGTTCAATGCTCTGTTACCAACACTTGTGCTTCTGCGATGTGTGATGCGTAGATCGTAATGCAAGGCGCTTTTCTAAGAGCACATCTCGGAGCCGCTTTTGAAAAGCGAACCAAGGTCCTAAGCAAATCAATTTTGTCACACCAACTTTAAGGCGACCATACAACCTCTGAAAATGATTTCAAAGTCATCTACGCATTGTCTGAACGCCACTCACAAGGTTTTAGCAAATCCATCAACAACAGCAGTACATAAGCCAACTGAACTGATCCATCGCTGCCATACAACCATGATGACCTAAGGAATAAAGAATAATAAGAGGGAGAGAAAAGGAACTTACCTAAAAACCTTAATGTCCTAAGCAAACATTCAGGGTCAAGGCGCTTACACCTTGTGTAGACAACATTCCGTCGCAAACAGCTGGCTATCGTGCAAAGGCGACATCAGCGAGGCAGCTTCGTTGTGGCTTTCACTGCCGCGCGTCATAATCAGCCATTACCGTCCAGATAACTCAGCCCCAAACACACTTCAAACAGGCAGTCTGACTAGGAGACGGCAGCAGACGCACCCCTAGTGTTGACTGTGAGCCATGTCCTCCTAAGTTTCGAGCGAAGCACAAGGCAGGCCACGTAAAGTCTAGCCTGGAAGGCGAGACGCCCCAACATCACCCAGTTTGGTCATCAGTGGCTACATTTCATGCTGCCAAGTCAACTTCTATCCACCTCGTGTCTAAAGCCACCCTACATCTGGCAGACTAAACCAGGCCCTCCTATGCAAGCGGTGACCAGGCATACGTAGTACGTGCCCAAGCCAGCGCAACTTATTCAGTGCTACCTGTTATTCCAAGGAATTAGCTTGATTTTCATTGTCTAGTACTCGCCTACACACATCATCATTGCGGACACGATGGTGTTACCCCACACCAGCAATGCTCCACAGACAACGATGACTGAAGACTAGAAGATACCTCAGATCTTCAGACCGAAGGGGCCAAATTTCACTCCCATAGAACAAAACAGCACTCACTGTGGCCTTGTAAACACGGCCTTTCAGACGGAGGCCTCCTGTCGCCAAAGATGCTACTGGTTCAAGAAGACAATTCTGGCTTTTGCAATGCGTGAACTGAGTTCAGTTTCTATGTGCTCATCATTGCTGTCGAAGCTGCCAGGGTAAGTGAATCGATCAAAATGCCTCGAGTTCCTTGTTATCAATGTGCCATCAGTTACTCATGGTCCCGCAGCAAGTTTGCACTTGGAAGGTGCGAAGCGCATACCAAATAATGGGACCACTATGGATAAGCTATTCAGGGTTAATAGTGCCGCCGCAACATCGTTAAACAGCAAGACGATAGTGTCCGCATAATCAAGATCAACTAAACTTACACCAGACAGGACCTCGACGCCTAAATTTTGTGATTAATATAAATATATCCATTGTGAGAGTTCGTGAGGGAACACCACGATGGAGTCCACGACGAAATTGAACAAAAACAGGGAAATCGGACAACCCTGACGAACGCCATTTGTGGTCAGAAATCGATTCGATAGGTCACCGTTGATTTTGACGCGGCCTGTAGTGTTCGAGTGTAGAGTATGTTAGATGTTTACATATTTCGTGGGAACTACGCGCAAGTAGTTCGAACAGAATGCATCGATCGACTAAATCGAACGCACTCTTGAAGTCGAGGAATATAGCTATCGTAGGTTTGAGGTACGCCTGGCGTTGCTCTAGCACCTGCCGCAAAAAGTGAATATATGGTTCATACAGCTACTCCCTGGGCGAAAAGCTGCCTGTTCTTCTCTAATCTGTGGTTCTCGCTCCGCAGTGAGGCGAGGAAAGAAAATCGAGGCAAGTGATTCTGTCACAAATGGAGTTAGGCTAATACCCCTGTGGTTAGAACAATCTGTGTGACTGCCTTTTTGTATTTGCCGCCATAATCGATTCACTCAAGTTAGCTGGGACATTCTTCTCCTTCCAGAAATGTTCGAATAGGGATTTCAGTGCTTTGCAGAGAATCCCACTTCCATCCTTAAATAGTGCAGGTGGCATGGAATCCGCGCCAGCAGCACGGAAACGGGTTTAGGACCACAGCCTCCGAAGGAGCCTCTGAACTAACCGGCCATGGCTCGTCCTGCATCACCTGAGTAGGAAGAGGTCGGGGAGCAAAGGGCCAGCTGAACTGATCTTGAAAGTTTTCCGCCCAACGAGCCATACGGCGCTCCTTATTTTGTGTGAGTGCCCCCGCGCTGTCTCTGACTGTTTCACTGACGCCTGGTTTCCTGTGACCAGAGGTACGGATCAGCTGGAAGAGCTTGCGGTAATTGTCTATTGCTCCCGCCTCCTCCATTTCTTGAGCCTCACTGGTCCACCAATCTCCGATGTAGTTTGCGCCCAATAATCCGTCTGGGCACATTGTGCTCAAAACCAGCTGGAAGTTTTCTTCTGGATTCCAAAAGGTTCACTGAAGTCTCGGATATCTAGTGACTGGTGCGGTGACGATTGATAGTGCCACAAGTAGATACTAATGCGTCGTGCATGGCAACTGAGATCCTATTCCACTGAAGCTCAGTGACATCAGGACAAGACAGCGGTACTCAGGACGTTTTGATAGACTTGCTTGACCGAGAATTGAAACAATTTCTCAGTTGCCAATCGGAGGAGAGGCTTGGTGCGACCCCCAGTAAAGTTCATGAAGAAATGACAGCATACCAAGGCATGATCAGTCGACGTGAGTATTCCAACACAAGCGGCAATCTAGGATGGAACCACGCCACCTGTAACTTATAGTAAAAGGACCTATTTAGGCCCAGCGCTGGCCAGCTACAGGACGACGCCAAGTGAAACTTTGGCGCCCACTGTATCTAAAAGCGGTGCTACTCAGAAACAACTGGTGCTCCACAGTTTTAACAGACGCTCGCCATTATTAGTCCGTTTGGAGATGAGTCTATAATTACCCCCTAGCTGAGATGTTGAAGGGCTCAGACGCCTTACCAGTACGTTCATAACCTCTGCAGGTACTAGTACATCTGAAATAATAGCAATGCGTAGTAGAGCGTTCAGTTCATGATAGAATGTGTCCTTGGCAGCATCAGAACTGTAGTCGGTAGGAGCATAAGCGGAAAGCACAAACAAGCAGCGTCTTGTATTACTTCATGAGTCAAAGTTAATAGATGTCGTCTAAGGGGCTGCACACAAACGGCTGTTGATCGGAATTCAATCAACCAACGATGGCTCAGCCTTGGAGCTCAGAATGATACTTACCCCAGCTTGACCCACGAGTGCTGCGCCGGCGTATCCGGATGCGTGCAACCAATAACGAGAGGATAAGCCAGGTGCAGTTAATTCAACAACGCTATCTGAATCATTGACTCTAGTTTCGGACACAACATAAGTCCATAACCAGCGTGTCCAACGTGCGTGCGAGTTCAGCCTGTTGACCTATTTGTCCTAGAGTGCGAAAGTTGAGCGCCGCCAGGGAAACGGGATGCGGCCTTATAAGGGACGTTGTCGATAGTCGTCCAGTGGGTGTTGCAGGAAGGTGGCTGCAGATGGTGCTACTTCAAGGGTTTCACGGGTTTGCGCAGAACGAGTAAGCGTAGCTTTTCGGTGGTTCTGCCTCGGGGTCTTACGGCAAGGTCCTGATCTCGTCGGTAGGTACCAGATGTTGTGGGTCTCGACGCAGTAGTGGTGTTCAGCACAGGTATTCAGCGAGTTGACTGTGGGAACGTGGATACCTGGAACAAGAGAGTGGTGTAGGTAAATTCGGCAAAGTTGGACAGAAGCAAAATGATAGAAGCGCCGCGTGTTAGCTTGGCAAATGGCCAGATCTTAGCAACGTGGAAGACCAGCGAGGTAAGAGCCAAGCGTCTAGGCGCTGTTTGAAGGCCTCCGTATTGGGCGCTGAGACAACAACTTCAGCGAGGGCATTCCAAGCAAAGGCAATACGCACACTGAAACTGTTTCTTCGGCACAGAAGGCGACTGCTACGAGTCATCAGTTTGACTGAGTGCCCTCGAAGATGATCTGTACGGGCGCGGACCAGCAATCCTGCGTTTGGGTGCATGTTATTAGTCAGGACGGAATAAGCTAAGATAAGGTCGCCACGAAGCCTGCGATATTTCAACGGGAAGAGGCTAAGGGCCGCCAGACACTCCTCATACGAGAAGTGAGATAGTCCGTCCACTCTCTTAGTGGCTCTGCGCTGTACAGTTTCCAGCATGGCCTCGTCCTTCTTCAGGTACGGCGGCTGGACAAGTATGTTGTACTCCAGCAGCGAACGTACTAAAGTGCTACAGAGACGGACAAATGTCTCTAGGGAAAGACCCTAGTGCACGTCCAAGGAGGGCCAGGCGAACGCTAGCCTTTCGCGCCACTGTAGCTACATTGGCGCTCGGGCTCAGGTCGGCGGATATTATGGTCCCCAGGTCGCGTTCCTGGGATGTGGCTTTAAGATGCACACCGCCGATATTGTACGGATTAGCCACACTGCCCAATGTGCATGACTTTGCACTTGTCTATGTTAAACGGGAGCGAATTTTTCGAGGCCCAAGAATAAGCAGCATCGATATCATTCTGGAGAAGTGCCTGATCACTTGGCCTGCGGATAGGTCGCCATATCTTAGCGTCGTCCGCATAAAGCAGTATGTGGCTGCTGATATAGGATGGGAGGTCGTTGATGAACAAATTGAACATCAGGGGCCCGAGGATGGATCCCTGGGTCACCCCGGTCGTTGCCCCACTTCAGTTGCTATCAATAAAGCTAAAAATTAGAGAAGGAAGGTTAGTGATGGGGGTCGGGGTAAGAGTAATAGAAACAAGTGGAAAGGAAAGGAGGCGCCAGAAGTAGAATATTTTCGCCTATCCGCCCTGCTTTATGTCGCAGATGGAGCAGCCCTTGATAATCTGCGCGACGGCCGATGCAGGATGTTGTCTGAAGAAAAAGTCATGGTTGTATGTGGACTGAGATACTGCCAGGGCGCCCAGACCTAGAAAGGAGGACGATTAGGGTACTCAAATAAAGCCTTTGGCTCCATAGCCTGTCCGCAAGGCAACGGGGTGGCAAGGACTTAATTTTACAGAAATAGACACCACCCTATTTTAAATCCGCAAGCTGGTAGACCAGGAGACTGATCAGTATGACCTCTCACCATAGACCAACCGGATAGTGGGGCGTCATATCTGCTACTTGAGAATAGTGTTTTTTCGGCAGTGTGATTCCGGTACACACGGTTGTTAGTTGTAGGTGAATTCTCCTTTGTCTTGGAAAATTTACCATACATTCTCCCACGTCCTTCTTTTTTTGATGCATGCAGTGGACATCCATAAAAAAAATTTATATTTCTTTTCCTTTTCAACAACACTGTTATATTTCAACATTCCTAATTTTATTCAACTTTGCAATTAGGCATGGTACAGATCAGGTTTTGGATTTTGAGGGTACTGAACTTTTTAGAAACACGTTGTGTAACTACTTAATAAAACCCTTACTTTTGAGAACGCAGAAACAGGTTGTCCTGATGAACAACAGCCCGCATTCAAAACGCGCCAGTGGCGGATGGAACGGTCCCAATGGATAGGAGTCGGAGCGACCTTCTAACGACAAACGATTAAAGTTTGTCCGTGACGGTCGTCAGGTACAGTCAGTGTAAACATCCTCACGCAGTTTAGATATTGTATAGGCATGTATATGGTAAGGGCAAGTTAAGAGTAATGCCAATATACGTCATAGTTAAGGAATGAAGACAGTGTATGTGCTTTGTTTATATGAGTAATTTAGCTTGTACTTTTTGTCGTTTTTCCTGTCTTCCGCCATGCAGTTGCATGGCAACTGCTGTTTACGAGACGATAGAGGAGTTCCAACGCGTTGATGCGGTTCCAAAGAGAAACTGCAAGCTCGTTTTCTAGAGGCACGTAGATTACTGCGGCAGATCAAAAGCGTGGTGGTTTTCGGTATCGATTCACTCAGTGTCGATGTGTGCACATCAAGCGTAAGAATGTGTAGGGTAAACGGTAAGATGCATGATGATGTTGACTGCTGACGAATCGTTCAGGTCATTTGCTGCAACTGCAAGTCCTGATTTTCCGTGGTGCTGAAATGTAGATATTATGAATTTGGCCTCGCATGCTTAAAGCATGCGCATGTATAACGGTTGGGAAATCTTGGCTTTATGCGGTTAGTCGGCGGCTTAATGCAGTACAGGAGGAGGCGGTATTAAATTTGATGAAGTCGTTTCCTCAGATACGTGAGCCAAGTAATTTCATGTTTACGGTACATTGGAACATTGGAACATTGTATTTAATGGGAATAAAAGCTTAAGCTTTACATGATCCATAAGGTAAAAATAATTCGGGTCGGGTCTAATGAAAGGCCAAGCAACCTTATAGCGGGTTGTTGCGCGTGTTAGCCGTATCTTCATCGGGCTTGTGCGGCATTTAAACAGAATGCACGCCGGCTCAGAGCGTGACATCCCACCACACCCTCAGAAACGGCTTTGGAAAGGAAGTAGGAAGAAGAAAATTACACAGAAAAGTCACCAAGTAGAAGGTGTTTATTGCAGGGAATATCGCGGTGTAACTCGGCCAGATGACTGTCTAAGCCGGTCTTAAAGTCCGCCACAGTGGGTGCCAAGACTAAGTCGGCGAGCAGAGCATTCCAAGTTCGGCTGCTTCGCGAAGCGAAGTAGCGTCGTCTGCAGTTCAGCCGAGTTTGTTAACGTGTGAGCATCAGTGGGTGGCCACGTAATTTGGAGCCCGATTGGTGCAGTATGAGTAGGTGACAACTGGGATGTCCAGGGTTGGATAACATCATGAATACAAGGATCAGGTCACCCCGTAGACGTCGGTACTTAAGCGCTTAGAGGTCCAGGCAATGAAGTCGTTGTGGATAATCTAGTGGTTTGAGACCTCGGACCAGTTTGATTGCTTGACGTTGTGGGTCTTCGAGTATGCCTTGGTCCTTCAACAACCACGGGCTCCAAGCCTGAATAGCAAACTCCAAGTGGAATCGAAGAAAGGCGTAGAGGAGGAGGCGCAAATTGCTGGGGTCAATTTGACCGAAGGCTCGTTTCAGCAACCCCCCATGCGGTTAGCAGCAGCAACTGTTTTCCGGCAGGAAGCGGATCCGGAAAGACTCGTATGGGTAATGAAACCCAAGTCTCTTTCGGCTGAAGCGATCGGGAGGATAAACCTTTTCAGGTAATCTATAGGAGAAAAAGCGGAAGGGTGGGTAGAAAGGACGCAACGTTTCGAAGCGTTACATGGGTGGTTGTTTTCTATGGACCGCTGATGTAAACGGTCGAGGTCCGTCTGAAGTGCGTGTGCATCGTCCGGAAGGGTTAGTGTGCGTCGCGGCTTCCGTTTATCCGCATATATCAGCAGCGAAGACTCCACTTGCAGTGTGACGTCATCAATGAAGGCTAGGATGAGGTGCGGTCCGAGAGCAGACCCCTGTGGAACTCCGCTAGTGGCAAGGATGCGGGAAGACAACGCTTCGTCGACGTGTACTTGGGAAGTACGGTTTTGAAGGTAGTTCTGGATCCAATCCTTCAAGGCCCCTGAAACGTCGTAAGACAACAGTTTTGCAGGTATATTTTGTGGTCGACCTTGTCGAAGGCTTTGATGAAATCTAGGAATATAACATGCATTTCTAGGCCAGAGTCGGTTGCAGTCGTCCAGCTATCCCTGGCAAGTAGCAAGCTACTCATGCATGACCGTTGACGCCGGAAACCGCGCTGGTAATCGGAGAGCAGTTTCTGGGCCTCCATGTAGTCCATTAAAGCGTCTGCGACCATCTATTCCATCACTTTGGAGATCGTAGAGAGGAAAGTTATCGGTCGGTAATTGGCCGGATCTTTGCGAGTACCGCCTTTATAGCTTCGTGTAATAGTCCCACATTTCTAATCATTGAGAACTTTGCCTTGCGAGAAGAAGTGGGTGAACAGCTCCACTGGGGTTAAGCTAGAACTGCAGCGCACACTCGCGAGAGTCTGGGGGGGGGAAACCATCAGCGCCAGGAGAGGCTGTTAGCCGCAGGGATTTGGGTTTCGCCAGGATCTTCTCTGTAGTGAAATGAACGGTCGTCAGGGAAGTTGAGGGTGAAACCGAAGAAGGTACCGTCGTTTTATGCATTGATGGAACGGAGAATGTGGATGCGTACTGCTAGCACAGTACTTCTGCTGCCGCGTTAGCTGATTTTGCGAGCCCTGTGGGGGTCGGCAATGCGGTGACACCTTGCTTGACTTGTCGAAGACTGTTGCCGTGACAATACAAGCCTTTGGGATTGGATGAGTATTTACGCATAAGTTGACGCTGATGCTCACTCTTATCTTCTCGTACAGGATGGACGCGTTGGTTACGGATGGATCGGTAATATTCCCTCTGAGTAAGCGTTGGATGGGAGCAATAATTTCTCTATGCCGTGTCCCTGGAGGCAGTCCACTTCCGTGAACGACTTTGGATGAGTGCTATGCGTCTCTCCCCTAGGGAAACTTCTTTCAGGTCATCGTAGTGGAGCAAAGTTCACGTAGGGTAAGGCAAAAGCTTGACCACACGCTGTCGGCACTCGATTGGGGCTCGGGTGACCAGTTGTTGTCGGAAATGAGAAGGTTTAAGTTTCCGTAATCAGTTCAGCGCTTGGTATAAGTTGACGTGCTGACGAGTTTTTCGGTGAAGCATATAAAATCGAAACGGAGGACGCAGTGGTCGCTAAGTCCCAAAGGGGCATCATACTCAACGTGCTCAACCATCAGTCCTTCGTTAGTGAGAACGAGACCTAGCAAGGAGAGTTGGTTGTTGGATCGGAATCTGGTTGGCTGATACGTGTGGTTGTACAACGGGGCCGTGTGAAGAAGACCAATGAGGCCCGATGCAAAGGAGTCAGTAGCCGGGACATAGTGAAATAGACGGGGCTGGTTGAAATCACCCGTAGTAAGAAATTGTGTGCGCTTGTGGGATAACATAAGGTGGACGTCGTGCAGTAGTCGTGCGTCCTTCTCTGGGGAGTTGTTTGGGGGGCGGTAAATGATACCAAGACAGCTGGAGTGTCTGGCGGTTAGTACGACCTCGCACCACATGGTGTCTGGAGACTGGAGGGCGGTGTTTGTTATGACGCTGCAACCGAGGGAGATGTCATAGTACAGTGCGACACCGCCTCCTGAGGTTGCGCGGTCAGAGCGGAGAACTGACATGTAAGGAAGTTGGATTTCACCGTCGGTTATGTCTTCGGAGAGCCACGTTTCCGTTATGGCTATTAAGCCCGCTGGTGTTGACAGAAGTCGGGATTGGAGCTCCGGAAGTTTGGACATGAGGCCCTGTGCGTTGGTGTAGATACAGGTGAGGCCAGTTTGAGTGATGAGCGCGGGAGTAACTAGGGTGCTGCCGGTCAGCAGATGACCGGCGGTGGAACGTTTTTTGTTTAGAGGGGTGGAGCCGCTAAGGTTTGTAGTTAGGGAAGCGAGGTGTGGGTCGGCGGAGCACAGATGGGTGCTGGTAGCTGGGTCGTTGAAAGACTGAAGGTTGGAATGTGTAGGTGAGTAAATTACTCCATGCAATGAGGCAGATGGTTCGGTGATTGACCTTCTGAGGACGCTTTGGTCAGAGTGTGTCGGTACCGAGTTGGCTGCTGCTATAGGTCTATGTGAAGCTGTGCGCCTCGGCACCGGGTGCCCATCTGGACGCAGACGGATATCTGGTGGTGCTGGTCTTTTATTAGCATACCAGGTGGTGAGAACATCGGTTGCCATGCTAGCGGTGAGGAATGTCACTTTCAGGAGATGGGGGTTGTCCCTGTATAACGTGCTGGACGAGATAGGTGGTGAGCTTCCGTTGTGATGACGTTGCCAATATTTAGTGTCTGCCAAAGGAACCGCCATTGATTACAGTCATGCTGTTGTTGTTGTTGTTGTTGTTGTAAGGTTGCATCAAGGGCATGGAGTTCTGGGACACCATGCACGATGATGGAGCATGGTTGAGTGGGTGGCGTCAGTTGCTGCCTGCGCGCAGCGCGCTTAGTCCAAGGGGTGTCGGGGAAGATACAGATTTGGTAAATGCCGAGAGACGCATTGTTTCGGAGTAGGTGTGCTGACAACGGGACATCCTCCATAGCCGAGCCTGGCTGCAAGTCAACACGCTCGGAGATGAAGGGTGGCGAGTCAGTCTTGTGAGACTAATGGGTTTTGTTTCAGGGAGGTTTAATGCGGTACAGATTAAGCTCCCCATAGTGGAATCGTGAGAATGTCGATTCTGAAGTTTTGGGTCGTTGGACTCGGGCACGTTTGTACATATGGCAGAATTAGGAGTAGGGCTACTCGTTAGTCGTTTAGACGAACGCGGATGTGGAGCGGTAGCAATTTTACTTGGTGGGAGGGCCACCGTCGGAAGCGTTGGTCGTCAGCGAGTGTTGGGCAGACCGGCAGTTGGTAACGGTGAGAGGATACGTGGTTCAGGACGGTTGGGAGGTCGCTGTTGTCGTTTGGCTAGACCATCGACTTTCTGCAGTAGACTTTGTAGCTGTTCTTCCAGATAAAGCAAGCGCACTCTGAGCGGGTATTGTTGCTAGGCGGCTCGACTGCTTGTTACGCGGTGTGGAGGGCGGGTTAGTGTGAGACGAGATTGCAGAACCAAGCGTAGGGCATGTCGTGGAGGAAAGGTCACTAGGAATATCCCACAAGTAATTCGCAATCCTGGGAGCGCAAACCGGGCAAATGTACCGCAGGACCGGCTGTGGATGCGAGCGACAGAATTCGATGTCAGTGGTATGGAGCGAATTGTCACAGGGAGCGTGCACACGGTGAAGACAGATCGCGCAGGTGCTGGCTTTGGAATGAGGTCCTACTCGCCGAGTGCAGATACAGCAGGTGTTCAGTGGACGCAATGGAGTATAGGGCGAGACCGAGATGATCGGCATGGTCAAACAGATGACACAAATATCTGCAAATAAACAGAGTTGACTACTTGTCTCAGAAGAACAGCACGCGCAGGAGGTCGCTAGTCGCAGTATCTGGTATACGGCCGTATCACAAGGCGTGATTTATATCATATGAGGCATGGGAGTCAGGCGGAATCAGTTAGTGAGGCAGAGCATGTGGTCACCCAGTTGGAAAACGAGGTTTCTTGTACGTCATCCGTGCGAACAATGGTGGGGGAAAATGCGCGCAGCAAATCAAAGCTGAAGCGTATTAATGATAGCGTCCAGCCAGACCTCCAGAGAGCGGATAGGCTGAAGCTTAAAGAGGCCATTAAGGACCTCAAAAGCCGTCAAGCGGCCGCTGAACACGGTCTCTAGTTTGGTGGGTTTCCGGGTGGTCAGCCGGTGTTCTTTTTCAGCCCTACCAAGGCCAATCCTAGTAGCGCATGCCGCAGGGCTGGACATTGCTAGTACCTTCAGATAGTGCTAATCAATCTGCGCAGCCTAGCGAATAAGCTATGCGAGATAGCTCGGGTCAAATCCCGGTACATTCACGTCCACTGAAACATTTCTGTCTCAGGACATACATCTGTCTGGCTACGCGCTATTTTGATGTGATCACTTCATTGACCGACAAGGCGTTGCACTTTACGTTAGCTGTAGACTTGAAGTCTTGCATACCGACATGTTTCAGTCCGCAGATAAAATCGTCGAAGATCTGTCTGTAGTGATTGGCACTTCATCGTCTCAACTTACAGTAGTATTGTGTATAGCAGCCCAGGGAGTGCGTCCAAATTGGCGCTTTAGTTTACTCGCTACCGACGTTCTTGGAGCCAACGAGCCACCTGGCGACCTTTAGCGCCTGGTCAACCTTGGACGCAAATGCATCACATCGCTGTCGGTTACCGTTTGCAACGCAGCATAACTGACTGCAAGTCAAGTCGAAACACTTACCTGACTTCGGATCATGCGATCGTTTGTGCTAAGTTCGTTCTGCGCTTTCGTGGCACCCAACGGCGTGGCCGGAAACGGTTCTATACAGACAAACTTGCCGCCTCAAGCGTTCTCGTAGCATTACAAACACATTAGCCTTTAACCTACGTCCTCTATCCTCCAATGTTAAGACACATTAGGCACAGATCCAGGGCGCCCTTAGGAAGTCCGCTATCCTGGTCTGTGTCTTCAGTAGACCAGTTGCTAGTCATTGGATCTCCGCACAGTCTCCTTATTTGATGGAAAGTCGTAGAACCTTTACCGAAGGAGTTGAGTAAAACACCCGACACAGAACCACAGTTGCTGAACTCAGGCAGCTGCTCAGGAAGGATCGCGGCGTTTGCTGGACACAACGTTTCGTTGAGATGGAGCAGGCAGCCTCATCAGGAAACTCCCGCGAAGTGTTCTAAGTTATTCCTTCTATCGGACGAAGAAGACCAACCGTGAGTGAGGTTTTGCGTCACCTGTGGTTTCGTCGTGACCTCGGCCTCGCTATGAAGAGACGAGTCTGAAATGCTACTATATGAGCGCTCCTGCTGTGCAGCTGTGAGACATGGCCTGTTCGCAAAAGCGGGGTTTAGCGGCTATTTGTCTTCGATCACCGCTGCCTGCGAAGCCTTACTGTGGTTCCATGGCAGCATACCATCAGTACTGCGGAAGTCCGTGGATGGGTCTTCAGATTCAACCAACTCCGCCGATCCATTGATAGCCTCGTTTCATTGCGGAGGCTTCGCTATCTTGGCCATGTGCTCCGCATACCTACCCAGCGGCCGCCAAGACTAGCCCTATTTGCAAGCACAAGCGTGGCTTGGAAGCGACGAAAGGAAGCCCAATGTAAAACTTGTATGCAATGCCTCAAGGCGCAAAGGTTGAAAATAGCTGTTGTCGAGCGTTCCCGACTTCCGGGTTAGGGACCAAAGAAACACGAGCACATATGGTTGAAAACGCTGTAGGATGTGGCAAAGGACCGTAAGCAATGGCGCATTTGCTGTGAGAATTCTACCCGAACATTTGCTTTTTCTTTCACGCTGTTTTTTCTTCTTATGTGTTGTGGCACTCAGTCAATCATATTGCCATTAGTATAGTGTTGACGGTATATGGAACAATGGAACGATGGTTTATTAGGGTAAAAAAGCATTGCCTAGCAAGACTCGTAGGATGGAAATTATTGCGAGAATCAACTGCATCATAAAGTGAAAAGCGTTGTGGTGGACTCACCATAGACTTACGTAGAATAGCGGAAATGTTCGCGTATTAAACGCATAAATCCATAAATCCATGGTTAAGCTTTGGCAAGACACCGTTTGATTGCGTTTTGTAGCCCCTGGCTAACAAGTCGTAAAAAGAATTGTAAGTGAGGCAATGCATCGTTAACACGGTTTTTAAATATCGCCAAATTGGGAGCGGAGACGACATAATTAGAGAGGGCGTTCCAAGGGTGGCACGCGCGAAGAAAAAAGATTTTTACGGCATTCAAGTCCGCTATACTGAATTGTCAGTTTCAGAGGGTGACCTCTTAGTTTAGTGTTGGGGTTCAATTCCAGCAGTGGACGGCAACTGTGGTTTGGGTTCTTCAGAATCTGGCAAACAATTATGAGATGCCCCCGCAAAAGCCGATATCGACTGCTGTAGATTCTTAGAGATTTCAGTCTAAGTTGATAGGGCAGATGAAAGAAGACCCTGACGTTCTTAGTTGCCCGTCGTTGAGGAGTCTCGAGAGCAACGAGATCCTGTTTCTGCCATGGCTGCCACGTCTGAATAACATATTCCAATTGCGGTCGCACGTAGACGTTAAGCATTCGGGGAAAGATTGAGGGTTCAAACCGACCGAAAGCTCTGCGCAGAAGGTCGAAGTGTTGATTGATGGTTCTCGTCGCCTTCTCTGCTTGTTTTGAACACACACGATCTTCCTGTACCAATACACCCAGGGCACGCTCCTGAGAGACCTCCAAAGTGTGGTCTCCAAGCTTGTAATCGCTCACCAACTGGCGAGGCAGATGGATTACTTTGCACTTATCTATGTTCATTTGAAGCTTGTTCCTCTTTGACCATTCGTAAATGCAATCTAGGTCATGTTGGAGCAGATCGCGATCTGACTTGTTAATAATCACCCGCCATATCTTGACGTCTTCGGTAAAAAGCAGGAAATTTGAGGAGATAACTGATGCCAGGTCGCTGATAAACACCAGGAATAGGCGCGGTCCCAGCACTGATCCTTGTGAAACACCCCATTCCACCTCAATTGCGTTAGAGTGAGATCCCCAACACGTGCTTGAAGCTTCCGTTGGTAAAGGACGCTGCCAATCTAACCAAGTACAGGATCACCGATTCCGTGGCTCTGTAGCCGTTGAAGTAGGATGCGGTGATCAAGGCGGTCGAAAGCTTTGGAAAAGTACACATAGATGACATCGACCCCGACCCCATCATCGACCACTTCCGTCCAACTACCTCGTGCAATCAGTAAGTTGGTGGTGCACGACCGGTGTTGACGGAAGCCATACTTTTCCGGTGCCAGGATGTTGCATTTTACCAGGCAGTCCACTAAAGCCTCAGTGGCGACGGCTTCCCCGTCTTCGCGGGCACAGGGAGGAGGCTCACTGGACGATAGTTTGCAGGATCTTAACGGCTACCGTCTTTAACCATAGGGGTGCTAATGCCACACTTCAACATAGTGGGGACTTGTTGCTCATCAAAGCACCTTTGGAAGAACGGTGACAGTGGGTCAGCTAGCTTGTTGGCCACAGCCTTCAGTGCCTTCGGGCGGATGCTGTCTGCTCCCGGAGAACTATGCTCATGCAATGAGAGTAACTTCTTTAACACAGTTGCCGGGTTGAAAATTACATTTGTAAAAATAGGGTCGGTAAATTGCATGATGTTTTAGGACAAGTAGAGTTTGCGAGTTCGAAAATTGTGGGGTATTGAAGCCGCAGGGCATTAGCTGCTTCTCCGGCACTGTACTCTACCGCCTATCATGAAAAGTGGGGATTCCATGCTTCACTTAACGAAGCTTATTGACATGCCTATGTAGTGGTTTGTTGTTTGCCACGAATATTTTGGCTAGGCACTGCCGATAAGTTACTTTGTCCTCACGGACAAGTGCAGTGCAATGGTTGTGCTGGGTCAGGAAATCGCACCAAGGCTCTGAGTCGGGGTTTAGCTTGTAAGCACGTCATGTTGCATCTCTTATCGCCAGGCATTTTTGAGTCCTGCTCCTTAGAATTGGAAGCATTTTCGCGGGACGAAGGGGCTTGGTCTCCGATGCTCTGTTGACGATGTCGCTGAATCTTTTAACAAACTCTGCCCAAACGTTGTCAAGGGGATGTTTGTTTGAGAATTCCCAAACAGCTGCGTCGGCGAGTTCTTTTAATACGTAGTAGCGTGTGGTTGTATGAGTATGTTCCGAGTGTTCAGATGGATGCGCTGCATTACCCGCATAGTTAAACGTTATTACCACATGGTCACTGCGCCCTACTGGTCGATCCATCAATAACTTGTCAACCATGAGCTCTTCATTCGTGAGCACAAGGTCCAGTATGGACGGTTGGTTTGCTGTCCTGAATCTAGTGGGCGCGGTGACATGATTGAACAAGAGCATATTAGAGATCAGTTCATGCAAGTCTGTTTTGAACTGCTCACTGGGCAATGCCAAAACCTCCAGATTGAGTAGATTGAAGTCCCAGAAGATGAGCATGTGTCTGTACCTAGTGCGTGTTACTCTGTTCAGGCCACGGATCAAGCGAGAATCCATTACCGGATTGGACGTTGGGGGCGGTAAACGACAGCTACCAGACATGCGTGGTTGTGTCTTATTCGGAGACGGCACCAGAGTGAGTCGGTAACGTGTGTTTCCAGATCATCAACTATTGTACATTGTAGATCGCTGCGGTAGTAGAGTAGGACCCCACCTCCTCTGCTGGGGCGGTCGTTCCGGATGAGTAACATTCCGGCTATCCCAACCTCAGCATCATTCACCTCTTGGTGTAACCAAGTTTCGGCAATATAAATTAGGTCCCAAGCATTTGCAACCTGACAAAGTCGAAGTGCGGTAATTTTACTGAAGAGCCCTTGGGCGTTATTGTACATAAATGAAAGTTTCTCAGATTTAAGCAATGTTTCGGTGGTTCTACAACTCATACGTGAAGTTTCGCCGACCAGTGAGTGGCCGGCGACTAATCATTTTTGGATGTGTACTTGGTGAAGGGTTTACCGTCTTATTCATCGTCCGTGTTGCTAGTCCCGTGTCTAATCTTCGACGTACAATGTAAGGTGTCTGGTCAGTATCATCTTCTACAGGTTGTATAGACTCATTCGGCACGATACTGGTGCATTGTTCTTTCATAGATCCAAACGCGTTTGCTTCTTTGAGTGACATATCATCTCTAGGCTGCATATCGCAGATTTTCTTCAGCCGAACCTCAGATGGTAGCCTGCAACGAAAAATGTACCAGCATTTTAGCATCCGTGCTACCATATGTTTTGACCGTAGAACCACCTTCAACACACTCGGGCCACTTCCTTTGTAGTTCGGTGAGTTACGCAGTCGTGACAAGGATTTCGCTAACACATCATCCAAGCAGAGTGTTTCCCGAATATAATATCACTGTTCTTTATCATGGGTTGTTACGTCATGCTCATCACATGCATCAGTATCAGGAACCCCGTGAAGAAGTATGGTTCTAGTTGAAGTTACCTACTGGTGCGGTTAACCTGATAATGCTTGCGCTATGGGATGTTTGGAGAGATACGGATGGAGCAGCGTTCATTTCTGAGACTACCTTTTGACAGTAGTACTGATTCTACTTCAGAGATGGAGTTCAGCACAACGCGCAGAAGTCTTGGCTCCCCGAAATGTTGGGGTGTCTTGTAATACGCACTAAGTGTACAGGTTTCAGTACAACGCCGATTAGATTACTAATAATATCCCACTAATTGAGGTCATCCAACTGCCTGCCTCTTATCGATGTCGACTTTGATTCTGGGATATTGCAGCACAGTCCGCTCAGTAAGCTAGTTGTTTCTTTAGACCTTCCGACATGTCGCGGTTAGTGCTTGAAGTACTCGGAGATGTGCCGCAGGAAGCCGATGGTGCTTGCACTAGGAAAACGCCGCTACGCTCAAAAGTTTCAGAGCAATTTAGGGGTGATGTTAATTTTAAATGACGGCTCTTCTTGGCGGCAACCATAACCCAACTTTCGCTTGTACCAGCTTGCTCTTTTTATGCACACTCCGTCGGGAGTTTGGAAGTAGCCTTACGTGTAGTTACTCCGATAGAACTGGGAATCGCCTTAGTCCAATGTAAGCAACATGTGGTATTGGGACAGCTGTTGATGCTCTGGACCCTAGATGTCGTGTTGCTTACGGTGTTATTAACAGTTCTTCGCGGGTTAGAAGCAGCAACCAAGGGGAGGATTGGGTTACACTGTTCGCTATGCTTACCCCAACCGTAGTGATTTTGGTGGTCACCATTTCTTCAACCTTGGCTAGTAGCCGGTCATACTTCTGAGATAATAGAAGCACGCTTTTTATCAGTGGGAGCGATGTGCATTCCACACAGAACAATAGCGAGTCTGGTTTTTTAAATAACTTGGCCTGACTAGGTTTAACTCGGAAGCATCTCGCGTGGAAGAACTTGTAACAGTTACGGCTCAAAATGCCCCCTTAACAAGTTTAGAACATGATCCACATAGGTCTTTGTCGGCGGCGCACTGGGCATTACGCTTGTTGAGCAAATGTTACGAATCTTTTGAATGACTCACCCTCTTTGGTAAAATGTCGTTCTGTTATTCGCGTTGTCGGTAGGGCCACAGTGTTCATGTTGCAGTTGTGTGCTTGTAGACTGTCTTCTGGAGTGCCAGTCGAATGTGTCAGCTTGAACGTTGGGCAGAGTATACGAAGGTGTGCTTGAGAATTCTCGTGGTTAGGCCTATGGATCGCGCTGGGTGAATTTGCTTTGAGACCTATAGCTGCACCAATTTTGGATTTGAACGTGTGACAGTTCGTTCGAAAGCCGTTGAAATGGTCTATCGAGTGAGACCAAACAATGTCTCCGATGTTTGGAGTTAGGCAACTTTTGGCGCTTGGATATCTGCGAAACACTGCCCGGAATATAGAAATCAGTTTAAATGTAGGATGTACTGGAATATACTCGGGAAACTGGTATCACGAAGTAGAGCTTGTAAAAACACGACGGTAAGTATGGATCCAAATGTGTGCGACGAAATGTCGCTGAACCACTTAAAAACCACGAGTGCACAAGTGAGCGATTTGCGAGCAACTTTCCTCAAGGTCACACCGCAATTATATATATATATATATGTATATAGTTAACGCTATATATGTATTCAGCATTATTGCAATGAGAACTTAATTGGCTGAGTGCCAAAACAAACGGAAAGGAAAACAGCGTGAAAGGGAAAACTACCGTTAGCGTAAAGTCTTACAGCAAGTGCGCCCTTACGTACGGTCCGTGGCTATACCCTCCAGCGTTTTCAACCAGATATATATTGAAAGTAGAGGTCTTCAGTCTACCGAAAGTTTGCTTGGCAAATCTTTCTTGCAACTCTGTGTATGGTACTTTCGGTGTAGCCCTTCTTGAGCTTACGCTACGAGTACCGTTGCATCAGTTCTTAGAGTTCCTCACAAGGTATATAGGTGCCCAAGTGCCGTCTATCTTGGATCTTTTTTTTGCAAAGTTGCTAGGCATCGTTGGTGGTATCACTTACAGCTCTCCTTTAGGTGTCACTGATCATGTCTGCTTATCATGCAAGCGTACTCTGACCAGAAGTCACTGGAGCATCACTGGGCCTTATCCAAACATATGGCGTGCTAACTATCAGGCAACGCATATCAAGGCTTATGAAATGCGTTGCGAAACCTCGGTGGCCAATACGGTTCAGGCAGCCTGGGATAAATTGAGGTATCATCTCCCGGAAGTGTCTACTCCCTACAGCCCACTTGCGAAGGGAAACAGACCCGAGCACGGCCCCCGTGAGTGGGTAGCACTACTAAGTAAGTGCACCAGAAACGTTTAAGGTGCTGGAGGGCCTACCGTGCGGCTTCATCAACTAGCACCTATGATAGATACGAGGAGGCTGGAAATATAGATAAGCAGCATCTGAGAAAAGCTCAGTTGTTGTACGAAAAGGAATTGGCTGATGGAGTTTCGGAATATTCGAGGAAGTTCTTAGCTACTAGTAAGTAACGCTCTGGCTCAAGTTCACCATTTCCAACTTTGATGCCTGCCGATCGAACTCATGCATATGCGGGTTCGGACAAGGCGCGTGTATTTGGTGAGTGGTAAGCAGGGACTTTTGTAGGTGTGGCTACTTTGACTATACTTGAACTTATCTCCAGAGTACCAGCGGGTGCTTATTTAGCCTAAGTTACTGTGGTGGGAACGCAACTCCTTAGGCTGATGCAAGAACTGAACCCTACAAAAGCACCTGGAGCTGCTTCCATTCAACAGAAGCTTATGCATTGGTTGGCAGTGAAACTAACTGGACACTGAGGATAGTGCTTCAGAAGTCACTTGACAGCTGTTGATTACCTTCTGTATGGAAGGAGGCTATTCTCTGTCCTATATTCAAAGATGGCGACAGAAGTCCACCGGCCACTTATAAGCCAAACAGTTAGACCATGCCCAATCAGTTTGAATATCGTCTTGGTCCAACTCCTTGAACAACAGTTGGAAGGCCACCTGAATAGATTTTATCTAGTAGCTAGTGCACAACACTGATGCTGGCAGTAGTATTATATCTGACGAATTTGTTGGTTGCTCGCGAAGCTCGGACCGTCGCAGTATTCCAGGTGAGGCCGAAAGAAAACAGCCGCTACGTACTCCGTTGCACTTTCGGTAAGTGGAGTTCTATTCGCATGTGGCTTTTAGAACTCCTGTTGATCCGTGCTGCCTACATGGATTATCCGCCAATAATGGTATGCTTCCATGTAACCCTCGGCGCCGCTACCTACTTCGTTGCAGCTCCGGTAAGTGTATTGGCTTCTGTGTATCCGTGAGGTCTACCTGAGTGACCCGCCAATACCGATCTGCTTCCACATAACTTTTGCCGCCGCATTCTACTCCGTTGTACCTCAGGTAAGGGTATATATTGTTCCAACGCTGCTTTTAGAACCTTTGTGTATCCGTGAGGCCTATAATGGTGATCCGCCGCTACTGGTCTACCGCCACGTAACCATTGCTACCGCTTTCTACTCCGTTGCACCTCCAGCAAGTCTATCGGGTCTTAATAGGTGATTCCTAGTACCCTCTATATCCGTCATGCCTGTTTGTTTGCTCCGCCACTTCTGGTTTTCCTATATGTAACATGTGCTGTCGCCTATATGCACCGTTGCTACTCCGACAATTGTATTGCTTGTTCACATTTTGCTTTCAGAACCCCTGTCCATCCATGGTGAATACTTAATTGATCCGCCACTACTGCTCTGTCCACGTAATATGTGCCACCGGATAAATACATCGTGTAACGGGGTTTAGGAAACCAGTCCAGTATGGTCGACCTTACCACCTAAGCGCAGGTTACCGGAGTCAGCGGATCAGTTCGATCGAGAGAACGCGTGAACCCACCGGGAGACACAGCGATGGCTGGACAGCGAATCACGAGTGGCACACGTATCCAGAAACCGACAAACCGGATTGGACAATAGAACATAGAGGGCGCACTGGCAACTCGAGAATTGCTACTAACGGCAAGTTTCAGAGTGCAAAGCCAAATATGAGTGGTCCAAAGAAATACGGCCAATCAGATGCCAAGCACGAAAGACGTGATCATTGCGCGAGACAGAAGACAGCGCCCGAGGAGGAATAACATAACCCAATGAAATAAAAGGGGAACGCAACCAATGAGGTGAGCCGAAAAACAGGAGACCCACTGAGAAGGCTCGAAGATTAACAGTGTTTATTTCCTTTAAATAGGCTACACTATACTGAATAAACGCCTGTTTTTCGCCCGCCGCCATCGTGACTTTTTGATCGTGTCCGTGTCACTTAACACATCGTCGCACTCTAGGTTAGCGTATTATCTGTTCGCATATGTCTTTTAAGCCGCGCGGATATTCCCGTCGCATGCCGAATTACTCTGACCCTCCTGTCGCTTGTAGTCTAACGCAAAATGGCATGCGCCTATGCACCACCATCTATTTTTAACACAATATATTTGCATGTAACATTGGTTTTCAACAAAATTGTTTGTTTATCCTGCCTAATGCGTTCTTTTATCCCACGCCCTCTTCACATTGGTTTTTAGCTGTCAAGGTGCCCTTTTATGAATCTGGCGAAACCATTGCTTAGTGTTCACCCTTGGTGGTTTCAGTGCATCTACCCGCTCCCTCACCTAGTGGCGAATACTTCTGAATGGTTTAAACATCGGTCACCTTTATTGCATCCTGTTTCCTAATGTCCAGAACCACTTACATCCACCGCTGCTTTGCCGTTAGCACGTTACCATGTACCATTGTTGCCTTCGCAAGTAGCGTTAATACAGGCCAACTGCCACGTCGCGCAAACCATTGCGGCCGTGCAAACTAATGAATATCAATGCAGTAACTGGATATTTATACATCTAACGTCTGTCCGCAAAGAGGTGCGCAGCACTGTTTCCCTTAGTGACAATAGATACTACCGCATTTTCAAGCACCTCCTGCAGCACAGCTGAGTTTCTATGACCACATTACCGCCGCATGCGGCATCCTTCTGTCCGACGTAGAACCCGGGCATATGCACCTCAGTATAACGTTGCTATTTGTAACGGCTAACAGAAGTCCAGACGCCGCCATGCAGAAAGCAACCGTTACTTTCCGTGCCACCCTCCACCAAGCATTCATGTCCAGAAACAACTACCATTACCAACTGCAGATGCACCACTTCTATTCTTTTGATTTGCTTTGCATGCATGTATGCATATTGTTTCCCAATTGGTCATACCATCGCACAGTTCATGGGAGGTAATTGTGGTAATCCACCACCGTTCATGGAAGCTCGTGGAGGCGAGGACATAGGTTTTATTACCGGCAATAACAACCTCTCCCTATGGGACACGGACAGCCCTGTCAAGCAACTTGCATTTGCGATGGTTAAAAAGCAAATGCGTCACAGTTTCACAAGTGAGGACGACGCTTCGGTTATGGTACTTATAATAAGTTTCCATACATGGCTCTTGCAGGCAAGTACCGCTAACCACGGAGTCCGGTAAAGTATCCACCATAATGCGACACCATGACGCATTAATATGGCCTGACTGTGCACCCGTCACTTTCGCAGGAATACCCAGTCATACGTAGTCATGTGTATATCCACGCTATAAATGTATGAAATTATTTTCCACCCTTTTCATAACTTTTCTCAATTGCTCCTTGATCACAATTTCATTATGTATGCTTCATACAAGTCATTCAAATCCGGCACATAGAAATTTCAATGCTTGTTATTATTCTAATTGAATAATCCCATCAATAAAGCGCACAATCCTACTGGGTTGTGCACTATATTTCAAGATATACAATCACTTATGCCCGTTAATCGCCATAATCTGTAGCAAGTACATCTGGCATACTTTACAAATCATTTTCATACGTGATATTGCAAGCGATAGAGATAACTAGCTTACATATAAATAAATATACTTAAATGTACGCACTTATAAACGCATTTATCAACACAATAGCATGTACATTTTTTACATTAGTAATTATATACATACTTATTTTATATACATTTATATTTGTGCATACTGGCTTTCATTACGTACACATACACTCATAGGTAGATTTGTGCTTCCATAATTCCATCCGGTCTTTTACGCAATATATAGCAAACTATGACAATTCCCATTTTAATTACCACTTTTAATGGCCAATACACATAAGAACAAGCGCACCTTTCCTCCACCACACATGCAATTGACATCAATAAGTTCATGTTATGGTGCACCAATAAACCGACATACGCTGCCCTCCCATTGCAAGCCTTACTTTTTCAAACTCAATTTTAAGCACCACTGGGCATTACATTAGTAGTTTGACGAGCATTACATGCTTCAGCATGTAGCCAAAGATATGGCAAATAGATGATTTTTGCGTATCTAGACCTGTGGAAAGACAACCTTCCACCTTTAGCTTGCACTATTCCACCATATTTCTTTAGATCCCTAGATCCTTTTTACCTCGAGGCATCACTTTATTTTGAAATGTTGCGTATCGTTAAGCGGTCCCTCCTTTTCTATTACTACCGTGGCAAACAGGCACAGGTACTTCGTTATCCACCTTTCACCTTAGCACGTTACGTTATTTCACTTGGCCTAGTCTTAAGTTACCGATTTCAACCATTCGATTGAAGGACTGTAATCGGTAAATTAACACAAAAACAACCCGGAGCAGCAAATCCGCTAAGAGTCGTCAGTGAGATTATGACAGTGTGATTGTGTTACTTAAGGTGTTTTGGTGATAATGCTGCATAAGTATGTTTCTTGTATTGTGAAATTGGCTGTTATTATGCCAAGAGGTTAATTATAAATCATTATATGGTATAGTTTAAATGCGTTACAGGGAACAAGCATTTTCCCGCTTCTGGCGACAGCAGCTATGGTTGACGACTTTAGCACCTTCCGACGTATCTTCAAGGGTCCATATCTAGAATTCATAGCGAGCCCAGAGGATAAAAGGGTTTTCAGATTGAAACGGCGACATCGTTGGTTCGTCGAAGTGTGGTTACAGAGGAACCTTACAAAAGAGAAACAGGGCAGGTGCTTCCCCAAGGCTGGCGGTACCAACATATTCAACTTATGTGCCCTCATAGCAAGCGATCGAATGTTACTGGAAAGCAGTAAGTGTTATTTATACGCGTGCTAATTTTCTGACAGGTACTGGTGTGAAAATCGCCGTGCTCTGTCCTCAGTGGTTTTAACGGGGGAGGTTACGAACTTGGATACGTTTGTCTGCGTCGTACGCATAATTTTCATGTGGGCAAATCTCGGCTGTATGCAAAAATTTGGCGGCTAACAAGAAAACAGGGTACTGAAATTGATAAAGACTTTTCGTCGGAAGCAGGAGATGCTCGCGTTTGTGCGCCTTCGTTATGACAGTAGTTTAACAAGGCGGTATTTTATGACATGCGGCGGCGTCATCGTAATGTTGGTGACGTGGAGGTAAAGGACAGGACGCAGATTTTGCGGTGCAGTGTCTAACCGAAAATAATGATTGAAGGAAATGAGGTTCGGTACCACTTTTTGCCCTTTCTCGCAAGCCGGATTTGGTGGGACAACACCAGGTAATTTTGGCGGACACCATATAGCAGATCACAACCAGCGGTTACGTCTTTGGGTACGGTGTTTTTGTGGACGTCAGCAGCCTTGATTTGAATTCCTTTTATGTCCTGCTGCCTAATGAGACTGAGGCTAGCTACCAAGTGGCGGTGAGCAGGTTGCTAGAGTTGGCCACCGGGGTTAACCGTGCGCGGACGCTGGTTGTGGGCAGGTGCGCAACGCACGTAAAGGCGTTACGCAATGTGTTCCCAACTGCCAACATCTTTTTCTGTAAGGTTCACCTTATGAGTGACATGCAGCAGCGTTGTGCTCACCTTCCCTTTTGTAACATGGAGGAAAATGGGAGTTGTTCAACATGCTGCTTTCCTTGTTTTAGCCCCAAGACTGTAACCACTATCATGGGCTTATGGTGGGTATATCGATAGGCAGCGGTGAATGCTTCCAGTATCTACGTCGCACGTGGATCCCATGGCGGCTTAGCTGAGCGGCGCCTGTGATAGGCCACATGGTGTGGTTTCTGTGCGAAAGCACCAATCGGGTTAATAAGGAGGATAAGCATTTGAAGGAAAGTTAAAGTGAGCAGTCAACCCTGCTTTACTTGTTTCAGGTGCTAGTGCAGTAATGCAGTGGTATTTTTGAGGAGAAGGAACCCGTGCTTACAAGTGATAAGCTGCCTAGGTGCGGCGTGTAGCATCGTGTCACAAGTGGGCAGTGCATTTTGAGGAGGATGTCTTCATACTCCCTTCAGCAGTAGGTACGGTAGAGCGTAAGAGTTCGCCATCGCAGTGTGTACCCGGACGGCCGGTACTGGCTGGTGGATGACGAGCGCTAGTCATGCAGCGTGTGCTTAAAGAGAATGGCAGCGCTTGTGAAGGTGCTTTAAGCGGCAGTGGCACATTCCATCTGCGCAAATAGTGGACATTGCTAGGCTACATGCATACGAAGAAGACTTGTTCTTCTTGGTTGCCGTTGGGCGCTGTCAGCGGATAACTTTGGAGAAGTGGACATGTCTGGGGACGGGGAGAGAACAGTGACCGACAAGCTACTGTCATCCTATAGTGACCGTGTGCTTTATCACGCGAGAAAAATTCCCCTAGCTCGGGATAAGTTCGGTGACATGAAGGTCCAGTTGTTGAGCATAGGCAAGGAAAGGTTCACATGCAGTATGGGCGCGATGGCATACTTGCGAGAGCTGCTAATGAGGCACAGTAATGTGGAAGTGGTTTCCTGTTCATCCAGTGTGGAACAGTTGCAGCGATTATCGTGGGAGTACCTCATCATTTCCCAAGTTAGGCATGCGTACTTGTCGGATGCTGCTGCCCGGATGCGGTTTCGGCACCTTTCTTCGTCCTTAAGACATGGACCTTAGACCCACGGCAACTAAGAGGCCGCCTTCGGGGATGCTAGGAATGCGGTTTTGCAGGGGAGTGAGAGGGACTGCAGGCGTGACAAATGAAACTCACCTTTGGTACGCGTGTGGTCGATGTTTCTGCTACCAGCAGCATAGCGCGAAGATTGCATTTCCGCAAGACACCGCAACAATACGTTAAGTACAAGGGAAACGACGGGTACGGCGGATGCAACAGTAGCGGTTGTCCCCTGTGTCAAAAGGAAGAGAACGACAAGCAGTGATCCGACCAAGTGGATTTGATTAGTTGTGATGTATGCGAACGATGGTTACATCAGATATGTACAACATGCCATGGGGAGCCTGCCTTCACCTGTATGAACTGCTGCGGGCAAGGTAAATATCACATATATTAAGTGTCCCTTTTTGAAAGTTGCAATTCTCAGAGCTTCAAACAGTGCTTCATAAACCTTCCCTTTATCATTTACCCTGCCTGCGGTCTTATCCTAACCCCTTGTTATCACCTAACCCTCCATTCCTTGTTATTTCTGTATTTGAGGCACGTTTCTATTAAACTGTTGGCTGGTCGCTGCCTCTTCCAGCTTAAGCGGTGTCCCCACGCAAAAGAACGAGGCGGATGAAATTGGTCCACCTTCATTGGAGGAAGGAAGTGATGGTGGAGGATATTTCGCCTGCGGACTAGAATTCCAAGGCCATTTCATATGTTTCTCTCGGTCGTGTTTGCAGCCAGGGGATAGCCTGCAGCTGAAACTCCATTAGGCACATCCAAGGCAGCTAAGGGTTTGGTAAACAAGGTCACCGTTTCGTGGGTTTTCGGGTGGTCAACAAGGCAGCCTATTCCCGCCAAAGCATCATAGCTAGTCCTGGTAACGCACGATCCGAGGATTACACCAAAAGCAACCGTGCAACAGTTCGTGGCCCTCCGCAGTAGTTAAATGGAACCGTGACTAGAGTTTATTTTGGAGCTATGTAATGGCAAGTCTATTGACTTCGTAGGTGACATCACTTTCTGTGTTCCTTTAGGTGCCACTGATTTAGTCTATTACCAGAGATTACTAGAGCATGGCTCAGGCGTATCCAATAAGATGGCGTGCTGACTATTAGTCAATGGGTATCAATGCTTCTGTGTTACGTTCGGAAACCTTGCTGTAGGTTACGTGGCAGGCAGCCTGGGAGAAAGGTACTCATGAACGCACTGCATTGTCTGTCACCTTCATCCCGCTTACGAGGAGGCAAGTAACGGCAGCACGGCCCCCGTGCACATGTACCATGGTAAAGTACGTGCTGCAGAGGCCTTTTAGGTTGTGGACATACCGTGCGACTGCATCAAGTATCAGCTATGATAGGTACCGGGAGGCTGCTAATTATTGTAAGCAGCACTTAAGGAATATTCTGTTGTGATTTGAAAAGAATTTACCTGATTGATCCTAAGAAAATACTATTACCATTTTTCGTTAAATTAAATGACGCTGCGGTTCAATTTCCCTGATTCCAGCTTTGAAGCTGGGACATAGTCATCGTGCGTATGCGGACTGGGCTATCGCTCCGTCAGGCAAGGCTATCAACATGCACTGCGTACCGACCATTCGCTGTCTTGTTCTACGGACAATATGCTCTAGGAAAAGAGTAGCTGAGCCGCACTGCTTGACACAGGGGCAACTGTTTTCGGCACTTCCTATATTTGCGGCCCCAGTCAATGGATATGGGAGAGGTCGGGATAGCGGTTGCAAGTTAGAGGCGAGTATGCGAGTACAATGTAGTGATAAAAATGCCGCCTGCCTCTAAAAACAGATAGCGAAAATGATGGGAGAAAAGTATAAACGTCAGCAGGTATACATCGCACCTGCACGGTATTGATCAAGAAGTTTTCCGGAAAGGGGTTGTCGTGCCTAACGCTTTCCGTACTAGCTCGCAACCATTGCGCAGGGCTGGTGGACATTGACCACGTTAGGCATACACTTCCCAATGACTTCTGAAAGTCATGTGCAACCTGGCGCCATGCGAGAGACGGTCTACTGGGCTACATTTTGAGCGGAAGATGAGGGTGTCACTTATGTGGACGGTGTCACCAACAAGTCAATTGCAGTACTTGTAACCATACGCACCGTTACCTCAACACAACCTCATTGCAGCTTTTCTCATCGCCCACGTGCTTTATTCTACCATGCATTGTCTGCGTTTCATATGACAAAACTGCTGGCGGTGTATACGTGGTATCCCTACACCGGTGAAAACAGGTTGCATTATAAACGATGCGCTTGCATCTACCTTAAGGATATCGTGGGGTCAGGGAAAATGAGAAGCACGTCTACAGCTTGACGGTTGTCTACTGCCGTAGAGCAGCTTTCACGAGCTACTGGTAACTTTTCAGACGTTAGGATCCCCTACGGAATCCGCGTTGTACCGCACTGAGAAGGTTAAAGTTAATCAAGTGATGCTGCACCGATTCTATGACCAATTCTCAAACAACTTAACTACTACGCTTGACAAGCTGACGGGCCGGTAGTTCGCCGGCGGAGCGCTGTCACGGCCCTTAAACTTCGGAGAGATGGTTGCCTCCTTCCATTCCTAAGGTAAGGAACCGTTGTCTAGCCATATTGTAAACATGCATTGCAAAGGGCTGCTTATCTCCGCGGCCAATTCATGCATCATTTTTGGATAAGTTGAATCAGGGCCAGAATCTTTTAAGGATTTAGCCCTTGCAATATCCCGAAGGTTTGTGTATCTGTTATGCTGCTTTCGGTTAGGTACGAATACTCCGCGACTTTGGTGACCTAGCTCATTGTGAGGTAGAGAGCCGTTAAGAGCATGGACACACACCTAGTCGGAGTATCCACGAACTGATGCGAAGGCTGTTGCAACGGTCCCTGTAAGAGAACCGGACCGAAAATGCCAGGTAGGTCAAACCAGCCTGCCCCGGAGAAGTTGAAGTTACCGAGTAGTACACACTTACTGGTAGCTTTTGTAGAGATAAAATCAAGGCCTTCGCTACAGATAATTCCGGGCCGAAGGCCCCCTGCACCAGCCCCTCGCGTGCTGTCGAGGCTTTTGTTGGCTTGCTTCCACTTCAGTCAATCTGCCAGTTTGATGTCTGGCTTAACGATAAAATTGCTAACATTGAATCAAGTTTCGGTTAAATGGATTGGCAGAAACTATGAGATGAAGTCAACATCGATTCTCTTGATCACTGTAAGAATACCGCTACTTGAGAAAGCTTCCCGTAAACAGACTCAAAACAACGGACTACGGCGTTTATTTAACCACAGAAGATGCTCCTTCCCAAAGGCACTGGTATGGAGGTTTCCCATTAGCACCCCACCATGGATCCTGCAAATAGAGTTGCCCCATCGTACTGTGACGCTAAGTGAGGCAACTGCTAAGTACAACGCGGCAAGCACGTTGGCATTGGAAAGCTACAACCTACCAGTTTAATCATTTGCGGATTAGGGTCGCCATGATTTCAAGAACTAGTAAGGTTGGATTTTAATACTCGAACGGATTTGCAGTCCCAAAAAAACAAGTCCTAACGTCCGCTTTAATGTAACCTCGCTTTTGTTAAACCGGACTGCCACAGCAGCACAGCAATGACGCAATAACAAACCGCAAACTTAGGCAAGGCAAATTTTTATTGATACCTTTGGTACAACTACTGGCGTGCAGGTTAAAATGCTCCTCCGTCAGCCCCACCTAGCTCCGCCAGTTGAACGACATGACGTACCAGTGGTCTGCATGAACAGGTAAAGTCCGAGTTTAATGTTGACTTGGCTTTTCAGAGCACAAGTAGACATGCACCGCCCTCCCGCCGTCCTGGTTATCGCTGCCACTGTCCCGCTTCGCCCTTCTCATAACTACCATGTGAAGCAAGAGTGATTCGTAGTAACTGGTAAGGCCCGATTTCAGTTATGACTTTGCTTTCAATGCCCAAGTATATATGCGCAGTCCTCCGTCCTCTTGGCTATATCTGCCAAGGTCCCACTTCGCGTTTACCGTAACTACCATATGAAGCAAGAGTGGTTGGTGGCCACAGGTACGGTCCGATTTTAATGATGACGTCGTTTTCATAGCTCAAGTAGACATTCGCCGCCCTCCCATCTTAATCATATCGCTCCCGTTGACCAAGGAGCAACTTACGTTTGCACGCAGATGAAGCAAAAGTACTTCGGAGTTACATGTAACGTAGCATATAGTCCTTGCCTTCACTTTCGGAGCACAAGCATACATCAGCCGACATCACCAGTTGTGTTTTCCCCACCACTGATCCCCTCGCATTTCCACCATCCACCAAAGGATGCCATGGCAATATGTCACCGCAAAAGATGGTGTCACCTTTCGATGCTCACTGATGAATCACAGAACTCGTACAGATGGCCAACACATTGTCACCTTATTCTCGCGTACCTCTATTTGCCGACACCCATCGTAATACTCTTTTCGGTTAGTTACCGCATTCCAATTTCCTCAAAATCTTACATTCCTTAGTGCACGGACCCAAGGCCATTTTAATGGCTACCCACTGGCACGGTGTCTTGTCGTCACACGTGGCTAAGGAAACATGGAAAGTCTGCATTTTCCTTGCGGCGGACAACAATGCCACAAGTTCAGTGAGTGGTTCCGTAACCTTCCCCCGGTGTATGGACCAACGCTGCATCAAGACGAGTGAGGCAAAACTGCAAGTAATGCGGACAACATTCTTGTCTATTAAGAACGTGGTATGTTTCCTTTCCACAGTTAACGTCAACGATTAACTTGCAGTTGTAACCGTACAATGTTCGTAAACATTGTTTCCCCATTTTCTTCCCTTTTTCAGATTTACTCATGCGCACAACCATTTCGTCCCGTGGAACCACCTGACCAATTCCTTTTCAGTATTCTCGCTTGGCGGGCGATGAGCGTGCGCAACGTTCTCCAATTAGGTGAAAAAATAGTTGCCCATGGCCTGTGCGTCCATTTGCCAAGCTGATAAAGACATATACACCCACATAACGGCATTGCGTAGCTAAGTACTACTTGGTCCAGTGCGTCGGTCCCCATTCCAGCAACGAGCCGTTACTCCCCAAATGCACGTCCTCATCATTATGTCACGTCGTTATTCCCAGCAGCTTGTTACTTTATGAATACATTGTGGCCCAATTAACCGTGACCCCAAAGCTGCTGGATCATCATTTAACATCAATGGTCAAGGTAGACTATGTCTTATTTATCCAGTAAGATAACACTTATCGACTTCCACCTTTCTTACTTCACCGCATTCACGACCGCATCTCAGTAAACCTTCCCGATGCAATATTCGTCAAACATTTATATTCGATTAACAACCAATTTTCACTTAAAATCTTATCTACTCCGCGCAGATTAACCATCCCCGTTGGATACATATTTCCGATTACTTCGTGCGTGACCATTTTTCCTTATGGGATACAATAAGGTTGACTTTAGGATATCGAGAAGGAAAGTGGCTAATGCTTAAACTCAGAAACATTTACAGTCACTATTTGTATACATAAAATTCCTCAACGTCCGCAACGTGTACCACAAGCGCTACACAAACCTACGGCAATTTTACTTTCTAGCAATATAACATTCGCAAACCCCGAGAATTTCCCTTTATCCATGTATTCCGCATCCCATATGCAGTTATGAACCTACGTGTACGCAAACCTAGATACACTATGTTTTTCTTACTTAGGAACCCACCATTGTCGCACAAACGCTTTTATACATATATTTATATACACGCCCATAAATAAATAAATTTATATTTATACATGTGAAGAAACATCCCTTTCGATCAATTACAGCACATAATTAGTGGGTTGAGCAAACGGCCGCCTACTTTTATATGCATTACGTCACTTCACGCAAGCACCCACTTCCACTTCCATAGGACTACTGTGCATGCTGTGTATATAAGCATACCTATGTATACGTACTTCTCTCTCTCTCTCTCTATATATATATATATATATATATTCCCCACGGCCTTGTTGGTCAGGCTATTAAGCCGAACAAACAAACCTACAAATCACCGGCTGCCTCGGGGTTCAGGCTATTGAGCCAAACCTTCCTGGTGGAGTCCCTCAAGCAAACCTCCGAAGCACAACCGCACCTAGCATGCGATTGCCCGCCAATGTAACTGCATGCCTACCCGCAAAACGCTCAGCGTCGGGTGCTGGAAGGTGCGCACACTACTAGACCGGCGCTCGAGTAAGTGCTTCTATCGACACACTGCACTGGTCGCGATGGAACTGGCGCTCTACCACATCGATATTGGGGCGCTCAGTAAAACCCTGCGCGTTGAGCTAGGTAGGTGGCACGAAGCAGGTGCTGGTTACATACTCTACTGGGTGAGTAACGTCGCCTCAGCAACAGGTGAACATGGGGTCGGATTTGCAATATCCAATCGCTTCTATGGTCGGCTCGTGGGCGAATCAATAGGCATCAGCGCGCGACTGGTAACTGTCCGCCTAGGCCTCGGAAGAGGTAAGTTTGCCACCTTTAGAAGTAAGTACGGTCCGACCATGTATTATCCTGATGACAAGCGCGATCAATTCTACACTCAGCTCTCCTCCGTGATGCGGTCTGCGCCGAGGAGCGACCGGCTGTTGCTGCTGGGTGGTTTCAAAGCGCGCGTTGGGCGAGATGCATCCGTGCGAACAGGTGTTATTGGTCCGCATGGCATTACTGCAGCGAATGCGAACGGTGACAGGTTGTTCTCACCTTGCGCACACCACGGCCCGCCGAGCACGAACAAACAGATTTCACTGAGTGGGAGGGGTATAGCAACCTGGAAGCACCCACGGAGTCGTCTTTACCACATACTCGACTATGTCATCGCACGTCAGCGGGATAGGCGTAAAGTGCGCATGCCACGTGTAATGCGGGGAGCTGAGTTTGGCACTGATCATAAATTGGTTGCTGCCAAACACTACATATATTTTCGCAAATCTATGTATTACGCTGCTGCCGTGAATCGGTGTATATTTAACATTCTCTCCCGCGGTACTGTGGCGAAACAAATTGAGCCGTAGAAGGCTAGGGCCGCACGCCTGTGATGTGGAATGCATACCCACATTACGCGACCCGTGGCACCACATTCGCGACGGGGTAACAGTTACTGCCGTGGAGACCATCGGGCGCGCAAGTGCTAAGCGATCAGATCGGTTTGATGAGAACAATGCGACGAGTAGCGCCTTGGTGTGTGAGAAGCCTGCAGCATTTGCTGCACTTGTGGAAGGCCATAGTGAGTTAGGGAAGAAGAGCCAGTTTCGCAGAAATAGACGGCGGCTGACTCGTGAGCCCCGTCTCATTAAAAGGGCATGGTGGACGGATAAAGCGAAGCAGGCGGAAGGCTACGCAGAACGTCGTTAACAAAAGGTAATTATTTGTATCTTTGAGGGCGGGGTATCGACCGAGCTTGGAGCCGCTGAGGACGCTGATCGATAGTAGTTCAAGCGCTACCTGCACACAGACTGCAGATTTAATGCAGACCTGGCAGAAACAGTTTGATTGTCCCTTGAACAATCGTTCGGTGATCGACTGGCCTAAATTTAATGGTTTTAAGCAGCATGATTTGAGGCGATTCTGGCCGACACGCAGACGCTGGATGGCACGAAGAGTGCAATTGCTCTGCTGCGAAAAGGCAAGTGTGCCGGTGCCGACGGGATCTCGCCGGATGTATTGAAACACGGTGGACCCGCGTTGGCGACTGAGCTGCACCACTTGGTACAACGCGTATGGATTGAGGAGTAGGTGACTGCTGTGCTGAAGGGTGCCCTTGTGCTAACATTGTACAAGGGCACATGGAGCAAGCAATATTACACGAACTGCGGTGGCATCAATTTGCTGTTGTATGAACAGGGTGATTTTCCGGATCTTGCTCAACTGCCGCGTCAGGCACGTAGTGGAATATGAAGTGGCGGAAGAGCCGTGTGGATTCCGCTGGGTTCGAGCACTCTAGATATGGTGTTTGCGGCTCGTCAGTTATAAACAAGTATACAAATAGGTATATTTCTAGACCGGCTAGGGACTGCACTCTTGAGGGTTCAGATTGATCTTTACATTAAACCTATGCTCTTACATGGAAGTAAGCAAAATATGCGTATATGTTGCTATTTGGCAATTACAAATGCATTGGCACTTTTTTGGTGTACAGCTGATGGGGTCGCAGGCGCCCACCTTGAAATTTTTCAGGTTCCTTCGGTCGATATTGAGCTCCTCGTTCTTTTGTTGTGAACACTGCGCAGAGTTGTAGTTGTGCCGTTTTTCTTTGGAACAGGACCCAATTCACCACAAGTTCACTTTAAATTTATTGAACTTTTTTGGCCCGCTCCGTCGCCACAATTTTTGTTGCGCACATGGAAGAAAGGAGAGTGGCGGAATTATAAGGGACGGAAGTTAAAAGATAATTTCGAGAAATGCAGGTGAAAATAAAAGGGATTTGTTAAGTGATATTAAGGCGGTGTGCTTCACTAGAAAACTACAACTTAACAAAAAATATAGCCAAAATTTTCTTGCGCTGATATTGCTTTCTGGCCCGAAATTTCAACCTGGGTAATGTAACGCAAAGGAAAGCACACTGGTTTGCTTAAACCATACGTTATTTTTAGTGCCCGTTTTATTCCCTTTCTTATCTTGATGTGTATCGTATTCGTGACGAAGCAAGCGGTAAAACCATCAACGCGTCTACCTTTGCCAAAGCTACTTGTTTTATGTACGCTTGTACCGAAAAACACTTGCTCCTGTCGTGTCGCCGAATACACGTGTTTCCGCTCCGTTCGTTCGTTCTGGTATTCGCCTCATCGAAGCATCGTCGTCGTATATGCGTTTACATCCGCAGTCCTTGTCGGTACCACGGACCTGCGCTACGGAAGATATTACAGTAATGTAACCAAATCGGAACCGCCATGAGTCGTTTTAAATATTACTCATATGATAACTTTCTTTTCCCTTTCCTTTGCAGATTCGCGAGAAACCACAGATATGTGAAACCGTGCGAAACAAGTGCACCGGCCCAAACTCTTTGACATTCCCTTTTTGTTTTATTGTCTTGTCAAGGTCCTGTACACGTCTGTTTTTTCCTGTTGTGGATAAACGTGCTTGCCCCGTGTCTGCTCGTTTTGCTCGTGTCACGGTTGCGGGTTGCGATTCTGTGAGTGCCCCGTGGCTGCGTGTGATTCTCGCGTCGTGTGTCCGCTATGATTGACTCCGTGCTGCTTTCTATCGCCGCTGGTTCGTTCCGTGCACGTTTTCTAGCTACCGCCGATACCCCACTCCAGGAACGTCGTTACAGTAAAGCTCAGAAAGGAGAAAATCCTTCTCTCATGCTAGAATACCACGTACAGTAGCACAAAAATATGCTGCTCAGGACGTTTTAACCGCTGAATACGTTGAAAGTAAAAACAAGACAATACATGCAATAGTATGCGAGTTATTCGCAATAGAATGGTGGTCTACGAATAAGGCCATTATTCTTTTTGCCAAAATTTGCTTGCTGCGTTGCAATCAGATAGCAGGAAAAGGAAAGAAAATGTAAAAGTAGCGAATCGGTATATGTTCTAAATAGGCATAGCTATTTAGAAATGCTCTAGCTAGCCCGTAATACCATGCAACAACTAGGGACTTGGTATGTAGCCGTAAAGCACATTTTGCAGGCACACATGGCAAATATGCGCAACTAAGCTATAATTTTGCACGAAATCGCTAGAAATCCAGTAAGGAATATTATTTCTGCATGAGAATTCAGGAGAGCTTATAATTAAATTACGGTTAGAAGACTTCAGCGTACCATTTTCAGTGGATACTGAGCCCCATAACCAATCAGGAATACAGACTTTAATATTTTTTATACCTCTAGTTGGTTCTGAAGTTTATATCAGGGCCGCATGAGCCAGGTCTATCTGAGTAAAACAACTGGCCATCCTGATCAGTTGACACAAGTTGGCCAGGAAAATACACACATTTCTTAGCAAAACATCGCATATTTTATCCCTTAGAACAGATTTTCTATATTTATGTGGCTGTCTCTAACATCAGTGAGCTAGAGGAGCCTATCGCCAATAATAAAGGAATGAGTATCGGAGAATTTGACAAAAGTAAGCAAAATGCTTTGGGGCGTGTAATTCATTTTGGTCTGCCTTGGTGGGGCAATACCTACTCTACTTCTGGGGATGGAGCTTGCTTGAACATGAGGGATCGTTATGCCTCATGTGTTGATATACACTATTGTGCAGCTCCTTGCTTAATTTAGAGCTATTTCTCTAATATTAATTCTGAAGCAAGTGCCAGCGGTCTTCCTCCAGGTGGCAATGTTAAGTAGTACTATACTGCGGAAGATGTGCACTGAACAACTTCAGCCGTTAGCCTCACTTTTGGTTGATTTCACCGGCCTTGGATACAGTGAACTGAGAGGCATTATGGCCGGCGTTGGGTAAATTTGGTTGTCGGGGTAAATTTTTAAGTTTATGTGTATGTTCGCATAGTGGCTTGCGGGCGAGGGTACAGCTGTGTGGGGAGACCTCGGCTTACTTTGAAGTTATCCCTGGTGTGAAGCAAAGCTGTGTCGTCTCTCCTGCCTTCTTTAACATATAGCTTCATGCAATGTAGTCGTGTGCTTTCATTGCTGCTCGTGCTTACGGTGTCCGGGTAAAGCACCATATTGATAGTGGTTTGCTGACCATCCGTCGTCTTGTTGCGAGAACCCTAGGCTGTGAGAAAACTGTCCGTATGTTACTGGTTGCCGAGGACGCTGCCTTGTTTGCGCACAGCGCGGATTAGCTGAAGCACATGACTAGTGTTCCGGCTTCGACAGCGACCGAATTCCTGCTCACCAGCAATACAAGCAAAACTGTCTGTCGCTTTCAGCCTTCACCAGAGGTGCAAGCTTCAATATTGCTGCGAATTAGCATTGGTGCTGAGTTATTGGAATCCACCTCCCGATTCCGCTACCTCGGTTGTGTGATGTCGACAGTTCAGCAGCTACAGGGTGAGCTGCGTATCCGCGTCTCGAAGGCAGCGGTGGCCTTCGGGAAGCTTGAGCAAAGAGTGTGGAACAACCATCAGCTTACCATTGGCAGAAGCTGATGGTGTACAAATCCATGGTGCTGTCCGTTCTTTTATACGACAGTGAAACGTGGGCGATGTACTGGCGAGATGTGTGATATTTTGAGCGGTTCCGTTCACAGTGTTTGCGGCGGATTCTGCGCATCAGATAACGCGACAGGTGTTCGGACTCGAAAGTGTTGCTTCGAACGGGAATGCACGCAGTTTACTGCATACATTTGCTGATAAACTTGAGAGGGCTCGGTCATGTGAGCCGTATGGATTCGAGAAGGATACCGAAAGGAGTGTATGACACACTGAGTATCGGGAAGCGGCATGTAGGGAAACTAGTTGCCTTACAAGGACATGATCAAAATGAGCCTCTCACCTTCTATATTTGATTGCAGGTCATGGGAATGGAAGACGGTTGATCTATATGCATAGCGCGATCTGCTCATGAAGACTTTTTCCGAAGTGTAGGATAGGGATCACATGCGTGCTTAGAAAGAGCAGCAAGTACGGAAGCGGCAAGAGCCGATAAGTTTACTCCATGTGCAACGAGAACGTGGTGTGTAGCACATGTATTCGCGAGTGCGAATACTGCAGGGTGAAATATAAATCCAACAACGTTTTGAACTGCTGCACAATTGATGCCGCCAATTGCCAATGAACTTGCTCTGCAAAGTTGGGGCGCATAGATTAGCGTAAACCCAGATTTATTGTCAGGGCATACTGGTCGATAGTTGTGCCGTTTATTGTTAGGGATCCAGCAGGTATAGAAAGGTCATGGGTTCTGACATAAGATTTTTGAGCGGCGAACGTCATTTGCCAGTGTTCACACCACATTTCAAGTGCTTTAGTTTCCTCACAGCTACTATTGATCGCGGATAATAACCGGAGAAATAGGTGAACAACTTTTACGTGGACAGCAAAGATGAAGGAGCGACCACGCTGCAAACTCCTGCAGAGGACATTGACATAAAGCATAAATAGGGTAGGACCAAGAACGCTCACGTGCATCACGCCACTGGTGACGGAGGTCAGAGTCGATGCAGTTTGCTCAACCTTAACAGACTGCGTACGTCGTATTGGATAGGAAACCAGCCGGTCTAATAGAGAACTGTCTAGCCCGTGAGCCATTATCTTGTGCATCAGGCGCATGGGTGGGCTCCGGTCAAACGCGTTTTACATATCAAGATAAAGAGAGACAACTGAAAGGATATAGTCGATTACCTCGGTTACTAAATTCAGGAAGTCCAGCCGACAGGTTGCACAAGGCCGAGCATTTAGCAAATCGTGCTGTGATTCATTTAAATAAATAAATAAATAAACATTTATTCTCGGCTATGCGAGGCGTGCCCTCGAGGGTATTATCAAATAAGTGCAATTAGACAGTCGTGCCATTGCAATTGCAACAGTGAAAATCGGGGTGTTCAGACGTTCCTATTTGAAGCTGTACAAATAGAATGGGATAGAAAAGGATGCGGCGCGAATTTGAAACGGTGCGTATTTTTCGCGTTGCTGTTCAAATTTTCAAAAATTGCGTATAACCACTTTGTCGGTCATTTTGTGTTACTACTCAGTAGCACAATATATTCTATAGTACCTCCTTCATCGCTTTTGCAACTCTCCGTCGTTTTTCGTGTCTTACCCATTTTTACGGTTTTCACGCTGTCTATTGCTTTGTCATTCTTTGTTTACTCTTGACCAATGCGTGCTAAACGTTGTAATCCCTCTCTTTCCTCAAAGAGAGCTGTGCAGACAGCAGCAACGAGAGCACCCTCAGCATATTCATCCGTGGTGAAGAATTGCAGAGTCATGCTTGATGACCCACTTAGCGCAGCTCAAGTCAAAATTCACCAATTAGAAAATGAGCTTAGCATGCTTAAAAATGAGCTGCTTACGATGACTGCAACCTTGGAGAACCTCAAACCACTGTCGGTGCTGTCGGGATTAATGAAAACCGATAACCCAAATGAACTAAACGCCGCTGGCGAGTTATTAGCAGTACTTAGCGACGAAGTAACGGAACGTGTACGTGGTTCCCAGAATGCCGTCATATTCAACGTACCTGATCGCTTGCCACTTGAAAAAGTGAAGCTTTCTCTTTTAAGTGCATGCAACACACCACCAGATTGCTGTGCGTGCAAACGGCTACGCAAGTCTGGTAAAACTCGCACTTGCCCCATAGTTTTGACTTCCCTACTCCACAACTTGCTGAAACATTTATAGGCCGTAGGCTGATTGTGTGTTCGGTGGCAAACCTTGGCCCGATTATCATTAGACCTGACAAAACCCCACTTCAAATATCCTTAATGTCGTCAACCAAGCCAGAGGGCAAGCGCGATGCTCTTATTGGCACATCTGCAAAATCTTCGGCCAAACCGACCATCGTGCCAGCGATAGACCTTGACTTGTAAATAAATAAATAAATATTTTATTCTCGACTATGCGAGGCACGCTCATGGATGCATGATCAGATATGTACAACGGTACAAACATTATAATGCAATTGTAACAGTAACGCAGAAAATTGTTCATATATCCATGCTTGGAACTGTACAATGTTGAAAATGCGAAACAATAAGTTGGCTGTCATGAGATACGGGACCTCAGCTAATAAGAGATTGAGAAACCTGAATGCTCCACTGAAAGGTAATGGAAGAGACCGCACACAAGGAAGGAAAAGGGCAACGTATGGTAGGATGTAAAACGACAACAGTATATACAGATGTAGAAGTCCCAGTGTAACGATCCTATGTAGAATTGTGACGCTAGCTGACCTGCCAGTGTAAAGTTATGGGCTGTGACTTTATTCGGTGGCGAGTCACATACGCCACGTTGCAGTGTTGTTAAACGGACATTTGTGGCTTTTTGTAGGGAGAACGCTTGCCAGGCGAAAACCCACCACGTCCTGGAACACTGCCACCAATCCATTGAATGGCAAATTGTAACTGGCTATTTTTCTTGTTAAAAGTCTGTTTGCTCGGTTATTCGCAGTCAGGTTGCGTCCCATTTTTTCCGCTGGTTGATGCAATAACTGGTTGCCTATTGCGTTCCTGGGTCCTGTCCGTTGGTAGGTCGGGTACTAAACATTCTTATTGAATATAATGTGTTGATCCTTCGCAGAACCACATGAAGTCATCTCTGATTATGTATATTTGCCGGGGAGCGAAGAATTCGTGTCCAGCTACCCTCACTGGACATCGGTGGTTGGGTGCAAATAGTTAGAGTGGAAGTGAGGCCATGGTCCAGGTAAGTACTTGTTGGTTATTTCGTCCCATCCCAGACGGAGGCAGTTCCTCAGTTCAATCCCGAAGCTCTCCGATGTTCACGACCTCAGAGAAAAGGGAGAGAGGAACAAGCCGAGAGAAGACCGAAAAGGAACAGTCGATGTACCTAGCGTTTGATCAAAATCCTACATTAAGACATTTATTTGAGACAACTAGTGTACAAGGTGTAACAGATATTACGCTAAAGATGTTTTTACTTATGCGGAAGGCATGGCCTGATGGGTAGAATACTTTCATGTGTATAGGGATGAAGAGCAGGATTCCGGTAAGATATTCATGAGGTGTAAGCTGACAATGTTCGAATTCTACCTGAGACTAGAAAGTGGGTGTGTAGTCACGATTGGTTGTTATCGGAAACCCAAGGACAGTGACGATGTGGCCGTATTTATATATGCTCACGGGATAAGGATTACCTAAGACACCATAACTACAATGTACATAGGTATATGAATATAGGAAGCTGAGCATATTAGAAGCTGGCTAAGATTAAATGGATATCAAAGGAAGACTAAGTGTTGAAGGTAAGACGATTAGAAGATATCGATACTGGACCGGGTATCAGTGGACAAGGGTGCCTGTTGGGTTAATCATTCGAGGTGCCAATGAATAACAACCGTGTCAAAGGATCGGACAGCAAACCAGCTGAGCTGTGAAAAAACTATACCAGGAGAATAAACAATCTACAGAAGGACTGACGCCTAGCAAGCTAAGGAGTATTCCCAAAGTTGAATAGAGCATACAGCAAACAGCTGCCGCAGAGCAGAGATAGTGGCTAAAGGAATGGAGGTATCAGTGGCTGATTCAACCATATCATTAAGACTTTTGACCACATGTCAAGTAAACGCGAGTAAGACAGACGACGGATAACGGCGCGCTAGGAGAGATGAATGGCCAGCAATAAAGTTCGAAATAAGGCTTCAGCTACCTGCGGGTCCTACGGTGGCACAGAATAGGTCAACAAACAGCTGAGCTGTGACGCAAACAATCAAAGAGATGAACATGGTAAGAACGGAGCGAGCTCCGGGTATCCGCAAAGTTAAATGGAACCTATGGCGACTAGCTGCTGCTAAGCAGAGATAGTGGCTTT
>OX104063.1:167286642-167332898 GCA_944474145.2 Dicrocoelium dendriticum | reverse complement strand
TTTGCATCAATATCATTCGACTCTGCGACTCTTTTACATCATTGACCGGCTTCAACGACTACTGCCGGATCATTACCAAGCAATTCGGCCAACGAAGGAAGAATTTTGGCTTTCAACCGACTGCGAATAATAGAGTGCAACATCGGTCTAAATGATGCATAGCCGACTAGCACTGTAGTTCAACGGAAAATACGACAGTGTTCCAGGACGTGGTGGGTTTTCGCCTGGCAAGCCTTCTCCTTATAAAAAGCCACAAATGTCCGCTTAACAACACTGCAACGTGGCGGATGTGACTCGCCACAAAATAAAGTCACAGCTATGCATTTCACACTGACGCAGTCCTCAGCCTTCTACATCCAACCTGTGCAATTGATTTTACTATGAGGAATGCTTTAGTGCTGTACAGATCATCCCGGCTTCGTAATGAGCATTGATTGCACTAAACCTTTTTTGGACTCCAGTGCGCAGGGATACCTACATGGCAAATTTACCCCCCACTTTTATCTTGACGCAACAGTTTTTGCGCGCCACAGCGCCATCATGATCCTTGATCTGACTATTACCTGACAGTATGCTCGCTCATATGGACTACATTTTTCGTTTATTCCTTTCATTGAAACGAAATGTTTTAATATTTCAAAGAAGCTATGCTTGAAAGCATATTTGATCATGCCTTTAGAGGTGTGCCTCGTTTTACAGAGAATTTACCATTATTTATTATTTAGTTATTTATTTAGAAGTAAAAATGAAGATAGCCCATTGTCGTGATTTCGGGCACGTTCGTATGAGCACGGTCGGTCTGCCATAAAGTGCAGCAACAATTCAGGCAGGAATAGATCAAGAACTAAAACTGATCAATTAGAAAAGACCTGATGAAGAAAACGCTCAAACGTGATTGCACGATACGCCGGGATCATGGGAGTGTAGCGTAAATAATAAAGTTGGATGCGCAGAAAATGACTTGGCGACTTAATTTGTAGACGAGAAAGCGTCAAGACGTATCAAGCGTGGTAGTATGTAGTCCTGTTCAGCTTGACCGTGTCAATTTATTGGCTGTGACTTTATTCAGTGGCGAGTCACCTCCGCCACGTTGCAGGGTTGTTACACGGACTATTGTGGCCTTTTATAGGGAGAGCGCTTGTTTGGCGGAAACCTACCACGTCCTGGGACATCGCCATTGAAACATTTGAACGACAAGCTGCAACTGGCAATGCTTCTTATTGACCGTTTATTGGTTCTGTTGATCGCAGTCAGGATCCATCCATAAATTTCGCTGGCTGGTGCATGATGAGCGCGGGACTGTATCATCCACGGGTCCTGACACTTCCTGACGGAATGGCAGGGCCGGTAAGTTGGGTAAACTATAAATCGGACATATTGGAAAGTTTTGTCTTTGTCTTCTGTAGAACCGCGTAAGGTCTGCAAGGGGTATCCAGTAATATGAAGTTGAACCGCTTAGTAGAGGAACGAGAATGGACAAACTCAATTGTTCAGGCCCAGAAAAGCTGCAAGTTGTCCGGAATAACGAACCGGAAATCCTCCCAGGGTAAGTTCTGTGGATTGGGGTCTCTGGCATCCATGACCACGTGGACAGCACAAGTAGTGTGGGCTGCTCCAGAGGTGGTACGTGAAAAGAATTGCAGTAATGTAAATGGCCGAATCCATTTGTTCTTGCCAAAGTGAAAGCTAAAATTGTGTTGGGATATTTCCAAATTATTAAAAATTAGGAAAATCTGCCCTCAGATCAGGTGAAATATCCGAGTTGATATTAAATGTCAGCAAGTGAACTCAGAGTAAGAATTATGTAAAGAAGAGGCGAGCTGAGCCCAATTGTTCAGGCCTCAATATAGTGACATCCATCCAAGGGAACGAATAAGTGTTTTGTCCATCCGATACGTGATAAGACGGCGTAATAATTATACATCCACTTCCAGCTAAGGGAATATTGTGCTTCGTTGAAGTGTTGAGGTCAAAGCAATGGATATATGCTCGGTTTGTGGCCACCGGTTCTGTGGAATTCTCGGAGCAAATGCAACGAACAAAGGCGGACACACAAACAGACAACACCGATGCATCCGGAACTCAGAGAAAGAGACCAGTCGTAAAAATACTTTTACTAATGAACCGCACATTATATGTATCATTATAACATAAATGTCTCAAGTGTGTTCCATAAAAATTTTAGACTAGCCTTGCCTCAGTGGACTGCGCGATGTCGGAGAGTGAGAGGCCGATCCGAAGAGTTTGGATTAGTCGGTGGATTGGGACTATGTCGTCTGATTAAATAGGACAGACGAATGATGAGGGTCATGGTTAGGTGAGTCAGGAGGGCTCTTTTAATCAACTTCTCTATCACTCGCTAGATGTTAGAAGTGTGGGTAATAGGGCGATAGTTACCAACTTCCTGTAGGCTTCCGCCCATGCGGCGTGGCATAATGATGAAATGTTTCCAAGTGGTAGGTCATCGACCTTCCTGCATTGATAAACTGGTTTCAAAATAAGAACAGGGATAACTTCACCCTCATTCTTAAGTAGACAGGGCGGTATTCCGTCTGGACCAGGATTCGAGGATGACTTAATAGTTGAAAGCGCAGAAGGGACACTATATATGTCAGACTATACAAAGGACAGGGGCGGGATATCGGGTACGTGCAAGGCCTGAATTATTGAACCTATTTCTAAACACTTTGCTGCTTTGAAATGTCAGCTGAAGGCTTCACATAAAATTCTTGCATCAATAGACGTGTGTTTGCTACTAACCTTTAGGGTAGAGAACTGTCGTCCATAGTTAGGAGTCTGAGAGCGACACAGCTAGCTGATATTCTTATCTTTTTGCGCACTAGTTAGTACGGCTAGTCCTTGCTTGGTTTGCTGCGGCTTACATCTGACAGGAAGTTGATGTGCAATCGCACTCGCGCTCATGATGTGGGCTAACTTGAAGGTTTTGTTATAGGATCGTTTAAGCTGACGCATTCTGTATGCAAACTGGTTTGGGTAGCACTTTTAACTGATTGCCTTACTGAATGTGACCTGGGAGCTAGCCAGTCTAGACAGTGAGGTATTTCCTGATAAAACAGCCCAGCCGAGCGATCCACAGAATCAGACATAAAGAATTCATCCCAATTTCTTGATGGGACGGGTACAACAAAGGTTGTCCAGTTAACGAGGTGCATCGGGCGGTATACTACGACTGCGTCTGTTTCGGTTGGGTGGGCATTAGGTTGTTTTAAGTAAACCGAGCAATGCCCTAATCTGTGATCACTACTCCGAAACTTCCGGCCGACTGCCACTCGCGTTGATGGGATGCCGGGTACATATTAGGTCAAGGATATGTTTCGCCGTGGTTGAAAGCAGGTACATGTTTCGTCCAGCCGCCTAAATTGATACATGCCACAAGGCCCGCACACTTCGTTGCTGCAGCAGGTGGGAATAACTTTAACACAGGCAGGTTGAAATCTCCTTCAACAAGTTTGTATTCGCACGAAAAATTTGATGCTTTTGCAGAAGTAACCATAAGTGCGTTGTCACCCTTAACTGAGGTATAGGATGGTCTATAAACAACCTCAAATAATCCCGTCCATCCCAGGATATCAGCCGTTATCCATACTGAGTCCAGCGCCGCAGCTGCATTCATGATTCCGGAAATATTTGCTCGGTAAGTGTGTTTGACAGAAATGGCGCACCCGCCACTCGTTTGTGCACACGAGATCGCCTAAACGGTTGCTAATAATGAATAAGTATTCCTTCTCTTAAGCATAAGTGTAAAACCATGGTTCCGTGACAAATATTGCATCAGGGTCGGCGAGGAAAGACGGAGGACGCAACTTATGGATGTTATTGTTTAGGTCACATGCATTTATAAGTTGCAGTGAGAAAGAATACTTGGGGTCCACTAGGTTTACGGATGACGAAATGCAGCCGTTGATAGTTAATACACTAGCTGCAGTAGTTGTAGGACGTGAGAAAGAAGACATTGCAGTTGGTACTTTGGCGACGAGGTGTTGGTGCCGGGATGAGACGGTCGCGTCTCATCCCCCCTGGTCTACAAAATGCGCAGTTTGCGGGGTAGGAAGCCGTGGACTATTTGACCTACGTATCTGGATCAGCCGCATAAATCTGAGGGTGGTAGCAGTTGCTCAGTCACCTGGATGTGCTGGAAGTTGGGCGGAGCTGTGTAGATTGCCAAATGTAGTGCGCGTCGTAGGTGAATTGGTTGCGGTGGTGGTACGCGGTGCCCTCTCATAAGAACCTGGGCTATGGTTCTGTAGATTCCGCCTAGGTGGACCGAAATACCTTTACCTTAACTTGGTATCATGGGGAAGTTGTTCACAATTCAACATTATAGTGCGCATGCTTCTGCTATCGTCCGTTCTCAGTTTTATTATGGCTGGAAAGTTGCTGATTTTTTGGCTATCCTCTCAAGCTGTACCGAGTTTTCCGCGAAACCACTGACTTTAACGAATGTGTTCTTAAATCCGCCTGTCGATATGCTATCCGGGACCTTAAATGCAAGTACGCTGAACTCCCCATTGTCCTTACCACGCTGCGGCGGCTGCTTGTCTACTGAGCTTGATATGCTTAGGGCATAGGTAGGCGACATACCCATCGTAGGCAAATAAATAAACAAATAACTTGTGTCTTCTGGACTAAGCAAGGCGCGCCTGCGCAGGCCAACTCATGTTAAGACTAAAAAATGTGATCAGTTAATGTACAATGGAACCGTGGGATTGTCGCATACGTTTATTTATGAATGTATGTATGTTCGCATGTAGGCGTGTTTAGAATGGTTTATGGGATTGATAAATGTTTCCTGTTGTTTTGCTTGTGTGTATTTACACGTGCCGCCAGTGCTAAATGGATGCTTGCTATCTGTGGATTTGAAGCGGTGGTCCGGATAAGCAATGAGTGACTTTAGTTAGTGGCGAGTCACAACCTACACGTCACAATGTTGTTAAACGGACTTTTGTGGCCTTTTATAGTGAGAACGCTTGCCAGGCGAAAACGCACTACGTCCTGGAACACTGCCCCTGAACTACTTGCTGGAAGTGGGTAAACCCGAACTACCCAGCTGGAACCACGAGGAGGTTGTTTGGCTAGCCAGCCTAAGTGCCTTCCCGCCGAAACCACAGTTAGCACTAGGAGCCTTCATAGTTTTAGACACGGGCTGTCTAAGTGGCTATGTTTCACTGGTCGGTTCTTGATGGATGCGCTGGGCTCTCGTCGACTATAGGGAGGTTGGATGTTAGGATTCGTTGCCGCACAACTTATGCTTCTTTCCAGCTGCCCTAACGTAAGCTGGCTTAGCACTGTGCACTGTGAAGTTGTTCATGGATAGCTATGAGAGTACGCAATACTGCCTCATGCCGTACGTTCAGTTTGATGGGAGCCGTAAATTTTGTCACATGCTTGGTCAGTCGTTGAACCTACAGTGCCTTCTTTGCAATGTCATCAACCGCAATGATTGCGCATATAAATGCTTCGGTCGATATATCGTCTGGAACAATGAACACTAGTGCGCTGCACAATCCATCCTCGCACGCAGCATTATATGATGCAAGGGTCTCGGCCTTTATTTTGTTCAAAGTTGGTGTCGTTGGACCCAGTGACTCAATTGCACTTGGTGGCGTGGTCCACATACGGGGTATATTGGCTCGATGCGCCGGCGGCTGTCCTCTCTGAGTGTAGGTTATGCTGGGCCCGCTGCGATCGTCGGGGAAGTTTCCTAACATGTCCTAGTTAACTGAGTTGTTTAAATGTTACCTAAGAGTTCCTCGACCACCGTCCCTTCCGGTATAGCGGATCGAGTTGTAGCGGTAGCTGAGTACTTTGTATTAACTGGGGGATTCCTTTATTGTTCTCAGGTTGGCTGATTTGATCTATGTCTGAGATTGCTTACTAGATGATACTGGTCCCAGGGTCTGCAGATTCTTCCAAGGAATCAAGCCATCCAGTATCAATATTAGGCGCATCGTCAAGCCCCAGCGTGCGTGAGCCATTTAGGTTCACAGGCGGCGGACAGTTGTCAAAATTCGTCTGAACACATCTGCTATGTGCGGAACTCTCTTTTAGACTATCGTAACGGCGTTGCACAGCCGTCCTTGCTGGTACTAAGTTTAAGTCAACGAACACCTTGCAGGTTCTAAATTCCATTTGATAGCAGAGTAACTTGACGGTTGAGCTCTGATTACCGAACTTGGCTAAGGGGGCACGGGATTTGCATAGCCTACTTGTCAGCCTTGTGCGGCTCAGACGATTGTGCTGCAAGCCACAAACTTTCATTAGTATTTTAGGAATGGTGTGAAGTTTCAGGCGGTCTGAAACACTACACACCTCTACCTCATTTAACTGTTTTGGCCGATTCATCCCCTCAGAGCAAATTGTGCTAAGGAATCTACCATGTCAACTCCGCTTGCTTAACCTCCAGACAGTCCTTGGGATGCACAATAGACGCTATCGCTGCCAGTCTATCGGTAAAAGTTTCTATTGTATTTAAGACCATTTTGAGCTTCACCACATCGTTTCAAAGATCGGCCATTTGGGAACTCAGAGGAAGATGTCCGTTTCTTTAACGGTGCCTTGTATAGTTGTGCCAGATAAGATTTTGCTGACAGCTATAGGTTTGGCCGGGATTAACCCATTGGTCTCACACCCTTGTTAGTGAAGTGAAGATGACATTCACTGATTATGTCCAAAGAAAGAGGGGATAGAAGAGAACTGTTGAAGAGCTGTAAGTGTAAAAAGAAGATTAAGTGGAAACCATGATTAAATACCCACAAGAGTCCACCAACGCTTTTAAAAACCTGCACTAATTGAGAGCGATCGAAAACGGACTTCCTTACCGGGTACAACCAATGATTATTTCGCTGCCTACTTCGTACGTGGCGGTGCACGTAAAACTGGGGGTTAATGCAGTCACGTTCACCGCGGAAGCAAAAGCTTGCCCGTATAATGTTCTCTGCAGGTACTTCCATTGAATTATTGGAAGAAAAATATGCGCCTATGACGAAGTTGCTTTGCCTACACATGCCTAACCAGTATCAGAAACGCGTTCACCCGCATTCGGATTTAGTTGGAAAACTTGCACCGTAGTTTTTCCCGTGTACCCAGACAATGGAAATGAACAGCGCCGTCAGAGTGTGGACGATGTATGTCAGCGTCAGGAAGGAAATGCTGGGAGGATATTTGTGACAGGGCAAATGAAGAATGTGCCTTTTGTTGTGGCCGAAAAGTGTTCCCCTTCCTTAGTGCTGGTCTTCCGTGAAGCACGCAGACCAGTCCTACACTGATGTGCACACCCTGTTGCGTTTTGCATATCCCACTACATTTTTTAACAATTACATTTGCATTAGCAAATTAGTGCAGTTTCGTACTATCGTTCCAATGCAGCAACACACACCTGGACGCACATTTTGTACTTTGTTACATTCGATGAAAAAGGAGGGAGGGAGGCCCCGGTTATCAGCACTAGTTGCATCCTACCGAACCTCAGGGGCGCTTTGTTACCAATGATACCAAGTCATGAATGCCAAGTTGCCGTGCATCGCCACCGCCTACCTGGAGATGCGGACAAGCTCAGAAAAGTGACGCTTGTTCGCCGCTTCTCTAAATGCTCCGCCTTTAACTTGTCGCGCAGGGAACTTCAAACTTGCACACACCTTTGCTGCCAACGTGCAATGCAACCGAACGTCAGAGGACACATCTGAAGCGCAAGGAAGACCTACGCTTCCTCCGCGTGCCATGTGCGTTTACTGGTATGCAAAAACCAAGATTTAGACTATCTGTTGCGCAAGTTATCTCGTACTGTGAAAACATCGCCATCGAAGAAAAGACGCGTGCCTGCTTAGCCTACGTATACCTTATTAACGGGAATTACATTATTCGCCGCAACATCGAGTACCATTCTCCTGCACAGCAAGGGCGACATGCCCACATCGGACAATTTCACGGAGTTTCTAGTCGTTCAGTTTAACAACCTGGTAACCAGGTTTTCACAGCTGTGCTATTCCCATAGCAAATTTCACTGACCTCCTGTGGTTTACCGCCGTGTCTGTGACCCGATCGCATTGTTTTCCAGGCAATGCTGTTTTTGATAATACCTGATAAGACGCACCTTGAGGCTAGCCAGCAAAAACTATTTATTTCATTTTTTATTTACATCTGCTACCTACCCCCGGGCTACGGTGATGGCACATTTCAGCTTGTGCACCATACCATGTTATGTGTGATTGTACCGTTTCCAATTGCTGCTCATTTTAATAAAGGGCCCGCGATAACTGCATTTTATTCACTAGCTTTTAAAATGCTATTTAGTTGCTTCTGGGTAAGCAGCTTCTCCTGCTGTAAATTCACATTCTTTGCTCCCGCCAATCAACGAACATATAATAGACCACAACAAAGCCTCACAAAAGGCAAAAATCTCACTAGTGAGATTTTGAAGGAAGGCATACCAAGGAAACCTGCTGGTACACCGTTTTCCGTGACAACGCCGGCAGAACTTCCATCTACTTATGAGGTCCTAAAAGACCAGGATAAAAAACAGCAATCCTTATCTTTTGCCTTAATTCTCTTTCTTTGTTGGATTGCGTACATCGACGTTGCTTTTGACGCAACGATCCTGGACGCTATGCGCAACTGTTTGCAGCGTCTCCGTTCAAGTATCACTACCGAAAACATCACCTACGCTAGCGCTGGCAAACATCCGGCCGTTATGATATATACCATGAGCTCGCTGGTACACAGTAAGAACCAATAAAAGCCAGACAAAATAAAATAAATTCCTGGATGCGAAGCTTTCAAGGGGATACTGTGGCCCACGGAGAGGTGCCCTTTCTCCTGAGGTTGTCACAGGTAAGGCGTTAAGCAACCAAGAAAGTGTCCATTGTGGTTACAATAATATAATACGATGTACACAGTTCCTTTATCTGACATGAGCGGAAGATTATCCACGAGTTCACAACTTTCCAACTGGCCAAATCATTCGTTATCTTGCACGGATACAGTTTCTCCGAAGCTTGAACCATCGGGTACCGATGGCCTAACACTATCTCTTCCACATTTTCCTTGCCTGGAGCACTCCTTTTGAGTTTGGAAGGCACCTTCTTCTGCCGATGTAAAGCCCGCACAGTTGGTCATCCTGGGCTCTCCAATCCGCTTTGTTCTATAAATTGGCCGTGGTTTTTAGCTTTGCAATCAATTTTACAACAGACCCCGGTGGCTCTGCGATTTGCTATTCGGGACCATATCCTATCCTTCAAGACTTAAACGACAATTAAAAATAGTTCAGTGGCCATCCCACGGAGACTTCGCGTGGTTCTGCACATGATCAACACATCATAATTAAAACGAAGGTTTAGTACCTGACCTACCAAGCTGGTACAGCCATTCGTTCCAAACAAGACAGGACAAGTAACGCAATAGACAGTCGCCTAACGCAACGAGCAACGGAAAACGGAGACGCAATTTGATTGCGGATAGCCGAGTAAACAAACGCCCGACAAAAAGCAGCCAGTTACAACTTGCCATTCAATGGATCGGCGGCAGTGTTTCAGGACCCGGTGAGCTTTTGCCTGGCAAGCGTTCTCTTGGTAAAAAGCTAAAAGTGTTCGGTTAACTACACTGCAACTTGCGAATGTGACGACACAGAATAAAGTCACAACCCATAACATCCCAATGGCTAGTCAACTAGCGTCACCATTCTAGGTAGATTCGGTACTTTGGAACTTCTACATCTGCATGGCGTGTTGTCACCTCTTTCTACGATTTCACGCAAATACTGTCGGCCCTTTACATTTTACGATGTCACCATTTATCTTTATGTTACTTACGCACGAACTCACTATATTGTCACACCTCACTAGAGCGTGCTCTGCAATTACCTTCTAATGTATCATTCAGGATTCTCAAGCTGTTATTAGCCGAGATATGACTGCAATATATGGCAGACCAATTATGTCCTAACAAAGGGGTTTCGATCTCACGACAGCCAACTTATTGTTCCACAGTCCTGCCATTGTACAGTTCCAATAATACAACTATGAACAATTTTCTACTGTGAATGTTACAGTTGCCATAAAATGTCTGTACGGTCGCACATAACTGATCATGCCTCCGTGGGCGTGCCTCGCATATTCGAGAATAAAAGATTTATTTATTTTACTTTAAGTTAGTGAAACATTGTCCGCATAACGTTCAGTATATATGCAGTCACCGTCCACAAAGATGTAAACCAACTTTGTCACAGGCAATTAAGGATAAAATACGTTAGCGATCCAAATTGCACCTTGAAAACTATTTGATCTCAGCCTACCGCCGTTTCATTGGAAGAACGCGTCACCAACCACGTAATACCCTATTGATGCTTACTTGCCCTTTAACGCTACTTCACATCCTAAAACATAATGCTTAAGCGTTGATTTCTTGTATACGTACACCGCTAAACACTGCATTTGTTCTTATGTTTGCTACCTTACTGTATCCTTTTAAATATGCCACTGTAAACCGCAGCGCCCCGTTTTTCATCACGCATTCTGGGTGCTTATGGGAACAGCGAAGTTACACCTAGATAACGCACTGGAGTATGTACCTACCCGGGCGCCTGTAAGCACGTAGGTCTAGAGGGTTAAGAGCTTCCGAGTTACTGTCCCAAGCGTGCTGCTAAGCAAAGGCACACGGCTGGCGGTGAACACCGTAGACGTTGCATTGTGATTGGCAGTGCACATGGTTGACGTTAGCAAGAGCTTGGATGGCCAACCGTAAAACTAATAAAACTGCCTCCATTACACTGGATGCTGAAACCATGTTGCTTTGACGGGCAACGCCAGAGATTTTAGCCACCCATCCTCCACTGTTCGTAGTGGGGTTGCCATTGTCCTCGATCGTGAAAACCCTGGACAATACCTCGCGTTTTGCTAGCAGGTTTGGAGTTGCACTTATCCCTAACCGATCGAGTTCGAACTGTCACTTGTTTGTTGCTTAGTGTGGTAGAGTCCATGAATGACCTACCCATGCACGTCGTGTTGTAAACCACGGTGACAGATTTTAAAAGACGCCTTGATTCCCTCAACTTGCAGCTCCGAATTTCCCTCATGCTTTCTGTAGTCCCTCTTGTGATCGCGCTTTAGTTCCTTCTCTTCTTAATTACTTGTACTTACCACCTCTTAGAGATTGCATCTCCTACTAAAAGCCTAAACTACAGTGGCTGTCACGCCACACAATTTGATCTTATGATCGGCTCGATCCATTTCTACGCCGATGTAAAAACATACCTGCCTATTTTTACTCTTACGGTATATAACACCTGTTTAAGTTAATTCTTCGTCGCTACCTTCTTCCTTATTTCACCCTTGGCCACGACTGGGCTGATCTCTTGTGGTGACGGCTTATAGCTTCCAGCTTATAAAAGATTTTACCTGTGCAAGACAAATTGCCAGAAATTGCCTGGCGTATAAAAACCTGCCCTAATCGAATGATCCCCATGACTGACTGGGTTGAGGCATCATCGTTCATAATACAATTACAAAAGCAGCCCTAAAAAGAACAGGACATAAGAAATAGGCTGATGGCTCATACGCTACTATGCCACACCGGCACGCGGCCAGTTTTTGCACGGAAGTGAGGGGGAAACCTTTCGAGGGAATACATTGCATGGAAGCAGGTCCCCTGGGGGTGGTTCCAAGAGTGGAGGTGTTAATTTAACTGGACCTCTGTTTAAATCAGCATATGTTATTGTTCCTGGTTTTCAATTTCTTTAATGCCTTAATTCTGCCAATTACCTTAGTATCTGTTTTCGATCCATTGTAAAAAGCGTGAACAACTTGATTATATTTGCGATCCCATTGTACACATTGATCGGACCACATAGTTGGATTGCACCTAGAATCAACGAGGAATATACCATTTATTGCACGTGACTGGCTTTGCAAGCTGTACTAACGCAGAGCGCGTTGGTCTTGCTTGCTTGACCACGTGGTGTACTGCACGCGCTACCTCGGCTCCTAAATCTGGCTAATAGTACACTGAGCTGGAACATGGATTAAAGACGCAGTTAAGCTGGAGGAATTACGGGAATATTCGCCTGGACCTACCTCATTTGAATTTGATGGCTTTATCCGTGTCATCCCTAAAAGTGCCAATAAAAGAAATGTGGAGAACTTTTTGGCCAATCATCAAAGTTGTTTGTCCAACTGTATCACGCTTCGCAAGATGCAAACGAATGCATGAGTATGTCAGGCACGCGGAAGTGGAAAAGCAAAGAAAGTGAGGCACGCGCAATCAGGTTTCCTGCTCCTTGGCAGTAAATTAAAGCTTTTGTACGTTTTGTGCTTTTGAAGTTTTACTTTAACGTACAGTTGCGAAACGGTGCCTACTAGTGTCGTGTAAACATTGACCTTTTTCAGTTTTTGCTTGATCCAACTTATTTAGTATCCTCATTTTTCACTGATTATGTGGTAACTGATTCCCAGGTAAAATACATAGTCTATTATCGATAGCGTCCAAGCACGCCTTAGGTTACATGAACAAATATTACAGACAATTTTTGCAGTGGGCACATTGGTTGGCATGCATAAATGGGGAAAGCACATGTGGGAACATCATCGAACGCGTAGTGTTAATTGTTAGCTTCCGTGTGTAGTGTATTGTGGATACTTGTAGGTTGTGATTGTAGGTTATGGTAGGTAATTGTATAACCTATGGCATGTTGACCTGTAACATAGTGGATTTGTATGTTTGTATATAGTACGTGTATGTGTTGTTTATCACTGTAAGTGAACTTGTGAAGTTTAGCTAAATTCTTGCGCTGGTTTGTTGTGTGCACCATCTTACGAAGTAAGCAGTGTAGCACTCCGAGTCGAATGAGATTTGCGGAGTGTTGATCCTCCGGAAAGGAGACAGGAGGTGATTTTATTTATTGGCAAGTTACGTCCGCCGCGTCCCAGTGTTGTTAAATGGACATATGTGGATTTTTGTATGGAGAACGCTTGCCAGGCGCAGACCAACCACGTCCTGGAGCCCTGCTGGCGAACGATCCGCTGGAACATGATTGGCCCGAACCACCCAGCTGACGCCACGTGGCGGAGGTTCAGCTATCCAGCCGGTCGTCCATTTTCTACGCGTTCCGCCACTGGCTACGTTTCTGATAATTTTGCGTTTTGTAATCCGTTTTGCACCTTGTTCTAACTCGTTACTGTCTCTGTTGTCTTCTCTGCAGGTAATTTCTCGTCAGCTTTACTTTTGGTTACTTTTATCTCGCTGGCTTTGCAAATGGCTTGTCGGCCTCACTGAATACTGGGGCTAATGTGCCTTTGGCTACGTTGCTCAGCAAACCTAATGCTGTAGGTGGAAACATGTGCTGTTCAAATCCCTTGATAGACGAATCGGGTGGCATGCAGTGCTGTGTATGCAAATGCTGGTTCCACGAGTCCTGTACCGATTAGAGCCATGAGCAGCAAGCCATGCTCGCGATTAACGATATCCTGCTTTCCAATTGTCTTCTCTGCAGTAGCCGTGCTTCTACGCGTTTTGAGATCACTGAGGTGACGACGAGCAATGTCTGGCTGTCTAAGCAGCAGGTGTGCTTGTTCCTCTCGTCTCTTGAGCGTAAAGTAGCGTTACTTTGGATGAAAATGGGTGTCTGTATAAATGTAGGCGCGTCATAGGATGCCACGTAACCACCCTCAAGTGCTATCGATGCAAATACGATTGAGGTAATGGCTACCGTGTCTTGTGTGCCAGCTACTCGGAATGCCCACAATAAGACCTCTAAGATCGCACCGGAAGTCACAGAGGGCAAGCCTGATCTTCAGGACTCTATGCACTATGAAAGCAGGAGGAAGAGGGCTAAGGAAGTCCGCAAGACTTTCCCAAATATGGAAGGTTCTGTTCCCGTGCACGTTTTGAAGTTAGAGCACAAAGTTCAAACTATAAGCAACCCAGTTCCATTAGCAAAGAAGCGCGCCCAGCCGACATCCACCAAAACACAATGACTTTAAAGCCTATACCGGGAGTGGCTTGAACGCAAAGCAAAAGGACTCAAACATAATTGGGCCACCTGATTTAGCGAAGCACCGCGCCGTGTCACCTACCAAACAATCGAAACTGGGGTGGAGTCAAATGCTTGGAGGGAATACTCCTCGTTGGGAAGAGTTTTAATGATAACAGCGTTAGCATCCCGAACGTTGCTGGATCTGCGGCAGCAATTCAAATGGAACGCATGCTTGATGACCTCCAAGGATTCAAGCTCTACGCTATCCTGATGCTTCCACCTGTTATCCCTATTGTCACAATCAGGAATTTAACCAGAGTGGGAAACGTCCCTGTTAATACACCAAATCCGCCATCCCGACTACTTTGCGATGTCCTCTAAAACCCGGAGAAACGCGAACGGTTGTTGCGCTTTGCAGTAAAACTCAAGGGTATCCATGTTAGCCTTCATCCGAACCATACACGGGTTGATCGACTGAAGTTAAAGGAATCGTCTGGTGAACAACACCTTTGTCTCATGGGTTTTCAGCGAGTCAGTCGGAAGTTAAATTCTGCCTTACAGTAACTCCACTTAGTCGCGTACAACCCATAAGCTGATCGCGCCGAGGTTTTCTGGGTAATGTTTAACAAGGTGCTTAGCTTAGGTACAACTTACATGTGGTGGGTCCAATTGTAGGCAAACCTCTTCCCGACATACGTGTTTTCGAGGATACATGTTTGTCGACGGATATCACAGATGGTAAAATATGGTTACTTGGCTATGCACTGCTAAGACTTGATCGCGCCGTTGGTCGTCAAGGAAGAGGGCATCGCTATTTATGTATGATTTAAAATTGCTGTGTGGAAAACTAGTGTTTTCCAGTCGTTGGAGCACACGGTTGTGGACCAGTGGACAATTGTTTTGACCACCACTGTTTAGTTTGCGGTTGCAGTGGTGTATCGAAGTCTTGGAATTAGCTCCAGGGAACAATTGGAGTTCCTTCTTACTCAAGGTTTCGGTAGGTGATGAATAACTGGTGACAACAAACTCCCTGATTTACACTGGGCAGTTCTGTCTCTCAGTTTGACGGTAGGCATTTTCTGTTTGGAGCTTCTAAAGCTGAGGGTATAACAGCCTTCGCATAAGTTCGTGGACCTGCGGACTAGATACCTGTGCAACCAGCTTTCCTCTACCTTAGGCCTAATCTTTGCGTCCAAATCATTCCGTGAGCGATTGTACTTACGACTTTCCAGTACGGGTCAGTGAACAGGTCCGCATCTCACTTCGTTATGCATTCAATAAGCGTCAGAGAGCTACCACAGACGCAGGTCTAACTATTCGACGGGCCGACTTTAATTTAATGCAAGACAAAACTTCATTTCCGCTTTGCGCCATCACCGTGGCTGACGTCATTGAGAAAGTCTGAGATAAAAGTAGGACATACATCACCGTGTTCACTATCTCCAACGTCTTTGTCAACCAGCTCCGAGGAAAGCTAGCCAGGTGTTAGAAACAAATGTGGGCAACATCATGGCACTGCATGTCTTTATTACGAGAAGTATTTGGCTGACGCAGCCGTAGCAGATCCAAAGTTGTTCCTTGCTTAGGTTAAAGAGGCGCAGTGGTAAAAACGAGTCTAGAAAGGTTTTAATACAAGCGGACGGGACCCCGTGCATACCGACCATAAGCAGGCTTGTATAATTAGCGAACAGCTTACTGGTTTCTGCTCAAGTTGAGCTGCCATCAAAAATCCTGATGGATACTTGCATAGCTGCAATCAGCCTAACGGAGCCAAAAGCCTCCTGGCTATTGCAAGAGATTACATGCATCCAAAGCTTCTGGCCCTGATTCAATTCATCCGAAGCTGGTGCATGTATTGGCCGCTGAGCAACGTGGCCTACCCACATGCGCGTTTAAGACTTCGCTCGACTGCTGTGTTTACCTTCGGAATGGAAGAAGGCAATCACATTTCCAATGTTTAATGGCGGTGACAAAGCGCTGCCCGCCAACTTCAGGCCCGCCAGCTTGACAGGCACATTACTTACGTTGTCCGAAAAGCTGTTTAGGGATCCGGTGGACAAGCACGTGATTAAGTTTAACGTTCTCAGTGCGAGACAGCCTAGATACCGTAACGGATTTTCGTGTCTGCCAACTGTAGTTGTAGCTCGAGAAAGCTGGGTTGAGACATTAGACAACGGGCACGCTGTCGACGTGTTTTTCGTTACCTCCTCGAAAGCATTTAACATTGACTTACCTCAAAGAATTTAATTCGTCTTTAGAAATTGTGCGAAATTTGGTGCCGCCCTTAAGCATGGGCTTCTTTCATAGATGGGATGGAACAGTGTGTAGTGTGTGGCGTAGCCCTCCGCTTAGACAAGCAGTGCTTAGTGACGTTCCGCAGGGATCGGTTTTAGGGCAATGGCACTTCGCAATGTAAGCCCAAGCCCTACCACAGGAGCTTGGAGGACCGTTGCTAATGTCTGCATGTGATCTCAAGCGCTGACATATGGTGAAGTTCTATTGGGACGATGAGGAAATACAGAGAGTCTTGGCTAGGCTCATAGGTTGCTACACCATATGCTTGATTCCCATAAGCAACGCGAGTTGTCTTGCTCCACGCATTGCAGCTATTAGTCCGCTCAAGCGCTATATACCATGTTGTACTGACATCCCAGTTTTCACTCAGCAGGTGGACCCAGTTATCCTCTACACCTCAATGCTTCACTCTGAAGAACATTGGAGGTAGACTGCTTGTGGTGAGTTCCGTCTGCTATTTTTATTCACCGCTCCTTCGGTGTCCTAACGAAAGCTGTTTTCAGCCTTAGTGAGACCCGAATTATAATGCAGTTTTGCTGGCCGCTTATACACCACAATGTTACTGTTTTCTGTCAACAGTGTGATGTGTGTCAGCACGGTAAAATGCCTAATAAATCACCCAAAGTTCCGTTGTGTCCAATGCCTATTGAAGGCGCGAATCATCGTGTGGCTGTTGATATCGTGGGACGTCTGATGACCACGAGGAAAGAGAACCGGTTTATAGTGGTAAAGGTGGATTTTTTTACTAAAAGTTGCGAAGCCGAACCCAGAAAACAACAGAATCCTCGTTCGGTCGCCTCTGCGGTGGTAAACGATTGGATTTGTCCTTACGGAGCGCCAAATTTTATCCAATCAGACCAAGGCTGATCGCTTGAGAACTCTGTTTTAAAGGAAATTTGCAAGCTACCTGGGATAGTGAAGACAAGGACGACCGCATACCACTCGTAAGGTAACGGGTTAGTTGAGCGAACCAACAGGACCCTTAAGAGCATGCTACGTGTGTTCGTTGAGCGGGATTTCGACGGGGAGTGGGATGAGTGCCTGCCGCAGTGTCTTTTGGCGTATTGTGCGTCGCTGCACCGGTCCACAGGTTTCTCTCCAGCCTTACTGCAACTGGCACATGAGTTGCGCTTACCGGTCGATTTCACTCTCCCAATGGTGCCAGCAGAGACGCTCGACTATGACGAGTATGTCCGACGATTTAGACAGCAATTATGCAGTGCCTTCCAACAGGCACGACAAAATATCCCATCTTCACAAGAGAAAACTCGTTACGATCGCGGGGCTCAAGGTCCTGTTTATGCAGTGGGCGACTACGTCCTCCTTCATCGACCAAAGCCAAAACCTGACACGCACCCAAAATTCCATCATCCGTGGCATGGGCCATACGTCATTGTGTACTATAGACCCGGTAATGTGTTCGTTCTTCGGGACCCTATGAAGCCACAGGCAGATGTTTTAACGGCACACTACGGTCAGTTGATACCTTATAATAGTAGTCGGGGACATACTTATCTTACACCCATACCTTCCCCCTACAACGTTCCGTTACCGGATATGAAGGTGGGAGTTCCTTCCGAGGGAGGACCAGCTAGTGCTGTTACAAACACTGAGGACCTTGTCCTTTCAGATAGGGGAGAGCTGTGTAGTGTAACTTTACTAGCCAAAGACGCTTTTTGACTTGGTTTGCACCCGTGTTTTTCTTTCTCTTTTTACTCACAGATCTCTCAGTGGTCAACTCCTAGAATGTAACTAGCACGAACTGTGTGAACGAGTGCGAAGTGACTGAATACGAACCGCCTTCCTAGACGATCCTCATTTTCCCGGCCTTTAGTGTTTTCCTTATTGGTTGTACCGCTGTTAACGCTTCTGGACGCAATACACACGCTGACTGTCACAGCCATACGCGTTCTTCCTCGTTCGCTTCGTCTTGTGATTGACTTGCCAGTTGTCCATCTCAGTCGTATGCTAATCGCCTTTTGATCAACTTCTCCAGCTACGCCGAACGCGCAGAATCCATGCGACACATACCACTCCATGTTAAGCCATGTGAAGCTGGCTGGGGGAACGTTTTGTAGTAGGCGTCCTCAGAAACAGCTGTACGCTCAATGATATATATATGTAGATATACCCTTCTGACGAAGTGCTGGTAACTTCTTAATGCGATACATGGTCAACGTCCCCTGCTCCAGTGAACCGGAAGAAGAGGCGGATTAGATCTGTTCGTAAAACCTCGAAGGGGATTGAAGACCCAGGAACTAGTAAGACTCCGGCGATAGAGAGCAGAACCTACTCTACCGTTGCTTTGGTGTCGTTTATGAAGGCAGGGACAGTCCACCGCCAGTGATGAAAACAGCTGGTATAGGTGTCGACTCCAATGCACATGGGGTAAACACTCCCCGTCGTGCCGACTCTTTCACGGATAGTAGCGTTTTATTCCATATCGGTACTGAATCTGAGGCCGCTCTCCCAAGGGAACGCATCGTGGATGACATCAAGCGCCTGAAACTGTGTCAGCAAGCTGCTTCCACCTGGCTTCCCTAATGTCACTATCAGAAAGCTGACCAGATTGGGAAACATTCCTAGCGCTACGCTCAATCCACGACCCAGACTACTTCGCGTAGTCCTTTCTACCCCGGGAGAACGCAAATCATTACTGCGGTTTGCGTTCAACCTTAAGGGTAGTGGTGTCAGCGTTCAGCCGGACCTACCAATGGTAGATAGACTGAAGTTAAAGAAGGTTATCAAAGATGCCAGAACCAGACGGGCGGCTGGTGAGCAAGGCCTCCGTCTGGTGGGTTTTCAGGTGGTCAGCTGGAAGTTACTTTCCGCCCTATCAGAACCCATCCTGATGGCTCACGACCCAGGGATGTTCGTGCCGACTTCCTTGAGGTAGTACTTTGCAACGTGCGTAGCCTAAGGAACAAGGTGCACGAGATGTGTCTACTTGTAGTCAAGTCTCGCCCCGACATACTTGAATCCACTTAAACGATATTGTCTCCGGATATCACGGACGGTGAAATATATTTACCTGGCTACATGCTGCTTAGAACTGATCGCTCCGTTGGTCATCAAGGCAGAGCAGTTGTACTGTATGTGAGCTGTAACTTGGATTTGTTAAGGACCTACACATTCCAGTCGTCGGATCAGACTGTTGAAGCCGTATCGGCAGTTTTGTGCACTTCCTGTACCCAATTTACAGTTATAGTGCTATACAGAAGTCCTGGAAGTTCTTTCAGAGGATACTTGACTTTATTCGCACTCAGCCTGCGAATAAGTGTTTAGTTCTATGGAGTTTCAACCCCCCGGAAATCTGTTGGGCCGATCTTTCTTGCAATTCAGTATTAGGAAAATTCGGTGCAGACTGGCTGGCTAGCCGAACATCCTCCTCGTGGTGCCAGCTGGGTGGTTGGGGTTTAACCCCTTCCAGCAAATAGTTCGGCGGCAGTGTTCCAGGACGTGGTGGGTTTTCGCCCGACAAGCGTTCTCCCTATAAAAAGCCACAAATGTCTGCTTATCAACACCGTGACGTGGCGGATGTGACTCGCCACCAAATAAAGTCACTGGCCCGTGAATATCCGAAAAATGGTATCCAACCTACGGACGTCAATCGCTTATTCTCACATTCCTACCGAAAACAAACAGTCAAAAATTCTGCGGCACATTAAAAATACAAGCTACATTCATAGCCAATTGCATACATATATACACCCATACAGTTACGTTCACTGTTATGCCAAACATGTACTCTTTGTACATTTTGGTCACACTATGTTAGCTAATCATGATCATGCCTGTACAGGTGTGCCTCGCATTGTCGAGAAAAAAGGTTTATTTTTTTATTTATGAACCGTCGCTGCAAGTGCCTTTGCACCAGTTCGTGGTCTTTCCCACTAGGTATATGGACAACGAAATACCATTTACTTTGGATTTGGTTTTCGCTAAGTCCCTGGACTTCGTCACTGAAGTTTCATACGGTGCACCACTAGGGTCCAGCGATTACGCATGCATATCCTTCCGATGTGCTCTTTCAAGGCACCAAGAGACCGCTGTTGAATTACTTCCGAATAGTTGGCGGGCGGACTTAAGTGCAATGCGAACTAAGGCTTCAGTTCTGAACTGTGAGCTCTCGATGGCTGACTCTGTCCAGTTACCCTGGGATAAAATTAAGGCATACCTTACCGAGGTTTCCACTCCCTATATTCCACTCATGAGGAAAAGAGGGTTAAGGGCACAGCGTCCATGGATAGATACCACAGGCAAGTTCCTATTCAAGAAACGGTCTAGATGCTGGCGAACCTACCAAGCAGCTCCATCCGCCAGCACCTATGATAGTTATCGAGAATAGAAATAAATGTAAGCAACATCTCAGAACTGCTCGTCTCCAATATGAGCAGGGTTTAGCGGACTCGGCCGCAGCTAATCCCAAGAAGTTTTGCTTACGTTCAAAGACGCAGCGGGGCAAAACTGTCTATCCCGGCTTTATTGCGAGCAGAAGGAACACTGCGCAAACTGTCCATGACAAGGCTTGTACACTGAGTGATCAGTATACTGGGGTCTTTGCTCGGGAGACCTCTTTATCACAGGTTGAATTGGTTTCACGAGTTCCAGAGGATTCTTGCTTAGCTGAATTTAGCATAACAGAGACTCAGGTCTTCGAGGCACTGCAAGGCATCTATCTCTCTGAAGCTTCCAGTCCTGATTCAATTTACCCGAAGCTGTTGCATGAACTGGCCACTGAGCTGAGTGGTCCGCTCGCGTTCGTATTTTTAGTATCGCTGTACAGCTGAAGCCTACCTTCGGAATGGAAGGAGGCAATCATCTCTCCGATTTTTAAGGGCGGTGACAGCGCTCTACTCACGAACTACCGGCCTGTCAGTTTGACAAGCGTAGTAGTCAAGTTGTTCGAGAAGCTGATAAGGGATTCAGTGGAGAACCACCTGAATCGATTCAACCTTCTCAGTGTTGCACAACATGGATTCCGCAAAGGATTTTCATGTCAGATTAATTTACTTGTAGCTCGTGAAAGCTGGGCCGAGGCGGCAGACAGGGGCCACGTGCTATTCGTAGATTTTCCGAAAGCTTTTGACACTGTTCCACATTTTCGGCTCTCAATAAAGTTGAGATCTTACGGGATATCCGGTCGCGCCCTTCAATGAGTGTCTGCCTTCCTTGAGGGGAGGGAACAGTGCGTACCGGTGGGGCGTAGCCTTTCGCTCAGGCAAGCTGTCCTTAGTGGCGTTCCGCAGGGCTCGGTATTGGGGCCATTGTTGTTCGCGATCTATGTAAATGACTTGCCGGGAGAGCTAGGGGTGTCATCATTAATCTTTGCTGACGACCTTAAGCTCTGGAATATTGTGGATATCCCGGGGGTCCTGACGCAATTCAGCGTGCCTTGGTTAGGCTCTGGGAATGATCTACCTTATGGTTGATGCCCATAAATAGGGCGAAGTGCTCTGTTCTCCGAATCGGAGCTGCAAATCCTCCCGCCCGATATGTTGTTGGAGGTGATGAACTCCCAATTGTCGCTCAGCAGGTTGATTTACGTGTCGCACCCGCATCAGCACTTCATTCTGGAGACAACTGGAAGAAGGCTGCTTGTCGAGGGTTTCGTATGATTTGGTTTATCTGCCGCTCTTTCAGAATCTTAACGACCAATTTGTTTGTGAAGCAATTTTTGGCATTCGTCCGACCCCAGATGGAGTATTGTATTCAGGCTTGTCCACCATGTCTTAACCGAAACAAAATGGACTTGGAGAGGGTGTTATGAGTGGGCACACGGTTATTGCAGGGTCTACGAAGGCAGACGTATCCTGAACGCTTGCTCATTTTGGGGATGTACTCAATGCACTACCGAAGGATAAGAGGGGACCTGATTCTCACTTAACGTCTTTTGACGGGTAAGATTGGCCCGGACTTGTCAGGGCTATTTAGTCCCGGTACGTTACATAATCTCCGCGGTCACCCACTGAAACTGCATAAACCACGGTCTGATAGGATTAGGACGGAAACTCGTCTATCGAACCGAGTTATAGATCGCTGGAATTCGCTTCCAGATCACGTGGTAAGGGAACCTACGGTTAAGGGATTTGCGCGCCAGCTCGATGCTCTTGGGTGGCAACAGCAAACCTTTCCTTTTTCCTAGCTAAGTCACCTTCACTTATCAGTTCTTTTTTTAATGAACCAAATATCTTGGTATTCCACCTGCTTAGCTCTTTCCACTTTCTCTTTTGCCTTCTGAGTTTGCTTTTTTCTTACTTCACGTAACCGACTCAGCAGGGACTGCTAGGGCAGGATACGTGGGCATTAATTGGTTGGACAGGGTGTGATGCGGTCTTTGTTTTAGGTCCATCAGTATTTCGAAGTTCGCCAAGTCCTGGTTCAACGACCCGCCGAAGGAGGATCACGGGATAATCCTATCGTTCCAGTCCCGCGTGAACTTGAACGTGAACTTAATGGTGGAATAATTAAATACGTTAACGTCGTATTAACGGATGCAGATTACCGCAAAGACAATAGCGATAATAATGCCAAGATCTAATTACGGTAAACATTGAAACAGCATAAAAATGATAAGCTAGGGCCACAAATTTAGATGCAGGCTTATATGAGAATGTTAACTTTATATAATACCAAATATATGTAACTAAGCAAAAAACATTAAAATTAGAAATAGAGTAACCATATTACTCTAGTTATAAGAGCTAAAGTTTGTCAAAGTAACCAAAGCTAACCTAGCAGTAACATTATAATGATAACCTATGATCGCATACATCCACGTTTCGACGGAAGCAGTTATCACTTGATACCTTTGAAGCTCTGTGAGTACCACGCGGCAACTCGATTTTTTTTCGTTCCATACTGATCCAGCTTTTCAGCTGATATAGGTTCATAGGTTCATAGGATTGTAGAGAGCAGAAGGAGAAATCCTTTGTCAGCTCCATCGCTTCCCCATCATTGTGTGGAGGCCGCGATTCGATGTTATGCGGTAATCCACAAGGGACCTTGACAGCTACACTGGAAACTGCAAGGACCCATCGTACTCAAAAGATAAGAGTCTAACATTCGCTTGAAACATTCCTCCGTCTGGGCCTCGACCACATACTTCGGCAAATTATTCCAATCGTTGACTACGCGAGTTGATAGAGCGAGAGCAGGATGAATCCGAAGTTAACGTGGGCATTAACTGGTTGGCCAGGGTGCGATACGGTTTTTCCGTTTTAGATCCATCAATAACTGAGCACTTCATCAATTCCTGGCTCAACGATCCACTCAAGGTGGAACACTCACGGGATTCTCCTATCGTTCCAGTCCGCATCTGAACTGAACTGAACTTCTGGGTTTAAACAGTTTCCTGTTGTGGCCTCGAGTTGAACTGTTTGGATTGGATTGAAAGCACGCCTACAGCTCCGTCCCCATCTCTCCTCTCAGGATGCGCCTGGTGAAAATCAGGTCACCGCGACGTCGGCGATAATCCAGGGTGAACAGATTCATCCGCTGAAGTCTTCGGGGATAAGGCAAGTCCCGTAACTCCAAGATGTATTTCGATGCACGCCTTTGCACCTTCTCAATTAGGTCACATTCGAACTTGGTGAGAGGGAAGAGGGCAGGTAATCCGTATTCGAGAATGGGGCGGACATGGGAAGTAAACAATAGTCGGAAGATATCCGGAGTCAAACGCGAGAAGGCTCGTCGTATAGCGTGGGACATCCTGTTGGCAGCAGCAACCCTTCATAACGTGTCCTGTGTAGTCCGTAGATCAGATGACACCAACACGCCGAGGTCTTTTTCTAGGACTGAGGTTCTGAGCAACGTCCCACCGATGTGATACGTCCCGAAAGGCTCAGAAGCACCAATGGGAAGGACCGAGCACTTATCGCGATTTATGGGCAATCGCCATTTGACTGACCACTCATGTAACGTGTCAAGTGTAGCCTGTAATCGGTCCGCCTCGTCAAGACAGGATACCTCCATCCACAATTTCAAGTCATTAGCGTAAATCAAGCAATCCAATTGAAGTTCCGCCGGAAGGTCATTGATGAAGATCTTGAAAAGTTCTGGGCCCAGGACCGATCCCTGTGGGACACCGCTAGTCATGAGCACGGGAGCGGAGTAAGTCTCGTTCACGTCAGCTCGCATTGTCCGGTTATCCAAGAAATCAGCGATCCAAGAGAGAACGTTCCCAGAAACACCTATTAATCGTAGTTTATAAAGGAGTCTTTCATGAGGAACCTTATCCAAGGCCTTGCTGAAGTCGACAAAAATAACATCCAGACGTTTCCCGGCGTCTAATGATTTCGCCCATCTTTCACGGGCCACAAGCAGATTCGAAGAACAGGAGCGCGCCCGCTGAAAACCATGCTGCGCACAAGAGATGACGTTAAAGTTCTCGAGGTGGAAAAGAAGTGCCCGCTTGAGAATCCTCTCCATTACCTTGCACAATATTGACGTTAAACAGATAGGTCGATAGTTGGCAGGGTTTTGACGATCCCCTCCTTTGTGTATGGGTTTAACAATCCCCACTTTCCAAGCGATCGGGAGCCGTCCAACTTCAAGGGAATGTCGAAATATCCGGCAAACGGGAGCGGCAATGAAATCGGCCACAGTCCTGAGGAACAGCGGGTGCAACCCATCAGGACCTGGCGAGGAGTACGGATCTAATTCACGAATACCTTTGTCAACGACATCAGCGCTCATTTCTACATGCTCCAACGAAGAAGGGAGTATTGGCATCGCGTCACTGGGAAACGGCGTCTCCATCGAGTAAACGGATGCATATTGCATGGCCAGGAGACTGGCTTTCGCAGCATCATCGTCAAGCAAACCCACATGAGCAAGGATACACGAGCAGCATACACTGCCTTGCTCTGGATACTAGCCTCTCTCAGCGTAAGAGAAGCAGTGCCTAGTGGCGCGTTGTCTTAGGCTTTCACATGGCCCAAACCGGTTCGTTCACTTTTAGCCGGTTTCTTCTCCGTTTTTTCAAGTAGTTGCAGATATTCCTGGCCACTTTATACTTCCCGATAGTCATGACCCCGGATTGCGAGAGCTAAATCGGACCCCAAAGTTGCCGTCTTTTGTTCATTAGGCACCTCTCAGCTACTCGATCAATTCCATGGAGGACCCCTGGCAAAAGGTCTTTTTAGATGAGGAACGACATGCTCAACAACGCGAAATCATTTTGGAGTCTGCAAGAGGTACCACTCATCGTCCAAATTCAGCGGATTCGGGCATACTCCAGTCCACACTACTGGCAGCCGTTTTGTAAGCGTTGGGGATTCAACACGCCAGAAATTTCTGAGGAGGCGACCCTTGAGTTGTGGAGAGAGTAAGTCGTCGAGTCCAGAGGAATGTAATGACACAGTGATCGGCTTTTACCAATAGGCTGACAGAACGGCTAGGTCGGTTGACATCTGATTGATGCCGGCTGAGAGTAACAAGGTCGAGGTGATGGTGTTTGTGTCCTGCAAATTATACGAGTAGGCGCTGTGACATGTTGGAATTAAGTTACATTCGATAACCGTCTCTAGAAGAGCGAATCAAAAACGTTTGAGAGTGGGGAACACTAATGCAGTTGGTCCCCAGTCCATACCCGGGGCATTAAAGTCACCCCAGCAATAAACAGTCCTTACCTCCACCATGGCATTTGTGATGCGCGTCCAGCAGACAAGCTCCGGGAACCCAATGGGGGCCCCTGTAGACTACACCGACCATGAGAGTATCTGCATCCGTCATGAACACGGCACCAGAGAGTTTCGAAGTCGCCATCGCTGCCACAGGTAGAGCTTCGACCAGATGGGCCTGGAAGGCCGTCTTCCAGTAGAGTATCACGCCTCCCCCGGGTCTTCCTCCATGAGCGGTCTGCCCGGTAAAGGGTGGTATCCAGGGATCTGCACCTCCGGAGTCCAGGATATCCGAGGGACAACCAATTTTCGGTGAAAGCTATAAGATACGGCCGATTCATGGAGGCAAAAAGCTGAACTTCGTCTAGTTTGTTTCTGAGACTGCGCACATTGGAAGAAATTACGCGCAGTCCATTCTACAACTCTAACGCCCGAAACATTGTTCGAATAAACCCTTGCAACGAAATTTGACTATTATCAAATTTCCTTAGTGCATGCTTACCCTTCACTCTTTTACTTTACATAAACCGGCCCGGCAAGGACTGCTGGGCAGGAAAATGTGGGCAGTAATTGGTTGGACAGGGTGTGATGCGGTCTTTGTTTTAGGCTTTTCAACATCTCAAGCAGACCTGTCAATTCCCGATCCAACGATACGCAAAAGAAGGAACATTCACGGGATTATCCTATCGTTCCGGTCTCAACTGAACTTGAACTTGAATCTAAGATATCTTTGATCGCTTAAAGTGATACTGGCCGAAGCGTCTCTCTGATGCATACTGGTAATTTTGCGGTTGTTCCTTCTTTTAGTCCCGTTTTACGCCCTTTCGAGAGGCGATCAAAAGTCGAAGTGCCGGGGGCTCTGGTTCGCTTACCGGTAAAAGAAGCTGGACGCTCGTTAGGCGGAAGCCTATATCGTCCACGGATTTTGACCTGACCTGACCTGACCTGACCTGTTTTGCCTTTTTTAATTGTGGTCGTTTGACGGTCCTATACGTGTTTTTAAATTCTGCTCTGTTTTCCACTTAAACATGGTCGTCTCACTAGAAACCGAGGTGGATGAACCCTTTGCGTTCTCGCTTGATGAGTCAAATGCAGTTTGTAGCAATTCTGCCTGTTCAAGGCCAGTTACGGATTCATCTGGTGGTATAAAGTGTGATGTTTGCTCCCGCTGGTCTCACACAAGTTGTACCTACCTCCGAGCGAATCCATACAATATGCTATCATCCAATGAAACCTTGAATAGCGACCTCCAGCGCGTTCTGTTCTTTTGAGACAGGTCATTGGATCATTGGATCAAGTGATTATGTCTAACTCACAATGTTTGCATTGTGCAAAAGTGGTGACTGAACATGAAAGTGACAAGATAGAAAAAATTTCAGCGACGAGCCTCGAAATTTGTCCTTGGGCTACGCAACCTCCCGTACCCCACCCGCCTACAGAGGATGAACCTTTTTCCCTTAGACTATCGCCGACGTCGCGGAGACCTCATCTATACCAGGCGCATCCTACGAGGAGAACTGGGAAACGAGCTAATGCAGTTCTTTCAGCTAAGACTTGCAATACTGAGCTCACAGTCCCAAAAAGAACGCAAAATGTTTTGAAAACCCAAAAAAGAACAAAACGTTTAGAAAATACAAAAAGAGCTGCGTTTTGGCTGACGCCTACTTTATCCAATAAGTGTCACTTTTGCTTTCGCCGTCGCCCCCACCGTCACTGCTCTTGTTTCCGTTTATCTTTCAAGTATGAACCTGAGGAGATGCCGAGTCTGAAGCAAACACTTGACCTTCACGTACTCGCGAACATTTAACGCTTACGAACTTCCCCATTTTGTGTTTTTGGCACCGTTAGGGAGGACACGAGTGGGAGCCCGCTGGGGTCCGATCGCCTGGTTCTCCCCCAGCAGCTGCATCAGGTTTCACTACCTGGTCTCGCAGAAGGTTGGCCCGCGACGGACAGTCCTCACGTAGATCGAATGGTCACCCACGGTTTCCCTTCTAGGAGGGGGCTGTGTAGCTACCTGGAGATTCCCCCGTATGACTGTGTAAAATAATCTAAAATATTCAATTTATAATTTTCTTATGTATTAGGGAACCATTCGGTTTGCTTGTTGGAACGTTGTTCCCGTTTGTTGGAAACACGAAAACGATCTCCGCCTTTGGCGCGCGGCTCGACTGCGAACGACGCTCCGTCTATGCTCTCGACGCCAACGACATTTTCCCTAGCTAGCTCTCTCCGGGTGCCCTATTTTTAGCATTAGCTAACGCTCCACCCATCCAATAAACTTCTTCCCTAGCTTACTTTTGTGTCTTCTACCCACTGTTTTTGGTTGGCCGTCTAGTCGCGTACCGGATATATAGCGCACGATCTACGCGCTATAATCTGAGTGGGCGACCGGATGTATTTCTGGTCAGCACTGTGACTGCGAATAGAATGCTCGTGCATTACACCTTGATGGCGGTTACAAAATGCGTGCAGTTACCAGTGTGAGTGGGCATCACACCAAATGCGAAACGAATCAGGGACTGATGATAGTTTGCATTCACTGATCTGTACATAAATTGACTGGCGGCGTGCATGATGTGGACAGGTTCAGACCCTACTGTAGGTCATCCACCACGTGAGTTCGTATGCAACAACTGCAAAATACACTGCCGCACTGGGCACGGTATTGGGGCGCCGTCTAGTACTGATATTCATTAACGATCTAGTGAGTTTTATTACCTCATGCTGTGTGCTTTATGCCGACAAAATCAAAGTTTGGCAGCCAATCAAGCTCTAATGAACTCGACAGGGTTCATGAAGGTTCAGTCTACAATTATCTACAATTCAATGTGACTAAATGTCGAGTACACCAAGTGCAACACCAAATGCTTCCACCAATACCCTGGGCAAGCATGATATGCAGCACTGTACCCGATCTCGGTGTATTAATCCAAGAAAACCTCAGTTGCTCGGGGAAATCTGCGCTACCATCAAAAAAGGCATCCGAAAATTAGGGCTACTGAAGAGAGCCTTCGGTCACTGACCAGTCTATTTGCCCATAGCTGCGTTCTGTATACATAGACTCGCATGTGGAATATCCAATTAAGCATGGTCTTGCAAATTCCCCAACGTGGGGCACAAAAAATGAACAGCGAGTGAGTATTTTGGGAGTATTCAGTGGACGCTATCCGCGTTTGCATGGTGATCTCATTGTGATTAACCAAATTTCAAGCAAACCTAATCACTGGTGCTACCAGCTGCCAAAACACAGCCATAAAATTGACTGAAAAGCTACCGTCTCAGACTGGCATTACAATACAGCGAGCTAGAGCGTAGACGGAATTGCTGCTCACTACATGTTGTAACATATGGAGTTCACTACCGGAACCGGTTATTTCAGCCCCTACATGAACGGTATTCAAAGGTCAGGTCCACAACGCGTTAGCCGCGTTACACCAAAGTCGTAACAACCGACACCCGCTTCTCTGAGAAATCAAAAGTGGTGAACATCTTGGAAAACACTAAGTATCGATCGAGAACTCACGATTTCAGAAACGTTTGGAAAGAACTAGTTGGGGTGGTGCGTTGACCTGTAACGCGATTGACCTACTGCCTACATCCCATTCGTCGCGATTATCATCCCAATTCGCTATGAGTGCTATACCAATCCTTGACTAGTTCACTCGTTCTCGTGAAGCTTTTGTGTCAAAAGCGAAACGTTGCCCACAAACTATACTAACCGGTTGTTTTCAAGCCTTTCTGACGTCAGAAGCGGTGATATTTTAAGTTGCATAAAACCATATGCGAACGATTCATCAGACGGACAGTAGTTGGCTCTGCAAGTTCACTGTTTTCGGTTGCTCAGTTTATGGATGTTATTCCTTTTATTTTGAAAATCCCAACGCGCCATCCTTTTGGACGTGTTAAGCCTAATCTTTCTTATTCGCAATAAACTACTATCCCACGATAGCAACTGATTAACATCTAATCCTTTTTCCACACAACGGTGCAAGTGCGCTAGCTGTTTCGATGTGTGCGTATTTGTAGAATGAAGAGAGTAAAACAGCTGGCGGTCTAACATCACATTTGATAAGAATCTGCAAGGTTGCAAGCAAACATATGCCCGATACCCTAACCAGCCTTAAAGTTGGTGAATATTTCACTTCACCTGTCTATCTTGATCAACATTGATCTGTACGATTCGTATGGGGCCAAATGGTTGGAATATGGTTATCTTCTGTTCTACATAGTGCTACAACTGAGGAACCGACACTAATGTGATTTAAACGAGGAAAGTGAAAAGTTGGTTTGAGCACACTGTAAACATTCAGCTGTGCTAGACATCGTTCCCTTCCTCGCGTTATTGACAGATTTACTATGAGGAAACGGTAGCTTGACTGCGCCTCCAGGCGAGAAAGAGTCCGGTCGAAATAGCCTAAGATTACATCAAAATGAGGTTACCTATCTGCTCTTTGCAGTGAGCATTTCGGAACATAGTTCGCTCTGGCCATCCGTGTCTCACAGGCCTCTTCGACTAAAACGGGCAACTCGTTTGCTCGCTCAAGCTCAATGGGAAGCCGTTTTGACTACATTCACAACGGGCTGGCTCAAAGCAGGGGGCGTGACCTCATGTTCCGGACATGTTCACTGCTACGTCTGCCCTGACTTTACCTTTACATCCCAGGCTTTGGGGCTTGGAACCAGTTTGTGAACTAGCACCTACTTCCACCCCGTCTATTCTCCAATGCTTCTGCGCCCCTAGACAAGGGGTTGGCTGAGGTCAGTGTAGCAAGACATCAACCTCCGATGATTTCAGTTTGGTCACACATGTGTCTACTACGTTGCGTGGGTCTAGCTTAAGTGTTGTCAATTTTCGCTACCCACTAAAGCGCAATGGCTATACGCGCCAGCTGCGTCCATGTTAACCAGTCAGGCCGGCATATCGTCCGAATGCTATCGGCTGGTAGCGGTTGACCACTCATGGCGTCGTGGATGCAAAATTCAAAATTTTCAAATACAAATGGGGCAGGAACAAAAAGAGCTTCCTATGATCGTTCTATCTTGTATGCGTCGCTGATCCACGTTCGAGTTCGGTGTACGATTGACCAGTTGTAGGAGCAGAACCCGTCGTGGTCAACAGATTAAGACCCACGCGCAGTACGCTAGCAAACCCGCTGCGCCGGTCACGTGCAAGAAGAAAAAGGAAGATTAAAATTGCAACCTAGAGTTCTGGTGGGAGATACAATATTTGAAAAGCAATTTAACACGAGAAATTAAGAGGGAAAGGAACTGAAGAGCAATCGAAATAAAAATTTAAGAGAGAAAGGGAAGATTCAGAGCGGCAAGTTGAGGGTGTCTAGGTGACGTTTAAACTATGTAACGGTGGGTAACAATACGTCCTCGGTTAGCGCATTCTAGAAATTCAGCACTCTCCGCGACAAACGAATGTCAGCGCGAACCCGATCACATCGGAATTTGTGAAACTTCAAAGGATGTCCACGAAGGGTAGCTAACTGAGCAGGATGAAAAAGCCAGGATGGGTCTGAGCCAATCCGTCCTGTTAGTATAGGGCAAGTGAGTGCTAAGTCGTCACGAAGATGGCGGGTGTGTAGTTAGCACATCCTTAGCGTGAAAAGTCAGTCAAGGTAGGACAGGTGCCGCAGCTCTCGGATCATTTTGATACCACTCCTCAAGCCCCGTCCTACCGCTGTCCCGTCACAAGTCAGGTAAGGAGAACAAACCTGGACGCAGTACTTCAGGTTCGGCCTAACAAAGGCCGTAAACAATTTTATAAACACTTCCTCCGTCAGCATCCCAAGTAAGCTACGGATCCTCTAGAGGGTTCAGAAGCCCTTGCTAGCCGCTCGTTTCCAGCTCTCGCTGAATTTGAAGTCCGGATCTAATGTAAAACCTAAGCCAAATTGTTGGGATACGAGGTAATTCGTTCCCGCCAAGCATATAAGGCATTTTCGGGCCATCTTATCCTACGCGCATAACTGAACACTTTGTTTGGTTTATTGGTCTCTGCCACAGAATGGACAAATCAAGGAGTCTGTCGGCAGTTTGCTGCAAAGCTTGGGAGCCACCAAAGTCGGTCACCGTGCAGCAGAACTTCAAGCCGTCTGTGATCATGAGGGTAGGCCCCCCAGCACTTCCTGCAGTTCGTAAACGTATACAGCAAACAGCAGCGGATCAAGGCCTGATCTCTGTGGAATGCCGCTCAGAAAAGCTTGTCCGTAGGAAAGACTACCGCCTAGTCGAACACATTTCTCTTTGCTTAAGGAGTGCTGATGGCCAGTGAAGCATGTGTCCGGAGTCGCCAAAGGAACGCATTTTAAGGGATAGACGAGAATGCGGTAAGGAGTCAAACGCTTTAGAGAAGTCAATGAACAATACGACTACCGCTTGACCCAGGTCGACAGACTACGCTAAGCTCTCTCGAGCAATCGGTAGATTAGTCAGACAGGAAGATCCTTTGCGAAGGCCATGTTGAAATGGGCTGAGAATGTCAAACACCTTTAAATGGTTTTCGAGGGCAACCCTCACTCGCTTTTAGCAATTAAACCAGCATGCTGGTTAAACTAATAGGCCCGTAATTTTCCGGAAGATGTTTAGCACCCATTTTAAAGAGGGGGCAGGCAACATTCAGTAGGTAACCTGCTGAGACTTTCAAGAGAGACTTTCGGAACAAGCGCGATACGGGCTTACAAACTTGATCAACCAGATCATATAGCAACTCGAGCAACTGCGAGCACCATGAGAGCTACTCGTACCTGGTTAATCAGTGGCGAAAGGTCAGCCAAACTCAGTTTTCTGGTCCTCCAGGTTAGGGGTTTGAAATAAGATGGCGTCCATTCCTGTAAAACAAAATCATTGCCGTCTCCCCGCTGCCGTGAGGACAAGCTTCTGAGTCAAAGGAATTGGATGAGGGTTGGATGGTAGCACTAAGTGGCATGGCCGAGGCGGGACTACTGGACTGGCTCCCGATTAACAGCCGACTATGTGCAGGTCGGCTTGGGGGTTCATGTAGAAGCAACAGGCACCGCGAAAAGAGGCACAACTTGTTTGTGATCTCCGTGTACCCACCAAATGACTGCAGGTGCGACTCGGTCAAGGACGAATTCTACTGGGATTTACAACGGCCCTTGCCTAATGCTAAAAAGTCGGATATCGTTATCCTTAGTGGGGATTTTAATGCACGGGTTGGCCGCCTGCTACCATACGAACGCCAGCTTGGTTGTCATCACGCGTTCGATGAGAACCGCTCTGATAACGGACAGAGGCTGCTCACATTGTGCGAAGACAGCCGTCTGTTTCCTTCGAACACAAACTTCAGGCGTAGGAAGAAGCGTTCCGCAACGTGGCGTCCCAATTCTTCAACACAACCGTGGTCTCACATTAAGCATATTGCAAGTAGCTTCAGATGGCGCGGCAGCGTACCGGACTGCAGGTCTTTTTGGTCGACGTTCTTCCGTCGCAACGGGACTGGACCTTAACGTGGTGCGACGGTTTGCGTACCTCATTGATCCATTGAGCTATACTGGGCGATGCCTCCGAGCATCTTGAGAGCTACTTCTACCAGTTTTGTCAATGGTGAGAGGTCAGAGAGAGACAGTTTCCTGGACCTCCAGGTTGAGGGTTTGCAATAAGATGGTGCCCATTTCTGTAAAACTAGCTAATTGCCATCTTCCCGCTGCCATGCGGACAGGCTTTTGAGCCAAAGGCTTTGGGTGAGGACCCTAATCGTCCTCCTGTCAAGGTCTGGGCGCACCGGCAGTATCTCAGCCAACCTACAACCATGACATTTTCCTCAAACATAAACTTCATCCTGCATCGGCCGTCGCGCAGATTATCAAGGGTCGCCCTATCTGCTGCATACAGCAGGGTGGATAAGCGAAAACATGCTACTGCTGGCGCCTCCCTTCTTTCTTTTCCACCATTTTCTCTTGCTCCCATCCCGATCTCTATTATTAACCTTCCTTCTACAATTCCCAGCTAAACAAACAGCAACCCAAGTGCCAATGGAGTAGAACCATCTGCAACCGCCTCGCGACACGCACCGGACGCCTATCGGCAACAGTCCCTTATAAGACCCCGCTGTTCCGTTTCCATGGCGACATTCAACGTTCGCACTCTAAGTAGTCAACAGTCTGCACTCGCACGCACCTTGGACACCCTGGGTATTGATGTGTGTTGTGTCCGAAACTAGGAATAATGACCCTAACGGGGTTAGTAAATTGACTGCACCCGGCTTATCCTCTCGTTATTGGTTGCACGCATCCGGAGACGCCTATGCAGCACTCACGGGTCAAGTTGGTATCCTTCTCAGCTCCAAGGCTGCGCCAACGTTGGTTGATTGGATTCCGGTGAACAGTCGTTTTTGTGCAGCCCTTTTGACAGCATCAGCCAAGGTTGATTCATGAAGCAGTAAAAAACGCTGTTTGTTTGTGATTTCCGCTTATGCCCCAAACGACTCATCATCATCATTATCATTATACACATCAGCTAGAGGCGGGAAAACACCTCCGCTATTGTGCCGCAGTACATGAAAGAAATACATACGTACATACATATAATACAACACACAAAAGAAAAATAGATACAACAGTTGCATGCCAGCTGAGCTACCAGCAACGGATGGGCATCGTTTCGGTAAGCCTCCAGCCAGCTAGTAGGCAAAAAGATAATTTTTCATTTATTTATTATATTTTACCCTAGGAAATGAGATGGTAGATGGAGGGGGAGACTACAAGGGATGGGGAGGGACAAAGAAACTCATAGCAGGAACTCCACTGAGGTCGGCTCCTTGCCATGTCAGCAGGTGTATCCAGCCAAACGTGTTCACCGTCTTTTGGACCCCAACCAGGAAGCAGTGAAGCTAAAACCGAGGCTAGCTCCGAAGTGATGGACTTCATTACTCTGGACCAAGTCATCGCTTGGCCACCTCTCCTCTTCTTCCACCCACATCCCCGGTGAGCAAACGCGCGTCGCGGGAGTCGGTGGGCTGGCATGCGTAACACGTGGCCGAGCCATCGGAGCCTGGTGCGAGAAATAACGGTGCTGAGCGGTTCAGATTCTTTTGCTGGACCTTAAACAATGCGTCGAACACGCTCGTTACTCACGCGGTGTTCCCACCAGATGTGAGCCAAACTGCGAAGGCACCGATGGTCGAACGTAACTAGCCTCTTCATGTCGGTTGATCTAATAGGAGAGGTTTCGCAACCGTACAGTAAGGTCGAATGTACAGCTGCATTGGACACTCTACCCTTCAGGGCGAGAGTAATGTCGCGCCGCCGCCGTAGTTGGCGAAGGTTAGCAAAAGCACTCCGAGATTTCGCTATCTGGTTCGTGATCTCGTCTTCGATCTCAAGGGCGCTGATACAACTTCCCAGGTAGTTGAATTTCCGAACGACTTCTAGTTGATCCCCACCAAGGGTCAGCGCAGGAGGCGATCCCTGCCAATCTTGTTGGAACGCTTTGCACGTCGATGGTGCAAAGCAAAGACCGAAGCGGCTGACAGCCAGTGCTAATCTGTCCCGCCCGGCTTGGCACGTCTGGGAGCTGGCACAGATGAGGGCAACGTCGTCTGCATACTCCAAGTCGAGAAGTCGTTCCCCTGGGAGTAGATCCACACCTTCCAAGTCATGTCAGTCGTGGTCAGTGGGAGGTTCCAATGTAAGCACAGTGCTTAGATCTTGCAATCGGGTTTCTGAAAGACAGCAGACATCAATATCTAGGGAATCTATGGTGCGCGCTAGAACGGCTTGCTGTCAAATCTGCATGAGTGTCCGAACGTTGAAGCACACCCGACGGAACGAGGATCGGGGACAAAGGAGAGCCATAGGTTGAACTCCTTGGTCTGCAGCGCAACCGAAATCGCAGCCCGATTTTTGAACACATGAATCGGGTAACGGAAAGTGAGGATTGTTAGCAAACAAACAATTGGCGTGTGATGAAGTCGCGTGAAAGTGACTAGCAGAAACAGTAGCTGATGAGCACGTTGTAATATAGTCCATAGTTTTGTGAGAGGGCGTGATACTACCCGGTTGCCCAAGCCGAAGTAGGGAGTTGGCTTAGGGGACTCCATCTCGAGCCTTTGGCTAAATAACCTACCGGCAAGGCAGCGGGGCGAATTTAGGGAATCGCGTCCATTGGGAGGCGTCGACTGAATGTTCAGTTCATGTGTCCTTGTTTGGTAGATTACCAATCTGGGGACGCAATATTCCCCATGAAGTCAGCACAATTGTGGGAATACAATGCCCCGCCGAGATGGAACATTGTCGCCGAACACTTTGCTAGAACGTGGTACGCCCGAACCACGCAGCTGGCACCACGAGGAGGTAGTTTGGCAAGTCAGCCTGATCACTTCACATTACGACATCAACTAAATGGGCCTACAGATTCTCTTTCCCGTATGACGCCGTCACCCGACCTCACGCCAATGCAATCAGCTCGTGAGAGATTGTAACCAGGTATATGTACTAAAGAATCTGGAATTTCTGAGGACAACCGTCTCTCTAAACGCCATAAGGACCGGGAGGAGTACTGAAGCAAGATGCGCAACTTCATTCAGTTTGTTACGTAGAGTGCGCACGTTAGCAAACAGCTGTGCAATCCAGTTGTTGATCTTAATGTCCGGGAACGACAAGGACTGGTCATCATCATCATCATACACGTTAGCTAGAGGTGGGGAACACCTCAGCTACTGTGCCGCAATACATAGAGAAAAAGAAAAGTGCAACTGGTGCAAGCCGGCTGAGCTACCGGTAACGGATGGGCATCGTTCCGGTAAGCTACCAGCCGGCTACTGTGCATCAAAATTACTATGCAAAATTATATAATGCTAAATAATGAGATCTTGGCTGGAGGGGGTGGGACAAAGAAACTCACAGCACGAACGCCACTGAGGTCGGCTCCTAGCCATATCAGCAAGTGTGTCCAATCAAACGTGTTCATCTTCTTTCGGACCCCAACCAGGGAGCCGAGACGTTCCAACCGAAGCCAGCACAGAAGTGAGGGCCTTCATTCTTCTCGACCAAGTCATCGCTTGGCCACCCCTCCTCTTCTTCCATCCACACCCCCGGCGCGCAAAAAACACACGTCGCGGAAGTCGGTGGGCTGGCATGCGTAACACGTGGCCGAGCCATCGGAGCCTGATGCGTGAAATAACGGTGCTGAGCGGTTCATTTCCTTTTCCTGTGCCATAAATAAGGCGTCGAACACGCTCGTTGCCCACGCGGTGTTCCCACCAGATGTGAGCTAAATTACGAAGGCACCGATGGTCGTGCGTAACTAGCATCTTCAGGTCCGCTGCTTTAAGCGGCCAGTTTTCACAACCGTACAGTAAGGTCGAACGTACTGCTGCGTTGTACACTCTACCCTTCAGGGCGAGAGTAATGTCGCGCCGCCGCCGTAGTTGGCGAAGGTTAGCAAAAGCACTCCGAGCTTTCGCTATCCGGTTCGTGATCTCGTCTTCGATCCCAAGGGCGCTGATACAACTTCCCAGGTAGTTGAATTTCCGAACGACTTCTAGTTGATCCCCACCAAGGGTCGGCGCAGAAGGCGATCCCTGCCAATCTTGGAGGAACGCTTTGCACTTCGATGGTGCAAAGCAAATCCCGAAGCGGCTGACAGCCAGTGCTAATCTGTCCAGCGCGGCTTGGCACGTCTGGGAGCTGGCACAGATGAGAGCAATGTCGTCTGAATACTCCAAGTCAAGAAGTCGTTCTCCTGGGAGTAGCTCCACACGTTCCAAGTCGTGTCCTGTAAATGCAAACTCCATGACTTCGTCAATAGCGAAGTTGAAGAGGAAAGGTGACAGCGGGCATCCTTGCCTCACACCGCTGGAGATATTAAAGGGTGGCGACAGCTTGCCGTAAGCCCTCACTCTGTCCGTGCTCCGCAAATATAATGCTTGGAAAATATTTACATATTTCTCCGGCACACCTTTCCTGAGTAAACAATTCCAAAGGGCACATCGATCAACCGAATCGAAGGCACATTTGATGTCGAGGAACACGACAACGGTGGGTCGCAAATATGTGTGACGATGCCCCAACAACTGACGCAAGGTGAAGATGTGGTCGATGCAGCCACCACCCCGACGAAACCCGGCTTGCTCCTCACGAATCTGGCTTTCACGAGCGCCAGTCAGTCTGTGAAGAATTACGGAGGCGCGTAATTTAGTGGCGATGGAATTCAGACTGATTCCTCTATGGTTGCCGCATTCCGAGCGCGAGCCGCCTTTGAAGATGAGAACAATAACGGAGCGGCTCCAGTCGGTTGGGACAGTCTCCTGCTCCCACAGTTTCGCTAGTAATTCCTGTAAAGCATCAACAAGAGCAGAGCCTTCGAATTTGAAGAGGGCTGGAGGAAGATCATCTGGTCCCGCGGCTTTGTTCAAGTTCAACGGTCCGATCTCACGTTCGACTTCTGAGCGAGAGGGTAGATCCAAAGGGACAGCCCACGGAGCAGGGCGATCACTCGCCGGCGAAGAATCGAACAGCTCTAGCCGATTAAATTGCTTTTCAAAATACTCAGCCCAACGCTCCAAACGTTTTGACAAATTGCGAACAGGCTGTCTACTCTCATCACGAATAGTTTCACTAACACCAGGCCTCCGGCTGCCCGTTTCCCATATCAGACCGACTGCAGTTCTACTGCTGTCAAGGACACATTCTATCACGAACTGAACGCGCTACTACGCAGTGCTACTAGTTCAGATATTATAGTACTTGCAGGGGATATGCACGCACAAGTAGGGCGTCTGAGCTCTTCGGAAGCTCAGATGGGTAGTAATTGTTGGCATAACTCGGAACGGACTGACAACGGCGAGCGTCTGCTGCAACTGTGTGCGGATCACCAGTTGTTTCTTACTAGCACTGTTTTTAGCCACAATGGGCGCTGAAGTGCTATTTGGCGTCCACCTGTAGCTGGCCAGCGATGGACCCAAATTGACCGCACAGCCATAAGTGACAGGCGGCGTGGTTCCATCCTGGATTGCAGCTCGTACTGGAATACCTGTGTCGACTCTGATCATGCCTTGGTGCGCTGTCGTTTCTCCATGAACTTTACAGGGAAGCGCACTAAGTGTCCCCTCCTATTGGCGACGGAGAAATTGTCCTAGCCCTCGGTCAGGCAAGCCTATCAAGAAGCACTGTATACCGAACTTCCGCTGTCTTGTCTTAATGACACTGAGCTTCAGTGGAATAGGATCTCCGACGCCATGTACGACGCAGGACCATCTACCACCGCACCAGTCACTGGATATCCGCGAGGTCGGTGAACCTGTTGGAATCTAGCAGACACCTCCCGACTGGCTCTGAACACAATGTGACCAGAAGGGCTATTAGGCGTGAAGTAAAGCGGAGCCCACGTGCTGACAAAGTAGCCTGGTGGACCACACGGGTTCAAGAAATGAAGGAGGAGGGAGCAGTAGGCAATTACCGGAAGCTCTTCCAGCTAATACGCAACACTGGTCCCAGAAAACCAGGCGTCAGTGAGACAATCAGAGACAGCGCGGGTGCGCTGATACACAATAAGGATCGCCGTATGGCTCGTTGGGCTGAACACTTTGCAGATCAGTTCAGCTGGCCCCCTGCTTCTGTACCTCTTCCTACTCAAGTGATGCAGGACGTGCCATGTACGATTAGTTTAGAGCCTCCGTCGGAGGCGGTGGTCTGAAACGCGATCACAGCCCCTAATGGTTTTCGTGCCGCTGGCCCGGATTCTCTCCCACCTGCACTATTTAAGGCTGGAGGTGAGGTCCTCTGCAAAGCACTGACCTCTCTATTCGAACGTATCTGGAACAAAGAGTGTCCCGGCTAATTGGAGCGAATCGATTATAGTGGCAATATACAAGAAGGGCAGTCGCACAGACTGTGCTAACCACAGGGGTATTAGCCTAACACCAGTTATGACAAAAATACTGGTCTCGGTTCTCGCTCGTCGCCTCACTGCGGAACGGGAATCTCGGATTAGGGAAGAGCAGGCCGGTTTCCGTCCAGGACGTGGCTGTATAGACCGTATATTCACTTTGCGGCATGTGCTAGGTCAGCGCCACGCATACCGCAGACCGACAATAGCTGTGTTCCTTGATTTCAAGAGTGCGTTCGATGCAGTCCATCGATCGATCCTGATCGAAATACTTGCGCGGAAAGGTGGTCCCTCGAAATAGGTGAACATCCTACGTGCTCTATACTCGAACACTACACGCCGCGTCAGTGTCTACAGTGGTCTATCGGATATCTTTCCGACCACAAGTGGCGTTCATCAGGGTTGTCCGATTTCTCTATTTTTGTTTAATTTCGTCGTGGATTCTAGCATGGTGCGTTAACTTGCGCGGTCTCACGAAGTAAGCGTTGAAGTGCTGCCTGGTGAAAGGTTGGTGGATCTAGATTATGCGGACGATATCGCCTTGCTTTTCGACAATGTTGAGGCGGCACAATCAACCCTGAATAGCCTGCCTAAAGTGGTCCAATTACTTGGTATGCGCTATGCACCTTCAGAGTACAAAGTGTTACTGTAGGTCCACCAGCCACGTTCTGACCCCTTGACCCTTGCTAACGAGGAACCCGAGGTGATTGATCACCTCACTTATCTTGGCATTTGCATTAGCAAAGATTGGCACATAGAAACTGAAGTCATTTCACGCTCCGCAAAGGCCAGAATTGCCTTCTTGAACCTGCGGCATCTTTGGCGGCAGAAGGGAGTTTCCCTCCGTTTACACAAAGCCGCAGTGAGGGCGTTTCGCTCTTTGGTAATGTGACTTGGTTCCTTTGATCTCTAGATCTGAGGCGCCTTCAAGTCTGATCACTGTTTTCTGCGGCGCATTGCTGGTGTCGGATTGCACCAGCACGTCCGCAACGATGATGTGCGTAGGCGAGTACTAGTTGGTGACAATCGTGCTGTTTTCCTATTACAACAGATAGCACTGAATAAGTTGCGTTGACTTGGGCACGTGCTACGTACGCCTAGTCACTGCTTACCTAGGTGGGCCTTGTTTAGTCTGCCAGGTGTTGAATAGATCGAGATTGACCTAGGTTGACTCTGCAGCGGGAAATGAAGTCAATGGCGACCAAACTGGGTGCCGTTGGTCCGTCTCGTCTTCCGGGCTGGAGTCCACGTGACTCACCTTGTGCTTGGCTCCCGACTTTACAGGACATAACTCGCAGTAGACACTAGTGGTGCCTCTGCTGCCGTCTCCTAATCGGATTGCCTATCTAAATTGTGTTTGGTGCTGAGTTGTCTGCGGGGTAATGGCTGACGCGTGGCAGTGAAAGCCGTAAGGAATCTGTCTCGCAGATACCGCCTTATCTCATCATGATAGCCTGCTGTTGGCGACGGTATGTTGTGTACACAAGGTCTAGGCGCCTTGACTCTGAATGTTTACTTAGGGCATTATGGTTTTCATGTAAGTCTGTCTGCGCTCCCTCTTATTATTCTTTATTTCATACGTCATCATGGTTGTATGGCAGTGAAGCATTGGTTTATATGGGTGATGTACCGCTGTTGTTGATCGGTTGAATGTAACGGATACCCGCGGCTTTGGTAGGATTTAGCTGTAGCAGCAGTGAAAGCACTTTGGCCTCTGACACAGAGATTTCAGTCAATAAAGAGTTAGCGGGAACTTTCTGCTCGAAATCGATAGTCGTTATAGGTGACTATGACAAACGTCCTCGCGTACTGTTCGCCGCGTAGACAGGCCTTGTTGTATTCAGTGCGCAGAGCAATCTCACTTGGTCCGTACGACAACTGGAACGATGAATTAGCAATCCCGTCTTCTAACATAGGCGAAAAAGAACTTTGGGTTGAATGAAGCCGTTTGTTAGTTCATTTCATAACGAAGCGCAGCGTCCTTTAGATGCTGCTTACATGTGTTCCGTGCTGTTCGATTACACCGTAAGGCACCGTCTGATTGAGTCAAAATGTAGCTGGACTACCACCTGGACCGTCTGCTCAACTGTTGACGCGCAGTTACAGCAAACCAGGGTGGTCTGGCGTTTTCTTCCCCACTGAAAGCGGAATGTGGGGAAGCGACAAATCAGAGAAAATGTTATAAACTTCTCTCAAGCCATCTGGTTATCGTCTGATGCTAAAACGGTACATGGCAACAGGGTAGCACTGTATCCTATTGAACGAAAATTTTCGGGCCACTAGCTGCGCGTTTCGCTTGGGCTCTACTAAGGCAACAGTCGAATGAGACGCAGGCGTGGTCACTACCTCCAAGTGGATGACCGTATACGTTACTGACGAATTTTATTGACTGCAAAAATAAGCTCAAATATGGAAGAGGATTGCCCCTCTATGAACTGATGTAGGGGCTGCAACCTCAGCTCCACTAGTTTTGCGACTAGGCCTACGATCGCAGTCTTGCAAGAGAGGTTGCGCCATTCTATCACCAAAAAGTTAGTTTTACATCGCCCAGCACCGGTTGGAATGATTGCAAATGAAATCAATAAGACCACAGACTAATTTTTGCGCTAAGGATGCAAGCGGCTGCCTTACCTATGCTAGCAAATGCTTTAAGAATGCAGTCAGTTTAGAAATGTTATAAACGTTTTGACTTCGAGAGTGCAACAAATGGAGCCTGAGTGCGTTTACCAATTGTCGTGATAAAACTAGAAGAGCACAAAGTAGGAAAGGACGAAGACGAATTTTGTGAGTCAATTGTGGATAAGACTAACAAACATTGGAACATTGTATTTAATGGGAATGAAAGCTCAAGCTTTACATGACCCATAGGGTAACGAGTTCGGGTCGGGTCTAATGAAAGACCAAGCAACCTTATAGCGGGTTGGACTCGCGTGTTAGCCGTATCTCCATCGGGCTTATGTGGCATTTAAACAGAATGCACGCCGGCTCAAAGCGAGACATCCCACCACGCCCTCCGAAACGGCTTTGGAAAGGAAGAAAAAAAGAAAGAAATTCCATCCAGTAGATTGCAGTTAAATTAGGGAATATGGCGGTGTAACTCGGCCAGATGGCAGTCCAAGCGGGTCTTAAAGTCCGCCACAGTGGGTGCCAAGACTAAATCGGCAGGCAGAGCATTCCACTGTCGGCAGATTCGCAAAGCGAAGTAGTGTCGTCTGCAGTTCAGCCGACTATGCTGGTGTGTGAGCCTCAGTGGGTGGCCACGTAGGTGGGAGCCCGATTAGTGCAGTGTGAGTAGGTGGCGACAGGAATGTTTAGGGTTGGATAAGATCATGAATACGAGGATCAGGTCGCCCCGTAGACGTCGGTACTTAAGCGAGTAGAGGCCCAGGCACTGAAGTCGTTGTGGATAATCTAGGTGCTTGAGACCACGGACCAGTTTGGTTGCTCGACGTTGTGGGGCTTCGAGTATGCGTTGGTCCTTCAACAACCAAGGGCTCCAAGCCTGAATAGCGAACTCCAAGTGGGGTCGAAGAAAGGCGTTGAGGAGGAGCCGGAAAATGCTGGGGCCAATTTGACCGAAGGCTCGTTTCAGCAATCCCACCATGCGGTTAGCAGCAGCAGCTGCTTTCCGGCAGGAAGCGGATATGGAAAGACTCGTCTGGGTAATGATACCCAAGTCTCTTTCGGCTGAAGAGATTTGGAGGATAGACGCTCCCAGGTAATATACAGGAGAAAAAGCGGAAGGGCGGGTAGAAAGGACGCCACATTTCGAAACGTTAAATGGAAGGTTATTTTCTATGGACCATTGATGTAGACGGTCGAGGTCCGTCTGAAGTGCGTGGGCATCGTCCGGAAGGTTAACGGTGCGCCACAGCTTCGCGTCATCCGCGTATAGTAGCAGCGAAGACTCCACTTGCGGTGTGACGTTGTCAATGAAGGCTAGGAAGAGGTGCGGTCCGAGAACAGACCCTTGTGGAACTCCGCTTGTGGCAAGGATGCGGGGAGACAACGCTCCGTCGACGCGTACTTGGAAGGTACGGTTTTGGAGGTAGTTCCGGATCCAGTCCATCAGAGAAGTACAAGCAAATTAACCAGACTATGCACGATGGTTGTCTGTCACGAAAGGTGCAGGCAGCTGAAGACCTTCATACAAATCTGAAGAGATGCCACGACAAATGATATGCAACCAGTGGTCGCAGAAAGAACATTAAACCACCTTTCAACGGGATGTGACACCATTTGTACCTTAGCACCTAAACACTTGGACAATACGATGATCGATGGACAAGCAGATTCCACGCCCACTCAGCACCAGTGCCCGATTAAGGCCCGTTGGATGTCCGATGGGCGCCCGTTGGGTGACCGATCGAGCGCCCGATGGGCGCCCGGGTGGCAAAAGATTGTGTTACTCATCGGGCGTTCGCGGAGAAAACTAACGTGGCGCCTCCCTTGGCACGCTCACATTTCCACGATTTCCAGCCGTAAAGGGTGAAGCCTAGCCGCATTATGCTCCCTTCCCATACCACTGCAAGCACGTTAATGCGATCGCACACATTGCATGCCATGAACACAACACAGTTCGCGAAAAAATAGTGTAATATGGATCTAATAATTTACAAAGCGGTACCTTGCAGTGATAACCGTTCTGTTTCCTTTCGTGTCCAGGATTCACGTTCTTTTATTCTTTGTATCCAGCGTCGTAACTTGTCAATGATATCAGGCTCTGTGCATCCTGGTATGTTTTTTCTCATAATGGAATCTGGTGAAGACATTAATGTTGTTTAAAAGGTAACATAACAAGGACCGCTCGCGCGAATGGTGTGTTCGCTATTTTATACTTCTCATGCACACCACGCCAGTTCACATGTCTAACCAAGTTGTTAGTCATGTAAGTAAGCATGGCGTTCCGCGCACTTTCTGAGATTGTCCGGCCGCTTACGTTGGATAAATAGTGCACCTACGAATAAGTGAAATTCCATGAGACTTAGCAAGCTGTTCACGAACTCAGCGTTCTCCAGTGCATTATTTAAAGATGACGGTTGCGCGATTTTGTCCATTGGCAATGGAAATGGGCATGCGTTGCTGGAACTTGGAGCCTGAAGTGCATGCAGCGCGTTCAAGAACAACTCTACAGCAGTCATTCGTTCGCGCAGTTTCATCCCTTCGCGATTTACGTTCGCAATGTGGCTGAAAGTAAATGTTTCGGAGACGCTGTAAACCAACCTTTCATTTCCAACAGCAGTGCGCTGTCACAGGATGTTCCGCTAACAGGCAAACGCTGAGAAACGGCTTGGTGCATCGGACTAAGAGTGTAAAAACAAATGCACCGTTTACCTGAATGTATGGGGATAGGCTAATAGATGTCCATTTTCTTTATCAGAAACGTCGCCTACTTCCTCCTCCAAATACAGCTTTGGTGGTGGAGGTGATAAATCCAAGTTCACGATTTTAACAGTACCCCGCGTTGCGGGTGGCGGTGACTCACAGTCGGGAAAGATTTTTACAGTGCTGGGATAGTATACTACCTAGCTACAACATACATTTTTCGCTTCCCCATCGGAGCATTGAAATCGTTGCGTCGCTAAATGGTAATTCGGCTGACGTTAGCAAGCTCTGTTCCAAATTTTTAGCTTCAAGGTAATCATCTAAAAAATGTACAAATAAATCGTTCTGTAGCCTTACCTGTACAACTGTGTATTCGTACTTTGTACGTCACAGCGGACGCAGGTGGTGGCAGGCTGTGCAGCAGGAAATCTTGTAACTGTTTTGATGATAACCGTACCCACAGAACTTCTCCATTATTAATCATCCAGGATGACAGAACCAATGCAACCGAAGAATCTTGAAATTCGACCACGCGTTACATCTAAAAAATGTGCTTAGCGCGCAGCATTTCCGCAAGCTTTTTAGAAGAGATGAATGTGTTCGGTTGGAAAAATTTTATTTGCGATGTCAGGTGCAGCAGCATACGCAGTGTATTCCAGCGTGTTGAAAAAGTTACTGTAACGGCGCAACGCCGTTACGGTAGTACAACGATTTTGCGCACCCAGCTTTGAAGTATAAAACGGGCTGTTAACTGAAGCAAATAAATACTAAATTAAGACAGCTTACCTACATCAAATGTTTCTTGATATCCTTGTGCCGCTAGCTGTGAACGATGGGATAAAATACAACGTACTCATCGCAAGGCAATCTCAGACATTTGCAGCCGATTTCACTCAACCGAATCCATGTCGGTGGAGCTAAGGAATCCCAACATTTAAAAATACGTAGGTCCGTGGACGGCAAACATTTTAGGAACAGCGACGTAGTCTGTGTGAAATGCTGCACACATAACTCATTAGCACGCTGGCCCAGCACTAACGAAGGTCTTCCACGTGCGATGCCAGCATTATCTGGATGTGCATTAGTAATCAACGCACCGAAATGTAAGCAACCGGTTTGCCTCCGACCACGACGCACAACTACGGTGGATCCAGTGTCGTCCAAACAACAGCCAT
>OX104063.1:167248059-167286144 GCA_944474145.2 Dicrocoelium dendriticum | reverse complement strand
AGTCCATACACTGATTACGAGTTTCAAACCATTCTTTGTTTTGGCTGCTTTTGGCGTAACATACCATCTGCTTTGCTCTCATCGTCCAGTATGAATTTTTAATGAGCCGCAGCTCTCAGGTCAGTCACTGGCGGTGTTTGAGAACCTTACTTTTTTTACCCAATTCGCTGGGGTCTGTCACATGTGCAGCAAATGCTTTATTCTTCTCCGACCCCATGTGCAAATCGTCGCCTTGTTTTCATCAAACCATGCAGGCAGCTTGCATTTTGCGCGCCCGGTGAGGTCCTAGTCCGCAGCTGCCACCCTGTTGCAAATGTGGTTCTCCAGCTAGCCCAGTGTGACCATGCATTCCGCCTCACACAGGCGTGCAGCCATCGCCTCTCCAGCTCGATAGTGCCTCCACGATACCGAAAGGGAGGATGTTAACTCTACGCCTTTGACTAGCGTCAGGCAGACTGTAGGTACTTTTCCGCACGTAGGTGTAACATTTGGTCCACATCAAGTTGTGGGCAGTGCCATGCACATTTTCTATCAGTATAGTATCATGCACACCCCAAGCATATCACGCTGATGAATGACGGTATAGTCGAGCAGGTGAGCGTGACTACTCCGTGGTTCCGTCCAGTTTGCAAAATTACTCGTACTCATTGCAAAACTATTGTTTGTGATCATCAGGCCGCAAGTGACACAAACATATATATATATATATATATATATATATATATATATATATATATATTCCTGACGTTCTGTGACACCGTAAGTATCCCCTAGTAACTAGTAGGTTTAATCCAAATGCTGCTGCTAGCCACCGATACACACTCTGCTAGCGCCATTTTCTGTCGTTCGTCTAATATTCGTCACCTCAGTCTAGCTTCTATGAGCCATGGTAGGTTCCATGCAGCTGCGCACATTCGAAACTTGATTGGAGCCCATTTTCTTCGTCTCCATACGTTATTCCCGTAGACTTTCTGCATAGCATACGTTTGCTCTTTTATTTCTAAATTTGTGGCGGTAGGTATCCAATAGTAACTAGAAACCGGCATCAAAATGCCATTGCTGGTCACTGATACTCTCCCTCCCAACAGTATGGTGGGTTTTCGCCTGGCAAGCGTTCCGCCTATAAACAGCCACAAATGTCTGTTTAACAATACTGCGACGTGACGGATGTGACTCGCCACTGAATAAGGTGACTGCCCACAACTACATACTGGCAAGTCGACTAGACTGATATTTCAACGCTTCCCGACACATGCAAGTATATGATACTCTCCGTCAATATGCACCGTTTCATTGCACTTTTAGTGCCTTGACTGTTTCAACTACACACGATTGAACCCGAAGATCGTCGTGATACACAACTGCTTTTAAACCTTGATCATGCCTGATTCGGTGTGTCTCTATAAATTTGAGAATAACCTATTTATTTATTTATTTATTAGCTCTCGTTCGCCTTATATTCCTCACTTTGTTTTAGCAGCAGCTAACCGTCGTAGGCACCATGCATCTCTGCGCATATCCGTAGCTTCCTAGGAGACATGCACTATCTCACTAACCCTTTATTCTCTCGAACCGTCTGCATCACATACGTTTGAGGTTTTTGACTGTATGTATCGACTAGTAGCTGCAGCCTTACTCCAAATACCATTGTTGCCCACTAACACTCTCTCCCAGCGCCATTATCTGTCGTTCGTCTTCCAACCGTCATCTCTTTTTGGGCAGCAGCTAGTCAGCGTAAGCTTCGTGCACCTCTGCGCACATCCGGATCTTACTAGAAGCCATGTTCTATCGCTCCAAGCTTTATTCTCTAAGACGGTCTGCATCATAAGCTTTCGCTGTTTGTTTACTTATTCTGTGACATTGTAGGAATACGTTGGTATCTAGGGGGCTTAATCCAGATGCCTATTTTGACCACAGATACTTTTTCTAACGCCATTAGCAGTCCCTTTTCTTATCTTTGCCACCGCTATTAAGCTGCAGCTTGTCATCGTAGGATTCAAGCATCTCTGCGCTGAAAGCCACTCCTTACCTCTCCAAGTATCAAGCTCTTTGACTTTTACAACACACACCTCTGTTTGTTTTATTACTGTGTTTTCTGACAATGTAGGTATTCACCATTAAACAAACGTCTGTATTTAATGGCTAACTTTTTCAAAGGCACTCTTTTTGCGCCGTCATATTTAGTTCGAATTACCTTTGGCACCACTTTTTAGAAGCATGGTAGACTCCATGCACTTCTGCGCATATCCGGATTTTGCTATGAGCCACTTATTATCTTCTTAATCTTTATTCACTTGTAAGGTTTGTAGCACCCTTTTACGCCGATTTGTTGACTTTCTCTGTGAAAATATGTGCATGCACTGGTGACCGAAACTATTAAGAGAGGGATTACAATTGAGCACTGATTATCCCTTTACTGACCCGTTTATTACTATTACCGCCAGGGGATTCTCCATGCCCAACTTTGCTTTTACCTTTTATTCGTGTTACCTTGAAACCTCGGTATAGCTATTGCAATTCGGCTTACGCTTCTCGCATACCTGCGCATATCCGGAGCTTGCTAGTAACCTCTCCTTGTCTCTCTAAGTAAATGCTCATGGAATGCTGCAATAGCTACCTTCGATGATTTGGTAACTTATTTTGCGGCACTGTAGGTTGCTAACAATAACCAGCATGCTTAATCTAAATGAAATATTTTGGCCAATGTAACCCGGTGCATTAGCGCCTTATCTCGTCCATTCGGCCATCGCCATCTAGTCGCTTGTTCATATCCACTTCATCTTACCCGGATGCTATTAGGCTACGCTCTCTATCCACATATACCCATGTACGCAATAGTTATTCTGTGGCTTTCGGTAATCCTCATCCCCTAACGTATATATAAACTAGACATATTGTCACTGTACCTTCTGGTATACGACTGCAACCAATCGAGCTTACATAGCCACCTCCTTGTCTCCCGTGGACGCTCTGCATCTTCATCCTCATTATACACGTTAGCTAGAGGAGGAAACACCTCAGCCACTCTGCCGCAATAAATAAGAAAAAATAAACTTAACATTTTTATGCCGAGCTACGCGCAACGGATGGGCATCTTGCCGGTAAGCTACCAGCCGGCTACTAGGCAACAAGAAAACTTATGCCGTAAAATTATATTTTGCTACGAAATGAGGAAGCGGTATGAGGGAGGCTAAAGGGATGGAATGGGACAAAGAAACACACAACAGGAATGCCGGTGTGGTCTGCTCCTTTCCACGTCAACAACCGTATCCCGCCAAACGTTTTCATCGTCTTTCGGCCTCAACCAGGGAGCCGAGGCGCTCCAACTGATGCCAGCTTCGAAGTGATGGCCTTCATTCCTCTCAACCATGTTATTGCTTAGCCAGCTCTCCTCTTCTTCCATCCACACCACCGGCTCATAAACAACGCACATCACGAGAGGCTGTGGGTTGGCCTGCGCAACACGTGGCTCAGCCACCGGAGCCTAGAGCGTGAAACGACGGTGCTGAGCAATTCAGTTCCTTTTCCTGTGCCGTAAACGAGGCGTCGAACAGGCTCGTTGATCACGCGGTGTTCTCACCAGATATAAACCAATTTGCGAATGCACCGATGGTCTAACCTAACTAAACTCTTTATGTCCGCTGACCTAAGGTGCCAGTTTTCGCAACCGTACAGTAAGTTCGAACGCACTGCTGCACTGTACACTATAATCTTCGGGACCAGAATGACTTTGCACCGCCGCCGTAAGTGACGGAGACTAGAAAAAGCACTTCAAGGTTTTGTTATACAATTCGCGTTCTCAGCTTCAATCCTAATGTCGCTGATACAAGTTCCCAAGTAGTTGAATTTTTGAACGACTTATATTAGCTCCCTAACATGGCTCAGCGCAGTAGGCGCTCCCTGCCAGGCTGGGAGGAGAGCTTTGCAATTAGGATGTGCAAAGAAAAGCTCGAAGCGCCTGACAGCCAGCCCTAATCTGTTCAGTGCAGCACGGCACACCTAGGAGCTGTCACAGATGCGGGTAATGTAGTCTGCCTACTCCAAGTCAAGAATTCCTTCACCTGGGAGTGAGCCCACACCTTCTAAGTTGTGCGCTGTAAATACAATACCCATGGTTTCGTAAATAGCGAAATTGAAGAGGAAAGTTGACAACGGGCAGCCTTGTCTGATACCGCTGGAGATTTTGCAGGTCGGCGCGAGCTTGACGTAAGCACTCACCCTGCCCTTGCTACGCGAGTATAATGCTCGGATAATATTTACATAGTTCTCTGGCGCTCCTTTCCTAAATAGACAGTTCCAAAGGGCTCATCGATCAACCAAATCGAAGGCACCTCTGAAGTCGGGAAACGCGACTACGGTGGGCCACCATTATGTGTGACGGTGTTCCAACAACTGAGGCAAAGTGAATAGGTGGTCCATGCAGCCACCAACCGGACGAAACCCAGGTTGCTCCTCACGAATCTGGCTTGCACGAGTGCCATTCCGTCTGTGAATGATTACAGAGCCAAGTAATTTGGAGGTGATGGGGAGCAGACTGATTCCTCTATGGTTGCCGCATTCCGAGGGCGAGCCTCCTTTGAAAATAGAAACAATAACGAAGCGGCTCCAATCGGTTGGGACCGTCATCTGCTCCCACAGTTTCACCAGTAATTCAGGTCAAACATCTACATAAGCAGGTCCCCCAATTTGAAGAGAGCTAGAGGAAGGGCTTCTAGTCCCGCGGGTTTGTTCATCTTCAACAGCAGGATCTTGCGCTTATCTTCAGAGCGAGAGGGAAGGTCCAAAAGGAAAGCCCAAGGCGCAGGGCGATCAAGTGCCAGCGAAGAATCGAAAAATTCCGGCCGATTAAATTGCTTTTCAAAATGCTCAGCCCAACGCTGTAAACATTTTGTCAAGTTGTGTATAATCTATCCACTCTGGTCACAAATTGTATAACTAACGCTAGGTCTCCTGCCGCTTGCTTCCATAGCAGAAGGAATAAGTTTTGATGGTTACCAAAGGCAGCGGCTACTTCCATCTCTAACGCACGAAGAAACCATCATGATTCGCTCTCTCCCTTCAGGCTAGCACGGAGTTTTACCCGGAGCTTTTTGCGGGTCTCATTGTGTTCGCTTCCAGCCGGACTATGCCGGCGAGCATCGATAAGTTCCAGAGATTGGAAAGAGAAGTAAGGTCCACGTTGGCGGTTAAACTCAGCACATGAAGATTTACCGGCTTCTAGTAAGGTATGGTGAACATCCGACCAGTGACCATCAATTATCTCCATTGAGCGCTTACTCAACTCGCATGTCAGCGTACTTTGGCAGGCATTCAGGACAGCTGGCTTTGTCGGTTGGCTGGTGTCATTGCGCTCACAGGGTCGTTCTGGGCGTCCACCAAAAAGCCTCCGCATGTCCGTCCATAAAAGCGACTTGCAGTTTTAGCTGATACCCTAGCCGTAACAGCGATAAGCTTAAAACAATTGTTTTGCCACAAAACAATTTTCTTCATCAATGTTATCATTGTTACCATTATTTACACATTGCAGCATCTTTAATAATTCAGGTACATCATGTTAGTAAGGTTTACTGGCAGAATTGCTCAGACTTCCTTTTTTTCATTTAGTTATTTAAAGAACGGAAAGATTAATAGCGAAGGCTCTCTACGGAGGACCTGCTTGCAAACCATCCGTTCCATGGTTCAACCACTGGACATGGACAAGTAAGCATACAAAAGACACTGATACCTTCAAATCCTTCCTAACGTGTCGACGGCTCTCGTTTCACTCCAACGAACGTTGAACATCCTCAACTGTATCACTGTGCTAAACCATCCACGGTGGCTCCTGACTAAACCGCTCTCTCAGCCAACGAGTAATTGAATGCAGTGTGACTGCAAATGGTTACAAGATAAACTGATCCGAATGCTGCATTGCTAGTGAGAGCTGGCTCAGCTTACATTTAACGGCCGTTTTCCAGGACGGGGTGGGTTTTCGCCAGGCAACCGTTTTGCTTACAAAAAGCAACAGATAATACTGCGGCGTCCCGGATTTGACTAGCCACCGAATAAAGTCACTGCCAGTTGCATCACACTGGCAAGTCTCCCTACGTCACACACCACAACTTGAATGCTTAGGCTCGTAACCGTTTATCTACTTCTGGTTATCATCTTCAGTCCTTCATTATCAACACCGATTACTATCCTGCTTCTCCAGAAATGAATTTACATCCAAGTTCCTTCGTGTACTCAATCCTGAACTTGGCAAAACCTCAATGCTTGTCCAATTTTGCTCATGCTTGGATTAGCGTCGGTCGAAACATGCGGGAAAACATTTTATTTATTTCCTTATTTATATATATGACTGACAAATCCTTTTAAAGGCCGAAATACCGCAAGAGCGAGGAACAGGTCATTTCTATTATTTAAGTTGAATTTTTGCGCCACAGCTTGGTAGAAAGCCACTCAAATCTGGGCGACTTCCAAGCTGAGGAGTTCACCGGCGGGATTAAACTTGTCTTAGCAGGCGAAACGTCCCGTCAAGTGAAAGCCTTAGTGCCGAAGACCAGTAGAAAGAACGAAATGAGGGAGGGATTTTGGGAGTTTAACTTCTGTAAGTCGACCGTCAGCTAAACCACGTGAGGCTGCTTATATACTTCCTTCAAGTTTAGCCTTATCTGGCCAGTGGCGTTCTAAGCTCGTGCTAACCACGCGCTGGAGTCCACTGAGCCATCCCCCAAGTGCGATACGATCACGATGTCGAGGTTTACAGAGTTTAACTGATAGACCTCTCGAAACTGGTAAAGACTCGGTAAAAAGAGGCAAATAACTTGTCTTGGGACACACTATTGTAGACGAAACCTGTCCAGGTGTGCTCTTGTCCCGCCTAAACAGGCTACAATGTTTGAAGGTAAGTGTCCGTCCAGACTTGGGCCCAATAGACAGGGAACGGCTCATTTCTGCCATCATTGAGCTAAATAGACGTACTGGCGAAGAGGAAACGAATTTCCGTATCCTACGTTTGCGGGTGGTTTCCAAGAATCTGCGAATCCGGAAAACAGGTTGCCCACACGTTAAGCACGACCGGCGGCTACTGCTGCGGTCCTCGATCAGCCTACACGGACTTTGCAGTGTTATGAGCAAGCTCGATGGTTATGCTGCTTCGTTGTGTGCGTTGCCAGGCCTAGTGGGATTAGCGGAGGCATGACTGCATGCAGTGATATAGACCCAGGAACTAGAACTCAAGGGTTACTCGTGCCTCCAATGCGATAGACAAATCGTTGCCCGCGGTGGTGCCTTGCTCTATATCCGGTCTTCCCTGCGTAGGCGACTTGTGTGCACCTACCAATTTGACCACGGTTTGCGTGAGCCACCGTGATGCTCCATCCACCTCAAGCACAACGAACTAATTGTGGGAGCAGTCTATTGCGGCATCCTGAGTCGTTTGGATTTGCTGCCCAACTTTTGAACCCACACGAATCGTCCACACTTTCTCTTTATGAGCGTATTTAACTGTCTTTGAATACGATGGCCTAAAGTGCTTTTGATGCCTGGACGTGGTGAGGTTGAAGCAATGTTCATGAATTTTGTACTTGAAACTGGTGCATCGCAACACATGCTAGACAACAAACATAAGAACACGCTCAACCCGCCCTACGTGACCTGATATTAGCGAGCTACGAACAGCAGGTGCGAGACTTTCGGATCCAGAAGCCCCTGGCTACAATTGACCACTAGGTTCTCACGGCTTGTCTAGAATTGCCGTTGTCGTATTCAAGTCCGCTGGAATCAGATTACCACTGGTGGAAAACGGACAACGACGGTCTAGCTCGAGCTGATAGATAACCGGATTAATCTGTCACAAACTACAGCTGTAGAGGACTGTTAGGCATTTACAAAAAGGAGATTGACATTATCGTGTTCCCAATTTGTGCCATTGAAGTGTCGGAAGATTGAACCGATTAAACGTCGCTAGTTTGACAAGAAGTATAAAAATCTATCGCGGAAGTGACGCCAAATGTGGGACAGATTCCCTCTCTCTCGCTCTGCCAAAGACTACGTAGGTTAGACACGGCTGCGGAACCTCTACAAAGTGCAAAAGTAATAAGCGCCGGAATTGCCAAGAGCAGCTCGCAATCGCCGCCAAGGCCTTTCTAAAGAGGATTTTGCTTACGTAAATCGACACTTGAAGCCGGCAAGTTATTGGCCAGCGCTGCATGACCCGGACGGACAGCCCCTAAACGCCAGCACACAGCTTGCTTCCGCCATAACGAGGCAGTACGCTTCTGTATTTGCAAATGACTATGTACCTGTCCCGAGTTCGTAATGAACGGCTTTTACCAAGCTCGACAGTCTAGAACGTGGTGTTGCAAAGTATGTCAACTGCTCGCCTGGTTTGACGCCACCAAACCTGCCGTACCTGGTGAGCTTCACCAACCGATTCTCAACTCACTTCAGTCATCAGCTCTCCTGTCAGGACTGATCTTTTCAAAAGATTGCTCTCCGATGGTACGTTACCGGTTAAGTGGAAATAATTAGTGGTGAAACCTATACCGAAAGGTGGTGACCCAAGGAAAGTGGACACATACAGGACAATTATGGATGATGGTAGAAAGTGGAAGTCACGATTAAAATTCACACAATAATGTGCCTCGATGAAGAATCGAATCCCCGCCCAACGAATTTCCGGTCTGCTGCTCTACCACTGAGCTACCAAGGGCTGACGATTAGGTGCGCAATTTTTAATACATGACTGCTGCTTGGTAAGCGAAGTGTTGCCAATGAGCGCACAGTAACTGTCCTGGTGTTGCAGATTGGCTCACTCACCCGTCACTGCCCAATGGACCGAAGTATCTGTCCTTCGGATGTCCAAAGGGCGATAGTAGACAAGTTGTGGACATCCGAAGGACAGATACTTCGGTCCGTTGGGAATTGACGGGTAAGTGAGACAACCTGCAACACCAGGACAGATACTGTGAGTGCATTGGCAATACGTCGCGCACCAAGCAGCAGTCAGGTATTAAAAATTGCGTACCTCATCGTCAGCCCACGCTAGCTCAGTGGTAGAGTACCGGACCGGAAATACAGGACAATTTGCCTAACACATGTTTTAACAAAGGTTGCTGAGAAAATCGTAAAAATGGATTATTGTAGTGGCTACCGGTAAAAGCGGTCCATTCTCTTGCACAGCACAGTTTGATTCAACGCCACTCATGCATTACAAACTAGCTCGAGAAGAGGCATGATTCGTTGAAGGCAGTAACCAAGGGAAAGTCTGTCTAAGTGTTATTCAGCAATTTCATTAAAGTGCTTGACTAGGCCAGCCATGCGGTACTTTTTTACATACGCAAGGTGAGCAGTGTTTGTGGCTAACTGCACTAGTTGATCCGCAACCTTTTGTTGAAGGAAAGTGGTGGGTACAGGTCAATGCCCATCTAACTGACTGGTATCCCTCTAAAGTGGCTTTGTCTCAAGGCACAGTTCTGGGGCCCACTCGGTTCCTGTCCCACTAAGTGAGCTACCACAGCTTCTCCGGTCACTGTGTGCCTTGTTTTTGGGCAAGGAAAATATTTGGAGACATCGATGCGCCTGACGACTGTAGCGTACTTCAGCAAGACCTAACTGCAGAAGTTCATGTACCGATAAACCCAGCGATGTCCGTATTTATGCGCCTGAGGAATGGTGCTGACGGTCGAATCTATATACTTGACGGACAACTGCTATAACCTACATTTTCTTTGAAGGACCTAGGTGTACTCTTGCATTACGATTTGAAGTCAGTGGACAAGCCAAACAGGCTTTACCGTAACGGACTGCACATGCTTTAAGCGTTTAAACGTAGCTTCGGCACACGATCTGAAGAGGTTGCCACGGGCTTCTTCTCTCCCAGCATTAGGCTAATACTAGCGTACGGTTTGCCCACCTGTTTTCCGATTACCTGAGGCAAACCACAAAAGGTCGAACAAGTCCAACACATTGCTGCTAGGTTTATCCTGAGTTTACTTTTCTTCGGGTGTGAAGACAGGTGCGAGAAACTAGGACTCTACACCTCGTTCTACCGTCGGGTACGAATCGACCCAATTATGACTTATCGTATTCTACTTCTCGGTAACTTCGCCTTGCGGAGGGCAAGGTTGCAGTTAGCATGGTCATGAATTACACGCAGAAAGGGATGCAAACTTGTGAGGCCGGGTGTGAAGCGAGTTCCTTACCTGCTGTGATTCGCACGGAGAGTGGTAACTACTTGGAGCAGTTTGCCTGAACAGGTGATGGAGGCAAGGTCTGTTCAGCCGTATCAAAGCGTTGTTAGCTTTATATTTTACTACTATGCGACTCAGAGAAAGATTGTATACCTGCGCCAACATCTCACATTTGTTAGTCCTGCAGTACCGTAAAGCAGCTATTTTAAAGGTTACATGAGAACGATAACGATATTCACGCGAACAATTTTTGTAACGTTTTTCACTATATTTCGAAAGGCTTGTACAGAAATCACTTCTACTCGCTCTATATCAATATATTCATTATTTTAAGCAATCCAGCTTTCGGTACACCATTAATGCCCCAGCGTTAAGTACAGGGCGTCCCCTAAGAAACGTTGGGACAGTATTGCACTTGAGAAACAATAAAGCATAAACTTACGTGCACTTACTCAGGTCTTCCCGAAAGCCTGTTGCATTTTTCTTTCATAGTCGCTTAATGGTTATAGTTTTAGGAGATGCCGACTCGTGCATTTGCACACTTGCGCAAACCAAATTAATCAAAACATATAGTAGCTGGAAACACCCGATTTAGTTCAGACCCGGAAGCTTAAACTTCTACTGGCTCGTGACGGAAAGCCTTCCTTATGCAAAGCAACGTCGGCGTACTGGTGCACACAGTCGTGGTAACAAAGCAATTTTAACTGGGTGCCTGATACACTGTTTGCCAGCTAACCGGTAAAGTTGATATCTAGCAACGCGACCTCCTCATTCTTCGTGAAATGACCGTGACGTCGGAGGCCACAACAAACCGCTAATGCGCCTGTGTTCCACTGAGGTTGATGTACTTTCTACAGTCTCTAAACTCGTCAGTAAGCTTGGCATGCATTCGCTTTGCTAAGGACTGTAGACATTTTTTGGCATCATGAACTGGTCTGAAAGGTAACTTAGAGCTGCAAGGAATTACTTTGCGCATACTTCCACGGCATTGCTGGCAAATATACTTGTTGGTTAGACGCAAACTTGCAAAAAGCCACTGGCCGCACTGTTAACATGCTTCTAGTGGTTTAACTTGAGAGAGTACTTTGCGATCAGTGGCTGGAAACGTGTTCCTGAGAAATTACTGGTCCGTGAAATCATTGGAATGCGTCTTTGCACTACCGACCATAGCTGTAGCATGTTTTAAGTTAATAACTCTCTGGACCTCTGCAGTAACACTTTGCAGGGTGACTTCTGGACCTTGTTCCAGCAGTCCGAATATACCGTTGCGGAGCTTTGCATCGCTGGGTGGTTGCAAATAGCCCACCCCCATCAGCCACACAACTTGGTTTTTAGTAAGTACGCTAGTGGTGAACTTGCTTCACTGCGGTATAAGTGCAATGGGACTGTCACTGTTGTAGGGTGCTATACAGGCGCTACTCTCAAGAGGCTTGCTGAGTACGGAAGCAAGAAGCACAATTAGATCTTCTGGATCAAAGGTGTATTGATAAAACTACGAAGGAGGGCGGGCAGGTGAGCAAAAGCAGGGTGCAGTACATGGCGTAATTAGGCAGAGGAGCAGATGATCGGTAGGTAACAGCACTTAAATAAATAGACGGTAGGAAGACATAAAACATAATAAATCTAATATCTCAAAATAATTAACGCTTGAATGATTTAAGTGTAACGCAGGTGCCTACCACTAGAAAGAGGAATAAGATAAAACTTTTACCGCGATGTCAGGGTGGGAGACCACTTGAGGACGAGATGGTTAAGTAGCAATTATAGTTGCCGCAAAGGGCATACAGGACGCGAAGGATTTCGGTGGGTCCAGACTCCTTGGTAATTTGTTAATTATTATTTGGGTGTGGACCGGTGTGCTTCAACAGTGGGCTTTGGTGTGTGCTGGTAGAAATGCAGTTATCTGTCTAATCCAATAAAAGCGCCAACTGGAAATTCCTCTGCTGCGGAACCGATAGCGCGTTTAAGCATTTTTACTTCCTCCAGCGCATTCTAGTCCACGGCGATAAGGAAGAACCGGACGTCATCTTTGGGAAAGGTTTCCTCAGAGCTCGCGGGCCAAGTAAGCCGTTATCGCACCGGTAGTAAAGTGTGGTGATCGCTTGCGGCCAAGACGCTGGGACCAGAGGCTTTACACCAACACGCCAGAAGGTTCCGGGGCATTTCAGGTTATTAGCATTCTGGAATGTGATACACAGGGAGCGTGGGCCGTGTCGGAAACGGACGGCGTGATGCAGTACAGGTAACGAAGCCTGCACACGAATTAAAAAGGTGTGCACAGTTACCGCGGTTTAAATGATTTTGTTATTTTTACCTTTTGCAAGGCGGTTGTGAAGGTGAAACACGGCAATGATATAACCTAGAGAGTCACTTATCTCAGGTGGTATAGCAATTGTTAACAAACTCCGGAAAGCTGAGCGGCCGTTTGACCTGTACGCCGCTTCGGTGCGCTGCCTTGGGATGGGGTTGGGTTGAAGGAGGATCTGGGATAACAAAGAAGTTTAGGATACCTGGTGCAGAAGATGCAGCTAGAGGTGAACTCACTAGAGCGTCTGTATTTCGTAATGTTGAAGGCCGGTCTTTGAAGTATGCAAACGAGATAATTGATAGACACCGTCCTTCTGGGTCTAAGCTGCTTTATGTTAGAGTACTCAGGAGTTGGTTGGAGAGCTATTTGAGGCCGGTGAAGGGTGGATGCATTGGGCGACTCACTGCATCTGTGTAGACAAAATGTTGAGTTCAGGTAGTGAGACCACTGTGCATTTGCTATTTCCTGATCTGCTCACGACAGAAAATAAAAGCAGCCCAAGCACTCCCTAAGAAAGCGGGCTGCGAATTTTGACGGTGGCATGCACGATGGCAAGGGTGTCGAGCAGACCTCTCCTGGCAGCTAAAGCGTCATGGTTTGAGCAGCGCTGCTGGTGCTCATTGCAGGCATTCAGCTGGAGATAAAAGCGTTCAACCAGGCCACCCGCCGCTTTGTTATATTCAGTCTTGTGGATACAGCAGTGGTCTAAGAAGTTGCAGAACTTGTCGATTCGCTTTTGTAAGGCGTTGCAATGTCGGTAGCGGTGGTGGATGGGCATCCGTAGTGGGACACCCAGCCATCCAATACTGGCAGACCGCAGACTCAGCAGTGCAGCCTGGTACAGGGAGGGCTTCAGCCCATTTGGTAAAGCAGTCGACACATGTCTGTAGGTATGCTGATCGGAGAGATAGAGGAAAGGGTTCTGCCAGGTCTAAGTAAACGTGTGTGAATCGCGCTTGGGGCATGTAAGCATTTGACAGGACTACGGGTCCATCGTTGTGCCTTCGTGCGCTGGTCGTAAAGACAATAGTGTGCCCAGTTACTAATATGCTTGTTTACGCTTGCCTGAAAAAACGCTCGGTGATCAGTTTTAAATATGTGGAAACCTCAAGATAAGCTTGCGCATGAAGAGAGTCGAAAAATGAGTCTCTGAAAGAGGCGGGCGCGGGTGAGCTTGGACAACTTGTGAAAGCGTCACAAAAGTTAGTTCCGTCCGTAGTTTGGAGAGAAACGGTTTGCACATGCAGTAAAGTGGACTTCGGTGTGGGTTTGAGGTCTTTGCCTTTCGCTTGCTCCGATGCCATGGCAGCGAGGTCGACAGCAAGCAAGGGGAGTGAAATGAGTTTGTCGCGACAGAGAGCTTCAGCTACGGGGTTAGCGACACCAGGGACGTGGCTTATGTTGAGAGTTAACTGCCTGACAAAACCTAGGTGTCTAGCTTTCCGTGATGTATTTACTAGAAAATAAGTTGAAGGAGAAAATATGAGGCTTGTGGTCAAGCAGACAGCGAAAGCCAGACATTCTGATGAGTGTTGGAATTGACGCAAGCCAGGTAAGGTGCAATCCATTCTGTACGAAACGTGCCGAGCTAATAATTCGCATTGGCCTACTAAAAGGTAAAACGGTGCTGTTGGCTAATTATCATTGGTTAGTCAGGCAGCTTTAGTCGACGTGCGATCATCCTTTTATCTGTTGCCTTACAAAGAGCAGGCTTCCACGACTACTGTGGACAGACACCCCTAACAGAGAATTTTCAACCGGCCTAAAAGCAGCACTTAATCTCCTTCAACATCTGTTGCCAATAACTAGGGACCATTTCGCTGGATGTAACGGTAGTAGAATTTATTCAATGGCTCAGCTCTCAGCTACTATTTTCTAGTGGTAGTCGATGTTGACACACGGCACCTTCATACGATTAACAGTCACTGTGATCTACTTCAGTACGATCGGGTACCATTTGGAGTGAACGCTGCTCGAGTCTCTTTTAGCCACTGATGTATACCATACTGACATACATATCATCGGCTAGTGCATATTCAGATAAGCTAATCGTCATATCATCAGACAAAACGTAACACAGATGTCACCACTTGCAAGTATTTGTACGCTTACGTGATGCTAGTATGACCCAGAGCCGATCTCTTACGGGCACAGCAGCTAGCCAGTCTAGAACTATACCTGTTTATTTATTTCCTTACTTATAAACGTAAAATCTTTTATGCCTTAACTGCAATAGAGACGAGCAAATAGCTAGTATTAAAATACATGCGCGTCCTAAAAGAAGAAACTGAGCTATACCTACCTGCTCTACAATCAATTATGAGTGTAGTGAGGTATTGCAGTGCATCTCCTCCTCTTTTGCGTCGACAGCGCGCCCCAATGGATGAGTTGTTGTGTAAAACTCGTTCCTGGTTTTGCTCATCCCAATAGGAAGAGGCGGTTATGCTCATTAAGAAAGCTATGGTATCTGAGCTTATGCTGACACAAAGCACATACTGTCATAACAGCAGATGCTACTGGCTATAGTATAAGAGTGGTGCTCTGCCAACGGTTACATAAAACACAATGTGTAAAATAACTAGATAGTTAAATAATTCATTTTCAATACTCCGTGGCACACCACCTTTGGCATGATATAGACTTTACCAGAGATGGTTCCGCAACAGGCAAGTTGCTTTGCATGGAATACCCTGTTCATACAAGTTACAGAGGCTGCCGTAATGGCGGATGCACTGGTCAAAAACGGAAGCTTTAATGACGCGGCGTAAATCGGTGCAAGGATTGTAATAATGTAATACATAGAGTGTAGACAGATGGTAGGAACAGGGAAGCGTCTTTTTAGTATATACGTCCAAAATATATAGAAATGATGTAAAAGGTCTCTCCGGTTACCTTGCCAGTGTGAGCTTTTGGGCAGGGACTTTATTCGGTGACAAGTCATATCCGCTACATCTCAATGTTGTTAAAAGGACATTTGTGAATTGCTAGGGGAAGGACGCTGGCCAGGCAAAACCCACCTCGTCCTTGAACACTGTCTACAATCCGTTTGCTCGGTAATGTGTAACTGGCAGTGCACCGCTATTCGCAGTCAGCTTAGCTCTAAATCTTTGCTCTGGCTAACCCAAGTGCCCAGTCCAGGTCAGCCATTCATCGTTGAAACCAGCCAGGATAGGAAATGTCCAGCAAAATTGGGAGAAGGTCTGTGCAGGCGAGTAAAGATTTCAACTTAATGGAAGTTGGCTTTCACGTTGAAATAAACTCGTCTTAGCATGAAGACTTAGGGTCCAGGTATCATCACTGGGCATATCAGGTGGAGGATGCAGTGGATCCTTTTGGCTAAATTAGTGCCATCCGGCGAAAATGTGACTCCTCATAAAAACGCAGGATCCACAGTAAGTTTGCACTAGCGCTTTTCACACCATCGGTGGAAAATCAATGTACTAGGGCCGAACCCCTGAGTTCTGGCTACGTAGATGCACAGCTTGTCCACCGAAGGAGAGCATAGTGCTTCCACAGGTGTTATTGTCAAGAGAAATTGTCCTCATCTCCAATGATGGCTCAATGATATGCCAACAGAAAGGCTCCAGGTGAGAAAAGTATTAAAATGTTCTTGCGGAAATACAAGGCGCCGAACCCAATTGTTCAAATACCAGTGAAAAGCAGCGTAGCTGTCCATGTTAAGTAGAATAATTGTGATAGAAGGAGCGGTTACCATGGTAAAACGATGGATCTATGTAAAAACAATTCCAGTGAGTACGTTGTGGCAGTGTGGTTGCGTGGCGAGGTAAACCAATTTGTTTATATCCCTTGCTTGCGGCATCTCTCCAAACTGCAAACAGGATGATCCATTCTGAAGGTAATTTGGTTCATAAGAATGCTGATTTGCTCTTGAGATCCCGGAGATCCCATTAATTGTTTCAAATCAACTGGCAGTTGAGGATGGATCAGTCTTTGCTATATGGTGAATCGTCATGCGCCGGCCGCCGTATCTATGAAAACCTCAGGAACAACAAGCAAGATGGGTTATTCACGCATCACTAGCTTTAACAAAGTCGGAAAGAAATTACTTACATAAAAAATGTTTTTTTTGTCAGAAAGTTTAATCGGAGTTTGTTGGGTGATAATTCCTATTGGTGTCTGCTCATTTACTAAAAATAGCTATTTCCGGTTCAAAGAAGGGCATAGCAATGTACACGGCGAACCGCCTCCAAGGTTGAGCGACATTGGTGTTTACAGTAACACAGGTGCCCACGGCAGATTTCAACTACGCCGATGCTCTGTACTGAGATATCTCAAAATATCCGCACATAGCTGCCGACTAAGTGCTTATGTCAGTTGTTCGTGAATGGAACGTGTAACAACTTTTGTGTAATTTAGTCAAAGCTCTGCCGATCACTACTGTGAACATGCGGGAGCACACAAACTCTACCGCTACTAGCAAAACGTAATCCGCTTTTTAAACACCGTGTGCAAAAAGCATTCCTAAAACACACCTTCACAAATTTTATTGTCGAATTGACTGGTTAGCACTCTTTATTGTTTGTACCATATTCGCTGAACGTCTATTTGTTCCGAAGCCCTTGCAAGTAGTGGTATTACGATAGTTGCAACTATATTACCCAGGATCATCACGGATAGAAGCTCTAATCAGAAGTAATTGTTATTAGACTCACATGGTCAATGCTAACTATGATTGTGTCGCCATACGTAAACATTGTGCCGCAAAGGCGAAGCTTCTGTGCAGAAGCATTTAAGAATGGGGGAATTCAGGTTGATTGTGATTCTCCAGGGTTAGTATTTGGGTTAATGTGTACGCCACGTGGCCAGACGTATACTTGGTTAACACCACCACGACAGTGGCCCCATTGCGGAACCAACAACAGTTACGTGCGCAATTCGGTTCATCAAAGACATTAGTTCCTCCTATCGGTATACAAAAGTTCCCCATGAATATAGGGTATTCGCCAGCGTAATAGCGTCAAACATTGCCGATCGAGTCCGGGGCATCCTCGATCCAAACAGGAAGCTGAAAAGTTTGTGGATACTTCCAAACGATCACTTTTGAAACTGCGGGGAGGACCGACGAACATCACACAGATGTTCTTGTTAATTTACCGGTTTACACCTGCCCCAAGCCAGTGTCATGTTTGGGTGTGAGATATGTCTTCCATTTGAAGCAATACGCCGTAAGGCTACGCAACAGCCACGCACATCAGGTGCAAGCAACGCTTTCTAGCAATATAACCAGCGCACGCCTTGGATACGAAGTCTAGCCACCTAGCCTGGCGACCTGCAGTGGCATAAAAAATGAGAAGCACTTTGCTTTACAAGGTGTTCATCGCACCATTGTCTTTGGTCAGTTAGGCAAGCAGCAGACCGAACATAACCTCGCTTCCCACTCCCACTTGATAATGTTGTACTGCTGAACACGTCTGAACTAGTCAAAACTATGGATTACAATGGGGCGACTGGAAGGTGTACACAGCCATGTCAGATAATGTTTGATGACCTATGCGGAAAAGACAGCCGCTCTGACCTTTACAGATATACCCAGCACCTCATGGCTATGCGTTTGGAGAACCACTTGCTTTCAAAGAGATATTGCGCTATGTGATCCGCCGCCTCAAAAGTACCACGCCACAACACGCCTGAGCGTGAACTTCAATACCACTTATGGCGCTGATGTGGTGCCTGTGCATGTAGCTTCCGATCATGCGATCAATTTAACCTATAATGTCGGTTGCCTTGCCCCGCTTCTTGTGCTATGTTCTTTGGTCAGTACACTCTCCAGTACCGTAGTCTTTGTGCTGACGACTCTACGCCGCAACCTGGAGTGTAACCGTTTCCACATGTCAGACAAGTAAACTTCGTAAACACAGTGTTAGAAGAAGCGAGGAAAATACACAAATAAACTATCTTCTAGCAACGCCACTGAAGTCAACTCAATGCTACCAACTCCAGGTGTGCTGTGCTTACGCGTTGTTAAGTACAATTTAGTACCGCTCCTGTAGTGAATGAGTGAGTGAGGTTGGGGTGAGACTTTCTGGATATACGGTTAGGTAACCCCCGGCGGCAACGAAAGGTTGTAGCTTACGTCAAGCGCAGGGTACTCACCACATCCTACGGCAACAGTGTCATTCAACCTGCCGTTTAAGGAGAAAAGCCCCGCTTTACCTAACGTTGGCTATGTACATCATGATATGGCAAATTGTGAGTTGCGCACCTATCCACAGTCTACTACTGCTAGGATGTCAGATATGTTCGCGGAAAAGTAGATCAGTGATTACATTGGGACACAAATGCTATCTAGGTCTCAGTGCTAGGAGAAATAATTATACATATCTTCGTGCGAAACTCGGCCCGATAAATATATATATATAGCGTTGAGGCTATTGGTAGCAATATCCTGACAGCTGGTCTTCCCACTGCTGCGTGTGTTGTGCACTGGGCTTATGTCCTGGATGTCTACTCGTGGCAGCCGCTGGGTGGGTGTCGGGTTACGTCTATTACCGGGTTAATATCAGGACACTAATCCACATGAGTCAGGGAACTTACCATGTGCTAAACCTGCTGCATTTCGTGTGTTCATTTAATCGAATGCTTTGGCTGCGAACCGTAGTCGTTCTCTTGGCGGGTGTGGGTGCCCTGTCAGTATCCTAGTCTATCCACTTCGGAGGTTAGGAAGTAGTCGGTGGCTCCGTTTTCCCAAAACATAGCCATGGGCGCTAACAGGTCTAAGGAATATAAGCTCACAGGTTAAATGGTGTAAAGCACAAGCGCCACAGAGTTTCTCTGCCGGTAGGAAGACACCCCTTGGTGCACAAAGGTTTGCTCCCGCGCGCCAAAAGCCAGGCAGTCCCTGAACAAATTGTTGCAAACCCGCCAAAGCCCAACTGCGTCTAACGGTGGTCGCGGGTGCGTATCGTACTTCAGTCGCAAAGCGTATGCATGGTTCCAGATCTACAATGCTGCGTGCGCCGAACTTCAAGCAGATCTCAGTCTGTCCCTAAAATCACATTCCTGTGCTGTATCTGCTCCCCTCTGCCTTGTGGGTCAGGTTATTGAGTCAAAAGCGCCGGATGGAATCCCTCAAGCAAACCTCCGAAGCACGCCATCCCCCGCGCATGCGATTATTTAACAATTCCCTTGCATGCCTGCGCACAAAACACAGCATCGGCTGCTGGAACGTGCATAAAATACTGGACTGCAACTCAAGCAAACGCCCCCTAGCAACGGTCTGCACTGTTCGCGATGGAAATGCCGCGTTACAACATTGATATTGAGGCGCTCAGCGAGACCTAGTTCGTTGAGCGGGGTAAGTTGCCTGAAGTAGGTGATGGCTACACATTTTAATGGGTAGGCAACGCCACCACGGCACCACACGAACTTGGCGTCGTATTTGTACTATCCGAGCGCCTAACTGGCCGCCTGATTGGTGAACCAACAGGCATTAGCGCACAAATAATTGTTCGCCTAGGACTCAGATGAGGTAAGTTAGGCAGCTTTATAAGCACGTACGGTCTAACTATGTATTATGCTGCTGCCACGCGTACAGTTCTACACTTAATATCCTTGAGAATACGGTCTGCGTAGATAGGCAACCAACTGCTTCTGGTGGCGGTTTTCAACGCGCGTTGGGTGTGGTGCGTTGGTGGGACCTATGCCACTGGTCCATATGGCATTGGTTCAGCGAATTGGACGGTGACCGGCTGCTCTTACTGTGTGCCACTCAAGGCCTGACCATCATGATCAACCGGTTTGCCCTGAGTACGAGTGATATAGCAACGTGGACGCAAACACGGTGTGGTCAGGCTCATCTGCCCGACAACGTCATCGTACGTAGCGTGATACGCGCGAAGTGTGAATGACACGTGTACGGCATGGAGCTGCGCGTGGCACTGATCACAAATTGGTGCTGACCAACCTGTAGATATATTTTGGTAAATTTATGTATTGCGCTTCCGCCGTGAATCGACGTAGATCTAACATCCTCTCCCGTGGAACTGTAGAGAAGCGAATTGAGCTGGAGAGGGCGACGGTTGCACGTCGGTGTGATGTGGATTGCATAGACACGCTAAGCGACCTGTTGCGCCACATTCGCAACCGGGTGACAGCTGTGGCCAGGAGACGATCATGCGCGAAAACTGTGAGCTTGCTGTATGGTTTGATGGCGACGGTTAGCGCATTGGTGTCGGAGCAGCATGCAGCAGTCTCTGCACATGTAGCAGAGGCTAGCGACTTGGAGAACAAAAGAAAGTATTGAATAATTCAACAGAGTCTGTCCTGATAGTTCTGGCTCATTTGAAATTCATGGTGGACGAAGAAGGCGAATAAAACTGGTACGCTACGCCAAAAGCAGCTAACACAAGGAATTATATGACTTATTGTAGACAGTGTATGGACCGAGGTTGGAGCAACTGAGGAAGCTAACTGAGGATAGTTCAGGATCTACCTGAACCCAGATGCAGTTTGTTGGGATAATACCTATTTAACACTCAGCTTCTGTGTAAAAGCTTAGCAGCCATTCTTTATTCTTCCTATTTTGCACCTCTTGACGGCTGTTTAAACGCTCCTATGTACTAGCCCGATCGACGCACATACGTCATTGTTAATAGACTCTCAGCTCCGTGTCAGCTTCCGTAGTACCATTTGCAAGAACATACACCGTAGGCTTTCCTTTCGGATCAATTTTCTACTATGTTATATTAAAGGAATGGTTAGTAGTCGCACAATTATTATACTAGGTTTTAACTAATAGGCTGCACCTATTATTCTCTGTTGTTCCGTGACATTTGTTTAAACGTCACATTTTGTTATTCTGATTTACCAGTGCTCGTCACTATAAACGGACGTGCGACTTACGCTTGGGTTTACATGAGGCTATTTTTAAAGACCTATGCGATTCGCTGTTGTGTACACGATCAAGTATTCACCCCTTTCGTTTGACGAATTTTTCGATTGTTTGGTTCAAGTGTAATTTAGTAGCTTCATTTCATGTTGCCTTCAGCATTATAAAAGCAGATGCGCTTACATGCATATAACTCTCTCCGGCTCGTCTTTGGACTTCATTTTGCGCTCGTGAGCTGAAGGCGTCAGCAGCGACAAAACAGATTTTCGGGCCTCGGAGGTTCCGACGTACATGTCGGTTTCGTTCGGGCAACTGCAGTCGCTTCTTTAACAGCAACAACTGCGGGTTGGATAATCTTAGCGATAGTTGTTTGAGTTGTTATTTCAGAAGCTAAACATACAGAGCGGATCCCCGAGGACAAGCGCTAGGCCATCTGTGGACGCACTTGCGGCTTTAATCAGGAAACTTGTTTTCGATTGATTGAACGTATTAACATTTGAGTTATGGTTTCTAAAACAAGAAGATGCTTTTTGAGTAATTTGCAGTATATGAACATGCCTGGAACTTTGGTTTGTTGTTAAGGAAACGTGGCGCAGTGAAGCGTGAACCTAACCCACATTTCGTGTTGCTGAAGGCTGCAAAGCTTATATCTTCGATTAGATGAAACCTGACGCAAGTATTCGGTGAGCAGGCCTCTCGGTTTATTGTTCGCTACAATTACTTGTAGTTTGTCAAACGCGATGCCATTGGCTTTTTTGCACATGCCAGGACTTTGCATCGCGAATGTGAACGACCCAAACTGGGTACGATGAAGTCTGGTTGGTTCAAGACGTATTTTCGTGTGAAGTCCCTAGTCCCAAACGGCTGCCTATATTCAAACACAAATTCTCCACAAGCTCGAATAAGAGCCACAGTTGACGTTGCAAGAGCATGTATAGTAGTGCATGGATAAGCTTACCCGAGCGGAACCCCTCTAGGGACATACTTGCGACGCTCACCTGCACACAGGTGCAACAGAGAACAAAGAAATCACCCGCACTTCGTAATCCTGCCAAACTACTGGAACCCAGCAAGCTAATCAATTCAATACAAGTCACCTGAGCAACCTGAGTTCAACAGCGCTAACCACTTGTGGTCGATTCCGACGGAGAGTACACAACCATAGGAACAAATTGTTGAAACGTGAATACGAATATCGGCTAGGGTAATCGGTCAGATGTAATCTTGTCAATGTCATATCACCAGTCGGTAGTGTTCCAGGACGTGGTGAGTCTTTATCTGGCAAGCGTTTTCCCTACAAAATGCCACAAATCTCTGTCTAACAACACTGCGACGTGGCGGATGTGACTCGCCACTCAATAAAGTCACCGCCCCTAACACACATTGGCAAGATGACCAATACCACCTTTAGAAATTCTGTTCATATATCAGTTCGCGCACGAACACGCCTACATATTTGATCAGTTACGTGCCAGTATCCTTAAATGTTTCTGCAGCTTTTTCCTTTTGCTTCAGTCACCTGACCCTACTGTGTACACAACCTCATCAGATTAGTTTCCTCATCCACATACTCCACATTAGTGATCTGGTTCTTATCTCTATATCTCGCATTCGGTGGACATAGACATTTTACAACCTTTGGGTCATATGCGCCCACACTACTGATTCCATCTGTACTACTCCCGCTCTTGATGCTGCTAATCCTGCTATCATGTACAATATTGTAATATGCTGCTCATGCCTAAAAAGCGTGCCTCACTTTGTTGAGCATAAAATATTTATTTATTTATTTACAGCTTAATGTCAGCGACTAATAAATTTGAAGCGCGGCACAAAATCAAGTAAGACTGCTGCTCACAAGACAGAACCACGGCCTTGTTGCAGAGCTATCCGTCGTAAAGTGCTGAACCGGACTAAGTCAACTAAGGAGCCTAAGACCGCTTGCTGGAGTTGCGGCGCTTGGTATGTTGTGAGAGACTGTACCTATAAACGTCATCACTGCCACCAAACCAAGTGGTTGGTTCATAAAAGGACCCACTTTTGCGTCGCGCAAAACCAGACGTTCATTTCCCACCAGGTTGCGCATAAAAACCAGGTTTAACGGGCTAAGTTTCACGAATCGGTCACAAAGCCAATTCTCGCTGCGTTTCGCACGGAAGATGCCAGCAATAGAATGAATTTAACAGTAAAAGCCAGTAATATTCCAGTCACCTTGCAACTAGATAAACCTCCAACGTTACTATCATTTCTTGACTGGCATGGAGGAAGCTTGGGCGACCGTCATTTAAGTGCACAACTCGGACGGCTTAGAATGCGTATGGGGAATCCCTGAGATTGGATGGAGAGATTAAATGTCAGATCAGCTACAATAAACTGTAGCTCCCTGGCACCATCTACCTAGCCTCATGCACCGAGGGTACTCATCTTAAAATTACCTGGATTGAGAAGCTGAACTTTCTCAATGTACCACTGACTCGCGCCTGTACTGAAAGGAACGTTACGGTGCATCATACAGATATACTGACTCCTCTGGTTGAACACCGCTGAAGAGCTCCAAACAAAGTATGCGTGTGTCTTTCATTTGGAACGTGAACACTGCAAGAAAACACAGGCAAAATCTACTCTTCTTCCTGATTCCGGACCAGTGTTTTGCCCTTGGCTTCCTGACCATTATGAGTCCCAAGCACTTGTGGAACAGGAGGTTGATCGATTGCAGCGGGCCGGAGCGATTAAGCCAGTCAATTTCTTACCGTGGGCTGCACCTGGTGTAGTGACAAGGGAGCCGGACGTTTCTATTCGTTCGTGTGCAAATTTTTCAACTGGCCTGTATGCTTCACTGGAACCCCAACAGTATCCGCTTACACTCTCTTAGGAGGTGTTCGCACATGAACGGTTTGCTACTGTTTATCTTGCAGACGCCTATTCGCAGTTGGAAGTTTAGTCTGAAATTAGCAAGCTTCTAACAATCAACGCGCATCGCGGTCTCTACCAGTGCAACCGTTTGTCATTTGGAGTCAAACCTGCGCCGATAACCCTTTAGCAAGTAATGGAGACCATGCTGACGGCTGCAACTGGAGCGGCAGCCACCTGGATGACACCATCATGATGGGCTTGAGGCAAGCCGAATTATTTCAACGATGGGATGACGTGCTGTTAAGAATCGGATTATGGTTTCCGAATACGAGCGGAAAAGGGCAGGTTTTCCTGAAATCAATTAAGGTACTTGGTTTCATGATAAACGAGAACCGCCGACCACCCGACTCCGGAAATATCAAGATGAAAGACCGATTATCGGCGCCATCGGGCGTCACAACCCTACGGTCATTTCTTTGGCTGATGTCACACTAGTGAAGTTCTAACTTACAAGCATTGCTTGCGTCATTCTTTAAGCCAACCGCTAAGGAAAGGCGCCGAATGGAAATGGTCTGCATGGTGTCAACAGTCGTTCGAACCACCGTACTCTGCTGAAGACTGAATTATTTTCAACGCCTTATAATCTGAAGCTGGAAATTAGCGTGTCCACGGACGCTTCAAGCTCTGGAACTGTCCCTGTCATTTCACCTCGGTTTCCAGAATGACCGGTTAAGGCTATGGCACATGTGGTGGGAATTTGAAACGGTGCGTATTTTTGCTTGGCTGTTCAAGTTTCGAAAACCGCGTACAACTAATCTGTTGGTTTTTGTGTTACTAATTAGTAACACAATATATTCTATAGTGCAACCAGCATTAATTTTCAACTCTCGCTCGCTTTGTGTGACTGCGTTTTCTTGTCGTTAACAATATTTACGGTTTTAACGCTTTTTATCGCTGTTTCTTTCTTTGTTTACTCCTGTGCAATGCGTGCTAAACGTTAGAATCCCTTACTTTCTGCAGAGAGCAGGGCAAACCACGTCAACGTCAGAAACCTCAGCTTATTCATTTGTGGTGAAGGATTGAAGGGTCACGCTTAATGAACTATTTAATGCAACTCAAGTCAAATGTCCTTAAATAGAAAACGTGATTAGCCTGCTTAAAATGAGTTGCTTACGATGAATGCAACTTTGGAGAACCTTAAACCGTTGCCGCTTCTGTCGTGATTAATAAAAGCTGATAATTTAAATGCACTGAACGCAGCTGGTGTATTATTAGCAGCACCTAGCAACGAAGTAACGGAAACTATACGTTGTTCCCAGAAACCTTGCCACATGAAAGGGTGAAGCGTTCTATTCTGAGTGTATGCAACACACCACCGGCTTGCTGTGCGTGCAGGCTGCTCCGCAAGTTCGGTAGAACTCGCTCTTTCCCTAGAGTTTTAACGTTTCCTAATCCACAACTTGCCACAGTATATATAGATTGTAGCCCGACCCTGTCCAAGGGTGCAAACTATGGGCCGATTAGCGTTAAGCCTGAGGAAACCTCTCTTCAAAGATACTTAACGTCGTCAATCAAGCCAGCAGGCAAGCGCAATGCTCGTAGTGACTCAGCTGCAAAATTTCCGGCTTATCTGGCCATCATTCCGGCGATAAAATTTGACCCGTATCTAAAACAGGACCTCACTTCGGATGCCAAACTTGCAACAGCGCGTAGCTTGCTATAGATTGATGGTAACGGAGAATCCTTGTCTGCACTGGCTGTTCTACCCATAGGTCCCGCTAGTGAGGCGACTTATAGTTACTCCGACGTGCATGACACTAACACAGACGCCGTACCTGGTCAACCATCTAATCGCTTTCGTTACTGGATATCTAACTTGGCTACTCCATTGGCTGCTGTCACCGGCCCTAAGCAGAAATACCCTCTCACCGCGAAACCCACGATAACCGGAAGTTTCTTTTAGACTGCATTGAACAGGTCTGTTTCACCCTCACCTGTTTCACCATCGCCGTTGATACGGCAAGTGGTATGTCGCATAGTAACTCGAACATGAGAGATGACTCCAATACTGACCTTGTAGGCCAGGCTTGTAGGCCTGATTCTGTTGTTTACCTGCCTACTGGCAACAATCCGCTCAATAGTCGCAGTCAGCATCAAACCCAAAGTACCTCAAACAACGCAAGCTAACCCAACAACAAGAAACGCAATTAAGCATGGGTTTCAACTTCAGCGTGGTACAGAAGCAACGCAGTTTCCATTATACACAATGCAGAAGCATTGGAGCGCAGCTCCTTGCAGTCGTGACCTGCATTTATGAACGTAGTAAAGCCACAACACAACTTCTCATCCAGAAAGCCTTATCTATTTGAATAGCCCTATCCTGCTGTTCATTTGCTTTGTGACAACAACGGATCGAAGCGTTGTGTTTGTCTTCCGACTACAAGAACCTCGAAAATCTCACGCTAATTTAAAAACAGAGGCACAAAGCACGGATATCAAAGCCAGTAAAGTACTATGACCGCCAAATCCAGTACTCACAATGCAGCTGTACATGAGCGCAGTAAACCTTAGAAAGTGCCCTCATATATGCACGTGGCAATGTCTCAAAGCAACTTTTCACCTCTCAAACCTTAGCCACCTGAAAAACCATACATTACAGGGCTCAATTGCAACCGCAAACGGGGCAGTGTTAGCAGCGCATATTCATCATATCTCCACACCATTTTACCTTCACCAATCTCGCTGGCAAAACAACCTGCTCAACAGGTCATTTCCAGACCAAATACTCGCCTCATCCAAGACAGTTTATCTCGGCCCCCACTTATTCTACCCTTTCTTATGAGGCAATGCTGGACACGGCACGCCTTACTCATATCAACCTATGCAGTTCCAACTAACACCACGTTTGCACCTTCTGCAAACAACAGCCTATAGCCAGTCTCAACTTTATGGCTGCCTTCTACCGACTCACAGTTGGTACTCTTCAAACCTTCTATCTATGACCTTTCTCCTGAACAATCCAGCGTCATGCCAGTGCAGAGGGCATGCCTTGCTAGTTACCAACGGCCGCACAACCCATTCCTTATCAGGTCGTTGGTGAAGTAATCAATACCTCCCCAAATTCTTCTTGCCCTACTGCTGTCCAGCCTTACCCCGCGTTCGCTCCTTCTTCAGCTTCTGTCTTAAACACACTTAAGGAAAGTCCCCATATGCACGCCGCGCCGCCCCTTTGTTGCACCACATACTGGGTACCATGTCAATGATTGCGAATCCAGATAGAGCTGCCCAAAGCTCCCCAGTTTGTTCCAACCCATTGCTTATGGGACTTGCCAGGACACGACTCGCCACGTCACATCCGTAAAGCACACACACTTACCCTTGCCAACATCTGCCGACTCCTTAACCTGTTGACGTTGTCCCCACCCAAGTAGCACCGGTACCTGCTGCCACATCACCTGATGTATGCAACCCAGGAACCGGAGCTAATAGTGAAGTGGAAATGCCTCCACCACGGTCTTGTTACGACAGACTACAGAACATGGCGACTCGATGACGATATGATGCGAATACACCTCGTATACTTTCCTCCTCCTCCTCCTCAATATACGACCAATTAAAAATAAAATGCGTCTTCTAGGCCACTTTATTCTTTTGTCAAGCTGTATAGGCTGCCGCTAACAGAAACTTGGCACCCGGCCCACGCTTCTGACGTACCACGTCGTATTCCAGGGTACACCACTCTCGGTAATGGAGGTGCCAGCAAACGTCGTGGCGGATGCATCCTATACGCCAAGAAGAAGTTTTACGCCTCATAGTTCCACTCTATATCTCTTGGTAATCCTGAAGAGTCAGCAAGGATATAGGCTGTTGGAGGTCAGCTTGACGTAACGGGCTGTTTATGAAACCCACCGTACTTTTCTTGTGCTAGCAGTGACAAAATGGTAAGCTGTTTCAGGAAGTCTGATTCCCCTGTGCACGCTATAAGAACATTTCCGGAGACTTCAGTATGCCTCATGTTTCGTACCTCAGACAGTCAGCCCAACCCAATTATAGGGCATGTACTGAGACATTTTCCATGCCTGAATGAACACAGCATGTGAATATGCAGACTAGACAATCAAACACAATGTACCGCATATCCAATAACGATATCACGGAGGCTTCGCCAGAGTGTTAGGCATCATAACGGGCAGCGACCACAAGGTAGCGAAAGCTGTCTTTAGCGCTCACTAAATCCGCTCAACATACAATCACAAAATATGAGGTATTTAGGCTCCTCCAGCGGGTCAACTGGGAAATCTTTTGCTGTCTTCCCTGAGCATCACCATGGGATGAGTTCCTCCCTGCCAATATAGATACTGCAATCAGCGTGCTTTATAACAATTTTATTAAGTGCTTAGATGTGGTTACTTTAAAACAGAGGAAGATCAGAAAGGGTCAAAATCTTGTTGAGGCCTCCACACGCAAACTCGGTCGGCAGGCTTAAGAAAATGTGCATCCGTAGGAACAAAGTTCATAACGTAATGCGCTTACATAAGTAGAGCAAGCAGCGCTTTGTACTGAACATAAGGCAGGATCACTTATTAGATTAAGAAGCAGCAGTGATGCAGCAAATATATCCCGTGTACTACGCTCGTGCTACCCGCTAAAGCATAGTCATAGGTGCGGTTAATCTCCGCGCGTTCGTTAAAACAGATTTCTGTAACTCCAACACAAGCAATGACTTGGCGTTGCCAAATACGATCCCTAAATTCCTTGAAGATCAAATACACACTATTGCCTTTGACATATACAATCTCAAGCGAGCCCTGCTCGTTGGTACTGTCACACTACCCAGGTCCTGACGGGGTCCCTTCCTCCATATTAATCCTCGGTGGCCCAGACATTCCAATCCTGCTCCTCCAAGTCTTTCCCATTTTAATAAAGAGCGGTCACTACCCGTCCAATTGGAAGCAGGCAAGCGTCATTCCACGACACGAACGAAGCGGTTGCCAACCTACTGACGATTATCGTCCTATTAGTCACACACATCTTGCTTCTCGACTCATGGAAAGAATAATAAAGGAGGTGATGCTACATTTTCTATTGCAACGCAAACTTATCAGTAGGTCCCAACAGGGGTTCTTTCGACTAAAGCCTGTCAAACCTGCAAACTTGAATCCCTAAACCTCGTGCCACACTCCAATGACTTAGGCCGAGCACTGGTCTTTAACTTCCTGGACTTAAAAAGGCGTTTGACCAGGTCCCACCCAATAGGTTAATGCCTCAACTGGCAGCACTCCGTGTGTCCAGTCACCACCTTTCATGGCTTTTTCTTACATTTCCAACCGAACGCAGTCGGTGCAACTGGGCGATACCTTATACAAAAGGCATCCGGAACAAGCAGAGTATTCCAGGGCAGCGTCGTGTGTCCTCTGCTTCTTTTACTCTAAAGCTGTGGTGTATTTGAAGTCTTCAAACAAGGTACTCCTACCTTGTTGCCATTGACATAAAAGTTATTTTCTCATTTGGTCTAGCTGTTTACTTACCTCTGTAACATTCAAAGCGATCTTGGCAATCTTGAAACGGTGTGACCTATGGAAACTAGAGTTCTCACCAACAAAATGCGACGTCCTTTCCTACTGGTGCGCTAGCTCCCCAACCTATTAACTCTTAACGGACACCACTAGGTAACAGCTCACTGTGCGCGACCTCGGTGTGTACTATACTAGCTTGCTGAGGTTTGCGGAACAAGCGAGCTACAGCTCTGCCAAAGCCAGGTCTATCATTGTCTATATACTGAAGTCATTGTTTTTGCTAGCGCCACGACTCATGCTTTATAAATTGTGTGCCCTAACTATAGTAGCGTATTGCTCAATAGTTGTTACTAACTCAAGTAAAATAAACAGGACGGTTACTGTGAAATTTCGGTATTCGTTCACTAAGCGTCTTCTAGGACCATCTGTTTTCAAATAGCAAAACTGCTGCAAGCAGCTTGGGTTGGAATCACTTTGGCTGCAACAAATTAAACCCAACCTAATTTTCCAATATAAATAAATAAATAATTAGATTCCCGACGAAACCAGACACACCAGTACAGGCGTGATCAAGTGGCTGAGAGAGCCACAGAAGCAATAAAAGCTTGAGTACACCACACGACAGCAATACGTGTTGGCAAAATACAGCGCTTGATAATTGCACATACTTTTGCACAGAAATGTTGCTGGGATGGAGATTGATCATTAGTGTCAAAGAGAAAGGTGGCGCCAAAGAGTTGTACGAGCACTAAGTGATTCTATTTTGGAAATGCTAGGTGCGGGTTCGAATGGTTCCGGAGATTGATCTCCTTATTTCCATAGGCCTAGGAGTCCGATAGTGTTTGAGAAACATGTGCTCGCAAATATGAGGTATTGAGATCATTCTTCGTGTGAAGCAGTGGGCAGTGACTATTTCGGTGGCGAGTCATATTCGCCACGTCGCAGTATCGTTTAAAAGAAATTTGTGGCTTTTCATAAGGAAAACGCTTGCCAAGCGGTAACCCACCACTTCCTGGACCACTGCCGTTGACCACAATGTAGACAACAGTGAGATTGACGCTTGTGCAGGACCGATTTTCCGAGCAGCTAACCGCAGTAATGGGACACGCGATTTTCCGTTGGCTCAGTGGAAAGCTTAGTCAGGATTCAACAGTAACGGTTGTGGGCCGCGGTACTGTTCGGAGGTAAGCTGTGTAAATTGCAGTGCTGCGTTATTCAGGTGCATAGGAAAGTCAAATCGTAAGCAGTATCTTTGTCTGAGCAGATAACCCAGGGGCCAGGCGTGTGTCGTTAGTAGATCCACAGGTGGTGCGACGCTTGCAAGGAGAGGATGTTTCGAACGGCCGAGGAGCTTGGTGTGGTCTTTGGAACCAGGTATGACCAAGCCTAGTAGTATAGACCACAGACAATATAGATACGAAACGTATAAAAGTATCATGCCACACTGGCGAGGTGATTGAAGTGTCTGGATGAAGTAATCCACTGGCGATGTGGACGGTGCATAACGCCATGGAATCGCAAGTAAATTGAATACTTGCAAAGAGATGAACTTGTTTTTTAGGTGTGCCGAAGGTCATAAGGAGTTGTTCCAAATTGTTCAGACTCATGGAGGATACGGATCAAAAGGCTTTCAGGAGAAATTATCTACTGGCGTGGTGGAAGAGCATAACGCCATGGCATTGCAAGTAGATTGATCATTTACAGGGGGATGAAGCTATTTAGGTGATGTTCCGGAGGTAGTAATGATTTGAAACCAATTGTTCAAACCATTGGAAGGCACGGATCAAAAAGCTTTCATAATGGATAGGCTTCCAGATGCCTAGGCTTGATTGCAGACTACACTGGCGAGGTGGGCGACGTATCCATCGGATACCGACGCCAAACATACGAAGGATCTGGTACTATAAATAACACACTGGCGAAGTGGAAGGAACCCAACGCCATGACACAGCAAGTAGTGAAAAGTTGCAGGTAGATGAAGCTTTCTTGAGGTGATTATCCGAAATGGAAAATGATTTGAAGGCAGTCGTTCAAGCCACTAGCTGCTGCATATAAAGGGGACAGAATGACCAAGGTGGTGGCATGAGCCGTCCGTATATCTATAGGTCATGATTATAGATACCACACTTCAGGTAAGTTTCTTCAGCAACTTCTATGCATGTCTCGCGGGGGGACAAAGTAGAAAGGGTCACAGGTTGGAACGACTTCGAATATGAAGAAAGGAGTAAGGAGAGCTGGCAACATTGAGCCTTGCCAAGCCCTTAACCTCGTTTTATACGTGTATCTATAAAGTATGGCGTCATCTGTTTGTATGTGCCTTCTAATATTGGGGATGAAAACAGAGTATCCGTGTTTAGAAACCAGGTATTATGAGATGTGGAGTAGTGCATCAAAGGAAAAAGTGCAGTACGCAGTTGTGACGAAAGCCTATCTCATTGGAGCGGTGCGTAATTAGACCAAAAGCTGCAGCTATGGAACCGTGGAGGCGTCAGCAAAGCATTTGAGCTAACCGTGAAATAAAATGGAACAGCGGTGTCGCAATAGACTAAGCAAGCCTCCAGAAGGTAGAGCTCTACGGTGTCACAGTTAAGTCAAATGGACGGAGAGGACCAAAATGGAAGTTTCGGGACGTAGTACTTAGAAGAATTAGACCATATTTAACAGAGTACTGGACCTGCACTGCCCAGCTGTCCGTTGAAAAGAGGAGCGTCGATTTATATAAACTAAGTCTGCAGTTGAACGTGAGATGGAAAAGCGCATCTAGCGATGCCATATTCCTGTAAAGGTGAAAAGATATTGATGCGATGCAAAGCAAAATGTGCGGAGCTACATTGTAAAAGATAAGTAGCTGCAGTACCGCGGGTAGGTGGTGCCTAAGAGAAGACTAAAGCCAGAGCCAAACGGGTAAGAAAAGTAGTAGGAATTTACGGAAAATGGAAGCGAGATCAAAATAGAATTATCAATCGTGTTGTGGTTAGTAGGGTGAGAGTTATAAGCGAGAAAGACGTTAGCTTGGCAATGACGATATAAGTGGGCAAGATAGTGGGGTACTTGAGGTCCTACGCACAAATGTGCGGCGCTACAGTGTGAAAGATAAATCGTTGGAGGAGAGTAGATAGGTGGTATCTAGGAGGAGAGAAAAGACAAAGCCAAACTGGCAATAGAAGTAGTAGGACTATGCGATAAATGGAAGCGGGATTAAAAGCCAATATTCTATGGTGTTTTGGTTCATAGGGTAACAATTATAAGAAATAACGAGGTCAGCTTCGCGATAACAATATACTTGGGCAACCTAGCCTGTCACTTGTGGTTCTACGCGAAATTGCGGCGCTACAGTGTGGAAGGTAGGTCGTTGGAGCAGCGGGCCTTGGTGGTTCGTAGGTCGGAATGGGCCAGAGTAAAAGCGAAGTTTTAGGACGAGACATGGGACGGTCCGGCAGCACGGCCAGATACTTGAGGTCTTGCGCAACAAATTACGGAGCACAGTGTGAAAGGCAAGTCGGTGGATCATCATAGGTAGGTGATCCATAATGGGAGAGGAAAGCCATAGTCCAACAGGTAAGGGAAGTAGTAGGAATATGCGATGGATAGAGGCGAGAAGTAGAGAGAATATTAAATGGTATTGGTTTTCGTAGGGTAGCTTCACAGTACTAACGATGCCAGCTTTGTGATAAGGATATAAGTGGGAAACATATCCTGCTACTTGAGGTCCTACGCAAAAAGCGCAATGCTACATTGTGGAAGACGAGTCGGTGGAGTATCAGAGGGTGGAGGTCCATGAGTGGTAAGGAAAGCCAGGGACTCAAGAGTCCCTAGATTTTATAACCTAGGTGCTACACGTTATCCTCTACGCCAAAAGGCACACTCGTTCTCACTACCCAAAACACGTGGTTTCACACGTTCTAACTTCTTCCTCTATAAATTTGCGCACGTATGAAATAAGCTACCGGAAGCAGTCAGGACATCTGATAGTAATACGCAATTCTCCATGGTCATAAATAGACTATTAAGGGTCCCCAAATTAGTAGAGATCCTGGGCACCTGCATTCCCGAGGACGAGCCATAGGAGAACGGCCCCGATCATATATAAACTTTCATACAAATTACTTTATTGTGCGGAACAATCGTAATATGCGTACACCCTTGGCCGATTCTTCAACCAGCATCAATAAAACTCTCTTCATTCCGAAGGTGTCCTCTTATCGCGCACTTTGGTTTCAGTTCTTCTGCAATCGGACGGCGTACTCAGTTTTATGCATGACCTAGTCTCATTTGACCACCCTCTGACTGCATCCATGACTACTGAGATGCAGACTCATCGTCAAGTTTACCAAACCTTGGCAACTTGCTGGAAATGCTTACACCTAATCAACGTAGTCTTTCCTCCCCATTTATGCTGACCCCACTATGTATCTTTGCACCTTAACTATATAATTCAACCTTATCGCGCTGACTAACTCAGTCTCGTCTGATCAGTATCCTGCTCTCCGACTACCGTGACTTTACCTGCCAATATTCGGAACACGGAACGCTTTATATCCCTTAACACGAGTGTCCCGTTGTCTTTCTCACAACTTACCAGTAAAATTGCTTCTATCCCGACCTTTTACCTCGCCCAATCGCACTCTTTGCTCGTAACACGAGAACGTCGTTTGCTTCTCCACACCTTAGCAGAAAACCATTTACCATCCCTAGCTGTTGTATGTTTGCTGTGTGCTCTGTTTCAAGCCTTCTTTAATCGGGCAGCCAAATCACAGTGTCTTGCCCTAACCTAGCCCCGACGGACCACTGACACTATTTGAATTCTTCCAGACTACCAGGACGTTTACGTTCTAGGCTCTGTAGATTCAGTGCAACGTCTCCTTAACCTGGACAACCTGCTAGGAGATTCACGCTTTATTACTATAGCCACTTCCATCTCTAACCTGTCCACCACATGACCCACTCCATTTGCCTTCCAAAATTAACTGTATACTCTATCTCCTTGCGCCGACCAACTCAGTCACCTCTACTCGGTCTCCCACTCTCCGACTTTTGGGAGTTGCCAGGTGTTGCTCGGAAAACTGAACGCTCTGTCTCCATTAACTCGAGAGTCATGTTAACTTTACCACCTTTTATCTGTAAACCTTTGCCATTTCTAACCTGACCTCTCCTTATCGCGCTCTCTGTCTTTATTTGCTCCCCAACCGTAAACAGAGCTCTTAGTACCCTGCCCTATTCTCCTCTTTGACTGCTTCCGAACCATCGAAATGTAAAGATTTTAGGCTCTGCATAACCAACACACCACTACTCTCACATCGCGAGCCTGCCCGACTTGCTTAGCCTATATACGTAGAGCCTGTTTCATCCCAAACCTGACCATCTCTGCAGACCCTCTGTCTTCCCACATTATCTACACGACTTATCTCAATGTGCCGAAAACTCCGGCTTCGCCTTACTGGTCTTCTGCTCTCCGTGCTTTTTTGGCTTACACTGATATCAGTAGCTCTTGTTCAGAAGACTGTAGGATCCATACCCCTCTACCCGAAGGCCACGTTGGATTCTCAACACTATAGTAATAAGCCCTTTTCATCCCTACCCTCTCATTTCTTTGCTGCGCTGTCTGTTTTCCGTTCTTTTTAAATCAGGCAGCCAAACCTTAGTGCTCTTCACTTACCTAGCCTCAACTGACCAGTCTGCTTCTCAGTGCCTTCTTCTAGGCCACCGAGACGTTAACTGTCCAGACGCTGTAAACGCAATGCTGCTTTTATTACCTTAAGAATCTGCTGGACTTGTTCATCCAATGTCTAAATATCCGCTCCCATCCCTTTTCTACTCATTTCTGCTGAGCTTGCCTATTTGCTTTCCATCTCATCTGTACGACACCAACTCAATGCACCGAGTAAGCAAGTGTCATCTTATTGGTCTCCCTCACTTGAGAGCCTTGCCGGAACTAAGCGTCTTGTTGAGATGTAACCTTGACGTTTGCGATGACCCTTCCTACAGTTATCCTTGCCACAATTCTACGACCCAAGCACAGTGCGCCGACTAAACTATGCATAGCTGAACGGTCTTCTGCCCTCCTAGTACTCCCAGACGTCCGTGTCATCTCCGATCATGGTTTGACAGCGGCTTCGCTCTCTTCCACTTACATCTAGATCCCTGTTGCTTTTATTTTCTTCTTATCCATGGCCTCTGTTATTGCGCATCGTTTTTATTCCTATGTCTATGGTACGGCTTACTCACATTGCGCCGAACTAAATTACTCTTGTGAGTATGGTCCCTTCCGCGACGACCTCCCTCCTGCCTACTGGCGGAACTCGGACTATTACGATGTGTTTCTTAAATCTTGCTTCTAACAGTATGCTCACCTTACCTCTCTTCATATATGTCTGCTGTTCATTTCAGGTTCTCGTTTGCCTATCAGTGTGACCGTACTGGAGCTAACGACTTCTAATGCATGGCAGTTCTGGTCCCCTGCGACGCTTTTCTCTAGATTCTGACAGCTTTCCGCCTATGGAATTATGTGCGCTACAGTGTAATTACTCTTATTAGCCACACTTCGCACCGCCTTCCGCATTTATCTGTTCCGCGCTGATGTCCTGTATGTCCTTTTCCTCTTGGGAGACTGCTTAACCTACTAGTTGCGCTCGTTTTTGGTTTCAAACTAGTTGACCTTAGTTTCAACCAGGCTACCTCTCACATTGGGGCTGCTCTCATCACCATCGGGTTATCTACGTTTCTCTCAAACAATCGTAGTATATGCTCAATTTTTTGGACGTGCTTTCGTTTATCGGCCTCTTGACACTGCGAGTGCAAAACGTACTTCCTACGTAATAGTTGCAGTCTGAGCCACATCAGCGACGTGATGTAAAGAACGCGCTTGCAACCCATGTGAATAAGCAAAATCCCATAGCTTTTAGATTGTCATAGGCACCGTTGCAGGCTATCAGACTTTCGTTAGTGCTTCTTGATTCATTACTGCCTCTCTGTTTTGCTGCCCCTTGTCCTTTGCCCGTTTTATCCGGAGAGTTCTACAGGTACACCTGCAAAAAAAGTATGTTAATCTCCTGAGACTGGCTGACCCATTCTTACTAGCCATCCGGCTTTTATACTCGATCGTTTCTGCGGGATATAAAGAAAGCCCTCATCGTTTCAAATGTAGCTCTTCTCACAATTCTGGAGATACCAACTTTACGGGGTTTAAAAGTTTGGTTTAGCCCGCCTTGTACTCACAGTATCACAATTTACGCACCAGGAAACATATATTTACAGGGATCCACTGTTCCACAACGGAAAACAGAAGGGTTTGTGCTGATTACCATCAATGCCACGGATAGCTTTGCTTATTCTCATTGGCTTTCGAAATATTTGGTTTTGGTGCCTTACCTTTCCGGAAGAACATTCTGATTTTCCATTTAACTGGTGCGTTTCCGAAGTCCTCTCAAGAATAGCGTTGCTGCTCCGCACTAGCGCTCAAACACTGGGCTTTTTCGATGGCCTTCCAAGGAGTTTTCACTTGACCATGTCGACAATTACATCTAATTATTACTTACATTTGAGGGACTTCTGATGCTATTTTGCGGAGTAAGAAATTCGTAACGATCCCGCTTTAGACAAAGGAATGGCGTTTTTGCATGTTATGGACGCGTTTAGTTACAATGAACAAGTTCACTCACGATACCCATGACAAGTCCAGCTTGGGTAACTGGACACGGTCTGCGCAACTGGACAAATATATAACAGAAGAATCCAGCCTCTGTTAACAATATTTTTACTCACCGGCGCCAATCAAATTTTGACGCTACGACACCGTTGCATCTCTGACCGGTTTCAACGACTGCTGCCGGTACACTACCAAGCGCTGCCCGGTAGTCTCAGACCTAGCAGGGTACTTTAAAGATGGTGACGTTTGTTGATTGGTCGGACAGGAGTGAAACAATTTACCACTAGACTCTGACATTCTAATCTGGTGTAACCTTAAAACTGTATTTTAGTGTGCTAAAAAGCCATCAACCGTTTGCCGCCGATTCGAATGCTTGGCAATACGGTTAACCAAATGCTGCAAATTTGGTAAATTAATTAGACAAAGAAATTTCCACACCCGTATGTCCAATATTGTACAGTGAGCGCATTATAATGCTAAAAGACAAAATTAGGTCGCCTGTTTTCTTGGATGCTGTATTTAACTAATTCGCAGTCTTAGAAGTCCGTTAAAAACATTGGATTTCCGCAACGTATACCGTAAAAGCTTTCTTTTGTAACAAGCTTGTTGGCACGAGAATCCGTCAATAGTCCGTGGGTTATCTTTTTTGCGTCTTCTCGGCGTCCTGTCTAGATATTGTTAAACGCAAAACAGAGCGCAGACGAAATGTGCAGCAAAACGGTTTTGAAATGAATGCAAAC
>OX104063.1:167139739-167247561 GCA_944474145.2 Dicrocoelium dendriticum | reverse complement strand
CATGAAGCGAGAAGCCGCATATTAATTATAGTTACGCAATGCAGTAGCCGTAAACCCAAACCCTAAATTGATTTTGGATTACAATTCTCGTTCAAACGAAACATAATTAGGATTACTTTCAGCCAACGGTATGCATTTTCTGATGCTACCACAGCATTATCGTGAGTGCGCTACTGTCGGAACCTGTATACTACAAGCACAACCCTCGGAGTCAGATGATACTACAACGTACTTGGGTCCTAGTACATGGGCACCAAATGTGCCACTGATGGAGCCTATATACAACGACCACGAGACTTGGAACGGTGTGCTATTACAACCCACCTGGGCCCTAGTACGTTGACACCAAATGTGCCACTGCTAGAGCCTATATACAGCGACCACGAGACTTGGAACGGCGTGCTATTACAACCCACTTGTGTCCTATTACATCGGCACTAAATGTGCCACGGATGGAGCCTATATACAACGACCACGAGACTTGGAACGGTGTGCTATTACAACCTATTTGTGTCCTATTACATCGGCACCAAATGTGCCACGGATGGAGCCTATATACAACGAGCATGGGACTTCGAGCCGTATGCTATTACCACCCAACTGGGTCCTATTACATGGGCACCAAATGTGCCACTGATGGAGCCTATATACAACGAGCATGGGACTTCGAGTCGCATGCTATTACAACCCACTTGTGTCCTATTACATTTGCACCAAATGTGCCACTGTTGGAGCCTACATACAACGAGCACGAGACTTCGAGCCGTATGCTATTACAACCCACCTGAATCCTATTACGTAGACACCAAATGTGCCACTGATGGAGCCTATATACAACGAGCAAGAGACTTCGAGCCGTATGCTATGACAACCCACCTGGGTCCTATTACATCGGCACCAAATGTGCTACTGATGGAGCCTATATACAACGAGCATGGGACTTCGAGTCGCATGTTATTACAACCCACTTGTGTCCTATTACATTTGCACCAAATGTGCCACTGATGGAGTCTATATACAACGACCACGAGACTTGGAACGGTGTGCAATTACAACCCACTTGTGTCCTATTACATCGGCACTAAATGTGCCACTGATGGAGCCTATATACAACGAGCATGGGACTTCGAGTCGCATGCTATTACAACCCACTTGTGTCCTATTACATCGGCACTAAATGTGCCACGGATGGAGCCTATATACAACGACCACGAGACTTCGAGCGGTGTGCTATGACAACCCACCTGGGTCCTATTACACCGACAGCAAACGTGCCGCTAGTCCAGTTCATTGGTTAAAATGCTGTAATTCCAAATGAGCGCAGAAAACGATATAAAAACTGTGCATTGTATTTAACAAAAGGCAGCGAGAGAATGTTCAGCGTTGTTCAATATATTCGTGCCTTGGACGAGCATGTCCCATCCAGGGTATCATTACACGAAGTCGTATTCATTGGCTAAAATATAATAGTAGTGCGAACATATAGCCTACTGTCGGGTAATTGAATGAGTTTTCATCTGGACAAGCTTTTTCCTTCTTTGCCTTTTCTTTACTGGGCTGGCATCCATGTCGACGCTACAATGAAGTGAAAAAGGGGAGTTTAAATTGTACAGAATAGCTTACTTTGGCACCCTACTCTGCAAAATACCTCTGTTTGAGGGGAATTCCACTGCTCCCTTTCGAGAATCTATCGAGGAAAGGTAAGGAAATAGATCACCAGAACGGGTTGGGGTGTTGTAGCGGAAAGGGTACACGGACTGAGTGAACTCATCGTCCGTCAGACGGCGATTGATAGGGTGTCGCTGAAAAAGAAGGCGATTAACGGTGATTGTGAGACAAATCGAACGTCGTGACTTTTAGCTTGCGTCCCGTTCTAATGAGGTTAACGCGAGCTTGGCAGTTAGTATTACGTGAGCTGAAAGATTTAGAATAATAGAAGCGAAATCTTACTAAACACGTCTCACTCCTGTACTTTTTGACTTCCGACGTGCGCAGCGGAAACATTGATAAATAACCCTGTCATATTTCCTGTCATATTTCTGCTGCTGTAGCATACGAAATTGACGTAATGAAGAAACATAAAGTCTGAAAACAAACTATTAAACTCGTAAAAGCTATCGAAAAGCGCCCAAGGAAGATTCTCCGGAAATCAGACTCCATGACGTACGGATCCGAAAATACTGTTTCTACCGCGTGTCTGGTTTCCGACACATTCTAACAATTGCAATATCACATATGCACAGACTTAAATAAAACTGCAAAGGCGGAAAGATAGCCGGGAATAATGCCATAAAATGACCATAAACTATTTATTGCGCACTAGGTTTTGCGGGGCAACGGTGGATATTTGGCTTCTGACACATTTAAACAAATGCAATATCACAGTTGCACACAATTGAATAAAACTACAAAGCCACAATGATAGCTGGGAATCATGCCATAAAATGAAACGAAACTATTTATTGCGCACTAGGTTTTGCGGGGTAACGGTGCTGCGACTACGTCGCAGCCTACCAAGCCAATCAGTCAACCAACGAAGAAATTTGGCAGCCGACGGACTGCGAATAATAGAGTGCAAAATGGTCTGCATGATGCATCGCCAATTTGCTCTATTGTTAAACGGAAGCTACGGCTGTGTTCCAGGACGTGGTGAGCTTTAGCCTAGAAAGCTTTTTTAATAAAATAAGTCACGAATGTCCTCTTAAAAACACTACAACGTAGCGGGTGGGACTCGCCACTGAATAAAGTCACAGCTGAACATTTCAAACTGACGCAGTCATCAGACTTCTACATACAACCTTTGCAACCGATTTCCCTTTGGAAAATACTTTGACGACGCAAGGAACATTCCGAGATTTTAAAGGACACCGATTGCACCGCAATCTCGCTTTAGCTCTTGTGTACGTGGATTACTACATGGTGAAGTCGCGCTAAACTTTAATATCAACACAACAGTTATAACAGTTTTGTACGCGCCCTATGGCCACCGTGTTCCTTGGTCGGACTATTGCCTGCCAAAATGCTTACTCGTAGGAACTACAACCTCTTGGTTATACCTTTCATTAAAATTATATGTTTACTATTCCAAAACAGCTATGCTTGTATGCATATGTGATCGCGCCTACCCCGGTTTGTCTTGTTGTACCGAGCTTCCACCATCTATATTTTTTATTTATTTTGCACGGGCGCTGAACGCATCCGAAAAGTAGTACATTCAGATTGGGAAAGAAGCGTTGGCTATCATCGTTGCTGTGCAGAAGCTGCATAAGATGGTCTGGGGTTGACGGTCTACATTGGTAGCATATCACAAGCCGCTGCTGGCAACGGTTGGATCCAAAAAAAGCATTCCGGCGTAAACAGCCAGTCGTCTTTTGCGATGGACAACTCTGCTCTTTGGACATAATTTCAGAATGTGAAACTTGTATACTGATTCTATAGGGCAAGCGGACGCCCTGTCCAGCTTAACTGATACCGGTAAGCATAAGCCAGAAGACGCAGTAATTACCTCCATCGCAGACGTACCGGATGTCAGCTACATGGTACCCGACGCCATGAGTATGTTACCGGTGAATGTCAAGACGGTTAAGCAAGCCATTGAGCATGTGTATTGCTGCAACAGTTGTTAACCTACACAAGACAGGACTGGCCAAAGAAGGGTCAGAAAGACTGTTTGACTCCGTTTTTCCCACTGCGTAATTCTCTGTCTGAAGTCGATTGGTGCCTGTTTTTGCAGTGCATTGTCACTCCAGAAATTCTTTGACCACGCGTGCTACGGCAACTACACAAAGGAAATCCAGGAAGTGCTCGCGGGAAGCTGCTTGTGCTCAGCTACGTCCATTAGCGCATGATGGCTAGTCAAATTAGACGTTGGTCGAACGTGCTCTAGCTGCATCAGTGCCCCCAAATCATCTGTACATGCAACCTTACAAACCTGGCTAATTGCAGAACCGCCCTGGTCGCGGATACAGGTGGATTTCTCAGGACCGGTCGAAGAAGTGTAGTTCCTCCATATGATTGGCCGGAGGTACTCGCAATACTAAACACGTCGGCAAACAACACAATATTTGCGATGAGTCACGTTTGCGTTCAGCACGGGCTACCAGTAACAATCGTGTCGGCTAAGAGGTCACAGTTCACGTCCTGCCAATTTGCTGCAGTTTACGCACCTAAAGGAATCGAGCATGTGAGGACTGTCTTGTATCAGCCGCAGTCGAATGACAAAGCGGAAAGGTTTGTCGATCCACTGAAAAGGGCATTTTAAAATCAAAGCAGGAGGGAGCGCTGAACCATAAATCAGAACGGTTTTTGTCGAACTAGCTAGGTACTCCGATTCGTAATTCTCTGAAGTAGTTATGGGTCGAATACTAAGAACCAGGCTAGATTTGCTGACTCACGAGCGTCCGCCAAAACGACTAAGAAATGCAGTAATGGATCGCCAATATAACAGGTGGTATGGGGCAAGAGAAATATTTTCAAAGTGGGCGCTTTTGTGTTCCGGCCTGCTAATCAAGGCCGACGGTTAGCTCGGATACCAGGACGTCTTGCGAAGCCGAGATAAAGCTATGTATGATGTTTAAGAGAGAGATTCCACGCCTAGCAGTTGAGGTCACGATGTACAAATGGTGAGGTCATTCCGAATGCCAAAGATTTGACGTAAATAATATGCTGGAAACCGGCAAGCCTAGTACCTATGCAGTTGTCCACGTTCATCCCATGGAATGCTTGAAAATTGAGGCCCGGTACAGGCCAAAGCGAACAAGAAGAGTTGTGCAGTCTCACCATGTGGATCCGTGTCGGAAGAGCTATGTGACCTCAGGTACCTCAATTTTAAGAGGGGGAGGTGTTAGGATAATAGCTATTTGACATCCAGCATTGTGTACGAGCTAAGCAACCATTCGTTATTCTTCCTATGTTACGCTTCCTGACAGTTGTTTAAACGCTCCAACGTACTAGCCCGATCGACGCACATACGTCATTGTTAATGGACTCTCAGCTCCATGTCAGCTTCAGCAATACCATTTGCAAGAACATACACCGTAGGCTTTCCTTTCGGATCAATTTTCTACTATGTTAAATTAAAGGAATGGTTAGGTGTCACACAATTATTTTACTAGCTTTTAACTAATAGTCTGCACCTATTATTCTCGGTTGTTCCGTGACATTTGTTTAAACGTCACATTTTGTTATTCTAATTTACCAGTACCCGTCACTGTAAACGGACGTGCGATTTACGCTTGGGTTCACATGAGGCTATTTTTAAAGACATATGCGATTCGCTGGTGAGTACACGATCAAGTATTCGCCCCTTTCGTTTGACAAATTTTTCGATTGTTTGGTTCAAGTGTAATTTAGTAGCTTCATTTCATGTTGCCTTCAGCATTATAAAAGCAGCTGCGCTTTTATGTATATAACTCCCTCTCCGGCTCGTCGTTGGACTTCAGTTTGCGCTTGTGGGGCCACACAAAACTGATATAATGAACAGCTGGCGCTCACAGTTTTACCTTCGCTTGGGCAACCGCTCAAATACTGGCTTGCCTACATTTAAATACTAAAATACACTGGTTAAATAGAGGTCAAGCGGACGCCCACGCATTGTGGGAGACATATGTATCACATGATAAGCTGCGAAACGGAAAGTGCGCGGGTGCCGAGGGAAGTTTGCTTGAAGTAATAAAACACCGCGGACCGGCGTTGCTGACTTCCTTGCGCCACTTGTTGCAAAGTGCGTGGATTGTGGAGGACGTGCCTTTTGAGCTGAAGTAGGCTCTTTGGTACTACTGTTCAAAGGCAAATGGAGCAAGAATTTGCACGAATTCTCGTGGTATGAACTTCATGATTTGTGTGAGCAGGGTTGTTGCCCGAATCTTGCTCAAGCCCCTCGTCAGTCAGGTTGTGGAGTCGAACGTAGCACAAGAGCAATGTGCATTCCTTTCAGGTCGCAGTACTATGCAAATGGTGTGGTGGCTCGTCAGTTGAAGGGAAAGTGTAGAGAATGACACCAACCATTGTACTGACTGTTTGTTGATCTCAGTGAAGCATTTAATACGGTGGTCCACAAAGCTTTGTGGATGCTGTTGGATAAGTTACGCTGTCCGAATAATTATGTAAATCCCTTTGAATGTCTGCACAGCTGTATGCGGGGAAGGCTGTAGCTAAGTGGACCAACCTTGGGTGGCGTTGCAGTTGACTCTGGTGTGAGGCGAGGCTGTGTCTTAGCTCCTGCCCTGTTTACTATTTATGTTCATGCCATGAGGTCCCATGCGATTGATGTGGCTTGTGCCTACGGTGTTCGTGTAGAGCACCCATATTGACGGTGGGTTGCTGAAAATTCATTGTTTTGGTGCGAGCACGTTAGTAGGTAATACAACTATCCGCATGTTGCTGTTTGTTGATTACTGTGCTTTGTTTGCACACAGCGTGGATGAGTTGCAGCGCATACCAGCGCACTGGCTTCGATGACGGCCAAGTTCAGGCTCACCGACAACACAAGCAAGTCTGTTTGTATGTACCAAATTTTAACGGGAATTGAGGTTATGAGCTGTCTAAAAGCTAGTTTGCTGAGAAAGTGTGGTTTACTACTTCGAGATTTTGCTACCATGGCAGTCTACTAACAACGACCAGCAGCTTGGGTGCTAGCTGCCAAGCCATCTCGAATGGGGTTGCTGATTTTGGCAAGCCGGAATGCCGTGTGTGGCACAGCCACCAGCTCACTGTTAGGACGGAGGTGCTGGTACCTAAGTCTATGGTGCTGCAAGGTCTCATATACCGCAGCGAAACTTGGACGGTATATCGGAAAGATGCCTGATATCTAGCGCGCTTCTAACGCAAAGCCTGCGCCGTATTATGTGCATCGACTGGAGTGACGGAGTTGCAGACACGGTGGTGCGCCAACGCCCTAGCAGGTATGAAGCGGACTGCATACTTCTGCAGAGGAACTAAAGGTAGCTCAGCTATAGACATGGATACCGAAATATCTGTATTATTGCCAGCTAAAATCAGGAAAACGACACGTTGGAAATCCAGTTACGATTCCAGAGCATAAGTACATTGAGTCTATTGTGTTCTAACACTGAGTGCAGGTCATGGGAGTCAAAGGTGTTTGATCAGCGCGATTGGCGCGAACTAATCACGAAGACAGCCGCCGAGGTGCAAGAGAAGGCCCTCGTGCATGCACAGAAGAATCGGCAAATACGGAAGCGACAGGCGCCGACGGGGTATACTCCGACGCCTAGCGCATGGTTGTCGTAGCGCGTTTGGTCGCGAATGCTTGAGTCTGGACGCTATAGTGAGCCACGAACGAGGCTACTTTGGTCCAGCATCAAAAGTAAGACGAGTCCTGCTAGAAACGTAGGCAGTGCTGGCGCAGCGTTACTAGGTACGCTGCCTTTGATTTATTAACAACGCGTTTGCATGTCGAATTTATTTATTTAAGGTGGTTAGTCTGCTACAGTGTTTTAGTGTTGTATTTTTACATCATTTTAATGTGTACATGAATAATCTAATAAATGGCAATTTTCCCTTAATTAACTGTGGTTAACCGCTGGATTTTAGATTCTTCTTATTACATATGTCCTAATCCCATTTTCTGTCATCCTGAATCTCACACGGCAATTTTGATAAGCCATTCCATTCGTACGATATTTTAACGGCATATCCTTACGGTGTATTGGACCCACTTTATTTGATATTTCATTTTATGTTATTGCTTTTTGCGTGACATCACCGCGTTGGCTGCACTTAAGGTGAATGTTGACAAGGTGCCCACCCGTCTGGTAACCACTGCCTCATCTATATTGGCTCCAGGAGACAGGTGATCGTTGCAGGGACATCCACTCTAGCTTGAAGCTTTATTGCTACTTGTCGTGGACGGTCGATTTACATTCAGCATGTCTTCCAGCCGCGGAAACCCTGGGTACAAAGTGGCCCTAGTAAAGGGAACCGTTTGGTGTTCTTCCAAGTAGTGCTTCGTCTGTTTGCACTCGCTCAACGGAATACCAGGGAAGCTGCGGATGAAATAGGACACATTCCGAATGGGTATTGTTGATAACAGGATAGCTTCTGTTTCAAAAGCAAAAGTCAATAAACCACGAGAATTCTTGGTTTATCGTAGCGCTGTGGGGTTGGGTGACGCGTGACTCGTGTAAACTTGGCAGCCTTAACCATAACGTCTGTGACAAGGGTGCCCAAACGTTTTGCAAAGTGGCCCACTTTTGGTGACGTAAAACTATGTATAGCCAAACACAGTCTGACATTAAGAAATTAACCAAAATTACACAAGTATTAAGTCCAAGTCTGAATTTGGCATTTCATGATGAGGCCGTGGGCCATTTGAAATGTTAATGCGGGCTGCATATAGTCTGCCAACCGGACTTGGAAACCCTTGGCCTATGATGTCACAAATGAAGTGTCACTGTTTTCGTCAGTGAGTTGTTTTCCTTTTAAGGAATTTGACCTTAGCTGGAACGTTGGGGCAGATTACCGCTGGTACCCTGTGCGTAGCTCGGATTGAGGTCAGCCGCCCAGTCGGTCTGTATACAACTGGTGGAGGCTAAGAAATTATAGCCCAGATGTTTCATTTACTTTAGGCCCAGTGGGCGTAACTGAAGACCGAAGTTTCCGGTTGGTTCGGGTGGAAATCTTGTTCCAACCACCAACAATGTCGACGTCATTCTATAATTTTGCAACAGTCTGGACAGTAGCTGAAGCTCTGACCTGTATGTATTCTGTAGGACTAGTTAATACTAGTCCGAGACGGTGCGCGAATGTAAGCGCGGATATCAGAAGGCACTTGGAGTCGGACACAGCGGATTGTATCGATGGGCTACAATAAGAACCGGACGGATGAAGCGAGGCGAGAGCGTACACGTGGGCGCGGGAACTTACAAGGCAGTTGCGTGTCGAGCCGGTTGTAAGATTAAAACAAGAAGGAGTAATGTACAATCGGTCAACAAGTAAACTGTACATGAAAGAGTTTTCTTTTTGGGCGCTGCAGAGCTCCCCCTAGAAGGCTGAGCAGGGAAGGCCTTCGAAATCGAAAAGGAATGTTGAAACGAGGTTCGTAAGGCAAAATCGTGCCGAGTAAAAATGAGCGTGTAAATGTGGGTTCGTCGGAAGTCGGAGTCCGCTGTGCCGTTTATGATTTGCTATTTACTGAATGCAGGGCAGGGTGTATTTCGGCGAGCCGTTGGAGTGGGCTTCACGGACTACAGGAAAACTGGCTAGCCTAGAAAAAGGCCGACAGCACCTCAACCTCCGATGCTGCTAAACGGTGCGCTTGGGAGTGGTCTCTCCCCCCGCCGCACCACGCACCGCGCCAAAACGACCCTCGTCCCACGTAGAAACGACCATTGTCCCGCGGAGAAGCGACCTTCGTCCCGCGAAGAAGGGACATTCGTCCCGCGGAGAAACGACAATCGCCCCAAGGAGAAACGACCGGTGTTCGCGTCAGGGTACTCGAAAACATTCCTCGTGTGGGACAGTCGATCGAAGGGGAGGGTTGGGACATGTAAAGACGAGAAAATAGAAAAACACACGCAGGAAACGCCAAAAAGAACCAACGAATAATCTGCGTGTTTAAATGTTTTTTGGTTTTTGAATATTTTATTCGAGAAAGGTTTTTTGGAGGTCTTTTGATATTTTTGTTTGCTTTCAAAACGTTAATCGACAAAAAATGAGGCAAATATATACAATATCTACAAAGTTAAAAGTATTTACACTGTACATAGTCGGAGAAACGAACCGGCTTACGCACCTCCCGACCACGGCGATTGGTCGTGTGGGCAGCGGACTAGATTCGGGAGATGTCGGGACGGCTGATGCTTGTAAACCGTGGTCGTGGTCTGGTTGGACTTCATTAGCATGCGGAAAACTGTTGCGGTTAGTTGGGACGTCGCACGAGGCACTAATAGACGAAGCAGGCGAGGTAGTCTCTTCCATAAAGGCGGGTTTCAGACGGTCGATGGTGATGACTTCGTGTCGACCACCGCGGTCAATAGTGTACGTTTTATTCGCGCGATGTATCACATTGAAAGGTCCTATGTACGGCGACTGAAAAGGCTGTCGAACACCGTCTACGCGAAGGACTGTGAACACGTAGACCAGTTCTCGGGCACTTACACTGGTGTCTTCGGTGATCGAGGATCTGGTGGACGTAGCTCATGCATCTGGTGGGCCAATCGATCAGTGTAACCTCCATAGTCAAAAGTGAAAGTACATGGGGCTGGTGCTATCAGCTATCCGGGCAACTGCAGTGTGCAAACGTAGACTAGCTAGGCAGGTGTGGCGTCGAAATCGGTTTTAACCGTGTTTCTTAAGCCTGGGAGAACGAGGGGCAGCGTTTCAGACCATGAAGGATCTGCGTGCGCACGTAGCGTTGCCTTCAACTGGCGGTGAAAACGCTCCACATGCCGTTAGCGGCCGATGATACGCCGTCGTCTGAACGTGGCGACAGCCTAAAGCCTTAAGCAACATGGCAAATGTCCACGAGAAATTTGACCCTCGAGTGATGGTCACGATGGTTGGACAGCCGTATTGAGCAACCCAGCGCTTCAGAAAAGCTTTCGCTACGCTTTCCGAGGAGCAATTTGGGATAAGGACGGCCTCAGGCCATCTAGTAAATCGATCGATGCAGGTCAGTAGATATACAGAGCCTTTGGAAGGCGGCAGAGGACCTACGAGGTCGACGTGCACGTGATGAAAACGTGCGTCTGGCGTCGGAAACGTGCCTAATGGGCTTCTGGTGTGCTGGTGCACGTTCGCGCGTTGACACGGAAGGCAAGCAGCTGCTCAAGTACGGACGTCCCGATTAACATTGCGCCAAACGAATCGTGTGGTTACGAGTTTAACCGATGCACGAACGCTTTGATGAGACAAGCCGCGTAACGCATCAAACACGGTCTGCCGAAACTCGCGTGGAACGACTGGGCGCGGCGTGCCCAGAAATAAATCGCAAAGTATAGTTCCGTCTGATGATGTCAGCGGAACGGGTCGTATATCCAATGAGGGAGACCTGCGTAGTAGATCAACCTCAGGATCGTTGAGTTGTGCTGTGACCATGGCTGCCAAGTTGATAGCAGTGCCGACGTCAACGGAGATAGCTTGAATGCGGGAAAGTGCATCGGCGACAGCATTGTGCACACCTGAGACATGCCGTATGTCGGTCGTAAACTGAGCGATATAGTCAAAGTAGCGCGACTCTCTAGGTAAGTATCAGTCGGTAGTCGAGCCGAGCACGTAAGTCGGGGGTTCGTGGTCGGTGAAGACGACAAAGGAGCGGTCTTCTAGAACGTGTAGAAAGTGACGTATCGCTAGATATATGGCTAGTAGTTCTCTACCGAAAGTGCTGTAGCGAGATTCGGTAGGTTGTACGCGTTTGGAGAAAAACTCTGTAGAAGGATTCTTGATGCTTTGTGTTCAACTCAACCATCTGTCAACAATCGAGAGTGGACTACTCCGAGTGCAATTATCTTCCCTTATCTTCGCCATTATCACTGCACTTTTACCCCAATTATCGCGTTATCAGCACGACCTTCGCCTCAATTATCTTCGCGTTATCAATACGACCTTCACCTCAATTAGCTCCGCACGTGCCCCGGCTACAGGTGTTTACATGCTTTCTCGCACTGATTATGAGCAATGTACTTATCATCCCCCACACTCATTTCACGTTATCCGGTCTTCATCCGGTTTGTGTTTGACCAATCGCATGGACTTCACTTGTCCTATATAAACAGTGTTCTCTATTCCGTATCGCATTGACGATCTGAATCCTTTCTTGTTGGTCTCGGACCGGATTGTATTTCTGCAACTGCGTTGAGTGGAAGCGCAACTATTGAGGTTTGTATTATATTTGCTTCCTGATTGTTTGTTAATAGTACCGTCATCTTGTCCAGTGTTCTTGTTCTTTGACTGGCTGGATACGCGTTGGCTCAAGGCCCTTCAAAGCGAATTGTCGCTTACAAACGCTATGGGCTGCCAGGTGTCGGCTATTCGTTGTTGCAAAACAGCGCCGACCGCCACGTCCGAGGCGTCAGTACTGAGGGACAGGGGGCGGCCGGATGGTGATGCGCTATAGAAGCTATGTTGGCGATAGCCTCTTTCAGCGACTTAAAAGCAGCGCGTGCTGCAGCAGGAAATTCGAATTTCTTGAGTTTCTCTCGGAGAAGGTCCGTGAGGGGTTGCATCAGCGAAGCGCAGGTGGGTATGAAACGTCGATAAAAGTTGACAAACCATCAGGACGACTCAGCTGTTTGAAAGAATGAGGCGCAGGGTAGTCGATGGTGGCTTCAATTTTATCCTGCAGTGGCACGACGCCTGCAGAAGAGATACGATGGCCCAGGAAATTGACTGAATCGACACCAAGCGAACACTTTTCTGCGTTGATCGTCACCCAGTGTTGCGATAAACCTTCAAAAAGTGTTCGTACGTGGCGCATATGCTCTTCTCGTGAAGAGCTTGCGATTAAAATGTCATCCAGATACGCGTTAGCGAAGTCTAAGTTGGGACAAACTTGGTCGATGAAGCGCTGCAAAAAGTTTGTGCGGTGTTCTTTAGGCCAAATTGCATGCGCAGAAGCTCAAACAAACCAAATGGAGTCGTCACGGCAATTTTAGCGATGTCCTCTTCGGCTATCGGAAATTCGTTGTATGCGCGTACCAAGTTGATTTTGCTGAAGGTACTTTTATCTGCCAGACTGGCTGTGAGATCCACTATGTGTGGGATCGGATAGCGATCAGGCGTGGTCACTGTATTCAAGGATCGGTAGTCGCCGCGAGGACGCCAGTCCCCCATGACCTTCTTCGGGACCATGTGCAGATACGACGCCCATGGGCTTTTGGACGGTCTGACGAGACCAAGTTGAAGCATGTGATGAAATTCGGCTCGTGCTGCCCGTATATTGTCTGGAGCAAGCCGTATTGGTCGAGCGCTAACTGGTTGACCGCGCCTAACTATGTGGTGAGCGACCTCTGTCGTGACTGGTGGAAGCTCTGCAGCCGGTCGAACCAGTCGCGGGTGTCTGGAGAGGAGACTTGAGTAGTCGGACGGTGCGTTTGCAATCCGAAATACAGGGCTGATTATCGGGGCATCTGAACGGACGCCATCAACACCTAGTTTCGTACGATCGTCCAAAAGTCTGTGGCGACCAGCATCAACAAGCAACCCAAACGGTCAAAGGAAGTCGATACCGATAATTGCGAAAGGTACAGACGCAACAAGGAAGACCCACTGAAAATCTCGGCGAAGATTGAGGTCCAGGTTCATCATGCGCTGACCGAATGAAGATATCGGAGAACCGTTGGCCGCACGCACACTGTGCGTAGGTTGTGAGTACTTGTCGTTAGCGGTCGATGGGATAAGGCTGACATCCGCTCCAGTATCGATGAGGAATGTGATGGAAGAACGTCGATCCTTAATGTAAAACAGTCGGTTTGCTTGGTTATTGAATGGTACGTTTGTAGTGTTAGTGTGCGGGCTTTTCGTTTTCCCTGAAGCAGCTGGGTCGTGTTTAATGCAGGGAGCCCGACAACGTCTAGCTCTTCCACCGTATTGGCGGTGATACTAACATACTTCTTCGACGGATTTGACACTAGCTGACTGTGAACTTGCATTGAAAATGTTGCGCTTCTGTGCCGTACTTGACGTACTCGGTGCAGGCACAGACGAGCCGCAACGAACGGTAGCCAAAACGTGGTCAGCATTTGATCGTGGCACCCGCAGCTTCGAAGCCTTCATTGCTGCTATCCTGCTGCGAAGTAGCGCAATTTCCTCGTCTTTAGAGTCAAATCGGTCTAGCGACTGGGAACAAACATGGGATTCGGTTTTCATCGGTGAGAATACGTCACCGGAGTTACTGGTCGTCTGCTGCGGAAAACGTTCGAACGCAGTGTCTGCCTTGGTAGCTAAGTCTTTCAGGGGTGCATCTATAAACATGGACAACGTTAGCGGCAATGGCTCTGGGAGACGTGCAAACCACAGCTCCTTTATCCCTTCTTCGCTCAAGAATAAGGGACCAGCGATGCGCTGAAGTTCGCGGAGCAATGCCGACGGCTTGCGATCTCCAAGCTTGAGACGATTGGGCTGATCAAATCGTGTTCGTGCGCTGGGTCGTAACTCTTTCAAAATCGCTTGCTTCATCGTTTCATACTGCCTCATTCGATGGGCAGAGTAGAATGTCCTCAATCAGCGTCACAACCGACGGAGGAGGGCGTGGGACGAGCTGATTTTACCTCAGACGGTCAGCTGTAATGCCCTTATTTTCTAGTTCGATCTCGAGTACGTTAAAGCAAACTTCTGGACTGTGTTCCATGAAAATTGAAACAGCCAATGTAAGCATGTTTACGCTGTGAAACGACTCAGATACCACCCTCGAAAAGTGAGTCGAAAGATAAAGAATGAACAAAATAGGATAAAGATACTAAAATTACGCAAGAACCAAACGAACACAGGTATATAATCGAGAAAAAGGAACGAACTCACCAAAAAATACAAACGGGAAAAAGTTGAATTCGCGCGTGCGAATCGGGGTCACCAATTTGTAGGACCAGTTAATGCTAGTCCGAGACGGTGCGCGAATTGATGCTCGGATATCAGAAGGCACTTGGAGTCGGACACAGCGGATTATATTCGAGGGGCTACAATAAGAAGCGGACGGATTAAGAGAGGCGAGAGCGTACACGTGAACGCGGGAACTTACGAGGCAGTTGTGTGTCGAGCCAGTTGTAAGATTAAAACAAGAAGGCGTAATGTACAATCGGTCAACAAGTAAATTGTACATGAAAGCGTTATCTTTTTGGGCGCTACAATTCTAACTACACTGGCGGTACATTTTTTAAGCGTATTTGCACAGCTGGTGATTATGACATTTAAAGCTATAGGGCTCGCAATTTAATGCTTTGCCAAACGTACTTCGGGACCGTCTGAAGGGAGGTCAGCGGTGAAAGTTGAGCTTTTTTGGTGGCTACTGGTACATCTATTTGTGGACTGAAAGAAATTGCGTTCATAGTACTAAGGATAGGTAGCATTAATTAAGATGAATCGTTTGATAGTACTAGATGACCTATGATGTGTAAACATTATACTGAGTCAAAGTGGTTAAAATAATTAGGGTCGTGATGGTGGCGGAAAATCAACCGATAGGAATGGGCTGAAATAACGTTTAAGAAATGTGGCATTATTTCTGCGTTGAAAATCGTTCGAAATGTTACGTACTTAGATACGGAAACTGTGTGTATATTATAAACGGAAATGACTGCTAACAATGCAGCAACTGTAAGGTTACGAAATCCACACCGAAGGCTAATTGCAGTGATGATATACATGGGCGACATGAAATGGAACATTTGGAGGCAATTTAATGATATTACTTAATGGTACGGAACAAAGTTGCGTAAACAGTAAGTTTGTAACTTACTAATGATGCTGTGAAGATAACGTGCAATGAGATGTAATTTTGTGAATCTGCAGAAATAAGAAATAGAGAACTATGACGAGAAAGGCATCACTGTGTGCATGTTTAATGACATACGGAAAGATGTGCAGCAATGTGATAAGGAACAATAGCTGACTAACATCTGTTGCTGTAATATTGCGCTCATAAATGGTTACTATGAAATGAGGATGCACGGAATGGGGTTTGTTGTTTGGGTCAGTGAGGATGAATAATCACAACGGTTAAAGTTGTTTACCTATGTTTACGTGTTTCCCAAGCTTAATGCAAATAAGAATATGTTTGTATTTGCTAAGTTGTCGGCGTACATGTAGAATGGGTAAAATGAGAAGCGTATATATATATATATATCATAATTATACATAGACATCGTTTTAAATCTACGCATTCTGATATTACCCCTTCTACATATATATATATGTACATATATGTAAATAAATACGGAAATATATGTTTACATATATATGTAATTGAAGGGAGACTAAAAGATATGTATATCTGCGTATATGTATGAGTATATGTCAATATATGTGTTTACATATTTATGTATATATATAAATATATGTACTTGCATATATATACGTAAATATGTATATATGTATACATATCTATATATATACAGAAGTCTCAATAAGGTACGTATTTTAATATCGCGGTATAAATATACATATATATATATATATGTATATCTATGCATCTTTATATACATCTATATATATAGATATGCCTGTTTCTATGTTGTCGTCATATCTTTGTACATGTATATATATATGTATATGTACAGAAATACATATAATTGTATATATATATATATATATTATGTACGTGTATAATCATTGGTTGCATATACATGCATACCTGCACATATGGATACGGCAATTTGTACACGCATATAAGGATGTATGCATGCAACGAATTGGTATGCATAGAATTGCATAGGAAAAGGAATATATGCATACATGTGTAATTATATATATATATATATATCGCAGCATACTGCGACAGCTTATGCCTTATGATATGCAGTTAAATATTTACCTGGTCATATGAAGGGCTTCCAAAGTATTCCTGTGTGCTTAGCACTTCGCAACGAAATCGACGTAGCAGGACTGCGTTTCCATAAGTGAATAATCCTTTTTAGTAACAAATGCAATGCTCCGTTAAATGGCATGTTAAAAGGAATAGTGAAATCTGATCGTCATTGTGTGCACAACAGGTGATTAACCTCTGCTATTGCGTGTCACTGTGCATACCACTGCGGCTCTGCTAGATAAGTAATGATATCAAGCCAATGGTACGTGTGACGATGTGTCACTGATTAATCACATGGCCGCTGCTGTACGTGTGAGGAGAGGCTCCGTCATGGTTAATTGTGCAAGTGGGCGATAATCACCACGGTGATTCTTGGCGATGCGTTAATCGTATGATTTGCTACGACAGGTAAGAGGTGTATGCAGTGCATCAGTCACCGTCTACCGTGGGCTATCCCGCTGGCTGTGTATTATCAAACTTCGGGATCTGTCACGGCAACTTGGAGAATACCGGGCGCCTCTTCAAGTAGTACCCAACAAACAGGTGCACTGCGTTCCCTTAGCTCTCTTCTGTCCATCAAATAACTCAAGTAGTCCGTGCGCAACCGCACCTTTCTAGACGTTCATTTATCTATTCCTCACTACATCAATGACACCTACGTATACTGCAGTTTCTCTCTCTTACCGGATAATCCCGGCACCTGCTTCCTTGCTAAATGCACAGCTGTCACCTTCTCTTCTGCGACACTTAAGAAATTGAATTTTAGCTTTGTCACTTGTTTTCCCGCCTCAGGCTTTCTTACTTATACACTATTACATCCCCATCATGATTTCAATGTATGCCCGTCGCTGCGTGAAGTGAATATTCAAAACACATTACACTGCTTACCTGTAAGGAAGTCCCATTGCACGTTCACATGGCGTAGGCGATGCGTCATAGGTGCCTCAGTGTTGGTGCAAACTCAAAAGTGAATGGCGGTGGCATTTCACTTCACCTGTGAAACAACATTCATAACACATAACACATCAACAACATTCATGGTATTTCTTACCTGTGAGCAACTGTGATTGCACGTTAACATGGAGGTGGGCGATGCGTCGGAGGTGGCTCCGTGGCGGCAGTGAATGAGCACGCTATCGGCGTTACATGTCGGTGTCACTGGAACACAAAATTACACATGCAGCCGACTTCTTACCTGCGATGACATATGACAGCGCGAACTAACCCTGGCCAACCAGTTAATGCCCAAGTTTCCAGCCCTAGCAGTCCCTGCTGTGGCAGTCACGTGAATTAAGGGAAGGATAGGAAGAGAAATCGAAGGTACAGAATAAGGAAGTGCACTTAAATAAGAAAGTAATACGAATACGTGAACAAACGTAGAGAAAAGAAAATCGAAGTACGAAGATGCGAGTTACTCAGGAAAATGGAAAGGTTTCGTGTTGCCACCCAAGAGCGTCAAGTTGCCGCTCAAGGAGCACTTCGCCTGATTTATGGGCAGTAACCAAAAAGTAGACCAGTCCCAAAGCTTGTCCAATGCTCGCTGAATAGCATCGGTACCCCCAGGAATATCAGCAATGTTCCACAGCTTCAGGTCATAAGCAAATAGGGAGTAGAGACCTCTGTGAGATAGGACTTAAATTTATCCCAGGCAACCTGGACAGTATCGTTGTCTGAGATCTCACAATGGAAACCGGAAGCCTTGGCTCTCATTGATTGATAGTCTGCTTGCCATATGTTCGGGCGAGACTCAACAGTCCTCTGGTAGCGCCTAGACAGAGTACGACTGCAGAGCAAACAAACATGATCACTGGAACCCAGTGGAGGTCCCTAAGTAATGTGCCCAACACAATCGAGTGACTTAGGGAATCCAAGTACCGTCTAAGATAGACGGTACTTGGGCGTCCATGTACCTAGTGGGGAGGTCAATGAACTCGTGCAAAGATACTTGGAGCGTAAGTTCAAGTAGCTCAGCGCCGAATGCGCCTGACGCTGAGTCGCAAGAAAGATCTGCCCAGGAAATCTCTGGGAGGTTGAAGTCGTCCATCACCAAACACTTATTTGCGGACTGGGAGCGATTGAATTCAAGTACCTCTTTGGAAACGCTCCCGGGGCTTCTATACACAATTATAACTGTAACCTGAGCCGAGGATGTGCTAATAACAGTGGATAGAGCTTCAAACGTTAAGTCTGTCGACTGAAATAAGCAAGTCTTCAAAACGTCAACTTTACAGCTCACATAAAGAGGGACGCCCCCTCCCTGTTGGCCAAGAGATTCATCTCTCGTACAAAAGGCTGTGCGGCCTTGCCGGCGGCTGCAGCAATTGGCACAACTGAACAGCGACATTTCGCTAGGGGCCAGCGCTGCATACTGCTCGGTATTTAGCTCCGTACAAAGCTGATGGAACCGCTTTAATCCATCCAAGATATTTTGGATCAGAGGAAATTTGACAATAGTCAAATTTCGTTTCAAGTGTTTATTCCAACACTGCATTCCACGTTAATTCAAATAAAAATCTCATTTAGTATGGCACGCCAAAAAGCTACCAACGCAACGCTACCATTTTCAGGTAATTCTATGCACCGGAGAAGTTCTCCGATCCGCAGGTCACTAATTGAGCGCCGATGTCCGCCAAAACATGCTGCGTTCTGCGAAGTTTTACCGTGCGGTTCACAACTGCATCGCTATCCACCGCGTTACGGTGCACAATCTGCACACGCTCAGCAGACGCAACGGACTCCGATGATGCTGCTGAAGGTAGCCGGGGTGCCATCCACCGACACCCATGGAGTATGTCCCGCGCAGAGTGACTGTGACGCGCCGCCACATAACAGAGATGAGCACATGGGAGCCGCCACTGCCGACTAAACTCACAATCGCTTTCCCTGCCCCGCGTTATGTAAACCAGACGCACTCTCGAACGTGGACACGTAACCAACCAGTAAGGCCCATCAGACTTGCAACCGAGAAAGGTTGACGTACGTAAATGCGCCATGAACACGTCGCCTGCAAACTCGCATAGTTTTGCGAAAACGGAACCCACTGAGGACACCTCAGATGGAACAGCAATCGCGGTCATGCACCGCCTACCTATTATGCTGTTCCTTTGGTGCACCATAGTGTTGACTCTATCAACCACGCAAGTGAACAGAGTGAGTAGCGATGACCTCTCCGACAAGTACTCCTTCGGATGCTTGTTCTCATTCTCTACCCTGTTCGTCGTGTGGCAGGCAAAAGGAACAGTATCCCTCAGTCTGTGCGCCGCCCAAGAGTCCGCGTGTGGGATCCACGTTGCGCACAAATAACGGTGCAAATCAGGATTCGCACTCCCCACCGCGTTCAATATCCCTTCAAATACGGACGCGTCACGAGTATATATATGAGGTTATGCAGCCAACCTCGTAATTGCATTCTACGAGGATCAGAGATCCCGCGTAAGCGGCCGCAACGTCGAGCCATGTCCACTTTAACATGGTAACGACAAAAAACCAGCTTCGCGTTGGGATAAAAACGTCTGAAAGCCAGGATGTGAGCAGCGCACTTATCCATCACCACTGTGTGGCAAGGTACGGTGCTAGGCACCATCTCCCGCATCACATATACCGCTCGCCCATATCTGTAGGTAGTCTCATCGGGTAATAGGGCGTAGTAAAAGGAAATCCCCAGACCTGTGACATCCACCTGCATGCAATGCCACAAAATGTAGCCACCATAATTGAGCTGCTGCGTCGCATCGCAGAATAGCACCTCACCATAACGATTCACAATGCCGCGAACTAACGATGGAGAGAAAAACACAACGTATGTCAATGCCCTCCAACACCAATGGACACACACCGTGCCCTTCCAACATCGTTGCCACGTCCGACACCTCACAAGCGGTTGCATCCCGAGGACGAATGCGCACATTGTACAGGTCCAAACCAGTTACCCGTTTGCCGTACTCCTAGTAGAGAAAACGACGCAAATCTGGTGTGCTATGGAAACTGCCCATCAAACGCAGAACTTCCTTCTATTGCACCGGAGAAAAGCGACGGTTCCGTGCATACAACCATGGGTTACCCAAGCGAAAATCATGACTATGCGTCATTACGTAACTTTGCACGGCATACTTACCTTCCTTGAAAAACACAGAGAAGCGAGCCTTGCAATCGTAGCATTTGTATCTACATGCGTTACTGGCCTTGTGACAAAATTTTAACCAACTTACCGCTTGCCACGTGATCCTGGACGTTTACGATGAACGCAACGGTACATGATGCAACGGTAGCATTCCCCTTCGGGAACAGGCTTCCTGCTTCCACGATGGTATGCGGCAGCAGACTTGGAGGATGCACGGGAAAAGCAAGTCGCCGTTTCAATCTGAAAACCTTCCATCCGCTTCTTTAGGTCCTCAACACGTTCATACTTACCAATAACCAAAGACCTGAACAGCTCACTATCATCGACAACCATAGCAAAAGCAGGAGAAACCAGTATGGCCACCGAAAAAACAAAACAAACACTTGCACATGCACCAATACAGGTTACCATTTCCACGGCATCGTACTTCACATACAATCCTATTTCCAAAGCCACCTTCCACCTAGTTTACAAGTAGTCACACATTCATCCACCTTGGCAATGTCGCTACGCAACCGTTGCTATGTACCATTTGTACCACGGAACGTACCGAAACTACACAAGTTTTTCCTACCTCCGATCACACAGTTCCAACGTTCTTCCGCTGTTTTGCAGCGAAGCTGAATGAAAGAGGCTGGGGTTTGCTCATTGTCAAACTTTCCTCAAAGGAATCAATGTTGCTATTCCTCATTTGTTCGATCATTGCCAGCAGTCTTTCGTGTTTCTGCGCTAGTTAATGCACAATTTTACCAGCGAAATAACCATATATGTTTCACAGCATCATAGAGAATCTAGCTTACAATTATGTATATTAAACAGGTTCACTTTGAGCTTTGAAAATTTAGTGTGAAACTTGATGCCGCAATTCGCACACTGAACTCTGGTACGTATATTTTTGTGACATAAAGGAAAGCCACATACTACTGTCAGTCTCGGTGTGGAAGTAGAGGCAACTGTTGCTTGGTTGACAAAAACCATTTCGTCGATCGTTGCTTTGTTTGTCATTAATGTGGTTACCTATCTGTCGCTGTAGTTTCAAGCTTAACGATTTCGATGCGCCCGCGGTTGGCAGACTAGGATTGGGCGCATGGATGGTTTGCTTCGGGATCTAACAAAAGCCATGTGGACACCTATTTTCAGGTAGCTATGTCGCTTGGCAGTCGACAGCTGTGGTTGAAGGCCCGTCGTAGAGAGCTTTGAGGCACCTTTCTTTTGTGACCACAAATATCGCTGTGTGGCCCGGGACACGGAAACCTCCTCGATTGGGTTTCTGAAGAAACAGTGGCAAATCGCCAATTTGAAATTAGAGATTATTAGACAAGTTAGCCCCGAAGGAGGGAAAGCGCTAGATGGGGCTGATAAAGCAGGATCAACTGTTTGTAAGCACACGTTTGTGTGATGAGTGTCGTGTCAGCAAATCCGATTAGAGTTCGAGACCGGAACTTTTACGTCCGAGAAAAAGGTTAGAAGCGGGATGCACTTGCTGAACTTGCATTAAAATTGACATGCACAAATCGATATTGCAAGCTTCGCAGAGTTTGTCTGCCAAAATTGAACGCAGTCAAAATTGGCTAAAATGACCTCAGGAGAGGCAGTATATTGATAAACCGCATTTTGACCGAAGCACACAATAGAACACGCTGTTTACGCAGTTCCATGTTCCTAAAGATGCCTAACAATACACAATTAAAAGCTCTACAGAAAGTGCTTCTCATTACGCGCAATATGCAACATTGTCGGTTTAACTGCATCAGGCTACGTGAAAACGTAATACATTACGCGTGTTCCATACTTTTCTAGTTTCAAACTGAACTAACTGTTAAACAATTCGTGTTGTAATTGATACGGATTACAAGCATTTAATATTATGGAGGAGAGAGCCCGTTACAACGAATGCTAAGGAGGTGGAAGTCAGTGTTAAACCACAATAAAAACCAGCCATCTAGCGCCACGCCTCCAGTTGATATTGCTCCAATTAGTGGTTACCACAAATTTGTGAACAGTACTTCGTAGATATGGATAATGCGAGGAATGCAAAATGTCTATTAAATCTCGCAATGGATCACATGAATATGCAAACTGCTCTGTTGCATTAAAATTTGTGTCCTGTAGAATACATAGTTCTCGCACTTCAAAGTTTAGACCAAAGTCAGACGCAAAATTGGTTAATGTAAGACATCCACCAGGCCGTAGTTTCTCGGCAACGCATGATAATTCGACCGAGCCCCAAACGACAACCATCGTAGTGTGCCGGAAAACATGCTTTTAGACCTTGGATGTTACCGTTGTTTTAACCTGCAAAACGTCCGCTTGTTGTACTGACTGCACTACTGCTGACACAAATTGTTTTGGTGTGTATGTTGTTGCACCCTTGCTTGATTCGCTTCCTATTTTTGTAGCCTGCGCAATACACCTTGAGTTCAGTCACCTACAACTTCTATAATGTCCGGTAGTTGACACGCTACCTACGTGTCATTGCGTACCGAATATTATCCCAGGCGTCACCCAACAAATGGTTACCGTGGTCAAGTATATGCCGCCCGCTAGTTTGAACTATAATGCTGGTGAGTACGTTCCAGTGAAGTTGTGCTTCATTACATGTGATTAGCTTGTTTTCTCCTCTGCCACGTTTTTATTCGCTATTTGCAATGGATTGTTTAAACGATAAGCCATCTCCACACGCAGGTAGCGTCGAAACTATTGCATTAGCCCCTCCACCTTTCTGGGGTAATGATCATTCGCTGTGTATTTGCTCTTAGAACCTATTTTTACATTCGTAGGATTTCTTCTGATTTCGCCGTGTATAATCAGCTATAATATTGCCTTCCTCGAAGTATATCCTCTCAGATAAGAGACATCATATTTTGCCCCCACTGTCAATGAAATACGGGACTCTAAAGCAGACGGTTAGTCAGCAAACCACGCGTTCTGACAAGGTTTATGCGCAGTAACCATTTAGGGATCTGCAACAAGGAGATAGGAATATCTTAGCATTGTTGCGAGAAAGGCAACAACACCTTGGCACGTCCAACATGGACGTAGATTCTCCGCGGGCTAGGGGCAACGCCTTCCTGAAAGCACTCAGGCTATCCTTGCAATACCAAGTGAGCTGCCACTCACAGCGATAGCAGATTTAACAGACCGCGTCATCGAACGGCACCAGACAGTGACCAAAACCAAAGGACCTAAGAAGCTTTGTGCTGGCGCAACCACACCAACCCTTGCGACTAGCCAGCAGTCGGCAATAGATGCATTATTTTCGCGTATACCGTCGCCTCATGATCAGATCTAAGAGCTCGCATTAAACCATAAGCGCCGCAGCCGTTCTGGATCATCGCCCCGTCACACAAAACCTGATGCCACAGGTTACTGCTTTTATCACTCGCGTTTCGGTACTAAATCCCATAAGTGCGTACATCCAGGTAGCTACTCCGCTAGAGATGGTTTGCCACGCCGGCCTGTACTGACTACAAACAGCGTCGGAATAACTGGAAGCCGTTTCAACTATATTAGGGATTACGATACCGAAAAATGTTCTTAGTTGATCCCAGGGTGGACGTCAGCGTCCTTGCCGCTATTCCAGGTGAGTCTAGGCTTCTTTGTCGACAAGCCTAAGTGCCGCCAATGGTACACCAGATGCCATTTACGGACATCGGTCGCCTACACTGGACCTAGGTCTTCAGCGCACGTTCCGCTGGGTATGCACCGTTGCTGCAGTCCCCTTTGTCATCACCGGCATTGACTTCTTCAGGTATGTTGAACCCTGGGTAGATGCGAAACGCCAGATGATAGTCGACACTGCAACTAAAAGCGGGGTACGTAGCAGCACCGCCGACAAGGCATCTATAACGATGGTATACGCTTTTTACCAGACCGCGCCAGTCTAAGCCAACTGCTTTTCCCAGTAATCCAAACTCGTGCAGAGAATGCACCCAGCTTTACCATTGGCATCTCAAGCCACGCCGCACATACAGACGAATGGCTCACCCGTCTCATGCCTTCCGCGCCGACTACCACCCGAGAAACTAAAGGTAGCGAAGGGGAACTTTGTACACATGCTCGCAGTTGGAATAATCTGCCATTCCGACAGCCCTTGGTCCTATCCCCTGCATACGACCGTTAAGAAATCCGGTGACTGGCGCCCTTGCGGTGACCACTGCGCACCTAATCGCATAACTGTCGCAGATGTGCATTATATACCACACATGCACCACCTTACCTAATGCCTCACAGGTAGGATGATATACAGAAAGATCTATCTGGTTGGCTCCCATCATCAGATACCTGTCGAAGAAACTGACCTTCCTAGAACAGCCGTCATCACGCCGTTCGGCGTGTTCGAATTTTTAAATATGCCTTTCGGCATATGCGACGACGCACACAATTCCCAATGCTTCATCCACAAAGTCATTTGTTGTCTGGACTTCGCATATTCCTACGTCGAAGATATTTTAGTAGCCAGTTCATCGGAACAAGAGCACTTCAATCATCGAACACTCTTCCAGCGCTTGATCCAACACTATGTCACAGTCAACCCGACTAAGTGCCAACTCGGCAACTCAACGGTAGAATTCCTAGGCCACCTTGTCTCATCGTCTAATATCGAATTACTTCCTGATCAGTTCCAGGCAAACAAGGTTTTCGTTGCTCCGACTACTTTCAAGTATATCCATCGATTTTGTGGTGCGGTCAAAAACTGCCGACACTGCAGTTCGCGCTGCGCTCAGATCATGCAGTCTCTGGCTGACTTACTCAGAGGGAATGAACGTAAGTTCGCTTTCCCTGACACGGCACAGACAGCCTTCGCTGAGCTCAAGGATGCTATCATCCATATAGCCCTACTCGCTTACTCCGAATTGACTGTATTCCTTTCGATCACAACCTATACTTCAGACGTCACGGTAGAAGCCGTCTTCCAACAACAATTTGGTGTGCAATGGCAACCTCTTAGGTTCTTCTCCAAACGCCTGTAGCCAGCGGATTGCCGCTACAGCACGATTGGCAACGAACTGTTATCCATTTTACTAGCCATTCGCCACTTGCGGCACACACACGAAGGCCGCGAATTCACAATCTACACTGGCCACACGTCCTCATTTTTGCTTTTAACTCTGCCTGCGACAAATATTATCCACGGGAAGCAAGACTACTAGACTTTGTCACGCAGTTCACTGTTGATATACGTCATGTCTCAGGTGTCGACAATCCCGACGCCGACGCTCTCTCAGCGTCTACCTCACTTCAGTTTGCCTACCGTCGACCTTGCCTCCACGGCATCGGCTCAGGATCAAGCTGAAGACATACAACGCAATCTGCAGACCACTTCGCTGCATGTGCAACCTGTTCCTTTCCAAACCGCGGAAGGAAGCACTCTCTGTGACACTACTACAGGCTATCCTAGACCCCACGTGCCCGCCTCACTTAGACGCAGAGTATTTGAGGCACTGCACCCACTATTACATCCTGGTCTCCACGCCTCTTTGAAACTGGTCACCGAGCGTTTCGTTTGGCCACGCGTAAACAAAGATGTTCATAGCTGGTCTCGCGCCTGCCTTCAATGCCAGCGGTCCGAAATACATCGTCACAACCACAGTCCTCTTGGTTTATTTCCCGCCCCGGAATTTCGGTTCTCTTAGGCACACTTAGAACTAATAAGTCTCTTGTCTACTTCACGCGGATTCGTTTATCTTCTTACATGTGTCGACCGCCTTCCCAGATCGCTTGAAGCCAATCCCGTAACAGACTGCACAGTCAAAATTGTTATAGGTGTTTTCTTAGACCAATGGGTCTCGCACTACGGATGGCCGTGTACCATTGCAGCAGACCGAGAAACATCCTTCGAAACAGTAAACATAAATACGTCTGGCAACTTTATTGGCTGTCGCCGCAATCGTACCACAGCATCTCACTAAACAGCCAACGGTTTGTTTGAACGCTTCCACGTATATTTAAATGCCTCGCTAGCTATAGCGAAAATATTTCGGCCGTACTCTTAGGTACTCGCAGCAGCAGCAATGCTGCATTGCATTGTGCACCAGCGGAGCTGGTTTACGGCAAAACGCTCAAGTTGCCAGTCGCTAAGCCTCCCGCATCGTAAAGTATGCCTCCGCCTAACTTTGCGTCCTCCCCAGCTCAACGCAGGCTTTCACTACGCCCGACTGTGCACCGGAGCAGACTAGAGAGGTGCAAAAGCACAGCGGACTCTCTACCTGCACTCACGTCTTCTTCCGCACCGACGCAGGGCGGCGCCACCTTCAGCCTTGATACACTGACCTTTTCAGTGTCCTGCAACGGACTCCGAAATATTTTACTTTAGACCAGAACGGTCCCCGAACAACGGTGTACATCGACTACCTCAAAGTGGCTAGTTTGACGAACCACTTACAACCCATCCTGCTGCTATTATAAAAGCACCCGCAGCTGACTTCCGGAGCACCAGATATCCCGAAACCCTCCGTTTCACCTGACACTCAAGTTACCCCGCCTCAACCCCAGGCAATTGACCGACGCGGCAGACAGGTCTAAAGTCCGGTGCGTTTTACTGATGCTGTAAACGTTTGTTATTTTTATTAACACGCCCGTTTCGACTTTAGTGGTTATCGTGCGTCTTATACACAAACGTTTTGAAATATTGACAAAAAGACCCCAAAATCAATGCCATGTTCCTTCTACGGCGTCAAGCCACTTCCCCCAAAACTTGCCCACACCCTCTGAGTTCCCCCTTCAAGAAACTCAACCGCTGGAACTGCCAACGTAGCCCGCCAGCAGACCCAATACTCCTTTCCTGACCCAAGGAACAGTCAGTCGTCCTCGGCTACTACGGTCACGGAGGGGTTGGTGCCTAAACGCCTGGCTAAGCGTTGCCGACGAGGACGCCGGATTTCTTCGTGGGACGAGGGTAGTGAATTGGTGTGCAGCGGGGAAGGGACGCCAACCTAGTGCACGTCGGGTCTGCAGCGGAGGTAAGGTACTGTTGACCTTTCCCCTGGACTAGCCAGTTCTTTTTGCCGTCCGAACATCCCGCTCCGACCGCCCATTGAGGATGCACTCTGGTCCACACCATCATCATAACTAATTAATAACCAAAGCCTAGACCCAGCAAACTATGCTATACACACCATCTTGGAAGCCTGTGTTCAAGCCCATGCAATTATTCCCAACCATCCTCACTTCCTGTTTTCCCCTACTAACAGCTCCGTGGAAGGCTTCCATCCTTCGGCTTTCTAGGGGAAGGCCCTTGTAGTGTACCGGAAAACACGCCTTCAGTATTTTGCAACTTTGGCTTTGGCCGTTGTTAACCTATAAAAATACACTCGTTTTACTGACGGTACTTCCGTTGACACAAATTGTTTTAGTGCGCAGCTTGCTGCACCGTTTCTCGCTCTGGTTGATTCGCTTCCTGTTATTCTAGTCTGCACAATACATGTTGGGTTCAGGCACCTCCCACTTCTATACTGCCCGGTATTTGACACGACACTTAGGTGTCATTGTTTACCAGATATTATAGCATGGTTGTATGGCAGCAAAGCATCAGTTCAGATGGCTGATGTACTGCTGCTGATTTCGATGTACTAGTATCCCAGGCGCCAACCAACACAATCCACATAGCTAGTGATGTGGATGGTGCTTTCGCTAGGATAAGCAATTCTGGCAGTCACATAGGCTTTCCAAATGCTGTTTCCTACACACAAAGTGACAATAATGTAGATCAGCGAATAACATCTGCATCACCTGCTAAAGCCCAGTTGCGCGCAAAACCGCTACCTGAATCCTCGACTTGCCATATCCCGCCTAAAATCTACTCTGGCCAGTGTCCAAGCTCATCGAGAATATAGATGGATACGGTCAAATTGAGCGATAGTAAAAGTACGGTTGACCTAGATTTATCGTAAGCGTCGTTGGGTGACTCTGTGTCATCATTTTGCTTGAGTAGACATGGATACGTTGCTCATAAAGTTATAGAAGAAGTTTTAGCATTCTTGCACCTTAAACGCAGTGCAATTGGGTATCAAAAGTTTCCGGTTCCAGCAACGAATCACACGGATTATGCTGCTGGTGGTGAATGGATTGACACCAGTGTGTTTTCACTGCGTATGGTTAAGACTTGTGTATCCAGCACACGTAAGCGGCTTTCATCAGTCGATGGGTATGCCAGCTGCCCACTGACTCCTTTCAATACTTTACGGAATCAACAGCCCATCAGTGACATGATTCATATGCCACAACTTAACTCTTCAGCTCTCATAACCTATCATAACAACCATGGGTTATTTTCCGTGAACCATTTTTTAGCGAGCCATACTCAGTCGCAAACTCGCTGTGGCCAAGTCGTAATCATTTTCCACCATTGACAATACAGGCTCTGCTTCAACAATTTCTAGCCTGGGTTCTGGCACACGGCTTGGGATCCCAATGTTACTAAAACGGTCGAAACAATCTTCCTCATGTCCCACAACTATGACGATATTTTTGATTAATATTCCTTCTCTTCGCCCTAAGATCCACACACTACGCTCACATTTTTAGTGAATAATCATGATAGCATATTTATAACTAAATCCTAATACCTTGATGAAATACCTGATAATTATTTAGTCATTTTCGGATACCACGAGTTTATGAGAAATCGGCTTAGTCAGCGAGGTGTTGATTGTGTAATGTAGATGAAAAGGTCGCTCGCAGCAGCAAACTTCGAGAACCCAGTACTATCAGACGTCCAGGAACCACTATGGGTCACGCTATCGGTTGATCAGCAGCAGCTGTTTATTGGATATTGTTACAGCGCACCAAATGGCAGCCAAGGTGACCTAGAAATTTGATGCTTGTATTTGTAAGCGCCGCCACCCCACCATTTATGCATAAGATTATTGGAAGTGGGTTTCATCAGCTGTCTATTAGATGGTCCATGGGAACCGAGCCTTTGAAATGCCGAAATCTTATTTTCTTCCAGCTAAATGGCTGGCAGCAACGCGTCTGAAAACCTACCAGAGGTGAAAGTACTCTGGATCCTATTTTTTGTTAGACATACCTACAATCAGTATTAATGTGCTTGATGAATTTCCGGGGATCGTTCATCGCAACCTAAGACGAGGCACAGCCGATGTACAAAACATATCGCACTATCTTTTGTTCAGTTTTGTCAAATGGAAGAGGCTCAAGGTTCCGGTTCGTTCGATGTACTGGGATAACTTCTTGCTCTCTTCATGTACTCAACAAGCGATGAACCAGTTTTATAGCATAGTGGGCTTCTGCATCGATTCAGCGGTACCGCTGAAATGTGCATACCAAATTAAACATCAATGCGATCGCAAAGCGTTAAAGGCAGCCCGAAAGCTTCATAAGATTCGGCGGAAATCCAAGCTGACTGCTGACTTTGCAGTTATTACAGCTGTCCGAGATCATCGAAGAACGGAGGCATCAAGATGACTCAACTCTTATTCTAGAAGAGTATAAAGCTCTGACGGCCCTAGGAAAACTACTGAACTAGCTGAACTATTCCGTGCCCGGGGTCCGCGTCATTATCACCACTCCCGATACAGCATACTTTGAGGCACCGTGTGATATTTGTAAAGCTTTCAGCGTCTTTTTGTTTCAATTCGTGGTTTAATGAATCGTCAGACACCTTGGCATTTATCACGTCGCGCAACAGTAATTTTATGTACAGTGCAATTCACTATTGCGAAAATCACTGGTTAAGTCTATCGCTTATGCTCTTTAACTTGCGCAAGGCCTGATAGGATCCCCCTTGTTTAAGGAAAAGCAGTGGCACTGACCACCACCTGCTTTTTCTCAACATCTTTAAACGCTCTTGTTACAACGGAGTGTACCCTACTCAATGGAAAACTTATGTCGTTTGTCATGCGACACAAAAGTGGCGCCGCCAACGAAGTTAACAGCTTTCGTCTCATCAATCACATATTCATTATATCAAAAATAATGGAAAGAACCATGAAGGATAAACTATTCATATTTTAAACAAGGCTTCCTGCAACGTCGATGATGCGCAACACAACGGCTGCCATACACAACGGAAACTATATTGCAATCTTGTTCCTGGATATGCAAAAAGCAATTGATAAGGTGCCTCATAGAAGGTTAATGACCAAACAGAAGGCCATAGGCATTCGAATGCCGATGTTTTATCGGCTGAATCTGTATCCAATTGGTAGACAGCAAAAGGTTCGCATCAGCGACCATTTCACTAAACCGAAAGCAAGCCCCAGTGGAGTACTGCAAAGCAGTGTTATTAGTTTTCTTCTTTTTCTAAGGTGTTAACGATATATTTCAAAGAATAAGAAATAGTGTTACGTTTATCTTTGCTGATGACAATACAGAACTTGCCAGTACCAAGTAAGCCGCACGTCGCGTTATTGATGACGTACCTGCACCTGAATCCTGGTACTAGCTGTGGCAGATTATCTTTGTTGTTGACCAGTGTCGTACAACTGTCAAGTACTGCCAGACAGCCTGTTACTACAAGGCGCATACATCTTGCAACCTAGAGCACTTCGCAACTTGGACGTGCGATACTCAATTACTTACAAATTTTCTGAACGCTCTGACTTTCAAGTTTTGAAGGCCGTGAAAAGCATGGGATATATATACCATCACTTTTACCACGCGGAATACCCCATATAGATTTACCAAGGACATGTATTGCCTTGTATGATATACTGTTCATTGATGCAATCTAATGTTTAAAAATACGACCAATTTGCTCAAGAGTGGGTGCAGCAACGCTTTATGAAAAAAGCTATGTTGGTATTTCTCAAAGATGACATAAAGACAGCGATGTAATAGACTTGGATTTGACCGAGTCTGGCTTCGTAGAATGGAGCGTAACCTACGTTTCCTTAACAGAATCATAAACTGTCAAATTAACGGTATTGATAACGGTGTTCGTCATTAAACAGCACATATCCAACCCGTTACAAGGAGACAAAGGTCATGATTCAAAAATTTATCACGGGTAGCAGAGGACGTTTCATTCTGCCCCACGAAACAAAGATTTGGAACTAAATTCCAAGTGATATCGGAACATGCTATATGTTGCGCAATTTTAAGCTTGCGATCAGTAGAAAGTTAACGGTCCAAAAGGTGATAAGTATGTTCGGGATCTCACAGTTCCTAGCAAACGCTTTTGAGAACGGTATTGTTGGTGCCTGAATAAATTGTGACCTGCATATAACTTTTCGGACCACAGCCAATATCACTATATCCTCGGCCCAAACATCTGTCAGGTGAGGGTGAAGAACCGCGGATCAACCACAGGTGAAAAACGTCAGAATGACTTGGCTAGTTGGTGTTACTTAAATTTGAAATTTGCGCCCATCTTTACGTTTGAAGAGTTATGAATGCAATGAAATGAAAAGTAGGTAAAAATGTTTGATCTGTTCCTTCTAGGGAACAGCTTCTCGCATCGTCGAGAATAAACCATTTATTCCCACTTTTGCGCTTTTTCCCCCTTATCGCCCCATACCAACTTCATTTTTACCCCCTCAATCTTTGGCCACCCAACACCTTGCTTTGATAGGCGTTTATCTTCTAGTTTAAACTCACATTCAAATGCAAAGCGTAGCTCCGGCTGTATCGACATGCTCATACCCAACTAAGCGGATAAGCCCAATTGATCGGGTAATATGTGGAGTTTGGGATCCTACCTCAGATTCGCATGCCTCAAGGTACGCATATGGTTACGGATCGGTCAACAGGCAGCACTTACCAGAAACACTCGAGATCAGCTGGAATGTTATCTACTGCTTTTTGGAAATCCGTATGCAGAACTGGAGCACTGCGCTCACTTTACGACCCCTTCACATGACATCTGCGGTGTTTTCGGCTCAGGACACTGGGGATTTCTTGTGTACATGCTAGGTTTTTCCAAACTTTGACCGCAAGTTGTCGGCAGTACCTTCACCCATGGAGTGTAGAAGCTGATTGAGTAGACCCGGAAACCTATGAAGCGGCTTTGATTACACTATATTTTAACCTTGTATTTATCACTTCCCTTCCTGACCATTTTGTACCCTTTGTTTAAATTCACAAATTTTGAATGCAACAATTTCTACGCGCTCGCGCTGTGCTGCCGCCACGTCTTTCCATTAGTCGGATTTATCTTCGAATCGTTAGTCGGCATCGGAATAACATTGACTGAAGGAAGAACTATAATGCAAGTGTGCTTGATTGTTCTTCTATTGGGTGTCTGCCTAAAAGTGTCTTGTGCCTCGGCACTCGAACTTATTAGGTAACGGTCTTCTAGCTTAATTGGTGACCCGTATTTTTTGGGAACACGTTATACTTTCCATTATGTTTGATTAACCTTTTCGTGGATATTTATCTGAAATATCTATTACATTTTCTTTGCCATTCTTCGAGGTGTCCAACCCACGAGTCTGGTTTATTCACGTGAAACATATCTTTCGTTTCCGTAAGATTACCTAGCAGTCTACGATGTTTTCATAAGTAAGTGCCCATTTACCTACACAAGTGGCTTTAGAAGTCATCGATATCCTTGAGCTTATGCCGATTGACTCACCTTATGACAAACTTAAAGGGGCTATCTTAAAACGCGCTACCTTATCCGACGAGGCACGCATCTAACAGCTACTCTCTGGCGTCATGCTTGATGATCGTACACCGTCTCAGCTACTTCGACACATGTGATCACTTGTCAGCTCATCAATCTTAGATGATTCTATTGTTCGCGAACTCTGGATTAAGTGTCTTCCAGCGAACACGACGGCGAAATTAGCTGTTGTGGCTGAGGACCTTCCACTGAATACGCTGGCGGACGTGACTGACAAAGTGCACGAAACGTTCTTTAAAAACGCTGTGAATCACGTGGCTGAGGCTACACCACAAGCATTTTAGGGAATGCCACACTCGGTTCCATTAGTGACAGGCTCTCATACCTGGAGCGCAGAATTTCGCACCTTAGCCGCGGTCGAATACGAAACCAAAGATCCTCTTAAAGAAGTAGGCCTCGCATCAGCTCTCGCAGACGATCATCGCGCCCCTACTGCTATCTACATTGCTGCGTTGGTAATTCCGCATGAAACTGCCGCCCAAGGTGTACTCACGAAAGGGCTTTCGCTAATTCCAAATCGGGAAATGTCGAAGACAGCCAGTAATGGCGACGGCTGCTGCTGGTCAAATTATTACTCGCCTCCTGTATGTATTTGGTTCCACGACCAAATTTTACTTTCTGGTCGACACCGGCACAGAGATAAGTGTTATACCCCGCTCCTTGGGAAAAGCCTTTTTACAGCCGGCTGGGATGACCTTACAGGCTGCGAGACCAGACGAACATCGCGACTTATGGCCAGAAGCTTCTCACGCATAGCCTTGGACTACGTCGTAGCTTTCCTTTCATATTTACAATCGCGGACGTACAGAAGCGTATCATCGGTATCGGTTTGCTTAGCAAATTTGGTCTTGTAATAGACCTACGTGGTAGGAAGTTACGTGAAGATACCACTTCGTTAACTGCTTCCGGCAAGCTTACTGCAGTTAATTCCATCGGACTTGCAGTTCTTATGCCCGATCATTCGCAGTATTCCGCATTGTTGCAGCATTTTCCATCACTATTTGGAGTAAATAACGACGCGACGGAACCCAAACACGATATGCAACATCACATCGTCACAACTGGTCCACCGGTGACGGGGAAACCACGACGAGTTACACCTGGCAAACTCCAGGACGCTAAGAGTCCCAGCACATGCTCAAGCTCGGGACCATTCGTCCCTCAAGCAGCTGCTGATCATCTCCACTGCACCTTGTGCGTAAAAAGACCGGTGATGGGAGCCCATGTGGCGACTATTGTGCACTGAATAACGCCACAGTTACGGAGAGATACCCGATACGGCATATACACGACTTTTCGTTAGGATTGGCTAGATTGTCGATCCTTTCTAAGATTGATCTTGTCAGGGCGTACAACAAATTCCAATGGCCCCGGAAGATATTGCAAAAACGGCAGTGACCACCCCTTTTAGCTTGTACGAGTTTCGCCGGACGCCATCCGGTCTCAGAAACGCCGCGCAATCCTTCCAACGTTTCATGGACTAATTTCTCCGTGGTCTGGACTTTGACTTTTACATTGATGACCTTTTAGTTGCAAGTGCGTCTCCCGACGAACACTTAACAATCTAGAAAAAGTTTTCGAACGTTTCAAACATCATGACAGCACCATTAACCCTGAAAAATGCGTGTTTGACCAACCTTCCATCGACTTCCTAGGCCAGAGAATTGATGCCAACGGGGTTGGCCCCTTGACTGACAAAACACAAGGCATACTGGATTATCCATTGCCACAATCCGTTAAGAGCCTACGCCATTTTCTCGGCATGGTTACCTACTACGGACGGTATATACATGGTTGCGCTGCAATTCTTCAACCTTTAACCAATTTGCTCAAAGGCAACCCCAAAATGTTCACGTTCACGCCACAGGCCGAAGCAGCGTTTAACGCAGTCAAGCAAAAGCTGAGCCAAGCTACTTCAGTTGCTTACTTGAGATCGGACGATAACGTCACTCTCATTCTGAAGACAGACGCTTCACAATCCGCCGTTGGTGCCGTATTGCAACAGCTCGTGGGTAACGAAATTAAACCAATGTCTTCCTTCTCACGGATAATTCAACCTGCCGAGACCGGGTACAGTACGTTCGGTCGAGAACTCCTTGCCATGTAGCTAACTGTAAAGCAGTTCGTCACATACTTGAAGGTCAAAGGTTTGTTATCTTGACAGACCTTAAGCCACTTGTGTATGCTTTTGTGTAACTCCTGAACGTTACTCCCCTAGAGACTATACACCTCGATTACCTTTCCCAGTTTTGTGCCGATATTCGCTATCTTGATGGTCCTAGCAACCTTGTTGCCGACGCACTATCCCTTGCTCACATCCACCAGTTCTCACGCTCGCCCATCGATCTAGAGGAAATGTCAGTTGCCCAGTGACCCAGAATCGACACAGCTTCAATCGAACACTTCGTTAAAACTCTTGCAATTGCCTGTGCTCAATTCTGACGCCAGAATCTACTACAATATTTCCACCGAGAAACCTAGATCGTTTGTTCTACAGTCCTTCCGGCGAGTGGTCTTTGACCATTTTCATGAATTATCGCACCCCAGTATTCTATCTACTGTGAAACTAATTACCGACCGGTACATCTGGTCCAATTTGCGCACAAACATTCGAAAATGGGACAAAACTTGTCTTCGCTGTCAAACCAACAAGGTTCGCAGATACACTGTTACAACCCCTGGCACTTTCTCACTCCCCGAAGCCCGATTCAAACACATTCACCTTGATGTAGTAGGACCGTTACCACTTTTTAACGGTTTCACTTATCTGTTGACTTGTGTTGATCGCTTTACTAGTTTTCCCCCACACAATTCCCTTAGGTGATATATCTGCTGAAACTGTTGCACGTGCTTTCGTTGAATGGTGGGTTCCATTTTTGGGTGTGCCAGCAACTGTCATTACTGACAGAGGATCGAAATTCAGTTCTACCCTTTTCCGTGACTTAAGTCGACTGCTCGGTTGTACTCATTTTCAAACGACTGCATAACAACCTGCTGCTAATGGCCTTGTTGAACGATTTCATCGACAACTGAAAGCTGCCATTACAGCTAGTTCGCCTGATGCCCGTTGGTCTGAATGCCTTCCAGCTATGCTTCTTGGTATTAGCAATACCGTCAGAGAAGATATCGGATACTGCCCAGCAGAATTTGTCTTAGCACAACCCTCAGACTCCCAGGCAAGATGATACTGGACTCACCAATCACCGGCGATTTGAACCATACGTTCTATACTGAAAGCCTGAAACAGCATTTTTGATCATTTAGACCTACTCTACCTCGACTAAGCACGCGCGAGCATCGTATACCCCCTGACTTACACACGTGTCCATTCGTCTTTATCCGTATCGATGCTGTTAGACCTTTGACACCGACTTAGGCAGGTGCATTCAAGATCATATCGCGAAAACCGAAGTACTTTGTTCTGGATAAGAATGGATATAAGAAGACCGTGAGCATCGATTGTCTTAAACCCGCAAACGTCGAGTCAACGTTGGATGATTCAGAATCAATCTCAACCCTCCTGTGCCTGGGTCGTTGCCCACTGACAAACGCATGACCGATTCCCAAACCTCGGAATCCCTGTGCCCCCTAACAAGCGATCCTATCCATACAGGTTCAGGTCGTGTTGTTTCATTCCCTCTAAACTAGCACAATATGTTCCATGAACGCTAGATCGAGCACTGCTTACCAGCGAAAGCTCTAGGGGGAAGTTCTGTAGCAGTTGTGATTACACCATAGTTTATCCTTGTTTTTATAACTTTCCTTCCTGACCATTTTGTACCTTTTGTTTAAATTCACAAATTTTGAATACAACAATTTCTACGCGCTCACGTGGTGATGCTGCCGCTGCTTGTGCTGCTGCCACATCTTTCCATTAGTCGGATTTATATTTTCGAATCGCTAGTCGGCATCGGAATAACATTGACTGAAGAACTATAACGCAGGTATGCTTGATTGTTTTTCTATTGGGTTTTTGCCTTAGATTGTCTTGTGCCTCGGCACTCGAACTTATTAGGTAACGGTCCTGTACACCTAGACTTCTGGATGGTTTAGGCCTTTTTGCCACGGGAGTTTTTATATTTTGTCAGGATGGCCCTCGACCGGGTCTGCATAGGCCGAAAGAATGCCACATTTAGGGGCTGGCAGAAGTGGGTTGCGCAGTGGAGGACAACAAAAAGTTACGTTGTTTTAATTGCGGAGTCTGACAATGCCAAGAGAAAATGTGAACAGAGATTGTCATTAAAAAGCACACGACGGCCAGTTTTTCTGCGACAGAAAGGTAATGCCACTCGCTGAAACCAGTCCCCCAAAGCAGATGTTGTCCAACCAGCCTGACCTTGACCTGTTATATCGTGTGCCTAGTGGACCATTCTCCGTCAAAGTGTCCCAAACAATAATTTATTACCATAATTATTGTCATTTATATTACAGTTAATACTAATGACATTTTATTTGAAGCTGCAAACATTAAGCATTGTATCCTAGCAGTGTTTACTTAACAGCATCACTTTGGCCACCTGGCCAAAGTTACCCCAAAATAACAAAGCTTATTGGGGTAATATTGGCCGCCAAGATAATAACAATGCATGCTACGAATGTTTGGGTAACATCAAATACGCTTACTATTAGTTATTGACAAATCGACAACACAGGCGGTTATACGTACACTCACTTAGAAACTTGATGCACACTTAAAAGCATACCGTATGTTAAACACATGCCATAAAACAGGCCGTCTTCACAGCGAGTATTCTCAGGACTGATTGTTCCCGTTCAGCATAAAATGATTCCAAGATAATGAACACTCAACTTGCAGCAGATAAAATTGCTTTTAACCCACACAAAATGATAAAAATAAGTGGCATCTACAGTTGAATTTGGAGAATCCGCTGGCGGTTGGGTTGCTACAAGCAACCTCTATTGAGACCTCGGTTCACTTGAGGTGGACCTCGGTCATTCCGATCAAAAAGACCGTGGCATCTAAGTTTTAGACATTTTTCATGTTGGCCTAAAGTTACCCCATTTTACGGTATAGAAGAATTGCTTCGACCGTTGCGAAGTCACCAGGGCTGGAGAGGCCACCGTTAGCGGATGGCTTCGATTTGCCCAAATAGTTTCATTGATGCCAAACGAATACATCAATTTAACTGGTGCGCCAATCCCATAGAAACAAATCTTTCTTCGTTGAATCGCCTTTTCCCAAGCGTTTTACGTAAGAGTATTCAATTCACAGCGCTTCGAAGTTTTGCTTCATTGGCATTACATGCGATGAATTAAAGTGTGACACACTCCTCAATCCGAATACCAGCGAGTGGACCATTGAAGTTTTAATAATAAGGAAATGTGTGAAAGAACTTTGCGCTTAAGATGCATGATGCAAAAAGAAATATACGCTAATTCTTAGTCAGCGTGACAGCTATCCCGCGCTACATCTACTGCCAGTGTATACCAATTGAAGCGATCGATGAGGCGAGATAATACTGGGAGAAATTTAATCAACGAAAATAAGCTAGTTTTGTAAAACAGATGGTAAGCAAACATAGTGCAATCGAAACTTTCTGGAAAGGATCATTGCACAGTGTTAGGTTGTTTTGTGACGGACCCAATGACGATGCTACGACTGAGCCAATGTTACCAGCGGGTGGCCGCGATATATATAGTTCGAAATCTTATATCGATTGCTCAGGGAGAGAATTCCAGAATTTTCAACGAATAGATTTCGAAGACAAAGGAAGTGTACAGAATTTTATGGTTACCAGAGGATATGCACAATTTGGCATAACGAGAACCGAACATTTCATCCAGTTTCATCCCTGAGTCTGTGTGCAGTGCAATTTCAACGTGTCATTTGAGTGAGACGATAGTTCTATTAATATACCTTCCTACTTTGTATCTAACCCAATAGATCAGTCGTGTCAGTAAAGATTCATCGGTGTCACATACAACCGCTCCATACGCGACTACTAAGCACCTTCGATGGAAGTGATTGATAGCCAGACTAACGGAGCGGAAGCGGAGCCAGCGGATAGAAAACCAAACAGGCGGCACCCACGGCGGATGAGTCAGTCATCGGACAAGGGTACGAATCGTATAAGCAGCTCAGAATCGGCACGGTCTGGCGCGAGAGAGATGCAGGGTCGTTTAAAACAACGGTGCGAACTGGTCAGAGCGACAACAAACGGAAGACAAGTGTTGGCCGATAAACTCAAATCAACTGCAGGGGGTGAAAAAAAGAGTGAAAAGGAGCAACAGGGACTGGGATACGTATTGGTTCACAGCATAAATGCTCCATCCGCTTACAAAGAACATACGTATGATCGGTGTACAGACCTTATTCGTATTCGTTAGAGTCCCGAGATAACCTACCTTCGTGTTCTATACTTTCACGTTGTTGTAATCGGACACCGACGAGGCAATATGAAATGTTTGGATCTGACAGTTTCCGTTCTCTTACGGCTTTATTAAAGCACAATGATGAATCGCACTCCCTGTTGTGTAGCTGCATACAGTCTCCCGGTATCGTGTTGTAGTGAGTAAGAATAAAAATATTTTCCGACGCGTAAATATGCGACTAAGTGCGGTCGCAAATCCGAAAATAATTAGATGCGCAATAAATGCAACGATGGATACGAAGTGACATTTAAGCCCTGAGTTCACTCAAGAGAATACACGTAAGACGGTTTATACTATTACACCAAAATGAATGCAAAAATAGTGTGTGAAGTGACGGCAGATGATGATGAAGGGAATGAGACCTGGGCAACCCAAGGCGCGATTTAGCCACCATGAGCAAAGGAATGATAGCCAAGAAAAGCGTTCGGTACATCTGAAATCCCACTCCTTCAGCAATGGGTGGTTAATGTAGTCACTAAACTGGTTCATACCGATGATGCAAACTGCAGTTTGCGCAGCACATGGGAAATATGCATGTAGACAACAATAGGGACGATCATCTAAGGCAGGTGTCACCAAGCTTTTCACAGGAGTCGGATAACGAAAAAATTACATAGCCTGGATAACTGACGAAATAATAAGTGGGGCAGCATAATCATTATGCTCAGAGGTTGAATGCAAGAACGAAAACACTGAGAATAGTGACAAATAAAACGCGAAACTCGGTGCCTGCCTTTCTTCTTAAGTAGCCCAAGTGAAAGCTAAAATAAACGGAAGTTAAATAAGAAAAGGATACTGAATAATGAAGATAATAGTAATCCTATTGCAACACCTGAAGAACAGAGGTCGAGGTGTCACCAGTGGAACGACGGTTCACCAGACGTACACGTAAAGTTTATTACCTCTTTCGGTAATAGGACATATCACATTAAGATGCTTGTAATAGGATTGGCGGCATCAAGGTCCGAATTTGCCTGTCACTGTGGCTTCTATAGGACAGTCACAGGACGCCTGCGCTCATAGTATGACCATGAGTGCCTTGTGCTGCATCACCCACACACTCTATATCCAGTGTAAACCCGAAGGATTAAGACCGGTAGGCATGTGGATGGGAGCCAGGTTCAATCAACGGAGCCGGTCCACAATCCTTCAACATGCACAGCATCAGCTTTCCTGTCTATCTAAATTGTGAATCATGTGTATCAAACGTACACAAGGTGGCGGCTGGGCCGTAGTCGGCTTCACACTGGGTGGAACCACTCCTTCAGCTTAGCGCTACTACGAGGACCCTGCACTCCGAACCACCCCAGCAAAGATTAGTAGTCTCCTGGACCCAGTATAGACGAGGTGGTGGGTACTAGACAAGTAGACACCACGCCAACCTTCACACCAAAAGTAGCAACACCGGGAATTTCAATCAACAACCAACACCGGAAGTGCAAGAAGCCCGACACGTATGCACACGTATAGACCAACTGCAGCGATGTTGTAGCACACGTACCACATCAAGCGCATTATTGGTCTGGGTTAGTTAATGGAATTGAATCGGAAACAGCGTACTTACCAAGTGCTGCGCTGATGATCATTACATATTTAGCTTACTCGGCTTCGCGTAAATGTTGGCCCAGCGTGGCGACTCTGATACATTACCAGGCCTGCTTGGTTCAGGCGCTAGCGACCATATGTGCTATAGCACTATGCGCTTGATATCAATGGGGTAAACTCCACAGGTGCCTGTCGCTTCGATAACCGAAATTTCTTTTCCGCAAGCAGCAGTGATTTCTCATGCACCTAGACAACCGTCCTCTTGATATGCTCTGGACATCAGTACCGATCCACTGCCATCGCTTCCCAAAACCTGAAACTAACATTAGTTTGTGGTTTGCAAAACGTTGTCACAAATATGGATTTGGAACAAGCACAAGGAATCAGTTTCTGGTGAATGCTGGAAAAGACAGTCTTTCTTGTCTTGATGGCTATCCCGAACTTGGCCGCTGTCGAAGCAAGCCGTCGTCATGCGCCGCAATTCATACGAACTGTGTGCAAAAGTGCAGTCGTCAGCAAACACCGACATAAGGACGGTTGCCTCAAGCGCTAGGTTTAGCGCCCCGAAAAGAGGATGTTCAAGAACTCACTATCATTTCGATGCTCCACACCGACACCGTAATCACAAGCATTTAATGCACAACATATCATTGCATTAAGTACATATTAACCAGCGTAGGGGCTTCATATCTGAGACATAAAAGTCATCCAAGGTTGGTCTACTCAGCTGCATCCTAGTCCACATACCACGCTGCAGACATCCTATTGGGCTTACAAAGTTATCCGGACAACCAAACTTATCCAACATCTGTGTCGTGGATGACGAACGGGACGAGTTGGTCTGGTTTGACGTTTAGGGCAGCACTGGTCATTCTACAGCATCGGAGACCAAATTGGAGCATGGCTTCGTGGAGTTTTTGCATCGCCATTATCTTAATTTGTATCATCGGGCTTGATATCCATGGCCGCGATAGCTGGTTGACCTGAGGAGGCTGGCGTAGGCGGTTTACTGACTAATCAAGCAATTTCAACTCCTTCATTCCGTCGAGTCTCAGCAAATCGAACCCCGGTTGGTGTGTCACGAAACAAGTTGTGTTGATTTGTTGGCCTCGGAAAGCGATTGGACAGTGCAATTCACCAAGCAATTGTAACCTACCTTCATGTACGAGTGTGGGCCGCGACAGGCTGCTCCACGTGTCGCGAGAAATCAGAATGTTAGCTGAAGCAGTATCAAGTTGTAAGTTGACTTGTATGCCACTGACTTCCACCATTCTGTACTTTCGCTTGTTGACCTCGACAACTTTGAAATTCGCGGTAATCGAGCTGATCCGATTGGGCCGTATGAACGGCATGACATTGTTGCGCCTCTTCCTTGTCGAAGTAGGACCACTTGACAAGCAACACGAGTCTTAATGACCTCTCCCGTTGCATCGGTAGCAAATATGATTCTTAACTGGACAATGTCGAAGAAAACGCCGTCCGCTACAAAACCAACAAGCAAAGGGAGATTTGGAATGTGATGGACTCACGTGAACTGCTGCCTTTTGGGGAGTCTGGTTGACTGCACAGATGAGGTCATGCTCGTTCGTAATTGACAACTGACGAATCATGGAAGTATCGTGCTTCAGGTTCGTCATCCTTCAGCACTCATTGGTCACTTGCTGCGACATGATGTCAAGGTTCTTTTCAACCCTGTTCAGTATTCTTGTTCGAATGGCTGCATCTAGGCCGCAAACGTATATGAGGCACTTGTACTGATCGCCAGTCAACTAGTGCAACTGTGATCGCACTCGCGATCCACACTGCACTTGTCTAGATAGGATCAAATATGCTAGCGATCTCCATTGTCTGGCTGTAACTACGTTCACGTCTGCGCAGTAACAACCCGCACCACGATGAGCAACTGGCTCCGTCAGCTGCCCTGGATTGCACAGCAACCTGTGTCGTGGATGAGGAACTGAGTCAGTCAGCTCTCCGCGTGATCTACTGTAGGCCCAACCAGTGTCTCGAAACCGTATCGCGGCATTCATTCGTTGTGGTCGCCCAATATCAAGATAACATATGGTGGAACTCTAGGTGCTAACAAAAGTGGCAAACTAAAAGCGACTGAGAGGCCATAGAAGAATCACCAGTCGTGGGCTGATGTCAGTCGGCTATCCCACTAGCTGGCCATTTAGGCGGTCAGATAGTGTTGTGGCGGCGTTTCCCACAGAGTAGAACGTGTAAGCAAGACCAGCCTCATGCAGCTACTCTTGCTCAACGAGCCGAGTCTCATTTTGTGCGGCAATGTCAAGGCCGTAGCGCGAGGGTTCCATCGGGACCAGTGCAGTGCGTCGCTCAGGACGTTCACTCGTGTTCCGGCCATGTAATGTATGCATGTACCAACACCCGGAGTTAAACGCTTTGCGCGGAGGCATACGAGTGAGTGGCGGTCACCTGGATTGAAAGAAGTGGTGGGTTAGGCGAAATTAAGATGGAACAGTACGTAGAAGAAGAAGAAAAAAGGGAGGCATCGGCTTTGTCTATCCACCCCGTTGTATGCAGCGACTAAGGCGACATATCTCGCTCCCCACCACTGCGCGGCGGCCGATGTAGCATAAATTACCAGTGTTGGAGAATTTCATGCTTTGGATTTGCGTACTGCCAGGGCGTCCACACGTAACAGGAGAACGACTCGGGCCCTCAGCAAAGGCCTTTGATACAATGTATTCCCGAAAGGCAACGGGCCAGGTGCAATTACTCAGTGAAGCGACTCACGTGGAATTATGTGTCCTGGATCTTGGATAGAGAAGGGGTATCAACCAACTCCCACCCAGCAGTCACCAAGTGGAATCATCTAGGATATGAGTCCAAAGCACAAGACCAAGAGATGTAGATCAACAATCAGTCAGGATCTAGGATCACAAGCCACACCTAACCGTAAACTCACCCGCCGTCTGCTATACACACACACACACACACATATATATATATATATATATATATATATATATATATATATATATATATATATATATATATATATATATATATATATATATATATATATATATATATATATATATATATATATATATATATATATATATATATATATATATACATGGTTGGCGGCATCCGGTTTCGGATTTGCCTGTCACTGTGGCCAGCCACAGGACGCCTGTGCCTACAGAGGGACCATGAGTGGCTTGCGCTGCACCACCCACAGTTCCATCCATACACCCCATATCCAGTGTAAACCCGAAGGAATAAGACCGGGAGGCATGTGGATGGAAGCCACGTTTCATCAACGGGGCCGGCCCACAGTCCTTCACAGGCAAACACAAGCACGCTGTAGTTGGGGAATCAAGTGCGCACAAGGCGGTGGCTGGACCGTTGTCCGCTCCACACTGAGTGCATGGAACCACTCTTCGAGCACTCCGTCCCCTCCAGCAACGACCAACTGTCTCCTGGAGCCAGATGGACGAGGTAGTGGGTAATAGACATGTAGGCACCTTGTCAACATGCACATCAAGCGCAGCCACACCTGGGATGTCAAACAACAGCCAATCATTCGAAATGCCGATATCGAATAAAGTGAACGCATAAGACGACCTAAATACTCGCTAAATGAGCATTTGGAGGAAATTGGTTAAACGTGAATTCGCGATAAGCACGAAATGTCCGAAAGTCACTTAAAAATACCACGCGATAAAATTACGCAAGTTTACCACAATTTACATGGGCGACGTGTGTAAGTTGGGAGATTATCAAAAACAAAATAAAATGTAATGAATTTCATCCACATTAAAAAGATCTAGTTTAAGTGTACGTTGGTTTAGCCCAACTGCAGTGAAGAAGTATCATGAATGCGACATCAATGGGGCATATATATATATATATATATACATATATATATATATATATATATATATATATATATATGCTGAGGCTGATGTCGCATTCATGATGCTTTTTCACCGCAGTTGGGCTAAACCAACTTACACTTAAACTACGTCCTTTTAAGTTGGATAAATTCCATCCTAATTTATTTGATTTGTTCTGCCTACCGGAATAAGCTTCTATTAAATTTCCACGTTGCTTACGGTAATTGTGCTTATTTTCGTTAACTTTATCGTCTTTGTGGCATTTTCTGAGTCAATTCTGGACAGATTTTACTTACCGCGAATGCGTTGCTAACCAACATACTTCATATGCTAATTTAGGGATGAGTTATGTCTGCATAGCCGTATTCTTTAACAGATATATTTTATTTGTTACTGTCATTTCAAGTGATTGGCTGCTGTTTGACATCCCCGGTGTGGCTGCGCTTGATGTGCATGTTGACAAGGTGTCTACCTGTCTATTACCCACTTCCTCGTCCATACTGGCTCTAGAAGATAGTCGGTCGTTGCTGGACGGGACGGGGTGCACGGTCTTTGTGGTCGTGCTAGGTTCGAAGAGCGGTTCCATGCACTCAGTGTGGAGCGGACTACGGTCCAGCCACCGCCTTGTGTGCGCTTGATTCCCAAATACAGCGTGCTTGTGTTTGCCTGTGAAGGAGTGTGGACCGGCTCCGTTGATGAAACGTGGCTCTCACCCACATGCTTCCCGGTCTTATGCCTTCGGGTTTTCACTGGATTTGGGGTGTGGTTGGTTTCGGATTTGCCCGTCACTGTGGTCAGCCACAGGACGCCTGCGCCTGCAGAGGGACCGTGGGTGGCTTGCGCTGCGCCACCCACAGCTCCAACCACATACCCCATATCCAGTGCAAACCCGAACGAATAATCTCGAGAGGCATGTGGATGGGAGACAGGTCTCAACAATGGAGCCGGCTCAAACTCTTTTAACATGCACAGCAGCAACATCCCTGTCTATCTATGTGGGGAATCGTTTGCACCAGACGTACACAAGGTGGTGGCTGGGCCGTAGTCCCCTCCACACTGGATGGAACCACCATTTGAGCCTAGCACGGTCACGAGGACCGTGCTCCCCGCCCTCAACCCCTGCAACGCTTCAGTCAACAGCGGCCAGTAATCGAGGTGGAGGGTGTTGGATAGGTAGGCAGCTTGTCAACATTCACATCAAGCGGAACCATACCGGGGATATCAAACAACCAACGGAATTCAATGGAAAGCCAACACGCAAGATTGACACCGACTATGCAGCAGATGAACAGAATTGAACGAACCAAATAAAGTGAAATGACTTTTATCCAGAGTAAGAAGACCTAGTTTAAGTGTAAGTTAGTTCTGCCCATACATTCATGTACACATACGCACATAGACCCCGTATATTACTGCCGATTTGACAACAATTATGGATCAATCCTGTTTGTATTACTATGATCATGCCTATCCAAACGTGTCTCGCACTGTCAAGAATAAAAAATTGATTTAGGAAGACTAAAATATGCGAATTTCAACAATTTGCGCTTCCAGTGTTATTCCGTACTAACATTCCAATCGTTCCGAACAGCTGACAAATATGGCTACTAAATGGCACATACATAAATTAATAACGTCTTAAAAAGTGGAGATTAATATAACACGTGTTTCAATGGAGCAAACCAACGGAAAATTGCAGCACGAAGATGTGCAGCAAACAGACACACGGTATGGTGCACAAATGATGGGGTATCATGCGTCATCAACTAACATCAATGTTTCGAAAAATGTAGGGTCACTAATAATACGGTGTCACATGTAGTAACCATGAGCTGGCTCACGCTAGTGTTCAGGGATTATAAGGTTACGGACAACATGACGTTCAGACTTAGATCAAATTTACACCACAACATTTTGTGTTTCGTACGCTTTACCAAGCGAATTCGGGTTGGGTATGCGGGTCGGATGAACTGACGTCACGGGCCTGATTCGACCCGCGGGTCGTAGTTTGGTGACCCTGATATACGGTTATCGATAGTGACTGGAATCGTTAAACTGAGCATCCTAAAGAAGTTGCTTCCCAATTATAATTCAGGAATAGCAACAAGTCGGGAATTAATAAACACCATCACTTGCGCAGCGAGAAAGAGACGGGTGTAAAGGAAATTGCAAATCAGCCTGCAAGAGAGAGCATATGCAATGAGTAGAACGATGCAGCGCGCTGTATTTCTTGCTCCATAGGAAAGGAGTGTAATCTCAAGGTTTTAACCAAAGAATATAGGGGGAATAATTGCGCAAAAACGCACATCAAAGGAAGCGGATCGGGATATCATCAAAAAAACAGCCGACAGGAAGTGACGACGGGGAAGCTCAGTTAAATGCGTGGTAAATAGAGGGGGAATCTAGATAACAGTGATAGATCGTAAAATCGATGGAGATGGCAAGGAGGATGAAGAGAAGGGGAAAAGTTAACGCCGAGATTGTCTGGCCCTACGCTGTACTTTGACGTACCACGGGGTGGTAAGAGCTCGACGCCTCTTTCGAGGTTTCCAGTTCGACGGCCGAGTTGGCGCGATTGTGTTAAGGTCAGGCAGAGGCTTCGGAGGACCTGTGTACACGGAGCTCTTGAAGGGAGGAATTTTAGGCTTTGTGCCTGCAAAGTGGAAGAATCAAAGTGGGATTGGGTAACTGCGGAAAGATATCTGAAAACTAACACAAAGCAAATATGCGAAAGCAAGATGACTATAACAATAAGACGGGAAACAACAAACAGTAAATGTAAACAAACCAGTGAACACAAATCTGTTAAGAGATTTAAAAATAACACCGTTAAAAAGAAAGTAAAATGCAGCAAGCGAAACAGTATATAAGGGCATCCTGTTAGATAAAGTCTCTAATGAGAGTCGGTTCATCGCGAGGTCGCCAACCAGGAAGATAGGACTGCTCGGCCAAATTAAGCGCATAGAGCAAGTGTTTCACGTCATGCTGGTAAGTCGGTAGTTAATGATTCATCCATCCGAGAGCAGTGTCTGAACACAACAGATGTCAATGTAGGCGGTTGATAGGCACATGAAGAAAACGACCAAACCAACAGAGGCGGATCAAAGTTACAGATGTTTTGGGGTGGGAACACAGTTTGCCATCAAACAGAAAGCGGCGTGCCTCATTCAGCAAACTGCATTCGGTAGTTCCACCAGAGGTGAGTAACACTGCGCAAGAATAAGCAGTCAAAGATGACAAATTTGTCGGAGTTCCAAAGGTGCGTTGACTAACACAGCAGCTCCGAGTGTATTTCAGACTTGTTCCCACTACACATGACCAGCAGGACAAAAATTCGCCGTCTAGGAAGGTGGCTGGAACTGAAGTTATTTCAGCTTAACCTTATAGTTCCACAAAAAACTTCTCACCGATTGGCCCTTAGCCTTAATGATTATAAGCCTGCATTGTAATCCGAGAGCGCGGGTTCGAGCCTGGGTAGGGACCGCGCGACCCTCGCAGTTTACTTTGCCCACGTGAGAATAGTGATGGTTGCGCGGCAGTGAAGCGTCGGTACTGTGTGCCGGAGTACTGCTGACGCCTCTGCCTCCTCACCGAATGTATTTCCAGACCTACAATTTTGTCATATAGTTGCAGTGAAGCGTTTGCACTATGCATTATCGGAAGGCAAGTAAACCGCTTTAACCGAGACAGTGTCACCATTTCGACGACTGCGTGATCTCCTAGGTGATACCTCTGTTAGGTAGCAATTCCGTCACTCTGACAATCGCCTTCGTTCCTATTATCAGGCGCTAACTACGCCAACTTCCGATACGGAGGCCAGCCGTGCTATAAATACTGAGTCGCCTTTCGCTTGAACCGTAAAAGCCTTTCGATGAAGCTCATTGTATTTTTCTCTTTCAGAAGCCGTGATTAGTCGTGTGGTATCGGTGTCAGTCTCGGTATAGTGCGGTAGAAACCGCGGAGTGCACCAATTCGAATTCGACCAGCTACTTTTCCGCGCGCGGCACGGTCTACAAGAGCCAAATCTGCCACTCCGACCAAGGCGCTGTAGGCAAAACGAGCACGGTGCAAGAGAACCACTGCAGTAGATTAAACACCGGAGGTAATAAAGTAACTTAGATAGGTAAACAAGTATATTGCCTTGAGCGGCGTGTCAGCCCAATCCTGTAAGAGTGCAAAACCCGGGCTCAAGAGTTTAATGCTCCGCGTTAGTCTTAAAAGGAGTGCATAGGAGAAGCCAGACCCCAATTCTTGTTCATTCGATCAGTTACGAAGTAAAGGCAGACAGGGGTGTAATAATCTGCACCATCATGAAGCGAACGAGAAGAGGAGAATCAGGTCTGTCTATAAATATCCCATTTGATGCAAACAACTCAGGGAACTAGCCACAGACCATCAGACAGCCTAGGAAATCATAGTGAAAGAACTTCATAGACAAGGAGTAACACCAATGCACCATTCAAAGATATACATGATTAAATGGCCAGCTCAAACAATCAGATAAGGGGCGGCTCCAGTCTATCATGACAAGTAGAAAAAGACGCAATGCGATCCGTACACAGGAGCTTCAAGTGATTCGGCAGACAATGAGATACTGTTGGCCGGTTATTTTGTCCTTCGAGATACAACACCTAAAGTTCAGTGAAATCGAGACTTCTCGATAGCTTCCACAAATGCACAGCCATTCAAAAGTCGAAAGATGTAGTCAACTAAAGAAGCAAGTGGTGTTTAGCGCCCTTCATGTCACACTAAAAGTGTTTCCAATGTCTGTTCGGCTCACTCTGCGCGTCAGTTAACGATTGTTGAGTCCAAGGTAAATTGACAGTGTTGCGTCACAGAGTGAGTTCAAATAACGAGTAAAAAGTTGAGAAGTTGGACGATTCGCGTAAGTGGTGAATTCAAGCGACAAACGAGCTCAGAATAAATGGTGATCTAGTCAATGTTACAGCAGAAATCCGCTGAAAAATCACGCAGTGAAACACGCCATCTGAATTCATATTGTTTTGTTCGGCGGGTGACGTGATACGAAGGTATTCGTTGTAAGATATTCAAGCCTCGGTAAAAAAAAGCAACTGAAGGAGCCGATCACACGACATGAATACAACAACCTATACGCTGTTCAGTATTTGCCAGGCAACTTGTTCAGGCTTGCAAACCACTTGTTGAAATCACAATGATTAAAACCTTGAGCACCTAGACTACAAATTTGACATGTCAGTAAAATGTATTCTTGCCTATGGTTGTAGTCGCTTGTGGCTGACCGCCGCGCTTGGGCAGATGCAATTCGCGACATTCATAAAGCCGGTTCATCCTGTCGCAGGAGCTAGCCGCAGTAAAGTAAAGTAAGTTGTAGTCGGTAGGGGCATAGATGGAAGCAGAAAGAAAACGCACTATTCGGTGTCGCTTATAAATTTACTTGTATCCAGCTGTCGTTGGGTACATCCCCAATAGCGCCAACATCAGCAGTCATTATAAACAGCACAATTCGAAGCAAAGATTGGAAGCCTGTGAACAACAAAGAGGTTGCTGTCTTGTATGCGCTGTTCGGAGATACAGCACATTCATTCCAAGAGAGTGCAGGGTTAGAGCCAGTGATGGGTATTGACTGATTTGACGTACAATACTAATGCTAAAATGTCTGATGTGAATTGAGAATCTGCGAGGGTACGGGCAGTTCCTGATTGGTCAACATGGAAACGGAATTGCAAGACAGGAGAAATAAAGGGAAAAGAAGCTAGGGAATTCCGGTAACGAAGTCTTATCGGTGGATGATGCCTTCTGCAGCCCATTTCGAAGCGAGGTTTTGTTTAAGACTGCAGAGTTGGATAACAAAGGGAATCCCGCTTAAGGGACAACGATAGCAGGGGCTGGTTAAACTGTTTGGCACAGTGTTGTGGTAAGTCGTGATTCCGCACAAATAGGTACTCGTTGTAGGAACTAAAATAGTCGCTTGCGCAAGCAAATGGATAAGCCGTGTGGTCGTGTGGTCACGCGGTCTCCAAACCACAACGTAGCGGGACTTAGCGAACAAAATTGTTCGCCAAAACTCACGCGCTGTCTAGTAATATGTGCTATAATTATGAGGGTGTGTTGACCTGTATCGACTTTCTGCGGAGTCAGTGAAAGTATTCATGAGGATTTGTCATGCTTCTTCTCCCTCTCGTTCTGATCCGCGTGCGGTTATGGGGGTCAGGTTCATTTCGTATTGTGCCCCTCACTTAAATGGCAGTTTCTACCATCATCTATACGGCGGCCACGTTCGCACAGGCATTGTCGCGTAACCGGTCCGATTTGCGTAATCGTATAATCGGCGTGTGGGAAAACTCTAGGTGAGGTTTCATTTGGGTGCATCGAACGATAAGGAGAACCCATGACACCCACAGAACGACTGAAAGTGGGGTCCGGATCAGAATGGAGACTGTGGAATTATGGGGATCTGCTTGAAATCGGTTATACGTGAAGCATGAGACCGATCAGTTTATACATATTCCGACCGTGGTAAATGACCAATCACAAGTGAATTTTGTGGAGTAACATTAATCATGAGACGCCAATTTTGGAAAGTGTAAAAATCAGTGAACGATGGTGGTGTGCTTTACTGCCAACGAGCTCATGCTGTTCGTGGTTGTTGCTCATAGTTGCATATCAAAAGGAGATGCGCCGATCTACCCCCGGTTTGCTGTGAGCAAGGTGGTGAGGCCGAGTCCGTCTAGCTGCAACTCCTGATCTATCTTATATGAGCAGTGCTCAAAGTGCTTGAAAATATACGATGGCGTCGATCGATGGAACAAGGGAGTGGGCAAACTATCACATCAAGACTAGGCCCCATTTTGGCGCGGAGGGCATGGAGCGTGTGAACGGTTCCATGTAATACAATGGACGGGATAAACTGAGGGAAGACAACATAGGGAGAGAAAATATAATTACAAGAAGGTGGTGTAACCAGCGAACAACATGCCACTTTGATTGCTTGACAAAGGTAAGTGGCTTTCGGCGACTAAAGTCCCACAACCACTGTTTTCGTTCGAATAGGGCACGTATATCTGCAGAACCACACCATGAAAAGTAACGAATTACGACACCAAATCAAACGGCCTATGAGCGTCAAATTGACGCAGACAGGACAAAGAAAGATGGAATATGACAGTTTAGGTTAAAAACAATGAAACAAAAATGAGCAGACAAGGAAAACAGCAGCGTAAATTGCCGGTCTGTGGTATACATCTATGAATTATTGCGAGCCGTCATAGTGCCAACTCCCCAAACACTAGTCAATAACTTTTCTGAGCAGCTTCGCTGAACTCAGTCGGCGCAGTAGCGTTTGCACTCTGAGTCAGGACGACAGCTACAAGCAATGAAAACGGTGAATGAACCGTGTGCCGATTACAACTGCCCCCGTAGAATGTTTCGCGCGAACTGTAGGAGGATATATGGAGCGTTTTCGTGCTTGTTTGCAGCGAGGAACAGGATTCTACCAAGTGATAATTTCAGGGTACCCGCATCACCATGAAGTAGCGTCTGGTAGGATATCGCAGAATAGAATGGAGGAGCTGGTGGAGAAAGTCGGTATTATCAGAATGTGAAAGGAGATTAGATAAACAGCAGATCAGTCGCTGTTGAGATGGTTCGTGGTACAAACGGGACCAGATATCACGTAGGCCCGTCGAAAAGGTGATACATGACCAAAGTGATTTGGCTGCCCCGTAGTCGAAGATGCATCCATCCCTCCTCGTAAATTGTTGTGCATTCTAGTGCAACTGACGCCATCCACGAAATGGTCAGTTTGAAGAGATGCAAACGACTGAACAGGGAGTAAAAATAGGTGATCAAACTTTTCTGATCTGGCGCACAACAGAATAAAGAATACAAAATGGATAGACCGGAAAAGTAGTGAACGTGCAACGTTACGCGAAATCGGTGGTTGACGGGCTACGATATCCAGACAAGGAAACGTACCGTTAAGTCTCCCCTTCCCTTTGGAGCGATAATCCAAAAGATATTTTATTTCGTGTTTAAGCTGTTCTTCACCTAAATCGACACATTAGACGCAAAACAAAAAAAGCAATCTTACGAAATAGACTGTCCATGAAGTGTTTCCCCTGAGGTCCAGTGAAATAGCGGAGAAATGGTTTGAGTTTGTCGTTTAAACACCTGCGATGAAATCAAAAGAGGAGGGAAGCGGTAAGTAAGGTCCATTACTAAGAATATCGCCTGTGAAGTGGACAGTGAACAAGAGTTGATGAGATCGACTTTGTTAAAAATTGCGAAAGAAACTATGTGTGTGCATATTCCCTAGCAGCATATAGTGAAGAATTGCGCTCCCAAATCAGTTTAAGCAAGCTGGTGACCACAACTGCGAGGTATAGTCACTCTACAAGTAGGGATCAAGAAGATTGGGTAGCCAGGGTTCCTGGAGCAAAGGCCCAAACGACTGAAGCAAACAGTCGGGGCCAATGCGTCTGCTTGTTGCCAACAACTCACAGTCACAAGCAGTCGGCTACAGTGCGGTGTCAATAAATGGACTCCTTATCAAAGCTCACTGTTGGCAGAAACAATAGACGTCGCTTAGCAGAAGTGACATGGCGACTGCTCCTTAACGCATGAACACAGTAGAATAGCTGCTGCTCAGGCGTTAAAATCACGGTAGCTGCCAACATGCTGCTACGCTAAACAAAAAGTAGCAGTATGCCTATCAAACACAGTAGAAAATTTTATCACTTGATAATATACAAATGAGATTCGGCAGTCATTTGGTGAGACAGGGACTGCACATTGGGAAATGCACGGGATGACGGTTCCGATCCTCCGACAATCGTGGGAAATACCCAATTCATTGGCACCTATCTGGTTAGAAATCGCGACGGAAATCTTAGGAGTCCGTGTGGTTGCGATAAAACTTTTGCGAAATTTAGTATAAATCCATGTTTGCAGTGCTCCCTCAAGATATTAAGATTGCGCCTATAGGTTTCGACGAGATGAGCATCAAGGCAAACTGTGGCCATCTCAAAAGGACAGCTATTCATTTGGGACATGGTGCGGTACGCAGTTGGTGAGGTTCTCCAAAAACATAAGTATCACGGTTATTGCTGTTAAATCCCTGAAGAGCTCATCAAACTCAACAACGAACACCGCTGTGTACAGCTGTCTAGGGGCGATTTCAGGATGTAATGTTCCACCAGTTTTCGTTCTTCTGGATAAACGGAATATCGAACAGCGCGGACCAGCCAATTTACAGCTAAAAATGACTTATGAAATCCATATAAACTGCCAAAAAGGAGTTTCTGGAAATAATACCAGTTCCAGTCTTGAATGCGGCATCATTGGTGAAACAATCGGATAAGTAACAGCTCTAGTAAAGCCCTATAAAACCTGAAAGGATCATTCACTGGAGGTCTGTACAAATTGATCTGTGCCGCTATAGACACAGTTTCTCTCATCAAGAGAAATATACTTATTATTATTATTATTAGAGCGTTTACTTTGAACGATCAGGAGTGCTGCCAACCACGTCGGCACGAACAACTTTGGTTTCCAAGTCTGAAGCATAACCTGATGCTCTTGCAGCTGTTCGCCGTCCTGTAGAATACCCTAACGGCTACAATCAGGCCCTGCGTGAAAGCGAGAATATTCCGCATTAAGCTTGGGAGCATCCTTGAGAAGAACTCCATGTTTTTATCAGGAATATCGCCAAACAAAGCTTCTAGGATGAATCAAACAAAGTACAGCTACTAAGAACATGAAGGCGCTATATGCAAGAAAACAACACCAACGGAAAACGTATTTTATAATTCAATTTCAATTCAATGCAAGAAAGTGCTTTATGCACTCATAAGGGTGAATATTTAGCTGGTACACAGACGCTTTCAGCATAGTAAAAGAAATAAGGCAGTAAATGCACAAGTGAAGTAATAAGTAGCATCAACAGCAGTATGGTTATGATGCGAAGTTGTTTTTAAACACCCGGACAACTGATGTCTGGTCGCACAAAAAACGTACCAGATATGGAGTAACGGATGAGTGGTAAGCCTTTGTGCGGGCAAAAATGGATCTATACTTCTGTCTGGTTGAGGATGTTGATACACACTCAGACAGTGCATTATGAAAAGGGTGAGTTGTATCAGTAAGTATTCTCGAAGCAAGCCTTATGCATGAATTGGTGTGAGTGGACACAAGAAACTCAACAAAGGTTGGCTTGGGAATTCCACTACACCGAGATAATTGCGTCAGTGACCTACGTAGGAGTTTGAAGTGCTCCCTTAGGAAAGCAGGAAAAATCACAGTGGAGCAATAGGTCCAATGGAGTAAGACACATGCCGTGAGAAGTCGCAGAAGTAAGTGACGGGAAACAGAGGAGGATCGCAAACGAAGAGCATAAAACGAAAGCCTGCCCACCTTTGTAAAAATATTATTAACATGGAGTGACCAGGAAAGATCACGAGTGAGTGTTACACCAAGGTACTTCAATGATACTCTGGAGTGCGAATTCTCGCCATCTATGTGAAGTTCGGGGTAGCCCATGAGGAGTTGCTGATAAGCATGGCCTTTATGTAGGGAGAAAATGACGTTATTACATTGTGATGCATTCAGCGATAAAAAGTGAGCTCTGCACCATAAAACAAGGGTGTCCAGATAGGATTGTTATTTAGTTGATGAGGGTGTGGTCGGTTGTTGCATACTCAAGGCTACATCGCCTGCATATTTCAGCAATGTAAGTGGAAAAGTGGTATGGAGATAGTATGACCACTTGAAGAACTTCAGTGTCTGTGGTGAGCAGCGAGGAAGTTTTACCCCCGTCGAGTAAATTGGGCACATCCAGTGAAGTAATCTCACAAAAGGTGGACAGTAGAGAGTTGAATTCCGGTATCGTGCAGGTTCCTCGAAAGAAGCTCACGGTTTACACAGCCGAAAGCATTACTGTAATCGAGAAAACACATGCGTACGGGTGATAGTCCGTGCGCACCAGTTGCTTTGTTGGAGTTTATTGCGTACTGTATTTCTGTCAATGACAGGTAAGGTGGTTGTGGGCCGATCCAATAGTGGGGAAGAAGGGTGAGAGGTGGAGTTGGCATTGAAGCAACAGAAAGTTTCGATTCGGTTCTTCTAGTTCTATATCTGAATTTGACACTCGGTTAGGGACTCCATTAAATGGTTTCACCATAGGCCAGACATTCTGCAAGCTACTATTTCCCAGTATGGTCTGGACGTATAGGTGGTTCAGTCAGCGCAGCTCAATTTTGAAAGAAAAAGATTTCACCGCAGCATGGTCTTTCGTTTTGAACGCCTTCTCTTTGAGTTTACGCAGGCATTTTAGGTATGGAGATGAAAACCGATCCGCACGGATAAAAATGGTTTCCAGTAGACAGCAAGTATCAAAGCAGAAGTTGATGTAGCTCGTTAACTGGTCGCACTATTTAGATACATCTTTGTCAAAATATATGCTAAAAGCGGTGGATGAAATCATTTCCTGGAGTCGATATATGTTCCCAAGTAATCATCGTCTTCTTTTAAGTCTGTGAGCTGTACAACGAGTAATATCCCTATGATTTACTTTGCTGTATATGATAGGAGATCAATGGATAGTTGAGTGGTCAGAACTATTAACCGGTGCCTGATTGCAATTAAAAAACAGCTTCGCAGTTAACAAATATAAGGTCTATAATTGGTTTATAGTCTGGTGGGGGAGTTCACAACGTTTTGTAGCCCAAGGTCTATGAGAAAAGTGGTGTCAAATCTGTTGAAATCACCAGCAAAGATGCAAAGAGAAGAATCAATGTGGTCGATGACACCTGGGGTGCTGATCGTAAAACTCCTCGGCCTCAGAGGAGGGAAAACTGGGGACAATGTAGATGTTTACAAACCCATTAAACATTATGGTTTACATTTCAAAATCAAACAGTGAATACGTGGAAAAAAGCAAATTTTTTGTTGAGGTGCGCCACACAGGATTGACACAAGTGACAACACCTCTGCCGCGGCTCTTGTAGGTAGTTGACCGATCGACACGATGGCGAATGAAACTCGATCGCTACAACCTCATCGTCCATATCTTTATGGAACCACGTCTCTTAAAGCATACTTACGCCAAGCTTCGAGTATTCACGACAACGAAACACTTTTAGTCTCATCCATTTTGCTTATAACTGATCGGACATTTGAGCTTACTATAATAGGTGTACTCATAATCCGCAATGTTCACTTCCGCAGAGCAACCCTCCATCCAGCACAATGCTTTTTAGTAAAATTATTGTGCGTCTTGTATATCAGCTTCAGTTTTTTACAGATTGTCAGTAAAAAGCCGTGACGTTCAAAAGCATAGAAACACATAGGGATTTTAAAATATCGCGAGTACAGGTCATCATGTCATTGAAGTTTGTATGGATTTGGTAGAGGAAACAAATGCAACAATTGCCCAGAGCGTGAGTGTAATTAATTTTGCGGATGGAACAAAAGAGCAAGGCCAAGTTTGAAGACCCCGCCACACATGTTGGCAACGCAAACAAGACTGAACCAATATGTTACTAAGGCAAAAGCATGGTAGTAACCGTAAAAAAACGACCGATCACTGGCACAGAAGCAGTGATTCCGTAGATGCATACACATGGTTATTACCCTCCGTGATCCAGTGGATTTGATTACTGGCCGATAAGTGGGACGTTGTGGATTCTAATATTTTGGGGGCGGAACCCGGCAGGGGTCAGCTGAGAGGCGCACTACTGACGAGACCCAGAAGGTCGACACGCCGGAGTCTGGTGCTTTTCCAGACTAGTCTAAGCCTGCTGATTGTGAGTGATGATAAGGAATTAGTTGAATTTTGGTTTCACAGATAAGACGTGCGACGCAAATGCGTCGCAAAAGGAAGAAACGGCAGGCTAGCGTTTTTCCGGATGTAAAGTGATCAAGCACCCTTGAATTTGACAAAAATCCCTTACGCCACTTTACGAAGATTCGTAATCGTTTAACCTGGCCTACGACATTATTGGGCGGTGGCGGCTCGGCACCGCCGCGGCATTTAGCAAATAGTTATTTGGTTACAGTGGTTTGTTTCGTCTTAGATCGCCCAGCAGTGTTTGGAAATGATTAGAAAGATAGACCACGGGTTGTCGCTACTTTGGAGACCGATAGAATGCTCAGGACTAGTAAACCCTCAAAAGACGGTCAGTGGTACTATGGATTTTTGATGGTTGATGTGCTGAGAACGGCTGCAAGGAATACCTTTTGAAACCGATCAAAATCTCCCTACACCAATAGCAAGAAAAAAAGATACATTTTGAGGCATGAAACTGGAAAGCACGGACCATTCATACGTGAGGAAAATTCGGAATCTGAAAGCAAAGTGCAAAAAACTGCCGTTACGTGTGTGTGCTATGTGGGAATGCTACAGAATGAAACAGAATACCGATAGATGAACGAGCAAAGGTTGAAGGCGAGAAATTTTGGAACACCTTGAGATGAACGCCCAAATTGGCTCAAAAATAATCGACGCAAAAGGTGGAGTCAAAAGATTATATAATGGTAAAACTTACAAAGACGTGTGGTTTTCCACTGCGCCATGCTTCTCTTTTGTCGTGGCGTTGCAAGTATCGGTAGACCACTTGGCAGTTGCCGTGTGAGTCACGTTCGCAGATGCATTCGCGTTGACGGATAGACCGCTGGCGACAATGGGGGTGCCGCGACTGGCTCCGGAAGATTTCAACACAAACGGCGCAGCGAGCCAACTGCCTGGGGGCGGGTTCTGAGATCCGTACTCTGAGGAAAACACGTTGGACTCTATAGATGACCTCTTTATAGGAGTGTCTTTCTGGCCGGTCAACTTCTCCAAGGGAAAGGATCGTCGGAGGGGAGGACGACCGCGCCGCTTCACATGTGTCTTCGGAGTAGCTCCAACACAGCCCCTCCAAGGTGCCCGTTTCTTGATTCGTTTGTTGAGAATAAAGGCCAGAATTTGAGCGATAAGTCCATGTTCTCGAGATATTTCTTTACGACGCTGACGCTCGCGAAGTCGCTGCATGTAAATGCCAACTTGAGCAACCTTTAAAGCTGAAGGTAGGTGAATGGAGTAAATGTGCTACTTTGCGCGTAAGGTCAAGAAACAAAAGTGCGTTAGGAGACCAAATTTGTTCAGCGTGTAAGTTAAGGAAGATAAAATTGTGTTGTTTCTGAACGGTTAATTATGCATACGGGAGGAGGCAAAAATACCCCGGAGGAAAACCAATTATTTCAGTAGGAAAACAAGTTGAATGAATAAAACCCAGCAGAGACATTAATTTGTTCAAGTAAAATCAAGTCCGCCAGGTGACGCAAGTAACTACTTCCTGACGGGTTGACGCGGCTCTAAACCGATAGTTTTTGGCAGCTGAAAATCTTCGACATAAATATGTGTTGAGTGCAGAATACCCATACAGTTTCAGCAGCCGTCTCGTCAATACGCTGTTACGTCTAAATCAATGACTATTGATTTTGAGTAAGATTTAGCGCGCACAACAAAGGGACTTTTACGAGAAGCATTCAGCTCTCGTGGTATGGAAATAGTGGGGCAGATCGCTTCTTTTTGGAGACGGGAATGATAGCGGATAACCGTCAAATAGTGGGCCATGTCAAAAAGTGGCTAGATCAATTCATTAAATCATTTTCTCCCGAGGGCATGATATCCTGGACTGATACAACCGTATCAACTTGGGTTGAGCTTTATCGATGGTGCAAGTTGGGACACAGCTAGCTCAACTACTGATTGCGACAAAAGCATGGTTGAAAAATCCCTCCTCGGAATACTAAGATTGGATGCATCTGATTTCAGCAAATGTCCATCATATGAGGGGAATAAATCAGTAAAGGCCTGTGTAGGATGAGTTACAGCAGTACTCGACTGCACCGCATCGTATTGGTTATGCCAATCACACGAGCTCTCGTCATTCACGACCCACTAGTCAATATGGAGACTCTGTCAGTAATTTCGGTGTGCAAGGGATATACAGAAACTGACCCGCGGCGCGGTGGTATCAAACTCATCAAGCAAAGTAAACGAAGTCCAGTAATCCCATTCAGTAATCGGATATAATACGTTAGGATCTCCGGCTTCTAATATCTACTCAACAGCGTAAAGGATGCGATTCTAATCGTAACCGCTCACCTGTGAACCATTTTAATGATGCTTAAAATACTAGAACAGCCCTACATCTCCGATTCACTCAGCTCCAAGGACGACATGGCCTGGAAACTGGGCATCCTATCCGGATCATCGGAGGTAGTGGCGCGTGTGCCCACACTAGCGTTCGAAGCCAGGTAAGAACATAAAAGTGACGGAAAATCCTGAGAACAAATATGCACTACTACGGCTGATGATGACAAGTTAGATTTACGCCAAAAGCAGTCTTGATTCCCTGATATAGTCAACTCCGTAGGAAATGTCATGACAACGAAGTGTTCTAGCACATGGATCGCGAATGGGTCCTAAATGAAGAACTCAGCCGCCATTACCAGTATGTTAAAAAGCACCGACCCGACAAGTGTTACTTAGTGTTCAATGCCTACAGAGTGTCAGGTAGCTTTGTGCATTCTTTTCCAACGAAATGTGGATACGAAACAGAAATAGAAACAGCGCGAACTGATCTCGCGGTTCATGTATCGGAATGATCGAATAATCACTAGTGACCACACTAATTGTCGTTAAATGCCGTGTCCCTTCCAAGTCTCGATAGATTCTGTTAGCAAAGGGCATGCTACAACATGAATCAGAAACAATGTCACTGCACGTTTAAGACCGAGTCTTTAAACCTCCGTTTTTGCCAGATGTGCATACCTAGTAGAAGCAACAGCAGGTGAGCACTGTGGAAACTCATTGGAGTCGCACTGAAATGTTTGCTAAACTCGAGCTGTACGTGTGTGGACTGCGTCGTGAACCTAGTACGTTCGTTGATTACATACCACAGCCTGTGCCATTTACTGTCGCTGCAGTAGCCAAACGAAACCAAAGGGTCATCAGTGGATGACGTGACAAAACGGCATGAGGAGACTAAGTGAGAGATTTTGTCAGATGGTTAAGTGCAGCTTTCGTAGATGGCGGATTCAAAGCTCCATCCAACATAGTGTAATCGCGAATTAAATGGTGTCCCTGTATTCGTAATTTGTATCTAACTACAAGCCTTCGATTCGATTAATGCGACCCACTAACTCCCTCCACCGCGTATTCTGCGGCGCATTTTACCTTCCAGCATCAAAGCGCACGTACGGACAACCTCTAACTTCCAGCACAGAGCGTAGGTGGTCGAAGTCCCACACACAAACTGCGAACAGTAAAAAACCCGCTGACGTAAACGTACACATGGAGGAATACACAAACCGAAAATTGCCCCCAAGGAAAATTGGCGACTTTCAGCGTTTTTGGCAAATTTGTTACGATTGACGATATTTGTTCGTAGACATTGCTTTCTACGGCTGCGGAAACATAGTTTGCAGCAACATATTGTGCCAATAATACACAAGCTGTACGCCAGTTCGATCGCTCGACACATACTGCACTGCGTTACGTGTCAAAATTAGAGTGATTCATTTAAGATACCAAAGGGACAGAGCATTGCTCACCTACTGCAGTTTGATGTGGCTGAAAACTATTATGTGTTAACGGACAGAGTTCGTGGTTAGCCAGTCTTGCCTGGGTGAAATTGGTGACCGCGATTGGAGAGACGTACTAGTACAATTAAATCTTGTATACTTATTGTTTAACTGGGTTTTGCTACGGCATCACAGCATAAATTAGTATGAATGATTTATTTACTGTGATAATGGGTTTTTCCACCTGAGCAAGTTATGGCAGCAGACTCAAAAGAGCAGTCCAGAACAACGGACACGCTTTCACAGCGTACAGCTATAGAACGACACCTGTGAAACGTGATAACTAGGGAAGCATAAGAAGTATCGTGCGTCGCAGCTGTGCGAGAGATTCAGCAGTGGGCGTATTTCTCGGTTCGGTCAAGCGACTTCGACATACAGCTGACATTCCGCATTGGTCGCCCGAGCATACAATGGAGGAAATAATCTCGATTAAAATTTCATACGTCGTACTCAGACAAAGTGGGAATATTTCCATGCCGCTACGATTTTTCGCGTTAACGATTTTCGGTATGGGCAATTTTCGGAGTGGGCATTCTTTATGCGTACATTTACGTCTGTGGTCATTTCGCTGTGCACAAGTTCCGTGTAAGTGTTTATCATGAGACCGTTCGCAATGGTGGTGCGCTTCGCTTCTGTACTTGCAGATGGCCAGGCGTCTGTAGCAAGTTCGATGTGTATCGCACCGACTGGTATCCCTCAACTGATATCGTAACCCAAGGCACATCACCAGGGTCCATCTTGTTTCTGGTCTACAATTAACAAAGTACATCAGTTCTTCGGTTACCTTTGGCTTTTTGCGAACGACCTGGAAAGTTGGGAGGTACTTGGTGCCCCGGATGATCACGAAGCACTTCAGCGAGACTTTGTTTGCCTTTCCATGGGGGCCTTCAGAGGACAGTTCGCTGATCAATTCGGCCAAGTCATTGTTAATGAGACCGGATAAAGGTGGAGATGGGTAATGAGCAGTCTGGCCAGCTAACTGCTGCATCCCACATCTTACGTGAATGACACAGGTGTATTCGCAGGCTGCGTAAGGAAAACGAGCGGAGTATACCCAAACGGACTGAGCATGTGTTGGGTGCTTAAATGCAGTTACTGCAACTGAGCAGAAGCGATTATCAGTCGCCTTTTCTCTGTCCTCATAAGGCGAATGCTGGGGCGCGGCTTATCCACCGATTTTCCGGTCACCGGTGGTGAAATGTAAAAACCTGACGCTGTTCAGCATGTTACCACTAAGCTCATTACCGGTTAACGAGGTATGTCATGTGAAGACGGATGTATGAGGCTATGACTAAAAATCATATTCTATCGAGTTTTGATTTGGTTTCATAATGACTCCCCCGGGTGCAATAGCCGGGTGACTTCCCATGCTAAGGCGGCTGTGCCATGTGCGTGCACCGAGTATTACAAGCAGTCACCAGGTACAAGCTTGTAGTACCGGAATTGAAATGCATAGTTCACCTTCTATGTTTCGACTGAAAAGTGGCGAAGAAAGTGGTGGAGACAATAAGAGAGGAGAAATCAGTGTGGAAATCCAAGAAAGCTATAGACACTCAGCTTTTAGATTATAGATTTAGATAGGATGTCGCACCTGGATATGACATCGTACAACCGTGACATTTTGTGTGTGATAATCAATGACGTTATCCCGCGTGTGCCTGATCATGCTTCGAGAGAGCAACACATAAGCATATGTCGCTCAGTGTTTAGTATTGAATATGATTGAGTATTAATAACAAAGTGGACATGATCAGGTCTTCGCACTTGTTGCAATTCGGAAATATACACTTAGCTACTACACAAGACCACCAGCTAAACCGAAAGATCAGAAGTCAAATAAGCTTAACAACAAAGCTTAATAAGCTTAACAAAGCTTAATAACAAAAAAACACGATGCAACTGAAGCGAACCTTTGTCGTGTATATAGGTCACTTAGTAACCTTCGAGTTCTGGAATAGGAAAGTCAACTGGATGTATGTATGTATGTATTCTCAACAGTCTATTAGCTAGACAAAGAGCCAGCCTAAAACCATGGAGATAAGGAGATAAGCAAGATTCATGGCGTCATAATCATCGTGGCATGCTAGTTGAAGGTGAGCAACACACTTCAACTAATATGCCGCAGGAAGAATGGAACATTTTGATAAAAAGCAGAACAAACATTTTTAGTTTGTTTTTCACACGCCGCTTTTGTTCTTTTTTTGTCATTTTAATGTTTGTAGAATTAAACATGTGAATCAATACAATAATGTACACAATTCTTCCACTGATTCCGGTTGCGGGCCATATCTTCAAGAGTGCTAAGCCATTGGCACTCCTCATCTTTGGGTCCCCATCCTGGAAGACGTACGGATCCTACAGCGGCTAGACACGACGTCAGCGATTTCATGTGCTGCCGCCAAGTGGAAGGCTGACCACCACGCGGTCGCCTCCAGCCAGGTCCTTGACGAGCGAATAGAGCGCGACGCGGTAGACGCTCAGGTGTCATGCGTAGAACGTGACCGAGCCATCTCAACTGGCGCAACAAAACCAGTTTGTTGAAGGGAATACTCGCATTCCCCAAGACGCGACGTCGAACGTCATTACTATTTACTCGATGTTGCCACCAAACACGCGCGATCCTCCTTAAGCAACCGCTATCGAACGCAGAAAGACGACGCATGTCTTCCACGCGAAGCGGCCAGGACTCGCACCCATACAACAATATTGAGCGAACTGATGCACTGTAAACTCGGCCCTTTAGTGAGAATGAGACGTCGCGACGACGCCACAAGTGCCTCAAATTGACAAATGCCGATCGAGCTTTAGCGATACGAAGAGAAACTTCTTTGTTGATAGTGCCATCGGCAGAAATACAGCTCCCAAGGTAGACGAAACTATCTACCTGTTCAAGTTGTGCACCATCGAGAGTGAGTACGGGAGCAGGCGAATGCCAATCTTTGAGCAGTATTTTACACTTCGATGGGGCGAAGCTCATACCATACTTAGATGCTTCAACCGCCAAACGATCCAGAATGAGTTGCATACTCTGAGGATCGTCACCAAGTAAGGCGATATCATCAGCATAATCTAAGTCGGTCGCGCGCTCACCCGGAAGAAGCTCTAGGCCAAAATGTTGGAAACCTTCTAGAGCATTCGACAGAACGTCTTCAATTGCGAAGTTGAAGAGGAATGGGGACATAGGGCAGCCCTGTCGCACACCGCTATTGACAGTGAATTGCGAGGAAAGCTTGCCATAGACCCTCACTCTGCCGCATGTATGAAGGTAAAGTGCTCGTAAGATGGCGGTATATTTCTCTGGCACCCCGTTCTTTAGTAAGCAACGCCATAAAGCAGGACGATCAACGGAGTCAAAAGCGGCACGTATGTCTAGAAATGCAATGATAGTGGGCCTGTGATAAATGTGGCGATGTTCGAGGAGCTGGCGGAGCGTGAAGATTTGATCCACACATCCGCGGCCAGGACGGAAACCAGCTTGTTCTTCACGGTAGTATGATTCACGTACTGGGGATAGCCTGCGAAGCAGAATGGATGCCAATAGTTTAGAGGCAACCGAAATAAGACTAATCCCGCGATGATTTGCACATGAAGTGCGAGCGCCTTTCTTGAAAATCGGGATAATGACTGATTCTCCCCAAGAGGAAGGCACTTTCTCTTCATGCCAAATTTTTGCGAACAGCGCGGTCAGCTGGTTAATGATCGCCACACCGCCGTACTTGAATAGCTCCGGAGGAAGTCCGTCTAATCCGGCAGCCTTGAAGCGCTTCAAGCGTCGAATCTCAAGGCCGACTTCCGCTTCGCTGGGTGGATTCAGAGGGACGAGCCAGGGTGGACAACAACGTGTACTGCATGTACTGATGGATGGTGGAGGCCAGTTGAACTGCGAGTGAAAGTGCTCGGCCCAACGGTCCATACGCCTCTGTTGGTTGGTGATCGGAGACTCATCCACCTCACAAATGACCTCACTGACACCAGGTTTCCTGAGGCCAGTGGACCGAATGAGTTGGAAAAGCCTGCGAGTGTTGCCAGAGAGGGCAGCGGTCTCCATCTCTAAAGCACGTTCAGACCACCATGTCTCGCGATCCTTGCGTAGGCTTTGCTTGAGCAGCCGGTTGGCAGAACGGCGCCGCTCGTTGCAATCTGATTCCGCGGGTATATCTTTGCGGCGTTCGAACAGCTCCAGAGAACGAGCAGAGATCCAAGCCTTCAATGGGCGTCGAGTTAGGCCACAGCATGACTGTCCGGAAATGGTCATTGCCTTCCGTATACAAGTCCAGTGTTGTTCCACTTCTTGCGGTGGATTGCAACTGAGTGCATATGCCAATGAAGACTGATAGCTCGTCTGGACAGAGGAATCAGTTAATCTGTTTACATCAATCTTGCGGTGCTTCGTGCTTCGGGATCCTCCAAAACACATACAAATTTTCGCGCAGACCAGAGCATGATCTGAGTCAACGAATGTGGACCAAAAGGACCTGCAGTCTAGTACGCTGCCGCGCCATCTGAAGCTAATTGCAATGTGATCAATTTGAGACCACGGTTGTGTTGAAGAAGGGGGACGCCACGTTGCGGAACGCTTCTTCGTACGCCTGAAGTTAGTGCTCGAAAGAAACAGACGGTTGTCTTCGCACAATGTGAGAAGTCTCTCTCCGTTATCAGAGCGGTTCTCATCGAGCGCGTGATGACCACCAAGGTGGCGTTCGTATGGTAACAGGCGGCCAACCCGTGCATTAAAATCCCCAGCAAGGATAACGACATCCGACTTTTTAGCATTAGTCAAGAGTTGTTGTAGATCCCGATAGAATTCGTCCTTGACCGAGTCGCCACTGCAGTCAGTTGGAGCGTACACAGAGATCACAAACAAGTTGCGTCTCTCTTCGCGGTGCCTGTTGATTCTACACGAACCCCGAAGCCGAACTGCACATAATCGGCTGTTAATAGGGAACCAGTCCAGTAGTGCCGCCTCGGCCTTGTCACTTAGTGCTATACCTACACCAGCCAGACCCGCTGAGGCTGCTTCTGGATCTCCAGAAAGACGCAGGTGATATCTGGCTTCGTGGTCAGTGGGGGATGTCAGTGTAAGCACAGTGCTGGGATCTTGCAATCGGGTTTCTGAAAGGCAGCAGACATCAATGTCTAGGGACTCTAGAGTGCGCGCTAGACCGGCTTGCTGTCCAATCTGCATGAGTGTCCGAACGTTGAAGCACGCCAGACGGAACGAGGATCGGGGACGAAGGAGAGCCACGGGTTGAACCTCTTGGTCTGCGGCGCAACCGGAATCGCAGCCAGATTGCTGAGCACATGAATCGGGTAAGGGAAAATGAGGATTGTGAACAAACAAACAATTGGCGTGTGCTGAAGTCGCGTGAAAGTGACTAGCAGAAACAGCAGCTGATGAGCAAGTTGTAATACAGTCCATGGTTTTGCGAGAGGGCGTGATACTACCCGGTTGCCCAAGCCGAAGTAGGGAGTTGACTTAGGGGACTCCACCCCGAGCCTTTGGCTAAATAACCTACCCGCAAGGCAGCGGGGCGAATTTAGGGAATCGCGCCCATTGGGAGGCGTTGACTGAATGTTCAGTTCATGCGTCTTTGTTTGGTAGATTACCAAACAGGGGCCCAATACTCCCCATATAGTCAGCACACCTGCTGGAATACAATGTCCCACCGAGGTGGAACATTGTCGCCGAACACTTTGCTGGAACGGGGTACACCCGAACCACCCAGCTGGCACCACGAGGAGGTAGTTCGGCCAGCCAGCCCAGCAGTGCTATACTGACACAGGAGATGGTCAATCACGGCAAGCCATCGTCACCCTTCAATATTTCCAGCGGTGTAGGACAACGATGCCCGCTGTCACCTTTCCTCTTCAACTTCGCCATTGAGGAAGTCATAGAAAACGCGTTCATAGGACAAGATTTAGGTGTGGCGCTGCTCCAAGCAGAACGACTTCTTGACTCGGAGTATGCTGACGATATTGACTTCAACTGTGACAGCTCCCAAACGTGCCAAGATGCACTGGACAGACCAGTAGTCGTTGTCACCCGTTTCGGGCTATGCTTTACACCCTCGAAGTGCAAAGCTTTACTTCAAGATTGGCAGGGACCGCCTCTTGCGCTGACCTTTGGAGAGGATCAGCCAGAAGTGGTTCCAAGTTCAACTATCTTGGTAGTTGTATCAGCGCCGTTAGAATTGGAGACGAGGTCACAAACCGTACATCAAAAGCTCGAGGCGCTTTTGCTAACTTTCGCCACCTATGGCACTGGCACGACATCAATCTCTCCCTGAAGGGTAGAGTATACAATGCAGTTGTACATTCGACCCTACTGCACAGTTGTGAAATCTGGCTAGTTACGTTCGACCACCGGTGCCTTCACAGTTTAGCCCACATCTAGTGGGAACACCGTGTGAGCATTGAGCGTGTTCGACGTTTTGTTTATGGCGCAGGAAGAAAAAGCGAACCGCTCAGCACCGTTATTTCACGCACAAGACTCCGATGGCGGGGACACGTGTTGAGCAAACCAGCCCACCGACTTCCGCGATGTGCGGTGTTTGCACGCCGCGGGAGCGTATGGAAGGAGAGGTGGCCAAGCGATGAGTTGGTCAAGAGGAATGAAGACCCTTACTCCGAAGTGGGCCTCGGTTGAAACCTCTCGGTTCCCAGGTTGAGGACCGAGGGACGATGAACACGTTTGGTTGGATACATTTGTTGACATGGCAAGGAGCAAACATCAATGGCGTTTGTGTTGTGAGTTCCTTTGTCCAGCCCCTCCCGCTTAGCCTCCCCGCCAAGCACGATCTTAATTAATAGGCATGATAGGACTTTTTGCGGCTGTTAACTATCCGGAACGATGTCCATTAGTTACTGGTGACTCTGCTGGCATGCCACATTTTCATGTGTTTTCTTTTGTATTGCGGCATCATAGGTGAGGCATTTTCCACCTGCAACTGTGTGTATAGTGATGAGTCACGTGCAACACTCCAGAACACTCCAGAATGTATGGAATCAATACGGTAAGCAAGAAAAATCGATTAACTGCTGAAATAATGGTTGTTACGAGAAATTCTTACCTTCCGGACAGCATCCACCGCAATTTGGTTGCGCAGCTGAACTGAACCGAGCACGGAAGTTGTAAGTGCAGTGTAACGTTATGTATAGTATGCGTGCTCCAAAGACACAGCAAGAGATCACATAGTAGTTGTTGACTAATGCGAGAGATTTGTGAAGTTGAAAAACAAAGCGAAATGAGACCTGCAGTTTAAATGAGGAGTTAGCTTGACCGTCAGCATGGCTAACGGAGTTGAAATAATTTGTCACTGATTATTTGAGAAGAGCTTTGAGGGGGAAGTGGAGGTAAAAAGGGAAAGAAAACTGCTGGCGAAATGCGGCGTACCCTAAGGCGGAATACATGACACCGTCAAGCAGGGGGCTTGCAAACCTCAAATCAATATAGCTCCAGGAGTCTGAAGCGATTGAAGACAAGATTATACCCTGACACTAGTTGCTGAGTCACAGTAGGATGGTGAAATAGGCGACACATTGTAAATCAGATCAAGTGATCAGTGCAATAAAACGAAGAAATATCATAATGGATGGGCCAATAAAAAATAAGTAGAGAAAACATGCCACAAGATGTTTAACTGCTGGCAGTTTACAATGAGAGTCAAACACCTTAAATGATAAGTCTATCACTAAGCATCTGGCTGCAGAAGCAATTCAGTACATGTCCCAATAGGTCCGCCAAAGCATCAGTTGATGCGATCCCATGTAAAGTGATCAGGTCTTGTCAGCCGGCAGTGCTATGGGAAAAGCGCCTGTCTCCAACCAACAAAAATACATCAATGTATAAGTAGAAAAGATAATGCAGAGCGCAACATAAACGCAACAATTATATTATGAATCGCGGGTAGATGAATTGGACACCACAAATATGAGTGGCCAAGAACGATGATATTAGTGGCATTTAGATGCATTTGGTCGGTGTTGCGGAAATGTGCAACAAGATTAGAGGAACCTACGGATTATGCGCATCCCCCCCTGAGATTGCAGCAAAGTTACCGAAAAGAAAGCATTCAGATGTAATTACTAGATGACTTAGAGAAGACTACATCGGGAAACGTAAACCATACAGGATTCCGACCTCCACACAGCCAACAGCTGTGATTGATAGGAAGGAACTTCGATGTATCGCGAAACGACAAACAAGTAAATGGAAAATATCGAAAGACAAACTCACCATCTTCGAGGTCATCATGGGAAAAACTCGGATACAAGCGACACAAAATACTTTCAGCGTCGTTGTCGTAATCCTAATGGAGACATAAGTTGGGTTCGAGAAAAGAAGGCATACTCTCTCAAAGTCACCACGAGCTGGCATGTATCCGAGAAGCTGTTGATCTTCGATTTCCACATCAACTGTAGGAGAGGTTTGAAGAAATGATGGTGAAAGGTGTAGAGATTGATTCGTGTGGTCGGTGACTCTAGAGGTGTGATCGTCACCTTTCAAATCGCGACCCAAGATACTGTTCAAGTAGTAGTCACAGTAATGCTGCATGCATTCGGTTGGGCTCCGGGTTTCAACCTTCAGCGAAGCATCTTCCCTTTAAAGAAGAGAGGTGTAAAATTCAGTGTTAGCGAATAATTTACCAATTCCCAACCCCATAATGCTCCAGTGCATCAAGTAAGTGGCGCTCTTCGTCCGCGGTCCAGCCCCCAAAAATAGACCAGGTAACGCCCTGGGCAGTCGTCTGCGGCAAGCCATGAAACAAGAGTAAACGAAGAAACCACCTCGATGGAGTAACCATGAATTTTCTTATGGGTTCCAGCCTCAGCACCACTGCAATAGCACTTCAAAAAAGAGTATATTGAAAAGACGATATGCATACGAGCAAGCACAGTAGTATTCTGGGGCATTCGGAGCATTTAAAGTATACGCCTTTAACTTTTTGAAGACAGTAAGTGCACTCGTTAACGTTGGAACTCATTGGCCTAAAAAAGTGAAGTGAAAGCAATTCCAAAATAAACGTTGGTGAAATAACTAAGCAAGATATATCCATCGAGAGTAGTGAACAGCTCAAAACCGAATGCAGGTTCAAGGATTAAACACGATTTATGCACCGACCAGTGGTTGATCCGGTTGCGTTTACTCATAAGAAACAATGAAAGTGGAGGAGAACAAAGAAAGGTAAAAACACTAGATGTGGTGTTCAATGGCAAGAAATAGGACGAATGCAAAAACGTTGTGGCTGCATCAAATAGAACAACTTAGCCAGTCACGGTCACGAGACCCGCATTCAAAAGGGCAACATGCATCAACTCCACGTGGTCTTTTTGGCGAGATTCCTCAACATTTACCGCGTGGCATGATATATACCGACGAAACCAACATAGACACATACGAAGGACTTGGGGTGACAAGTGTAAGTAGCTTAAACACGACAGAGAGTCTGGTGATATACCCCGAAAGATGGACGTCGGAATTACTCACTTTGCTCCCAACAGCTGCGAGCAATACTTCGCAATACTTTGCACATGGCGAGAGCTCGACACCTACATCAGTGTCGCAAAATCGCGCATTAATCTTAGGCTCTAGGCACGATAAATGTCTGGTATATGTGACTTCACTGGACATCACGTGTGAGGGCCGATTGCGTTTAGCGACTGGTGGCGCAGAACGATATTCAACCGACTCAGAATTTTGCGATTCGCAAAACACTAACGCAGTATCCGTTACCGGTCCTACAACGTACCCAAAAGTTTGGATGTACAGCTCCCATAAAGAAATATACTGATCTTTATCACAAGTGGCAATGGAAAGACAGGAGCATTTCACGAGTATTCTCTCGTGCGCGGGGCTCTGAGTCAGGAAGGAGAGCACGCACCAGTGTCATAGAACAGCGCAGGAAGTTACATCATGCAGAAGAGCGAGGTAATGGCGGAGCCACATGATTACAGTTAACGCTGTTGCATGAGCTGCGCAGGAGCAGGTCTATGAAATAACGAGGAAAAATGAAGGAAAACTGTAGGATTAAAAGCGCAAGGAGAATAAAAAGGAAAAGTAGGTGAAATCAACGGAAGGCAATCAAAAGAGGAAAAAGGTTAAAAGCTGTAAGCCAAAAGTGTCAAGCCCATAGTCAAGAGCTTAGTGAGCAAATGAAGTCCTAGATTCACCGAAAGTTATTTCTAATACAGTGCAACGAGATGTGTTGAACGACCTCCCACTGTAACCTGATTAGTGTGTTATGTGTAGTTCTGAGATATACGGGAAGACCAAACTGTAGCAGATTATATTGGACAATCATGATACTAATGGGCTAATGCTCTAGTAAATGCGGAGATGGCAAAAGTTCAAAAAGTGCTTTCCAGAGGTATGATGTGAACGCGCAGCACGTGCCTGAACTATTGAATTAATCAAATAAAAAATTTCCATTTAGAGAGTATATATATATATATATATATATATATATATATATATATATATATATATATATATATATATATATATATATATATATATTAACGACTGTCTACGAAAAGACATAGAGCAATGGGACTAAAAGAAAGGTACAAAAATCGTAAAACACAACACATCGGAGTCCATGGCTTCGTTAGAGGGCGTGATACTACCCGGACACCCAAGTCAAAGTAGGGTGTTGAGTTAGAGGACATCACCCCGAGCCTTTGGCTGAATAGCTTGCCCACCAGGCAGCGGAACGAAATCAGGGAATCGCGCCCATTGGGAGTCGGTGACCGATTTCTCAGTTCACACGCCTTTCGTTTGTTCATTTGTCAAATAGGGGCCCAACGCTCCCCAGAATAACAGCATAAAGTTGCTGGAATACAATACTTCGCCAGGATGAAGTAAAGGACAGTGACTTTATTTAGTGGTGAGTCACATCCGCCACATCACAGTGTTGTTAAACGGACAAATGTAGCTTTGTATAGGCAAAAACCCATTACATCCTGGAACACCGCCGCCGAACCATTTTGATGGAACGGGGAAACCCGGACCACCCAGCTGGCAAAACGCGGTTGTTCGGCAAGCCAGCGTACACCAATAGCTGATCAGCGATGAACCCAAATAGATCACGTTTCCATAAGTCACAAGTAGCGTGCTTCCATGCTGGATTGTCGCTCGTTCTGCAGTACTTGCGTCGACTCTGATCATGCCTTGGTATGCTGTCGCTTTTCCATGACCTTTACCGAGAGGCGTATCAAGCGTCTCCCTCGATTGGCAATTGAGAAGTTCTCAGGCAAGCCTACCAAGATGCTCTGAGTATCGAACTTTAACTCTCTTGTCACACAGCTTTAATCGAATAGGATTTCGGCCGCCATTCACTGTGGAGAGGTCTCCGCTTGCAGCACTATCCATCGTTACCACCCCAGTCACCTGATATCCGAGGTCAGTGAGCCTACTGGCTCTGAGCACAGTGTTATCAGGCGGGCTATAAGGCGCGAACTAAAGCGGAGTCTGCGTGCTGACAAGGAAGCCTAGTGGGATCGCAGCGTTCAAGAAATTGAGAAAACAGAAGCAGTAGGCAATTACCGCAAGCTCTTACAACTGCTCCGCACTACTGGTCCCAGGAAACCAGGCGTCAGCAAGACAATCAGAGGCAGCGCGGGTGTCATGATTCACAATAAGGAGCGCCGTGTGGCTCGTTAGTCGGAGCTATTTCAAGATCACTTCAGCTGTCCCAGTGTTTCCGGATCTCTTGCTAGTCTGATGATGCAGGATGAGTCATGGACCGTTAGTTTAGAGGCTCCGTCGGAGGCTGAGGTCCGAAACGCGATCGCAACCCTTAATCGGTTTCGTGCTACTGGTCCGGATTCCCTCCCACCCACACTATTTAAGGATGGTGGTTAAGTCATCTGCAAAGCACTGACCTCACTATTCGAACAGCTCTGGAAGAGACCATACCGACAGTGTCAACAACAGCGGCACTAGCCTAACGACCATAGTGACTAAATTACTGGCCTTGTTTCTCGTTCGTCGCCTTACTGCGAAACGGGAATCCCGGAGTAGGGTAGAGTACGCAGGCTTCAGCCCGGAACGTGGCTGTATAGATCACTCTGCGACAGGTGCTTGAACAGCGCCACACGTAGGGCAGGCCAACAATAGCTGTCCCTAGATTTCAAGAGTGCATTCGACAAAGTCGAACGATGCATCCAGTCCGGACTACTTGTGCCGAAAAGTGTTAGCAGGAAATAGGTGAACATTTTAATCGTTTTGCACTCGAACATGACAGGCCGTGTCATGACCTACAATGAATTGTCGGATGCCTCTCGACGACTAGTGGCGTTTTTCAATTTTCCATTTCCGTTCAATTTCGTTTTGTACATGGAATGTTCCCAAGCGGAGCCTCAAGATGGAAGCGTTGAGATGCTGCCTGGTGAAAAGCTAGTTGATCCTGATTATGCGGACGATATTGTCCTGCTTTTTATCGACGTTGGAGCGGCGCAATCAATCAATGGCATGCGCTACGCACCTGCAAAGTACAAAGTGTTGCAGGACCACCAGCCACTTGATTACCCTTGACCCTTGATGGTGAGAAACTCGACAACTTCACCTACCTAGGTAGCTGCATCGGCAACAATGCGCGCAAAAGCTAGGAATTGTTTTTTGGCGTCAGAAAAGGATTTCCCTTCGTCTAGGAGGTCGTGTACACAAAGTCAGAGTGAGGGCCGTCCTACTAGTGAGACTTGACCCCTTCGATATGAGGACCTGCAACGTCTTTAAGTCTTGGATCATCATTGTCTGCGGAGCATTGCTGGTGTTGGGTGGCACCAGCGTGTCCGCAACGATGTGTGTAAGCTAGTACAAAACAGTGACAATCATGGTAGTTCCTCGGGACAGCAGATAGCACTGAATAAGTTGCGTTGGCTTGGCCATGTACTATGTATGCCTGATCACCGTTACTGAGAAAGAATTGATTTTGCCTGCCAGATGTAGGGTGGCGCAAGGTCCGAGGTGGGCAGCGAGAAATGAAGTCGATGACGACCAACCTCGGTGCCATCGGTCTGCCTCGTTTCCCAGGCCGTAGTCCACGAGACTCGCGTTGGGCTTGGCTCTAGACATGTAAGGACATAACTCACAGTCAGCAACAGTTGCGCGGTTGCTGTCGTGTCCTAAACGAACTGCCTGTTCACAGCGTGTTTGATGCCGAGTTATCTGCAGGATCATGGCTGATTATGACGCGGGTCATTGAAAGCCGCAAAGAATCTGCCTCGTCGAAGCCGTCTTATCTTTGTACGATAGCCGGATGTTTGTGAGCGTATGTTGTTGACAAGATGCACGCACTTTGACCGAGTTTTCGTTTAAAGTATTGAAGTTTTACGCCAGGTCACCCTTCTCTCTTCCACAGGTCACGGCAACGAAGCATCAGTCTAAATGGTTGAAGTACTGCTATTAGTAATGATGACTGTCAGATGCTGAAGAACCCAAACCACATTTGCCGCCCGCTGATGGAGCCGTATCACATCAACCTAAAAGGGCACTTTGAAATTGACAATACAGTTTAGCCGACTCGAATGTCATGAAAATGTTTTTTCACTTGGAGTGTTAGCGGCGGAATGCTCTCCCAACTTATGGCATTTCTGTCCCCAGCTTAACGTAAGTTAAAAAAACGACTTGACGAAGGATTGTCACATTCGCACTACACTATGTAACTTGTGTTAACCAGGGGGTTACGTAACGCAAGCAAACGGTGTTTCCAAAGTTCCCACCGGTGGATTTATACTTTTACCACGCAAAAATCACGGCCCTTCTACGCACGTATATGGTGATTGCAACAAGACGCTTTTTTACCTCATCATGAATATTTAGTTTCATAATAATTTCCATCCCACGGGACTTGTTAAAAATAGTTTTTCACTCGTACCACACCATTTTTCCAATTACTGTAAAAGATGCAAATCTTGGCTATACCCTCAATAATGGATGACGCACTCTTTAGCAAAGTATGGTTGCGAAGATTACCAAGTTAAATGCGCAACCTACTCTACGCAAATGTCGACTTCGTCCCCCCGTGCATCGACGATATCTCGGTGGCCAGTTTATTGGAGGAAAAACAGAAAGCATCTACGACTCTTGTTCAAACGGCTGAAAGTGCACAACGGCACCGTCAACCCCGACAGGCAGCCGCGCACTGAGTTCGTTGATACGGAAGGTATCCGACCTTGGCATGACAAAGTGCAGGCAATTCGCGACTTTCTCCGTCCAACGACTCTAGCCGACATTCGACGCTTTAACGGCATGGTCGACTACGGTCGCCGATTCCTGCTACGCGGAGCCGAACTTATGCAACCATTAATGGACTTTCTTCATGGATGCAACGCTGGTAAAGTTGTAGTTACGCCTGAGGTGCAAAAGCCCTTGGAAGCTAGCAAAGCATTGGCTTCCGTCGTCAAGTTGCATCACTTTGACTCGAACGCTTTAATCAGCGTAGCTGTCGACGCCCCAGAAAACGCAATCAGCGCTGTGCCACTGCACTTTTCCGAAGGTAACTGATAACCACTTGCGTTCTTTTCTTGACCTCTTCAGACAACCGAAACGGAGTACAGCATATTTGGCAGCGAGTTACTAACCGTCTACGCCACGGTTCGCCATTTTCGTCACATCCCGGAAAACAACCGCTTTACAATCTTCATCGGTCACAAACCACTTGTCTACGTCTTCCGGAACCCACTACCTCGGCACTCACCGCGTGAAGTCTGTCACCTGGGTTTCATCTCCCAGTTTTCTACGGACATCCAACACGTGTCTGGTAAGGATAACGTAGTGGTAGACCCGCTTTCAAGAGTAAACTCTATAGCTTCTACCGATCAATGCTTAAGCCGGTAGATATTACCGCTGCTCAGCAAGCCGAAAAGGACTTATTGGCATCTTGCAAAAAGTCTACGCTAAAGTCGGCACTGGAACTACTATTGTCTACCGATAAAATAATCTGCGACGTTTCAAATGGACATGGATGCTCACTTGTATCTACCGCTTTTAGTCGGAAAATCTTCAAAATACGCTGCACAATATCGTGCATTTTGTTATCCGGGTTTCAGTCAACATGATTGCGACAGGTACATCTGGCCCAATATGCAGCGTGACGTCAGACTTTGGGCACGCAATTGTCTGACTTGCCAGCAAGCAAACGTTCATTAACATGTTGCCACTCTGATTGGACGCTCTCCGTTAGTGTTAACTCGATCTACCTACGTCAATCTCGAAATGGCTGGACCACTGCCGCCCTCCAAAAACATGATCTATATAGTGACCATGGTGGATTGCGCTACTTGATGGCCTGTCCCAATTAACGATGTTTTGGCAGAAACCACAACGCGGGCATTCATCGAGAGCCGGGTTGCAACACGTGGCGGTACAGTCACTGCGACTATCGACCAAGGACAGCAATTCAAATCTCTGACTTTCAACGGCCTACTCAAGGTCCTCGGCTGTAAACGGATCCGGACAACTTCTTACCATCCTTAAGCAGCCGGAATTGTGGAACGTTTCCGCAGACAGCTTAAAGTTTCTCTGAGTGCCGTCAATGTATGCAGTTGAACGAAGTCTGGCTACTAGTACCACTCGGTATTCGATCAGCACTAAAAGCCTTCAGGTGCCTCACTCGAGTGTTTGCTGAATCTGTCGCATGCGTCGGCTAGGCCATGTCCTCCGTATGCCCATTGACGGGCTTCCTCTGCGTGCATTATACGCCGTGGCTGCACCAAATTGGGCGAAAATTCAAGACCAGTCCATGACGTAGCATAGTGGCATGAAGTGACTGAGAGAGTTGGTCACGCTGGTGCGTGCCGTCTTCCTGGATGGGGGCCTCGGGACGGTCCACATCAATGGTTGGGGACCCTGTCAGACATGGTGCAGTCACGAATTCAGTGGTGTTCCTGCATTCGGTCTCTTTCATCCGGTCATTAATCTTAGATCCATTCTGAATAGTCTAACGCATTGCCTACTTGTTTCTATTTTCTCTACATTCTATTCGCACCCAAACCCACTGTCATACCGTTATTTATTGTTATGCTTATGGTGTGAGTCGTGACAACTGGATTCACCGCACTTCAGTGCGCGGATCATAGTTGTTCAACAGAACTGAACTGAAAAGCCAATCATAACGCGTCCAGCGGCGAACTGGCTTAAGGACAACGACCCCGAGAGTTCAAACACTCCTCGTTACGGCACGCACTATGCTCGGCAGCTATGAGCATGCTCCACAATAAGTCAACTGAAGTACTGGAACAGCATCGAGTCGTTTGTTCCCCAGGAGCTACACCATTACCCGTTAGTCTTCATACGCGTCGATGGTCTGCGTAGACCACCAGAACAGCTTTGTCAAGGTCTATTCAAGATTCTACAACGTAAGGATCGCTTCTTCGTCATCGAGCGCAACGGCAAGTGAGAAACTCTTGGTCGACCGTCTTAGAATGGTCCATGTCAAATCAGAGCCGAAAAACGACTTCAGTCTTCTGGTGAATCGATGCGACCGATGGCAAAAGAAACGCCTTCTGCAGACTGCAACAGTGCAATTGATCATCATCATCATCATTATACATGTCAGCTAGAGATGGTAAAAGACCTCCGCTATTGTACCGCAATACATAAAGGAAATACATACATACATACATACATACAATACATAAAGGAAAAATAAATACGACAGTTGAATGCCAGCTGAGCTACCAGCAACGGATAGGCATCGTTCCGGTAAGCTACCAGCCGGCTACTAGGCAAAAAGGAAAATTATTATGTTTACGCTATGAGATAAGATCGTAGGTGGAGGGGGAGGCTAAAGGGATGGGGAGGGACAAAGAAACTCACAGCAGGAACGCCACTGAGGTCGGTTCCTTGCCATATCAGCAAGTGTATCCAGCCAAGCGTGTCCACCGTCTTTTGGACCCCAACCAGGGAGCCGTGAAGCTCCAACTGAGGCCAGCTCAAAAGTGAGGGCCTTCATTCCTCTGGACCAAGTCATCGCTTGGCCACCTCTACTCTTCTTCCACCCACATCCCCGGTGAGCAAACAACGCACGTCGAGGGAGTCGGTGGGCTGGCATGCGCAACACGTGGCCCAGCCATCGGAGCCTGGTGAGTGAAATGACGGTGCTGAGCGGTTCATTCCCTTTTCCTAGGCCGTAAACAATGCGTCGAACACGCTCGTTACTCACGCGGTGTTCCCACCAGATGTGAGCCAAACTGCGAAGGCACCGATGGTCGAACGTAAGTAGCCTCTTCATGTCCGCCGATCTTAGGGGCCAGGTTTCGCAACCGTACAGTAAGGTCGAACGTACCGCTGCATTGTACACTCTACCCTTCAGGGCGAGAGTAATGTCGCGCCGTCGCCATAGGTGGCGAAGGTTAGCAAAAGCACTTCGAGCTTTCGCTATGCGGTTCGTGATCTCGTCCTCGATCCCAAGGGCGCTGATACAACTTCCCAGGTAATTGAATTTCTGAACGACTTCTAGCTGATCCCCACCAAGGGTCAGCACAGGGGGGGATCCCTGCCAATCCTGGAGGAACGCTTTGCACTTCGGTGGTGCAAAGCAAAGCCCGAAGCGACTGACAGCCAGTGCTAATCTGTCCAGCGCGGCTTGGCACGTCTGGGAGCTGTCACAGATGAGGGCAATGTCGTCTGCATACTCTAAGTCAAGGAGTCGTTCTCCTGGGAGTAGCTCCACACCTTCCAAGTCATGTCCTGTAAATGCAATCTCCATGACTTCGTCAATAGCGAAGTTGAGTAGGAAAGGTGACAGCGGGCATCCTTGTCTCACACCGCTGGAGATATTGAAGGGTGGCGACAGCCTGCTGTAAGCCCTTACTCTGCCCGTGCTACGCGCATATAATGCTTGGATAATATTTACATATTTCTCGGGCACACCTTTCCTGAGTAGACAATTCCAAAGGGCACATCGATCAACGGAATCGAAGGCACCTTTGATGTCGAGGAACACGACTACGGTGGGCCGCCAATATGTGTGACGGTGCTCCAACAACTGACGCAAGGTGAAGATGTGGTCGATGCAGCCACGACCCCGACGAAACCCGGCTTGCTCCTCACGAATCTGGCTTTCACGAGTGCCAGTCAGTCTGTGGAGAATTATGGACGCGAGTAATTTGGAGGCGATGGAGATCAGACTGATTCCTCTATGGTTGCCGCATTTCGAGCGCGAGCCGCCTTTGAAGATGGGAACAATAACGGAGCGGCTCCAGTCGGTTGGGACAGTTTCCTGCTCCCACAGTTTCACTAGTAATTCATGCAAAGCATCAACAAGAGCAGAGCCTCCGAATTTGAAGAGGGCTGGAGGAAGATCATCTGGTCCCGCGGCTTTGTTCAACTTCAACAGTCCGATCTCACGTTCGACTTCTGAGCGAGAGGGTGGATCCAAAGGGACAGCCCACAGAGCGGGGCGATCAGTGACCGGCGAATCGAACAATTCTTGCCGATTAAATTGCTTTTCAAAATGCTCAGCCCAACGCTCCAGACGTTTTGACAAATTGTGGATACGCTGTCCACTCTCGTCACGTATAGTTTCACTAACACCAGGTCTCCTGCTGCCCGTTTCCCGTATCAGACGGAATAACTTACGTTGGTTGCCAAGGGCAGCGGCCACTTCCATCTCTGACGCACGATGAGACCACCAAGATTCGCGGTCTCTCTTCAGGCTAGCACGGAGTTTTGCCCGGAGCTCTTTGCGAGTTTCATTGTGCTCGCTTCCAGCCGGGATTTGCCGGCGAGCATCTATAAGTTCCAGAGACTGCGAAGAGACCCAATGTCCATGTTGTCTATTAGACATACCACATGAGGATTTGCCTGCTGCTAGTAAGGTCTGGCGAACATGTGACCAGTGACCATCAATTGTCTCCTGTGAGCGCTTGCTCAACTCGCATGTTAGCGTACTTCGATACGCATTCAGAACAGCTGGTTTTGTCAGTTGGCTGGTGTCAATACGCTCACAGTGTCGTCGTGGGCGTCCGCCAAAACGCATCCGCATGTCAGCACATACAAGTGCATGATCGGTGTCGACACATGTGCTCCAAATCGAGCGACAATTCTGGACGCAGCCTCTCCAGCGGTAACTTATCGCAATGTGATCGATCTGCGTGCAAGGCTGGTTCGAGGTTGGTGGGCGCCAAGTCACCCTTCGGCGGGTGCTGTGTCGGAAATTAGTGCTCGCAAGAAATAAGCGAGCATCTTCACACAAATGAAGTAACCGCTCACCGTTATCATTACGGGAGCCTACACCGTGTTGACCGCCCAGATGCAGTTCATCAGTGGACAACTTTCCAACTTGTGCGTTCATATCCCCCCGCCAGCACAACAGTGTCCGTGCTTCTTCTGTGGCGAAGGAGCTGGGTCAGTTGGCGGTAGAAGTCGTTCTTTACCGAATCATCGCTACAGTTTGTGGGCGCATAGGCAGCGATGATGAATAAACACCTGTTGGTCCCACGTGACTTCGAAGCTTTGAACGAGCCAGCCAATCGGACCGCACACATCCGGCTACTGATTGGAATCCAATCAACCAGAGCAGCTTCAGCCCGGGGACTCAGGGCAATACCAACACCGGCTTGGCCGGTGCTCGAAGCTGCATCGTCACCGGATAGGCGCAAGGAGAAAATACTGCTTGCGTCCCCTGAAGGGGATCGCAGAGTGAGCACAGTGCTCGAGTCTTGCAGGCGAGTCTCTGATAAGCAGCAGATATCGATCGAGAGGGTCTCCAATGTTCGGGCAAGTGCTGCCTGTTGACCGATTTGTAGCAGTGTGCGTACATTGAGGCATGCCAATCTGAAGGAAGATCGAGGGCTCCAAATGGAAGCCGATGAACTGTATTGGACTGCTTGGTTGGACATGGGCTTGTCGACAGGAGAGGAGTGACGCTCCGCGTTAACGTGTGAGTTGAAATTAGAAGGTAAATGCCTAGCAAAGCATGTTGGGGGAGGGCCAAGAATCGGGGGGTTGAAAACCGGGGGGATATAAGTGAAGTTGGAATGGGACGGTAAGAGTGAAAAAGCGTAAGAGGGGGAATAAGAAGACGGGAAGGCTTGAGCAGTAGCATCCAAACCCCTATCCACCCTGCTCGATGCAACAGATAGGGCACCGTTTATTATCCTCTGCGGTGGCCAGAGCATCAAGAAATTGTTTGAAGGAAAATTCATAGTGCAATTCACAGTGCAATTGAAAACCCGCCAACCGAACCCACCGACTCCAATCGGCTAAAAACGTTAACTGGGTCTGGCTGTCGAGTTCACTACAGGGTATACCCTATTAGCACCATCGGTCACTTCAGCGCCCGATGCCAGACACTCATCAGGTGGGCGTAAAATGTTATTTGCTGTACAGGTGCAGTAAATATAAACACAAGATTAAAGAGCCAGAAACAGGAGACTGAACGGTTTGCGCGGCAAGATAATGATCGGTAAATTACTTGCTTTTTATTGCGAAATGTTGTCGATACGTGCCGTGTACATCACCAGATGTGTGGAATTGTAATAACCTGTAGTCAGTAGTGGGACGGGAGTTAATGTGGCCAAAGAAAAATCTGGGGAAAACTGGGCGTTCAAATGGGGGTCCGCACAATTTGTTCGGCGAGTGCCCGATGAGTGACACAATTTTTTGTCACTCGGGCGCTCATCCGTCACCCATTGGACACTCATCGTGCGCTCGTCGGACAATGGTGCCAATAGGGTAGCCGTTAAGTTTCTTAGAACGTTTTCATTCGCCTCAGCACTTTCCGAAAACCGCAAAATGTCTTTAAAATCTAAAAACGCTCAAAAGGTTTTGAAAACTAGAAGAGAAACAAAGAATAACCTTGGAAAGTCGACAAAGTTTAAAACTGTTGGACTCCTATCTGCTGCGTAAGCAAGGATCGTGTTGTTTCCGGGGCGATCGTGATGGTCCCCTGTGTAACGACGTTTCGCAAGGATCCGCGATATCCTTTTTTGAACGGGAAGTGAGGGAGCTGACACAGTCTCCTTCTGTTCTCTACCATTCCGATGAATTCCTCTAACTCTGCACCACCTTTTCAAGTTTAGTTGAGACCGGAACGATAGGATAATCACGTGAATGTTCCTTCTTTTCCGTATCGTTGGAGTGGGAATTGACAGGTCTGCTTGAGATGTTGAAAAGCTTGAAACAAAGAGCGCAGCATACCCTGTTCAAGCAATTACTGCCCACATTTACATGTCAAGCCGGCTTATGCGAAGTAAGAAAAAGTGAAGAGTAAGCTAAAGTAAGGGGAGGAATGTCAGTTAAATAATGATAATACCAAGGTGCGGGAAGAAATAGAAAAACGAACGGCAAGCTGAAGATAAAAATCGGTTAGGCGAAGCGGAAGATTTGGTACTGCCATCCAGGAGCATCTAACTGACGCTCGAAACCCTCTACCGTAGACCCCTAAACGACGTGCTCCGGAAGCGAGTTCCAAAGTTCAACAAGCCAGCGCGAAAAGCGAGTTTCAGTCCTTACCCGGTCAGAACGTAGTTTGTGTAGCTTCAACGGGTGTCCTTGGAGATTAGGCAACTTGGCGAGAGTAAACAGCCAGGACAAGTCTGGACCGATCTTACCTGTTAGGATACGGTTATTGAGGAGCAATGTTGTTTCCGCTGACAGTACAGGTAACCGATGCAGTCACTCTGGTCATGATACATGCACTTCCCAAAGTAAAAGAACATCGGAACATTGTATTTCATAGGAAAAAAGCTGGAGCTTTACATGACCAATAAGGTGTAAAAAAAGGCTCGGGTCACATGGAAAGGCCAAGCAACCTTATAGCGAGTTGGATTCGCGTAAGCCGTATATTCATCGGGCCTATGTGGCATTTGAGCAGAATGTACGCCGGTACGAAGCGTGACACCCCACCACGCCCTCTGCTATAGCCAGGGAAAGAAAAAGAGTAGCATAAAGGAAAAAAGTATCCAACAACATGTAAATGGGGAGCGTTGGGGGTAGAGGAACTAGCTGCTGCGCCTGGTGAAAATTGGCAGGGAGATGACTGGGGCTAGTCTGGGGTATGGTGTTCCGAAGTGCAGGAAGTTGTCTCAGAGGAGATAACGATGCAGGTCGACAAAATGACGGTCCAGGCGAGTCTTGAAATCACCCACAGAAGATGCCGAGATTACGTCGGCAGGCAAGGCGTTCCACGGTCGGCAGACTCGCAGAGCGAAGAAATGCCGCCTGCAGTTCGCCCGGCTGAGCTGATGTGTGAGCCGGAGTGGGTGACCGCGAAGATGGGAACATGAGTGGTGCAGTTTCAGTAAGTGGTGGTAGGAGTGTCGAGGATTGGATACGGTTACAGATACGAGGATCAAGTCGCCGCGAAGCCGTCGGTATGTCATGGAGAAGTGACCAAGGCGACAGATTCGTTGTGGATAATCCAAGTGTCAGAGACCCCGTATTAATTTTGTCGCCAGACGTTGTGAGACTTCAAGCAACCAGAGGCTCCAAGCCTGGATAGCAAACTCAAAGTGAGGACGCAGGAAGGCAAATAGGAGGAAGCGGGAATTCCGCGGGTTGATTTGGCCGAAGGCACGTTTTAACAGTCCCAGCATGCTGTTAGCAGCAGAGGCTGCTTTTCGGCAGAAAGCAGATACTGAAAGGTTAGTTTGGGTGATGATATCCAAATCTCTTCCAGCTGACGCGACCAGAAGAACAGACTCCCTCAGGAAATATATTGAAGTTGAAGGGCGAGTGGAGAGGATGCATTTCGAAGAGTTAAACGGGAGGTTGTTTTCCAGTGACCATTAGTGCAGACGGTTGAGGTCTCTCTGAAGTGCGCGGGTATAGTTTGGAGCATTGATCGTGCGCCACAGCTTCGCGTCGTCAGCCTACAGCAGCATCGAGGACTCGACTTGTGTTGTGATATCATCGAGAAAGAAAAGAATTCCGACCCAAGAACAGATCCCTGTGGAACTACGCTTGTCACAGGGATACGAAAGGACAACGCTCCAGCGACGCGTAATTAGACTGTACGGTGGTGGAGCTGGTTACGGATCCAGCTCATTAACGCCCCAGAGAAACCGTAGGACAGCTTATGCATTAAAATAACATGGTCGAGTTTGTCAATAGCCTTGGAAAAATCTAAGATGACTTGAGTTTCCAGGCCGGTGTCAGCAGCAGATGTCCAGCTACTCGGTGCGAGAAACAGATTACTCAGGCATAAGAGCTGTCCTCGAAAGCGGAACTTCTAAGAAGCATACGGAAGGCAAAGTATTGGGCAAAATACTGGGTCAAAATAAATAGTTCAACAGAGTACAGAACTAACGGAAAGCTTCCGACTATATAAAAAAACAATTCACAGGAACGATAGCGAGGTTAAGAACACGGTTTTGGCGTCGTTGACACTCTCATTGGTCATGGGACGTTAGCCAATGGGACACCGGTTGGAAGCCGCGAGTATGAGCGATAGGCAGTCCAATGAAAGTGGTTGAGTACCACCCTCTGTCCTGCCCTGATACGCGTATGATGGAAACCCCGATGATTTATTTCTCTCCAAACTGAAACCATGCAATAGGCAAGTTATGATGACTGTCTCAGAAGGAGATGCTAGCTACCACATGATTCGGAGCTTACGCCGTAACCAGTGCGGCGGTCTATACTTATTGATCGTTAGCCGCTACCTGGTGGTGGCTTATTTCAGTAGCCTAACCATGGTTACGATGGTGGCAACCCACTTTTCACAACATGGCCCCCTGTGGCCCCCCTAAAAACCTTTTTCCTCCAACGGCCCCCTGGAATTCTTTACGGGTGGGCTAACCAACCGCAGAGCAGACAAGGAGAAATCAGGCTAGCGCATGCCCTTTCTTGCCTAGGCTGTGCGCGCCGTCTTTCCTATGACGTGCGCGATAAGCTAGCCGCGCATGCACGCGTTGCTAATTTCGCCACAGCTCATGCGCTGTGTAATACGAGCTGCCACAATGGCTCAGTACGCGACCATCGTACCCATCGCCAGGCTGTTGAACGCAGCACGACAAGGAAACGGCTGGTGAACCAGTACTATCGATCGCTTCAGTTGGTAGTTTACCTGTTCATCCACACTCGTAGCCGAGTAAACTTCTCGTGTGCTTTGGACCACTGGGTCCGCTGCGTATCACGCGGTCCACTTTGGGGTCGAGTCTGCGGCCACACCAAAGGGAAGATTGACAAGTGTGACGCTGTGCGCACGTGCAGTCGTGTGGACGCTTGCGGTCATGTCGACTGGACGGATGGACTTCAGAGAGAACGCCTCGGCTTTCCTTCAGGCGAGCATTGGTGCCGCACGGAATGTGCCCATAGATTTAAATAAGATCACATCTTGGAACGATTGTCATCTTGTTTAAAACTACCTGCAGGCTGATACCAGGCCTGCGTGTTCATTGTGCGTTTAGCTCGGTTGGTTGGTCGGCTATCTGTTGCTCGCAATCGGTGTACTAGCATATTTCTATGGTGTCGAGGGTGATCAGCCAATCAGAGACTTAATACGTGATTGGTCATGCTGCCAATCTGGAGTAAGCAGGTTTCACTTCCACGGGAGCGAGATAACATCTAAGTGAGTAGTAAAAAAGCGGATTGGAGATTGTGTTGACGCTGTAACGCTTGCAGGCTGTTAGAAGAGAAGCTTTGAAGGTTTACGGGTGGACTGTATGGTTGCCTTCCTTGCGCGCTTGCCTATCTGGACACGTGATACGGTATGCAGTGTACTCGTGCCACTGCGAGCAATCTGGAGAATTGATACGTGTTCGATTTTGTTTAGGAAATGCGTGTGATTGTTAAGGCAGTGTGAGGTAATCAGAAACAATGCAGTAGTTTGTATGAAGGAGGGAAAGCTAGGACTTGTTTGCAAACAGAAATTTTAAAGCCTTTACTGTTACGAAATTCCCGTGCTATGTTGTTTCAGTTGAGCGTACACTCCTGTGAATAGCGTAGTTACGTACTGCTGATGTAGTCGGCGCATTGTGTGCTAAGTTCAAGTTCGCTGGGTAGGTAAGAGCATCATTGGATCTGTAGCCATTGTTACAACTAGGAGGGTTCTTAGTGTGGCTGTGACACGACGTTAGTGAGTGTGCGTACGTCTCCACACCTGTGGACCACTTTGGTAATCAGTTACGGCTTCCGTACCCATGGATCTGCCGTTATTTAAAGGTCGTATGATGCATGTCAATCTTGCGCTTCAGCATGATAGTAACGCGTTACTTCGATGTGATTGATATGCTTGAAATACCAGGTGACCCTACAACCCTGGTATGACCCGTCAACAAGCACCGCATACGCATTATAAGCATAAGGTTTGGAGCAATTTTTCTCCTTCAACAATGCCCTTGGAGTTACCTAATTTTCAGTGACAAAATGCTCCCGAGTAGTTGCCTTGTCGATGACAATGTGTGTCACGGCGTACACACATGACTGCTTCTAAGACTGGCTGCAACAGTGGTCCATAGCAGGACTAGTGGGCGCGGTTGCCTTTGTAAATGATTGCAAACATGCTGTAGGAACACCCGTGGGAGAGACAACAGTGTTTGTCTGTTCCAAGTACTCACCGGAATTACTAGAGTAAAATGCGTGCGTCGCCACTAATTCGCGGCCTTTGCGTTTTTTTTCTTGCAGAATTATGTGGCATTTATAAATACGGTAGTCTTTGTAGCCCCTTTACGTGTTTCTTTGTTGAGTATATATATTTATATTTATTCACAGTCTGTTAACAGACATTGTGCCATCTGATGGCATTATGTCTGTTAACAGACTTTTGCAAATATATATATATATATATATATATATATATCAGAACCATGGTAGAAGAAAAACGTAAAGAAGATGGGAACACTAATGCGGTTAAAAAACATGGGAAACGATTTTTTTGGTTGTACACACGCCATTTTGTATTTTTTGTTTTGTGAGTTTTTGTGTGTATCAAAGGGATGATGAAATTGCGGAACAACATTGCCGCCACTGATGTCTGTTGCGGGCCATGACGTCCAATGTTTCCAACCACTGCAATTCAGCATCTCGTGATCCCCAACCTGGAAGATGGACTGGTCCGACTGCCGCCAAACTTGAGGTTGCCTTCTTCATGCTCCTTCTCCACGTCATTGGCTGTTCACCGCGACACTTTTCCAATCGCTCTCTGGGAGTGCAAATAGCGCTCGGCGTAGAAGGCCAAGGGGGTGGCATGCGCAGAACGTGCCGGAGCCAATGCATGCGATGTCGGAGAATAACCTCCTGAAGACTGGCACTATTCGCCCCAAGCACGCGGTCTCGCACCTCTGCGTTGCTTACATGGTGTTGCCACCACACCGGAGGAATCCTTCGTAGACAGAGATTGTCGAAGACTGACAGCCGCTTCATATCTTCCGAGCGAATAGGCCAAGTCTCATAGCCGTACAAGAGTAATGCACGGTCGGAAGCATTGCGCACCCTGCCCTTGAGCTTGAGACTGACATCACGACGACGCCATAGATGTCTCAGTTTGATGAATGCAAGGCAGGCCTTTGCAATCCGTTGTGAGACTTCATCTCCAACACCGCCACCAGCCGTGATGCAACTCCCTAGGTAAGTAAAGCAAGGGACTTGCTCCAGAACATGTCCAGCAATGGTGAGCGCGGGTTCAGGCACCTGCCAATCCTGGAGCAGCGTTTTACATTTTCCCGGAGTGAAGCACAGGCCGTACTTAGACGCCTCCATCGCCAAGCGGTCCAGAGCGTTCTGGACGGATTGTGGGTCGTCCCCCAGCAAGGCGATATCATCGGCGTAGTCCAAGTCCGTGAGTCTGTCTCCAGGGAGAAGCTCAACACCGCAGTCCTGGACACCTTCCAGTGCTCTTTGGAGAACATCTTCGATGGCGAAATTGAAGAGGAAAGATGAAATAGGGCAACCTTGGCGAACACCGCTGGTCACAGCGAATGAAGAGGAGTGCGTGCCGTAAGCCCTAATTTTGCTCGACGTGTGACTGTAAAGTACTTTCAGGATGGTTACAAACTTGTCGGGCACACCTTTCTTCAGTAAACAGTTCCACAACGCAGATCTATCTACTGAATCAAATGCCGCTCGGATGTCCAAAAACACTACGATTGTTGGCCGCCGGTGGATGTGACGAAGTTCGAGAAATTGCCGAAGCGTGAAGATTTGGTCGATGCAGCCGCGGCCTGGACGAAATCCGGCCTGTTCTTCTCTGGAAAACTTCTCTCTAGTCGTTGAAAGCCTGCCAAGTAGGACCGACACGAAGATTTTGGATGCGACAGAGATTAGGGAGATTCCGCGGTAGTTGCAGCAATCGGTGCGGGACCCCTTCTTGTGAATCGGGACAATGACCGATTCTCCCCATGAGCTCGGAACCTTCTCCTCAGTCCAAACTTTCGTGAACAGCGATAGGATTTCGCTGGTAAGTACACCCCCACCATCTTTGAATAGAGCTGGTGGTAGGTTGCCGGGACCCGAAGCTTTGTGGCGTTTCAAAGATTGGACTACATTTCGAATCTCTGCTTCATTTGGGGGGGGGGGCTGTGGAGACAGGCCAGGCATCATACATTGGGGCTGGAGGTGTCGCAGGGGACTGTGTTGGGTGGTTGAATTGAAGAGCGAAATGCTCTGCCCAGCGACCCAATCGTCTGTGAAGGTTGGTGATCTTCGTGCCGTCTGCCTCGCAAATCGTCTGGCTGATAGTATGGAAATTGCAACCAGTGGCCCTGATGATGTAAAACAGACGGCGGAAGTTGCCAGCTGATGCAGCGGCTTCCATCTCACCAGCTTGTTTTGACCACCAATATTCAGGACCAGAGCGAAGGCTTGCTTTCAGCTGTTGCGTAATAGACCGGCGGTGTTCGTTGTACTCTGCGCCAGCAGGCACCGCCCGTCGACGATCCAGCAATTCTGATGATCTTCCCGAGATCCAGCATTTGGGAGTGGAGCGAGTGAGGCCACAGCTGGACAAACCGGCCGACAACAAGGCTTGCTGGAGACTTGACCAGTGTTGAGCAACATCCAGAGTGTGAGAGAGAGGGAGATTTTCGCGAATCTTTTGTTGATAATCTCTCTTCACCATTGGGTCCTCCAACTTGTAGGCGTTCAGTCGGGTGTGTTTTGACCTAGGCGAACCACCAAAACGCATGCAAACGGTCGCACACACCAGTGCATGATCGGTGTCGACGCATGTTGACCAAAATGATCGGCAGTCGCGTACACTGCCGCGCCACCTGCGACTTATAGCTATGTGATCAATCTGTGACCAGCGCTGGGTTGATGATGGGGGGCGCCAAGTGGCGTACTGGCGTCCAGGATGACGAAAGCTGGTGCTGGAGAGGAATAGTTGATGATCAGCACAAAGACTGAGCAGTCTCTCTCCATCGTCTGAGCGAACATCATCATATCCATGCGGTCCTCCGAGGTGGCGCTCACATGGCAGCAGACGACCGACACGCGCGTTGAAGTCACCTGCCAAAACAATGATGTCTGTTTTAGGAGCCCTTAGGATCAGCTCATGAAGGTTCTGGTAGAACTGGTCTTTGACGATGTCTGAGCTACAGGCAGTGGGCGCGTAGGCAGAGATCACGAAGAGAGCACGCTTTTCGACTCGACGTCTGCTGACCTTACAAGAGCCATGGAGCCTCATCGCACAAAGGCGGCTATTGATCGGAATCCAATCAATCAAAGCAGTCTCGGCTCTGGCACTGAGGGCGATTCCAACACCAGCTTGCCCAGATGCGGCAGACTCGGCGTCACCAGAGAGGCGGAGATGGAACCGGGTGCGTGGGTGGAGCGGTGACACCAGCTGGTAGACCGAGTTAGAGTCCTGGAGTCGTGTTTCAGTCAGGCAGCAGATATCAATTTCAAGGGTCTCTAGCGTGCGTGCAACTCCAGCTTGCTGACCGATCTGCAGTAATGTGCGTACGTTAAAAGCTGCAAGTTTGAACTGCGTTCCGGGTTGCAGGAGCGAAGATGGGTGACTTTGGGACCGGCAACTCTCAGTTGAGTACTGTGTGGTTGAGTTGGCAGATGTCACGGGAACAGGTTCATCAGTGTAGGTGGGATTGATCGTTGTAGAGGAATCAGGTAAAAATGGGTGTGAATGGTACACGGGAAGGGTAGGTAAAATGGTGGCGTGTGCTTGTGCAGTTGGCAAAGTCACATGAGTGAATAGCATAATAGCAGCAAGACAGCGGGTGAATGGTTGTGTTGTAAGTCCATGGTTCGTCAGTGGGCGAGATACTACCCGGTTGCCCAGGCCGAAGTAGAGGGTTGTCTTAGGGGGCCCCACCCCGAGCCTTTGATCAAGGATCTAACCTACAAGGCAGCAGGGCGATATGAGGGTATCGCAACCCGTTGGGAGCCAGTGACCAAACAAGTGCTTCATACGCCTTTAGGACCGCATAGGACCAGGGGCCCAACGCACCCTTGAATTACAATGCCACTCAGAGAGAGGCAAGGGGTAGTGACTTTATTTAGTGGCGAGTCACATCCGCCACATTGCGGTGTTGTTAAACGGACATACGTGGCTTTTTATAGGGAGAACGCTTGCCAGGCGAAAACCCACCACGTCCTGGAACACTGCCGCCGAACCATTCGCTGGAACGGGATGATCCCGAACCACCCAGCTGGCACCACGAGGAGGTTGTTCGGCAAGCCGATTCCATGAGGATAGCATTCCAGTCCATGGACGTAATAGCAAGGTTCCATCTCCATTTACTACGTTTGTAATGGTGCCGTTTGGAGAGCCACTTGTCAAAGCGTCTCAACACCTATGGGCGACTATATGGAAGTAAAGCCTAATTATCCTATGAATACATAGGTTCCGCATCCTTCCTATGACCTTTAAATAACGCCATACTAGTTAACACTGAAGCGATAACTTGGTGTGAAGACAAACAAACACTCACTAATGTGGTATCACCGCCACACTTGGAATCATCCTAGTTTGTGTTTAGTCATCAACTGTGATAGAAGTAAGCACCCATAGAACATTCGTCGTCCAGCTTTAGGTTGGTCTACCTAGTTCAATGGGAACAATGTCCCCCATGGTTATCCCAATAACAATCGCACAAAATTGTCTAACCGCCTAGCAGCCATTGGTGATTCAGCTTAGGGTGTGCATTGTCCTAGCGACGGCGCCTGCCTGATTCCCTCAGACCTAAGCGACTGCGGAATACCACTTAGAAGAATGCCTGTCTACGCCACCATCGTAACCATGGTTAGGCTACTGAAATAAGCCACCACCAGGTAGCGGCTAGCGATCAATAAGTATAGACCGCCGCACTGGTTACGGCGTAAGCTTCGGATCATGTGGTAGCTAGCATCTCCTTCTTAGACAGTCATCATAACTTGCCTATTGCATGGTTTCAGTTTGGAGGGAAATAAATCATCGGGGTTTCCATCAAACGCGCACCAGGGCAGGACAGAAGGTGGTACTCAACCACTTTCATTGGACTGCCTGTCGCTCATACTCGCGGCTTCCAACCGGTGTCCCATTGGCTAACGTCCCATGACCAATGAGAGTGTCAACGACGCCAAAACAGCGTTCTTAAACTCGCTAAGTGGAATGCGTAAGCACAATAATAATGCGTCAGCTGTACGCCGTAACGGCGCTTCGCTGCCGCGCGACCACCACCAGTCGCGCACGGGCTGAGTATACCGCGAGGATGCCCACCCCCACGAGGATTCCAACCGGTGACCTTATGGTTGCAAAGCAAACGTGGAGACCATTCGGACACGCGATTCCGAAAATGTCCCGCTAAAAGTTTGGTACAATGCGCTAACATGCCGGTATAGATGCGCAAAAGCTCGGTTGTTGGATGATCGGGTAGCGTGCTTACTGGAGGGCTTCAAGGCAAGTCATTCGGATTGTCCACTTCGAGGTGAAACGATGCCATTGGCTTTCTCTCATTGGCTAGCCAATCGGCTACAGGCGGTGTACAACCAATTTTCGCTGGTCTGCTTCAGACATACACACACAGAGAGAGAGAGAGACAGCTGGCTTCGATGGCGTCTATGGATGGGCTCCGGTAACATCTTCACGAAAAGTGACGTAGGACTTCTTCCTGGGATCCAGCTGCATTCTGACCACGGACCTCCGTATCCGAGGAGTCCAGCGTCGTGGCCGCCAGCTCGTTCTTTCTGTTGTCACCAGGCGGAACTCACTAGGTGGCTCCTGAGTTTCAGGGTGTATGTCGAAATTGTCCAGCAGAATATCGTAGTGGCAGCTATCGTTCATTGGTACTAATCTGAATGCCGGTAGGTCGCAGCCGGTTTGCGTGTCTAGTCCAAAGCATAGAACCCACTTGAACTTTATACAGCACTTGTAGAAGTTTGCAGTCGATCGAGCCCGTGGTCCACTGTGGTCTTTCAGGGCGATAGTCTCTGACTAAAACACTGTCCTGGGTGAAACAAACGTACTTGCGTCCTAGGCCGCTAATTGAGGTAATTTTTCATTTTCAGGTTTATCTCTTGCGGAGAGATATGCTTTGGAAGCAGCAAGGAATTCAGAGTACGGAGTTTTCTACCTATGAGTGATTGTGCTGGGGATAGCTGATTTGACACCTGGGGTTCGGAGTTGATCTGTACAGTAAAAGGAAAACATCCAATATCTCTTGGGTACTTCTTTCTCCCTCGTCATTAGCAACGTCCGTTTGAAGGTATCAACAAAGCGCTCAGCTTGCCCATTGGATTGCAGGTGGAACGGCGGCGAGCGTAGGCGTATGATACCGTTCTGCGTACAGTATTCGGCGAACTGTAAAGATGCGAACTGAGGACCATTGTTAGTAACCAGGGTCTCTGGCATTCCATGTTAGGCGAAAAGTCTTCTGGGTACGCCACTTGTTATGCGTTCCATGCAGAACACCTCCGGCCATTTACTGGACCTTACCGTGGTGCAATGGTTTGCGTGCCTCAGAGATCCATTGAGCTATGCTGGGTGGTGCTTTTTTGCACCTTCAGAGCCACTCATACCAGATTGGTCAATGGTTAGAGGCCACACAAACAGCCTCCTGGTCCTCCAGGTTGGGGGTTGGAATGGGGGTGGCTCCTCATTTCATAAAACGGGCTCTGTAGTCCAGTGCCAAAACCCGCTGCCTTGCGGTAAGGTTTTTGAACCAAAGGCTTTGGTTGAGAACCCTAATCGTTTTCCTGTCTAGGCCTAGGCAACCTGACATTATTCTGCCCACGCAATACAATGAACCTTTCCTACAACAATTTCTTGATGCTCTGGCCACCGCAGAGGATAATCAACGGTGCCCTATCTCCTGCATCGATCAGGGTGGATAGGGGTATGGATGCTACTGCTCAGGCCTTCCATCTTCTTCATCCTTATCGTCCCACTCCAACTTTACTTTTATCCCCCCATTTTCAATCCCCCAATTCTTGGCCCTCCCCCAGTTTACTTCAATAGTCGCTTGTCTCCTAATTTCAAATCACACACAATCGCAGGGCCTCGCTCCAATCCAGTCGACAAGTCCATGTTCAACCAAGTGGGCAACGTCAGTTCATCCGTTTCCCTTTGGAGTCCTCGTGTCTCGCTAAGACTAGCATGCCTCAACGTGCGCACTTTGCTGCAGATTGGCCAACAGGCAGCACTTTCCCGCACACTAGAGACCCTATCGATCGATATTTGATGTTTATCAGAAACCCGCCTGCAAGGTTCGAGCTCCGTGCTAACCCTGAGATCCCCTATATGCGACACTGGCGGCATATTCTCATTGCGCCTGTCTGGCGATGACGAAACTTCAAATGCCGGTCAAGCTGGCGTCGGTATTATTTTGAGTCCCCGGGCTGAAGCTGCCCTGATTGATTGGATCCCAGTAAACAGTAGGATGTGCGCCGTTAGATTAGCAGGTTCCTTCCGTGCTACGAAGTCGCGCGGGGACAAACGGTTGCCTGTTTGTCATTGCGTCTTACGCCCCTACAAACTGCAGCACTGATTCGGTGAAAGATGATTTCTATCAGCAACTTCACGAGCTCCTTCGTTACAGAAGAAGCACGGATACTGTGGTGTTGGCTGGCGATCTAAACGCCCAAGTCGGAAAATTGTCTTCTGATGAGCTTCATCTGGGCGGCCAACATGGTGTAAGCTCCTGTAATGATAACGGTGAGCGATTGCTACAGCTGTGTGAAGATGCTCGCCTCTTTCTCGCGAGCACTAACTTTCGACACAGCACCCGCAGAAGTGTGACTTGGCGGCCACCAGCCTCGGGCCAGCCATGGACGCAAATCGATCATATCGCGATCAGTTACCACTGGAGAGGCTGTGTCCAAAACTATCGCTCGATATGGAGCACCAGCTTGGATCCTGACTACGCACTTGTCTGTGCCGACCTCCTGGTGCGTTTCGGTAGACGTCCGCAACGTCGATGTGAACGGATTGACACCAGCCAGCTGGCGAAGCCAGATGTTCTGAATGTGTACCAAAGTGCGCTGACATCTGGGCTGAGTAAGCGCCCACTAAACACCGTTGAAGATCACCGGTCGCATATTCGTCAAGCGTTGCGGTTAGCAGGCATGTCTTCATGTGGCAAAGCAAATTGCCAAACCGAACATTGGGTCTCTACACAGTCTCCGGAACTTATAGATGCTCGCCGACGTATTCCGGCTGGAAGCGAACACAATGAGGCTCGCAAAAATCTCAGGGCAAAACTACGTGCTAGCCTAAAGAAGGACCGCGAAACCTGGTGGTCTCATCGTGCCTCTGAGATGGAAACAGCCGCTGCCGTTGGTAATCATCGTAAATTATTCTGTCTGATACGGGAAACAGGCAGCAGGAGACCTGGTGTTAGCGAGACCATACGCGACGAGAGTGGGCAGCCGATTCATAGCCTGTCAAAACGCTTGAAGCGTTGGGCTGAACACTTTGCTAGGCAATTTAACCAACCTGAGTTATCGCTTTCTTCTTCGGGCATTGAGCGCCCTTCTCCTTGGGCCGTCTCCTTGGATCCGCCCTCATGCGCAGAAGTCGAACGTGAGATCAGGCTGTTGAAATTGCATAAGGCCGCAGGGGCAGATAGAATTCCCCCAGCCCTCTTCAAATTCGGGGGATCTGCTCTAGTAGATGATCTACACGAGTTGCTAGTAAAACTTTGGGAGCAGAAGACAGTCCCGACAGACTGGAACCGCTCCGTCATTGTCCCAATTTTCAAGGGAAACTCCCGTTTGGAATGCGGCAATCATAGAGGGATCAGTCTGATTTCGATTGCCTCTAAATTGCTTGCCTCTGTCGTTCTCCGCAAACTGACTGGCACTCGTGAAAGACAGATTCGTGAAGAGCAAGCCGGGTTTCGTCGAGGTCGGGGCTGCATCGACCACATCTTCACATTGCGTCAAGTGTTGGAGCACCGTCATTTATTGGCGACCCACCGTTGTCGTGTTTCTTGACATAAAAGGTGCCTTCGACTCAGTCGATCGATGTACCCTTTGGGACTGTCTGCTGAGGAAAGGTGTGTCTGATAAATATGTAAACATTATCAAAGCGCTGTACGCACATAATTCGGGCAGGGTGAGGGTTTATGGTAAACTCTCGCCACCCTTCAGTATCACCAGCGGTGTGAGACAAGGATGCCCGCTGTCACCTTTCCTCTTCAAATTCGCTATTGATGAAGTCATGGAAACAGCGTTCGCTGGGCACGACCTATAAGATGTGGAACTACTTCCTGGTAAGCGACTTCTTGACTTGGAGTATGCGGACGATATTGCCCTAATCTGTGACAGCCCCAAAACATGCCAAACAGCACTGGACCGATTAGCACTGGCCGTCAATCGTTTTGGGCTATGCTTTGCTCCATCGAAATGCAAAGTACTTCTCCAAGATTGGCAGGGACCCAACCCTGCGCTAACGCTTGGTGGTGATCTGCTAGAAGTCGTTCAGGAATTCAAGTACCTGGGCAGCTATATTAGCACCCGTGGGATTGAAGATGAGGCTACGAACCGTATAGCAAAAGCTCGAGGTGCTTTTGCCAATCTCCGCCACCTGTGGCGCAGACGCGACATTACTCTCGCCCTCAAGGGCAGAGTTTACAACGCAGCCGTCCGTTCAACTCTCCTATATGGCTGTGAAACCTGGCCCATCAGGTCTCGACAGACATAAAGAGGCTCGTCACGTTCGATCATCGCAGCCTTCGCAGCTTAGCTCATGTCTGGTGGAAGCACCGCGTGAGCAATGAGCGTGTTCGACGTCGTGTATTTGGTGCAAGGAGAACGAGTAAACAGCTCAGCACCATTATATCACACACCAGGCTCCGATGGCTTGGACACGTGTTGCGCATGCCAGCACACCGACTCCCGCGACGTGCATTGTTTGCGCGTTGTGGGTGCAGTTGGAAGAGGAGGAGGGGAGACCAAGCGATGATTGGTTGACAGAGATGAAAACTCTCATTTCGAAGTTGGCGTCGTTCGGTGCATCCCGATTGCCTGGCTGGGGTCCTAAGGACACTTTGGTTGGACACACTTGCTGATATGGCCTGGAACCGGCCCCAATGGCGTTTGCGTTGTGAGTTCCTTTGTCCATCATCCGCCTGCTTATCATACCCTACAAGCACGATCTCACGCGTTAGGCATAATATGACTCTCTTTTTACGGCACGATAGCCAATTGGTAGCTCTCCGGAACGATGTCCATCCGCTACTGGGGACTCAGTCGGCTTGACACCGTTTGTTTTCCTTTCCTTGTCTTTTGTATTGCGGCACAATAGCTGAGGCGTTCTCCACCTCCAGCTAACGTGTAATGATGATGATGAAACAACACAGCGAGTTTAGGATGAAAACAAATGCGTGTCGAGTGTAAAATTAAAAAAAACAGATGGCGCGATTATCCAAAACGAAATCTAGCAATACATCTTGTGAATCGGCATGGTAATTTCCCGTCTACACTAGGTACAGGTAACGATAACAGACGTAACTTTCGCTGCGAAATTCGTTTGCAAGTCCTCTTGAATGGCAATTTATAAAAGCGTTCTGTAAGCTAGGCTAACAATCATAACGCAATACGCAGTATATGTAGTATGCATGTATTCGCAGCAGTAGCAACCAGATAACAAAATTAGATAACAACAACAACAACAACAACAACAATTAGATAACAAAAATTAGAACAAGGCATTTCTTTGTCATTTTCAATATTTGTAGTATTAAACATGTGAAGCAATACAATACTGTACACAATTCTTCCACTGATTCCGGTTGCGGGCCATGTCTTCAAGAGTGCTAAGCCATTGGAACGCCTCATCTTTGGGTCCCCATCCTGGAAGACGTACGGATCCAACAGCGGCTAGACATGACGTCAGCAAATTCATGTGTTGCCGCCATGTAGAAGGGTGACCAACACGCGGTCGCCTCCAGCCAGGTCCTTGACGAGCAAATAGAGCGCAACGCGGTAGACGCTCAAGAGACATGCGTAGGACGTGACCGAGCCATCTCAACTGGCGCAACAAAACCAGTTTGTTGAAGCGAATACTCGCATTCCCCGAGGTGCGATGTTGAACGTCATTACTATTAACTCGATGTTAGCATCAAACAGGAGGAATTCTCCCAAAGCAACCGTTATCGAAGGCAGAAAGACGACGCATGTCTTCCACGCGAATCGGCCAGGACTCGCACCCATAGAACAATACTGAGCGATGTAAACGCGGCCCTTTAGCGAGAATGAGACGTCGCGACGACGCCACAAGTGTCTCAAAGTGACAAGTGCTGATCGAACTTTAGCGATGCGAAGAGACACTTCTTTGTTGATAGTGCCGTCAGCAGAAACACAGCTCCCAAGGTAGACGAAACTATCTACCTGTTCAAGTTGTGTACCTTCAAGAGTGAGCACGGGAGCGGGTGAAAGCCAATCCTTCAGAAATACTTTACACTTCGATGGGGCGAAGCTCATGCCATACTTAGATGCTTCAAACGCCAAACGATCCAGAATGAGTTGCATACCCTGAGGATCGTCAGCAAGTAAGGCGATATCATCAGCATAATCTAAATTGGTCGCGCGCTCACCCGGTGGAAGCCCTGGGCCAAAATGTTGGAAACTTTCTAGAGTATTCGACAGAACGTCTTCGATTGCGATGTTGAAGAGGAATGGGGACATAGGGAAGCCCTGTCGCACACCGCTATTGACAGCGAATTGCGAGGAAAGCTTGCCATAGACCCTCACTCTGCCGGATGTATGAAGGTAATGTGCTCGTAAGATGGCGGTATATTTCTCTGGCACCCCCTTCTTTAACAAACAACGCCATAAAGCAGGTCGATCAACGGAGTCAAAAGCGGCATATATATCTACGAATACAAAGATAGTGGGCCTGTGATAAATGTGGCGATGTTCGAGGAGCTGGCGAAGCGTGAAGATTTGATCCACGCATCCGCGGCCAGTACAGAAACCAGCTTGTTCTTCATGGTAGTATGATTCACGTATTGCGGATAGTCTGCGAAGCAGAATGGATGCCAATAGCTTAGAGGCAACCGAAATAAGACTAATCCCGCGATGATTTGCACATGAAATGCGAGCACCTTTCTTGAAAATCTGGATAATGACTGATTCACCCCAAGAGAAAGGCACTTTCACTTCATGCCAAATTTTTGCGAACAGCGCGGTCAGCTGGTTAATGATCGCCACACCGCCGTACTTGAACAACTCCGGAGGAAGTCCGTCTGAGCCGGCAGCCTTGAACCGCTTCAAGCGTCGAATCTCGAGAGAGACTTCCGCTTCGCTGGGTGGATTCAGTGGGACGAGAGGGTGGACAACAAGGTGTACTGCATGTACTGATGGACGGTGGTGACCAGTTGAACTGTGAGTGAAAGTGCTCGGGCCAGCGGTCCATACGCCTATGTTGGTTGGTGAACGGAAACTCATCCACCTCACAAATGACCTCACTGACACCAGGCTTCCTGAGGCCAGTGGACCGAATGAGTAGGAAAAGCCTGCGAGTGTTGCCAGAGAGGGCAGCAGTCTCCATCTCTAGAGCACGCTCAGACCACCATGTTTCGCGATCCTTGCGTAGGCTTTGCTTGAGCAGCCGGTTGGCAGAACGGCGCCGCTCGTTGCAATCTGATTCCGCGGGGATATCTTTGCGGTGTTTGAACAGTTCCAGAGAACGAGCAGAGACCCAAGCCTTCAAAGGGCGTCGAGTTAGACCGCAGCATGACTGTCCGGAAATGGTCTTTGCCTTCCGTATACAAGTCCGGTGTTGTTCCACTTCTCGCGGTGGATTGCAACTGAGTGCATATGCCAGTGATAGCTCTCCTGGACAGAGGAATCAGTTAATCTGTTTACATCAATCTTGCGGTGCTTCGTGTTTCGAGATCCTCCAAAACACATACAGATTTTCGCGCAGACCAGAGCATGGTCTGAATCAACGAAAGTAGACCAAAAGGACCTGCAGTCCAGTACGCTGCCGCGCCATCTGAAGCTACTTGCAATATGATCAATTTGAGACCAAAGTTGTGTTGAAGAAGGGGTACGCCACGTTGCGGAACGCTTCTTCGTACGACTGAAGTTAATGCTCGAAAGAAACAGACGGTTGTTTTCGCACAATATGAGCAGCCTCTCTCCGTTATCAGAGCGGTTCTCATCGAGCGCGTGATGACAACCAAGCTGGCGTTCGTATGGTAACAGGCGGCCAACCCGTGCATTAAAATCCCCACCAAGGATAACGACATCCGACATTTTAGCATTAGCCAAGAGCCGTTGTAAATCCCAGTAGAATTCGTCCTTGACCGAGTCGCCACTGCAGTCATTTGGAAGGTACACGAAGATCACAAACAAGTTGTGCCTCTCTTCGCGGTGCCTGTTGATTCTACATGAACCCCCAAGCCGAACTGCACATAGTCGGCTGTTAATCGGGAACCAGTCCAGTAGTCCCGCCTCGGCCATGCCACTTAGTGCTATACCTACACCAGCCAAACCTGCTGAGGCTGCTTCTTAATCTCCAGAAAGACGCAGATGATATCTGGCTTCGTGGACAGTGGGGGATTGTAATGTAAGCTTAGTGCTGGGATCTTGCAATCGGGTTTCTGAAAGGCAGCAGACATCAATGTCTATGGAATCTAGGGTGCGCGCTAGACCGGCTTGCTGTCCAATCTGCATGAGTGTCCGAACGTTGAAGCACGCCAGACGGAACGAGGATCGGGGACGAAGCAGAACTATAGGTGGAACTCGGAATGGCAGCTACATTGTTGAACACACGAATCGGGTAACGGAAAGTGAGGATTGTTAGCAAACAAACAATTGGCGTGTGATGAAGTCGCGTGAATGTGAGGAGCAGAAACACTATAACTATGACAACAAACATGTTAACATTATGTTACGAATTGAACCCAAAAATCGATAAACTTAGGTTCCTATCTCAAAATGATGTCATCATTTTTAAGGTAGGAAACATGCCTTCTGCAGAAGTTACCCGGAAGTGATAATAATGGAGCAACGTGCACGAATGAAACACCTATGAAACCTCAATTCTGCGAAGTTTGCTACGCAAAATTTCGTGTTGAACCTTGTCAAAAGCTCTGCTGAGATTCACAAAGAGGACATCTAGCTGCCTACCAGCATTCATGAATTTAACCGGTTTCGTGGGCCACTAGAACCCGAACGACGGAACCTATGCTGTGCAGTTGAGGTGATCTTGAGATTCTGGAAATACAGATTGAGAGCTCGCTTGAGAATCCGCCCCATAACCTTGCCTCCACTGTGAATTCAGATCATCAGCAGAAGCTGGGGGAAGCAGTGTTGACAGAAAGGCTTAGTATTTGGCTAACGTCGTAGGGTGTTGTAGGTAGGTAGTGCGTACGCATAGGCGGTCCTCCGAAACGCATGCATAACTTTGCGCGAACCAATGCGTGATCGGAGTCAAGACAATTTGAGCAGTACGAATGAAAGTCTGTTACGCTTCCGCGTCATCTGCATCATCATCATCATTATACACGTTAGCTAGAGGTGGGGAACACTTCAGCTACTGTGCCGCAATACAAAGAAAAAAGGAGAGAAAAAAACAACTCGTGCAAGCTGGCTGAGCTACCGGTAACGGATGGGCATCGTTCCGGTAAGCTACCAGCCGGCTGCTGTGCACCCAAAAAAAATTATTATGCAAAAATTATATAACGCTAAATAATGAGATCATGGTTGGAGGGGGAGGCTAAGAGGGATGGGGTGGGACAAAGAAACTCACAGCACGAACGCCACTGAGGTCGGCTCCTAGCCATATCAGCAAGTGTGTCCAACCAAACGTGTTCATCGTCCTTTGGACCCCAACCAGGGAGCCGAGACGCTCCAACCGAGGCCAGCTCAGAAGTGAGGGCCTTCATTCCTCTGGACCAAGTCATCGCTTGGCCACCCCTCCTCTTCTTCCATCCACACCCCCGGCGCGCAAACAACACACGTCGCGGGAGTCGGTGGGCTGGTATGCGTAACACGTGGCCGAGCCATCGGAGCCTGATGCGTAAAATAACGGTGCTGAGCGGTTCATTTCCTTTTCCTGTACCATAAACAAGGCGTCGAACACGCTCGTTGCTCACGCGGTGTTCCCACCAAATGTGAGCTAAATTACGAAGGCACCGGTGGTCGAACGTAACTAGCCTCTTCAGGTCCGCTGCTTTAAGCGGCTAGGTTTCACAACCGTACAGTAGGGTCGAACGTACTGCTGCATTGTACACTCTACCCTTCAGGGCAAGAGTGATGTCGCGCCGGCGCCATAAGTGGCGAAGGTTAGCAAAAGCGCCCCGAGCTTTTGCTTACGATTCGTGATTTCATCTTCAATCCCACGGACGCTGATACAACTTCCCAGGTAGTTGAATTTTTGAACGACTTCTAGCTGATCCCCACCAAGGGTCAACGTAGGAGGCGGTCCAGACCAATCTTGGAGAAACGCTTTGCACTTCGAGGGTGCGAAGCAAAGCCCGAAGTGACGGACAGCTAGTGCTAATCTGTCCAGTGCCGCTTGGCACGTTTGTGAGCTGTCACAGATCAGGGCAATATCATCAGCATACTCTAAGTCAAGAAGTCGTTCTCCTGGGAGTAGCTCCACACCTTCTAAGTCGTGTCCTGTAAACGCGATTTCCATGACTTCGTCAACAGCGAAGTTGAAGAGGAAAGGTGACAGCGGGCATCCTTGTCTCACGCTGTTGGAGATATTAAAGGGCGACGACAACTTGCCGTAAGCCCTCACTCTGCCTGAGCTACGCGCATATAATGCTCGGATAATATTCACATATTTCTCAGGTACACCTTTCCTGAGTAGACAGTCCCAAAGTGCATGTCTATCCACCGAATCGAATGCACCTTTGATATCGAGGAACACGACAACGGTGGGCCGCCAATATATGTGACGGTGCTCCAACAACTGACGCAAGGTGAAGATGTGGTCAATGCAGCTACGACCTCGACGAAATCCAGCTTGCTCTTCACGAATCTGGCTTTCACGAGTGCCAGTCAGTCTGTGAAGGATGACAGAGGCAAGCAATTTGGAGGCGATGGAGATCAGACTGATTCCTCTATGGCTGTCGCATTCCGATCGTGAGCCTCCTTTGAAAATTGGGACTATGATGGAGCGGCTCCAATCGGTTGGGACAGTCTCCTGCTCCCACAGTCTCACTAGTAACTCGTGTAAATCATCCACAAGAGCAGGTCCCCCGAATTTGAAGAGGGTTGGAGGAAGGTCATCAGGTCCCGCGGCTTTTTTCAACTTCAACAGTCCGATCTCATGTTCGACTTCTGAGCGAGAGGGTGGATCCAAAGGAACAGCCCACGGAGCAGGGCGATCACTGGTCGGCGAGAAATCTAACAATTCCGACCGATTAAATTGCCTTTTAAAGTGCTCAGCCCAACGTTCCAGGCGTTTTGATAAGTTGTGGATAGGCTGTCCACTCTCGTCACGTATAGTTTCACTAACACCAGGTCTCCTGCTGCCCGTTTCCCGTATAAGACGGAATAACTCACGATGGTTACCAAGGGCAGCGGCCATTTCCATCTCTGTTGCACGACGAGACCACCAGGATTCGCGGTCTCTCTTCAGGCTAGCACGGAGTTTTGCCCGGAGCTCTTTGCGAGTTTCATTGTGTTCGCTTCCAGCCGGAATATGCCGGCGAGCATCTATAAGTTCCAGACTGTGAAGAGACCCAATGTTCATGTTGGCGATTAGACATACCACATGAGGATTTGCCTGCTGCTAGTAAGGCCTGTTGCATATGAGACCAGTGAGCTTCAATTGCATCCAGTGAGCGTTTATCCAACTCGGATGACAGCGTAATTTGATAGGCGTTCAGAACAGCTGGCTTCACTAGTCTGCCGGTGTCAATGCGCTCACAACATCGTCTTGGGCATTCGCCAAAGCGCATCCGCAGGTCAGCACATACAAGTGCATGATCGGTGTCAACACCTGTGCTCCAAATCGAGCGACAGTTCTGGACGTAGCCTCTCCAGCGGTAACTGATAGCAATGTGATCGATTTGCGTCCATAGCTGGTTCGAGGCTGGTGGGCGCCAAGTCACCCTCCGGCGGGTGCTGTGTCGGAAATTAGTGCTCGCAAGAAATAAGCGAGCATCCTCACACAAATGAAGTAACCGCTCACCGTTATCATTACGGGAGCCTATACCATGTTGGCCGCCCAGATGCAGCTCATCTGTGGATAATTTTCCAACTTGAGCGTTCAGATCCCCAGCCAGCACTACAGTGTCCGAGCTTCTTCTGTAGCGAAGCAGTTCGTTCAGTTGGCGATAGAAGTCGTCTTTTACCGAGTCATCGCTACAGTTTGTCGGTGCATAGGCAGCGATAACGAATAGACACCTGTTAGTCCCACGCGACTTCGAAGTTTTGAACGAGCCAGCCAATCGGACCGCACACATCCGGCTACTGATTGGAATCCAATCAACCAGAGCAGCTTCAGCCCGGGGACTCAGGGCAATACCAACACCGGCTTGGCCGGTGCTCGAAGCTGCATCGTCACCGGATAGGCGCAATGAGAAAGTGCTGCTAGTGTCACCTGAAGGGGATCGCAGAGTGAGTACAGAGCTCGAGTCTTGCAGGCGGGTCTCCGATAAGCAGCAGATATCGATCGAGAGGGTCTCCAATGTTCGGGCAAGTGCTGCCTGTTGACCGATCTGAAGCAATGTGCGAACATTGAGGCATGCCAGTCTGAAGGAGGATCGAGGGCTCCAAATGGAAGCCGATGAACTGGAATAGGCCGCTTGCTTGGACATGGGCCTGTTGACAGTGCAGGAATGACGCTCTGCGTTCGCCTGTGAGTTGAAACTAAAAGACAAGCGACTATTGAAGCAAGGTGGGGGAGGGCCGAGAATTGGGGGGGTTGAAAACAGGGGGGATAAAAGTGAAGCTGGAACGGGACGATAAGGGTGAAAAAGCGCAAGAGGGGAATAAGAAGATGGGAAGGCTTGAGCAGTAGCATCCAAACCCCTATCCACCCTGCTCGATGCAGCAGATAGGGCACCGTTGATTATCCTCTGCGGTGGCCAGAGCATCAGAAATTTGTTTGAGGAAAATTCATTGTATTGCGTGGGCAGGATACTGTCAGGTTGCCCAGGCCTAGACAGGAGAACGATTAGGGTTCTCAACCAAAGCCTTTGGTTCAAAAACCTGTCCGCAAGGCAGCGGGTTTGGCACTGGACTACAAGGAGTCCGTTTTAAGGAATAAGGAGCCACCCTCATTCCAACCCCCAACCTGGAGGACCAGGAGGCTGAGTTTGTCTGGCCTCTAACCATTGACCAATCTGGTATGAGTGGCTCTGAAGGTGCAAAAGCACCACCCAGTATAGCTCAATGGATCACTGAGGCACACAAACCATCGCACCACGGTAAGGTCCAGCCTCATTGCGATGGATCCAGCCTCAATGCGATCCAGTTGATGGGGATGCTCCGACTTTTTGATGGGTCTAAAACAAAAACACCCGAAAAGACACCTTGGTCCACCAGTTTTATGTTCATGTTCCTTACATTAGCTGTCTCTGTTATGTCAGTTAGGTGAAGCAAGAGAGAAAAAAATTGAAAGAGGAAGGGAAAGCAGTTAAAAGAAGAGGATAATAACAATGGTGACGTAAAGTACAGAAAACAGAATCGAAGTGTGAAGATGGGAATTAATCAGCAAAAAGGAAAGGTTTCGTGTTGCCACCCAACAGCATCCAGTTGACGCGCAAACCCCTTAAGCGTAGCTTCCTTGACAACACTTTCTGGAAACAAGTTCCAGCGCTCGATGACTCGACGCGATAACCGTGTCTCCGCTCTAACTCGATCGGACCGCGATTTGTCCAGCTTCATACAATGCCCGCGGAGACCAGATAATCTAGCAGGAGAAAATAGCCAGGAAAATCAGGGCCAATCTTCCAAGTCAAAATACAGTAGGTTAGGATTAGGTCCCCTCTGATCCTCCGATAGTGAATTGAATGCATCCCCAAACTAAGTAGGCGTTCGGGGTACGTTCGTCTTCGTAACCCCTCGACCAACCTAGTACTGATACGCAACACCCTTTCCAGTGCCATTTTGTCCGGGACAAGGCATGGTGGACAGGTCTGGACGCAATATTCTAGGTGGGGTCACACAAACGCTGAAAAGAGCTTCACAAACACGTTAGCGGTTAGGGTCCCGAAAGAACGACGGATAAACCACAACATGCGGAAACCTTTACTTGCCGCCTTCTTCCAGTTGTCTCCAGAGTGTAGTGTGGAACAGTGGACGACACCTAAATCAACCTGACGAGTCACATGAGGAAGTTCACTCCCATCGAGCACATAACTTGTGGAGGAATCAGACGCTGCGATACGTAGCACTGAACACTGCCCAGTTTATGGGCAGCAATCACAAGACAGACCATTCCCAGAGTCTATCCAGAGCCCGTTGAAGAGCCACAGGACGTCCAGGGATATAAACAATATTAAAGAGCTTTAGGTCATCATCAAATAAGAGCGATGGTACTTCAAGTTCCCCCGACAAGTCATTCACGTAGACTGAGAACAGCAGCGGATCTAGGACGGAGCCTTGGGGAACGCCGCTAAGGACAGCTTGTCGAAACGCAAGACTGCTTCCCACACGAATACACTGTTACCGTTCAACCAGAAAAACTGACACCCACTGGAGAGCGCGAGCAGATATTCCATAAGACCTCAACTTCAGTGAGAGTCGCGAATGGGGGACAGTGCCAAAGGCCTTGGCGAAGTCAATGCACACCACATCCACCGCATGTCCACTGTCGACGACGACTGTCAAGTGACTTAGCAAAAACAGGATCTAAAATGGACGGCTGCTGATTTCGCAAGTACCTAGTGGGGAGGTCCACGAACTGGTGTAGTGGTACCTGCAGCATTAAGTCCAGCAGTTCTGTGCCGAACGATCCCAGAGCCGAACTGCAAGATAGCTCAACCCAACAAACTCTGAGAGGTTGAAGTCTCCCAGCACCAGACAAATGCGCATTGAGTGCGTATAAACGCAATAATTCCATTGGAGGTGCTCATAGGGCTTCTTTACACTAACACGGAGGTAAGCTGAACCGAGGAAGCGCAAATGAAGACTGCGAGAGCCTCAACAGATTTGTCGAGAGACTGAAAAACGCTGGTCCTCAATACGTTTATGTGAGAACACATAAAGAGCTACACCACCCCCTTGACGGCCAGTGGAGCAGTCAGAGCGGAACAGTGCGTAGCCAGGCAGATATAGTTCGCCATTTGTAATTTCCTCAGACAGCCACGTTTCAGTGAAAGCAAGTATATCTGGATATTTGTCTAGGAGCTGACCCACCGCACATTTTGTTCCTCAGGCTAGCCACATTACTGAGTACTACTTCGGCAAGACCAGCCCTGGGTCGTGTGCAAGTAGAACAGGTTCTGACAGGGCGGAAAAGGACCACCGGCTGATCACCTGAAAACGCACGTCAGAGACCTTTCTCGCCGGCTGCACACCGGGCTTTTAGGTCTCTGATGGCATCCTTTAACTTTAACCTATCCGCTAACGGAAGGTCTGGTTGCACACTAACGTTGCTACTTTTGCGCTTGAAGGCAAATAGCAGTAAGGCCCTGCGCTCTTCTGGGGTGGAGAGGACCACCCTAAGCAGACGGCGTCGAGGATTTGGTTGACCTAACGGGACATTCCCCAACCTGATGAGCATTCTGACAGTAACGACAGGGAAACCTGGTGGTAAAAGCCTGGTCACACATACTTAAAGCTAACCAAGATCATCAAGTAAGCATAAGTAAATCGCGAGCTGTACGCCGTAACGGCACTTCGCTGCTGCGCGACCATCACCAGTCGCGCGTGGGCTGAGTATATCGCGAGGACGGCCTTCTCTACGCGGATTCGAACCGGTGAACTTACGG
>OX104063.1:167114497-167139626 GCA_944474145.2 Dicrocoelium dendriticum | reverse complement strand
CTTTAACGCGGCCGTTGTCTTGACATTGGCACACCATTAATACGGACGCATAGCCGGCAAATGCGGTTAACACTATATGTAAGGGGATCCCGCAGGACGCATACCTTGTCATCATTGCATACAGCAACAAGAACGCAAAGCTACGCCCTCCTGGGTTTTTGCGTTCCAAATGTATGCAGCAATGGGATGATGACTTCGTCTAAACCGACGGTGAAACATACACATTTGCATAGGATTTCATGAATAGGAAACGGCCGCAAGTCATTAGACACACCGTTCACAACATAAATGTGTGTGTGTGTGCCTAATGACTTGCGGCCGTTTCCTATTCATGAAATCCTATGCAAATGTGTATGTTTCACCGTCGGTTTAGACGAAGTCATCATCCCATTGCTGCATACATTTGGAACGCAAAAACCCAGGGGGGCGTAGCTTTGCGTTCTTGTTGCTGTATGCAATGATGACAAGGTATGCGTCCTGCGGGATCCCCTTACATATAGTGTTAACCGCATTTGCCGGCTATGCGTCCGTATTAATGGTGTGCCAATGTCAAGACAACGGCCGCGTTAAAGACTACGGAACGCTATTGCATGCAGCGCTGATTACACCACGTCTGGTGGCAGCTTTCATTTTGCAGAGGCAATTAGACATACGTTTTATCCGCACTGTAAATATGACGATTTCATTATCCTTCTGGTTACACGTTATCCGGAAACGCCCAAAAAACCGCAAAAAGTTTTGAAAACGACAAAAAACTTCAAAATTTTTGAAAACCCAAAAAATGCGGACGATTTTGACAACACGTACTCAAGTACCTCTGTTCCTTTGCGCCCACAGCCTCCGGTAAGTGCCGTTGTTTGTGATGTCCCAGTTATGCAATGTCACCTCACTAATTTCCCTTGCACTTACGAACAGGGCAAGATGGATCGGAGGGGAACTTGCGAAATTTACGACCTGAGGAACATTGGAAGGCCACGAACTGACTTCATGTTGTGTTTTTGGCACCATTAGGGAGGACACGGGTGGGAGCCCGCTAGGGTCCGATCGCCTGGTTCTCCCCCAGCAGCTGCATCAGGTTTCACCACCTGGTCTTGCAGAAGGCTGGCCCGCGACGGACGGTCCTCACGTAGATCGAAGGGTCACTCACCGTTTCATCTCCGAGAGGGGCGTGTGTAGTGACCTGGAGATTTCCCCCGGTGTGATTGTGTAAATTAAAGTAAACCATTTATTAAATCTAGCTTTTCATGTATTAGGGTATCATGCGGTTCCGTTGCCCAAGATGTTTGAGCCCCTTTGTTTGAGGCCGCAACACCACACGCATCCTTGCCTACCGAGACCCCCACATGCATTTACATGCATGCACGCACTCAAACGGCAGATACATATTCCCTAGCTAGCTTTCCTACGGTGCCTTATTTTTAGCAATAGGTAACTATTCCGCCGTAAAATATACTCTTTCCATAGATTACTTCCGAGTGTTCGATCTGTAGTCTGTGGTTGTCTGTGTTGCCCGCGTTCCCGCTTTTTCGGGGGCGTCCAGGAGTGGAATGCTCACGGTAATCACGCATGTAATGGCTTCTACAGATATGCTGCTGTGGGATTTCTGCGTGGTCAGTTACACGCACGACGGTGTGTCGCAGGTGAGCACAATTAGCAGCAGATGGCTTTTGGAAGACGGGCAGCATGGTCTTTTGCCCAACCTTCCCCTGTTCGATTACCATCAGGCGGTGCGCGAGCACAGATACCCCATTGCGGATTGTAAAATGTTTCCAGTGACGGTGCTTCATCATGCAGGTAAGCACACTCATTTAATCAATTGCAGTGCATTTCGATGACGCATGCCGAGTGGAGAGGACGGCCGCGGATCAATCTCATGGGACGGACACGGATTGCACCATCCCCATGCAAACATCACCGAAACGAGTTATGTAATGCGCTACACAAGTGATAACGCAATGCATTGCAGACGCCTGCCAGCGAGACTACGTGATTCTGGGGATGATAATCCACCAACAAGGAAAAGACGCAGCAACGCTCCCGCAGCTGCAAGCTATGGGAGGTACCCTGATTTCTCGTTAGAGGAGTTGGCGCGGCCTAGCACGCCTACTCAGCATGTTGATGACGTCCAGGAGGATGCCGACATGCGTAAGTTCTTATTATATATGAAACCGTTACTGTGATGTCCCTTTTCCGCAGCAGGTCGCTGTAATGAAGTAGCCGTTCAAACGGAGGGTATCAAATGCTGTAAGTCTTCACGTTCTGCGCTTTAGATACACGCCCTGGCAGGCAGGTGTCATGAATCAGACAAAAGGGTTATGCACACTTTGTACGCTGTGGTCGGTATGGTTGAGCTTCTTACTTGCGACGAATTATCAGATTCACTTAGGCGCGTGGAGGAGACCCTTCACGTTTTGAAGGAGAGCCACGCGGCCATGAGCCAAGCCATGTGGACTGCAAGACCGATGCAACCAACGGAGTTATCCCTACCTACCTCCACCATTGAGGAATTCATGGAGTTGGAGGGGAAATTGGTGGACCCCGAACTCCGTCGAGAACTGGTAAGTCACCTTGGGGGATTTCGCATTCATGACTTAGACTACTCGCATGAACTCAACACCCGCCGGCACGGTATCCGAGGCTGTTCGATACATGCTGGACAGGGTAATGAACAGAGATGTCTTGCGGCAGCTAAACTTCGCCGGGGCAAACAATGCCATACCATACAAGAAGACACACACATTCAGTGCGCTTCAAGGTAACTCAGATAACCTTTTCCACATTACCTTCCTTCACAGAAGTTATCGTTAACCGCTTTGGGTGCACGGGCAACGCCGTTGCGAACGGCGTTTGCAAATGGCTACAGATTACCCGGAGCAACATGCACCGGCGTACATCTGCCACATCCAGCAGTCAGGATTCCCAGGTACTGTGTACTTTTAATGCCGTACGTAACGGTTTCCTTTACAGCCTTTGGAAGTGATAGATTTGGACAATCAATGCATCCGGGAAACACCGACAAACATGTAAATATTTCCATGCACAGTAATATACATTTGTAACCCTTTCCTGGTGTGCTTCAATTGTTGTCTGGGATTTCCGCGTATAGTATACCATGTCACCGTCTCGGCGCGTATTGTGACTATGGCTTCGGACTACTGTGTGACTGGAAGGAAGGCACTGCAGGCCATGCTCTTTCATTTATCAAAAGCCAGGGAAAACTCCGTTGCGCGGTTTCATATTTCGCAGTAGCTGAAAACCTACGCTCGTTCCCACTTCCATTAAGATGTCTGCCAGCGTTGGCAATGGTGTGGGATTGAATGCCTCACCAAATCGGTATTTGCTCCCTGGTCATTTCGTTACCTAGTCGGACGGGGAGAAGGGAAATCCGGCTGCAAATACGCAATGGGTAAGTGGACACTGTACTCTTCACAGCAGTCTGCTTATGTATTGTTATCATTTATTGTGCGTCGCCATTTTTTATAACGTTCACTGGGCAGTGCACGGCAAACGTACGACCGTTCCCGGTAGGTTATGAATGGGAACCGTTAGATACTAATAGCTTCATAGCGATTAGTTAGAAGCATTTCGCCTAGGCCATAAGGGGAACCTCTTCCTGTAGGCTTCGCGAAAGCCTTGAATCGCGTCGCCCATGTGAACGTAACCCTTTGGTAAGGTAGCCTGTATCTACAAAGAGCGGCCCTGATATATACTAAGGGAAATGCCCCATTTACTAAGAGAACTCTTACTTTCGCTTCGTCATTACCAAGAGCAGCCTTCCCATTTACTTAGAAGAATCGTAGCATGGCCTCGAAAAGCTTAGTATTGCTTCCTAAGTACGAAGAGCAGCCTTCGTATATATTGAGAGAAACCTTCGTATAGCTTCGTCATTACGGAGAAGCGCCTTCGTATATACTAAGGAAAACCTTCGTATTGGTTCGTCAATAAGGGGACCGACGTTCGTACATACTAAGAAAAATCTCCGTATTGCTTCGTAATTACGGAGCGCAGCCTTCGTATTTACTAAGAAAAACCTTCGTATATACTAAGAAAAACCTCCGTATTGCTTCGTATTTACGAAGAGCAGCCTTCGTATTTACTAAGAAAAACCTTCGTATTGACTAAGGAAAACCTTCGTATTCTCTTCGTCATTATGAAGGCTGTGCTACGTATTGACGGAGAAAAATCTTCGTTTGCCTCCGTAAGTGCGGTCCGTCTGTCATGTGATTGGTTGCGTATGCCGTACGCATTCACGTGCGCACCATAAACAGTACAAGCGATTGGCGGACAACCATCTTCGTATTCCTCGTATCACTCAGCGGCAACCACTAAGCTTTTACGAAGCGAAATCTCAGTTTACCTTCGTAAAACCTTCGTATACCTTCGTACTGTGTCCGGACACGTATGACTAAGAAAAAGCTTCGTATACCTCCGTGTTTGCTAGCAGCGTTGGAAGTCCCCCGCGCTCGCGTGTACGCTCTTGCCTCGCTTCATCCGTCCGCTTCTTGTTGTAGCCCATCGGATACAGTCCGCTGTGTCCGACTCCAATTGCCTTCTGATATCCGCGCTTAATTCCGCGCATCGTCTCGGACTAGGATTAACTAGTCCTACAAATTGGTGACACCGATTCGCACGCGGGAATTCCACGTTTTTTCCTCGTTTGTATTTTTTGGTGTGTTTGTTCCGTTTGCTCGATTATATAGCTGTATTCATTCGTTTCTTGCGTAATTTTAGTACTTTTATCGTATTTCTTTCATACTTTATCTTTCGACTCACTTTTCGAGAGTGGCATCTGAGTCGTTTCACAGCGTAACCATGCTTACTTTGGCTGTTCCAAGTTTCATGGAACACAGTCCAGAAGTTTGGTTTAAGATATTTGAGATCGAACTAGAAAATAAGGGCACAACGGCGGATCGTCCGAGGTACAATCAGCTCGTCACACGCCTTCCTCCGTCGGTTGTGACGCTGGTTGAGGACATTCTACTCTGCCCATCGAATGAGGCAAAGTACGAAACGATGAAACAAGCGATTTTGAAAGAGTTACGGCACAGCGCACGAACTCGATTTGAGCAGCTCAATGGTCTCAAGCTTGGAGATAGCAAGCCGTCGGCGTTGCTCCGCGAACTTCAGCGCATCGCTGGTCCCTTATTCTTGAGCGAAGAAGGGGTAAAGGAGCTGTGGTTTGCATGTCTCCCAGAGCGATTGCCAGTAATGCTGTCCATGTTTATAGATACACCCCTGAGAGAATTAGCTTCTAAGGCAGACGCTGCATTCGAACGTCTTCGCAGCAGACTACCAGTAGCTCCGGTGACGTATTATCACCGATGAAAACCGAATCTCATGTTCCTTCCCAGTCGTTAGGCCAAACTGACTCTAAAGACGAGGAAATTGCGCAACTTCGCAGCAAGATAGCAGCAATGAAGGCTTCGAAGCTGCGGGTGCCACGGTCAAATGCTGACCACGTTTTGGATACCGTTCATTGCGGCTCGTCTGTGCCTGCACCGAGTACGTCTCGTTCGGCACGAAAGCGCAACATTTTCCCTACAAGTTCCCAGTCAGATAATGTCAAACACGTCGAAGTAGTACGTTGGTATCACCGCCAATACGGTAGAAGAGCTAGACGTTGTCGGGCTCCCTGCATTAGGCACGACCCAGCTGCTTCAGGGAAAACGAAACGCCCGCATACTAGCACTAGAAACGTATCATACAATAACCAAGCAAACCGACTGTTTTACGTTAAGGATCGACGTTCTTCCATCACATTCCTCATCGACACTGGAGCGGAAGTCAGCGTCATCCCAGCGACCGCTAACGACAAGCACTCAGAGCCTACGTACAATTTGCGTGCGGCCAACGGTTCTCCCATAGCTTCATTCGGTCAGCGCATGATGAACCTAGACCTCAATCTTCGCCGAGATTTTCAGTGGGTCTTCATGGTTGCGTCTGTACCCTTCGCAATTATCGGTATCGACTTCCTCCGACATTTTAGGTTGCTTATTGATGCTGGTCGCCACAGACTTTTAGACGATCGTACGAAACTAGGTGTTGATGGTGTCCTTTCAGATGCCCCGATAATCAGCCCTGTATTTCGGATCACAGACGCACCGTCCGACTATTTAAGCCTCCTCGCCGAACACCCGCGACTGGTTCGACCGGCTGCAGAGCTTCCACCAGTCACGACAGAGGTCGCTCACCACATAGTTACGCGCGGTCAACCAGTTAGCCCACGACCAAGACGGCTTGCTCCAGAAAAACTACGGGCAGCACGAGCTGAATTCGACCACATGTTTTAGCTCGGTATCATCAGAACGTCTAACAGCCCATGGGCGTCGCCTCTGCATATGGTCCCGAAAAAGGTTGTGGGGGACTGGCGTCCTTGCGGCGACTACCGATCCTTGAATACGGTTACCACGCCCGATCGCTATCCGATCCCACACATAGTGGACGTCACCGCCAGTCTGGCGGGTAAAAGTATCTTCAGCAAAATCGACTTAGTACGCGCATACAACTAAATTCCGGTAGCCGAAGCGGTCATCGCTAAAACTACCGTAACGACTCCATTTGGTTTGTTCGAGTTTCTGCACATGCCATTTAGCCTAAAGAACGCCGCGCAAACTTTTCAGCGTTTCATCCACCAAGTTTGTCGCGGTTTAGACTTCGCTTACGCGAATCTTGACGGCATTTTAATTACAAGCTCTTCACGAGAAGAGCACATACGCCACGTACGTACACTTTTCGATCGTTTATCTCAATACGGGGTGACGGTCAACGCAGAAAAGTGTTCGTTTGGTGTCGATTCAGTCAATTTCCTGGGCCATCGTATCTCGTTTGCAGGCGTCGTGCCACTGCAGGATAAAATTCAAGCCATCATCGACCACTCCGAGCCTCATTCTTTCAAACAGCTCAGGGGTTTTGATGGGCTTGTCAACCTTTACCAACGATTTATACCCACCTGCGCTTCGCTGATGCAACCCCTCACGGACCTTCTCCGAGGGAAACTCAAATAATTCGAATTTCATTAATATGAATCAATATCAGAAATCATTTCAGGGTAAAGAATTCTTTTCGGTAAATCTCATCAGACCCAAACTTTTACATAACAGTGATTGTGGATATAGCGTCAACTGGGGCTGGGATTGACTTCTTGACTGTTTGAATGACCAAAATCGATAACTTGAGACAGAGATAGAGATGGTTGACCAAGTAAACTAAATAAACATATGTACACAATTCTCATTAGTACAAGGTAATTAAGTAGGTAAGATGGCGTCCAAATAACTAAGTAACGGTGTCCGTTGGCCAAGGTAGTAATATCGGCCGTATAAATCGTTTTTGGACACATAATTCCGGCTTTAGATGGTGAATGTACATAGCCTTGGCGATGGCTAAGAGCTGTTTACGGAATCCTTGGGAGAAGTGTTCAGGTAATGAGTAAATGACTTTGAAGTCATTCTCCGAAGCAGTATGGCCACATTCAAGGAGGTGCGACATGATAGAGCTGTCTGAAGACCTCATTTCGCCTCTGTAAAACCATGCCGGGATGTGTTCACGAACCCTCTGAGATAGGCGTCTCGTCGTGCGACCCACGTATCGTGCACCACAGGAGCACGAGTACTGATAAATGATCATTGAACGGGTCAATGGCGGTAGTCTATCCTTCAAGGGTTTTGTAAGCAACGGCTTATTGTGAAAAACGATTCTCAGGCGGGCCGCGAAATAAGTTTTCTCGACAGCATCTTTCAGGCGTCTGGATAACATATCAGCTGCAGAATCGCCGGATACCGTCAACGAAGAACTACAGAGAATCAGCGACGCCCTCAGGGAAAATGGCTATCCGGATAAATTTATCATGAAACATTTGAAGGAACGTAATCGAAAGCCACCTAGGAGCATTGCTCCTAAGAAAGAGCTTTTCATACATGTACCCTTTAAGGGAGATTCTGCAGCTGATATGTTATCCAGACGCCTCAAAGATGCTGTCGAGAAAACTTATTTCGCGGCCCGTCTGAGAATCGTTTTTCACAATAAGCCGTTGCTTACAAAACCCTTGAAGGATAGACTACCGCCATTGACCCGTTCAATGATCATTTATCAGTACTCGTGCTCCTGTGGTGCACGATACGTGGGTCGCACGACGAGACGCCTATCTCAGAGGGTTCGTGAACACATCCCGGCATGGTTTTACAGAGGCGAAATGAGGTCTTCAGACAGCTCTATCATGTCGCACCTCCTTGAATGTGGCCATACTGCTTCGGAGAATGACTTCAAAGTCATTTACTCATTACCTGAACACTTCTCCCAAGGATTCCGTAAACAGCTCTTAGCCATCGCCAAGGCTATGTACATTCACCATCTAAAGCCGGAATTATGTGTCCAAAAACGATTTATACGGCCGATATTACTACCTTGGCCAACGGACACCGTTACTTAGTTATTTGGACGTCATCTTACCTACTTAATTACCTTGTACTAATGAGAATTGTGTACATATGTTTATTTAGTTTACTTGGTCTACCATCTCTATCTCTGTCTCAAGTTATCGATTTTGGTCATTCAAACAGTCAAGAAGTCAATCCCAGCCCCAGTTGACGCTATATCCACAATCACTGTTATGTAAAAGTTTGGGTCTGATGAGATTTACCGAAAAGAATTCTTTACCCTGAAATGATTTCTGCTATTGATTCATATTAATTATATGGGAATCTTTCCTTTGCTGAAGATCAGCATTGCCCGTGGTTCATTGAAATTCGAATTTCCTGCTGCATCACGCGCTGCTTTTAAGTCGCTGAAAGAGGCCATCGCCAACATAGCTTCTATAGCGCATCACGATCCGGCCGCCCCACTGTTCCTCAGTACTGACGCCTCGGATGTGGCAGTCGGCGCTGTTTTGCAGCAAGACGTAGCCGACACGTGGCAGCCCTTAGCGTTTTTCTCCAAACACCTACAACCTACCGAATCTCGCTACAGCACGTTCGGTAGAGAACTAATAGCCGTGTATCTAGCGATACGTCACTTCCGACACGTCCTAGAAGGCCGCTCTTTTGCCGCCTTCACCGACCACAAACCCCTAACTTACGTGCTCTGCTCGACTACCGACCGATACTCTCCTAGAGAGTCGCACCACCTTGACTATATCGCTCAGTTTACGACCAAGGTACGGCATGTCTCAGGTGTGCACAACCCCCTCGCCGATGCACTTTCTCGCATCCAAGCTATCTCCGCTGACGCCGGCACTGCTATCGACTTGGCAGCCATAGCCACAGCACAACTCAACGATCCTGAGCTTGATCTACTACGCAGGTCTCCCTCATTGGATATACGACCCGTTCCGCTGACATCATCAGACGGAACGATACTCTGTGATCTATCTCTGGGCACGCCGCGCCCAGTCGTCCCACGCGAGTTTCGGCAGACCCTGTTCGACACGTTGCACGGCTTGTCTCATCCAGGCGATCGTGCATCGGTTAAACTCGTAACCGCACGATTCGTTTGGCGCAATGTTAATCGGGACGTCCGTACCTGGGCAGCTGCTTGCCTTCCGTGTCAACGCGCGAAGGTGCACAAGCACACGAGAAGCCCATTAGGCACGTTTCCGACGCCAGACGCACGTTTTCATCACGTGCACGTCGACCTCGTAGGTCCTCTGCCGCCTTTCAAAGGCTCTGTATATCTACTGACCTGCATCGATCGATTTACTAGATGGCCTGAGGCCTTCCCTATCCCAAATAGCTCCTCGGAAACGGTAGCGAAAGCTTTTCTGGGGCGCTAGGTGGCTCAATACGGCTGTCCCGCCATCGTGACCACCGATCGAGGGTCACATTTCTCGTCGACATTTGCCACGTTGCTTAAGGATTTGCGCTGTCGCCACGTCCAGACGACGGCGTATCATCCGGCCGCTAACGGCATGGTGGAGCGTTTTCATCGCCAGTTAAATGCAGCACTACGTGCGCACGCAGATCCTTCATGGTCTGAAACGCTTCCTCTCGTTCTCCTAGGCTTAAGAAACACGGTTAAAACCGATTTCGACGTCACACCAGCGCAGCTAGTCTACGGTTGCACGCTGCGGTTGCCTGGACAGCTGGTAGCACTAGCCCCATATAATTCCACTTTTGACTACGGAAGTTACACTGACCGATTGGCTCACCAGATGCGTGAGCTAGGTCCACCCGCTCCTCGATCGCAGAAGATACCAGTGTACGTGCCCGAGAAGCTGTCTACGTGTTCACACGTCCTTCTTCGCGCAGACGGTGTTCGACAGCCTCTTCAGTCGCCGTACATAGGACCCTTTAAGGTGCTGCATAGTGCGAGTAAGGCGTACACTATTGACCGCGGTGGTCGACACGAAGTCGTCACCATCGACCGTCTAAAACCCGCCTTTATGGAAGAAACCACCTCGCCTACTTCGTCTAGTAGTGCCTCGTGCGACGTCACAACTCACCGCACCAGTTTTCCGCATGCTAATGAAGTCCAACCAGACCACGATCTCGGTCTACAAGCCGTACCCACATCTCCCGAACCTAGTCCGCCGCCTCCCACGACCAATCGCCGTGGTCGGGAGGTGCGTAAGCCCGTCCGCTTTTCCGACTATGTACAGTGTAAATACTTTTAGCTTTTCAGCTATTGTACATGCTTGCCCCATTTTTGGTCGATTAACGTTTAGAAAACAAACAAAAATATCAAAAAAACCTCCGAAAAACCTTTTTCAAAAGATAATCAAAAACCAAAAATATTTAAACACGCAGATCACTCGTTGGTTCTTTTTGGCGTTTTCTGCGCCTTTTTCTATTTTCTCGTCTCTACATGCCCCAACCCTCCCCTTCGATCGACTGGCCCACACGAGGAATGTTTTCGAGGACCCTGACGCGAACACTGGTCGTTTCTCCGCGGGACGAGGATCGTTTCTTCGCGGGACGAGGGTCGTTTCTCCGTGGGACCATGGTCGTTTCTACGTGGAACGAGGGTCATTTTGGCGCGGGGCCGGGTGCGGCGGGGGGAGACCACACTCACAAGCGCACCGTTTGGCAGCAGCGGAGGTTGTGGTCCTGTCGGCCTTTTTCTGGGCTAGCCAGTTTTTTGTAGTCCGACAAGCCTGCTCCAACGGCTCGCCGAAATGCACCCTGCCCTGCATTCAATAAATAACAAAACATAAACGGCACAGCGGACTCCGACTTCCGACGAACCCCCATTTACACGAACGCACGCTCATTTTTACTTGGCACGATTTCGCCGTACGAACCTCGTTTCAACATTCCTTTTCGATTTCGAAGGCCTTCTATGTTCAGCCTTCTAGGGGGAGCTCTGTAGCGCCCAAAAAGACAACTCTTATCTTTCATGTACAATTTACTTGTTGACCGATTGTACATTACTCCTTCTTGTTTTAATCTTACAACCGGCTCGACATAACTGCCTTGTAAGTCCCCGCGCTCACGTGTACACTCTTGCCTCGCTTCATCCGTCCGCTTCTTGTTGTAGCCCATTGAATACAGTCCGCTGTGTCCGACACCAATTGCCTTCTGATATCCGCGCTTAATTACGCGCATACTCTCGGACTAGTATTAACTAGTCCTACAATATCCCTACTCAAATACTGGGGCCGTATAAATGCGATGGGCAAAGCGACACTGTTTTCCGAATAAACAATTAAGAGATAGGAAATGGACCATTGGCATTTCAGGTGAGAATTCCAAAGGAAAGGAATAATGGTTAATAGATATAGCATACAGGAGCCCAAATTTCCGATGATAGAGTAAAAGGAGGCGCCTGGCTAATCCCTGGGTAACCGCAATCAATAGAATACATGGGAACGAACTTGTGGCGTTTGTAGGTCAGGGCAGATTCCAAGGAAGAAATAGGTTCCCGCCTAACGAGCGTCCTGTTTCTTGTACCGGAAGGTAAACCAAAACCTACGTTACTTCGACCTTTGGGTTGTTTCACTTGCTACCGCAAAGAAATAAAGCAAGTACAAGAGTAACCCGTGTGTATTCTTGGACGATAGACCAAGACGTCTGACTACTGTCAACACAATAATTCAGGAAAAAGATCTAACCAACACTTATCTAAGCTCTTTTTGAAGGCTTCTACAATGGCGTTTCCAAGCAAGGTAGTAGGAAGCTTGTTTCAATTATGAACTGCACGATTCGCAAAATAATTGGCCATAATTTCTAGTCTGGACGTCTGATGCCTAAGCTAAAGTCCAAATCCCCCGCAGGTTGTCGGAGGCATCTGGTTCAAACAGGTCGGAAGGTCCGATACCACTGAAACCCCACATAATTTTGGACATTTCTATCAGGTCGTCTTTCAATCTCCGCCGTTCCATGGAAAACAATCCTAAGCCCCAAGTGCGCTCTTGATACGAGTTGGCACGCTGGCCCACAATCATCCTAGTAGGCAATTTTTGGACCTTTTCTATGCCACCAACATCCTTCCGGAGATACGGTGCCCCGGCCTACACACAATATTCTAAGTGAGGCCGTACCACCGCCTTACATAAGAGAAAAACCTCAGGTTTAGTGTTGTATAACGCTCTAAGGCGAAATAGCCCTTGCCTCACCTTATTGGCTGCGTGCTGACAAGGTGCTGATGGTTTGAAGTTATTCGTCCCAATGATACCCAGATCACGTGCTTCATCAACACAACCCAACGTCAATGTACCGCCAGAAGTTTGTACTGTAACCCCATCGATGTTGGAGATAATAGTTGTCATTTTTGGCGCTAACAGGTAATTCACACAAGGACGACCACTCCGCCATAGTGCAAGGTTCTTTCGATAGCGTGTTTTGCTTGCTCCTATTCACGAGTTTTACGTCGTCCGCAAAGCTATAGCAAGCACTTTCAAGAAGAAAAGCAAAATCATTTAGGTACATAAGAAACCAGAGCAGGCCTTGAACAGAACACTGGAAAACACCACTTTGGGCGGTGCATATGCTTGAACAGGAGTCATTGACTCCAACACAGAACTTTCTGCTGCGAAGAAATGCAATTGGGAAGGCGTCTCAAACCATGTCAGCATTTTCAGCAAGAAACGGTGGTTTACGGAGTCAAAAGCTTTGCTAAAATCTAGATAGTAAATTTCCACTGAAATCCCAATGTCGGGACAGCGGGTTATCTCATCTAAAAATAGATTAGTGAGGCATGATGTTCGCTTGACGAAGCCATGTTGCTTCGCTCCTATCCAGTTATGAGCGACTAAGTACCCACAGATTCGATTCCTGATAAGCTTTTCCAGGCATTTAAAGATAACAGTGGCAAGGCTGACAGGCCGATAGTTGACAAGTGCAAATTCAGAGCCCCTCTGTGTAGTGTTACAATAGCTGCCTCCTTCCAGTCTTGTGGCAGCCTAACTTCCCGTAGTGGAGTGTTGAACAGGTCTAAGACGGGAAGCTGGAGAACTTTGGCGGATGGATTGACAATGGAACTTTGTGGGTGTCCAAGCCAAGGAGTTCGCGTTCACAGGACACGACTTAGAAGGTGTGGAGCTGCTCCTAAGCGAACGACTTGACTTGGAATATGCTGACGATGTTGCCCTAATCTGTGACAGCTCCCAGTGCCATAAGGCATTGGACAGATGAGCACTGCCTGTCAGGCGTCTCAGGCAATGCATTGCATCATCGAAGTGCGAAGCTTTCCTCCAAGATTGGCATGGATCACATCTTGCACTGACCGTTGGTGGGAATGAGCTAGAAGTCGTCCAAAAGTTCAACTACCTGCGAAGTTGTATTAGCCCTTGTAATCGAAGACGAGATCACGAACCGTATAGCAAAAGCTCGAGGCGCTTTGACTAAGCTTCACCACCTATGGCACTGGCGCAACGCCACACTCTCCGTGAATGGTAGAGTATACAATGTAATCGTCCATTCAATTCTCCTTTACAGCTGTGAAATCTGGCTCATTAGATCAGCAGACACGAGGCGAGTTACGTTCGACCACCGGTGCCTTCGCAGCTTGGCTCACATTCGGTGGGAACACCGTGTGAGCAACGGAAGTGTTCGATGCTTCGTTTATGGCACAAGAAGAGAAAATGAACTTCTCAGCACCGTTATTTCATGTCCCAGGCTCCGATGACTCGGCCTGGTGTAGCGCATGCCAGTTCACCAACTCCCGCGACGTGTTATTTGCGCGCCAGGGTGTGGATGGAAGAAGAGGGGTGGCCAAGCGATGACTGTAATATGCGTCCGATCGCGGTCCCCAGGGCTTCTGGTCCCGGGGCGTACGTGGATCGTATTAGACCGAGGGGTCTGAAAGGTAAAAGAAAATACTTCGTAGCCGGCTGGTAAGTGCCAGAGCTGGATGGATGGTGGCTAACTGGGCGGTACTGTCACAGCTGCCAAAAGAGGGACGAGCGCGAGACGACTAGGTGGATGGTGTGGAAGCGTACGACAAGGAAGACGAAATGAGAAAGCAAAGAGGAAAAGACGCGCACAATATAGGCTACACTGGACGACAACTTGCTTGTTCGCTTGTTATGGAGAATCTGGCACGCTACATTATCCTCCCTCTTATGAGGCGCTGTCCTCAGCGCTTACAGAAGCCCTGTCCGTGTCGACCTGCTGACGCACAGGCTGATGAACGCTGTGTTAGGTTTGGATGATTCCACTTTAGGAAATGCTATTGCTCGCTGCAATGTCTGCAGTCCTGCTTCAGGGAATGGCGTTATGAGCTGGCAGGGTCGCTAAATATGTTATATGTGTCCGGTCGAGGGTTCCGAGGGCTTCAGTGTCCGGGGTGTACGTGGGTCGTATTAGACCAAAGAGGGCTGAAAGACGAAAGAGAAACTTCGTATGCAGCTGGAAAACCACCTAGTAAGTGTCGGAGTCGGATGGATGGCGTGCTTGTGTCACATCTCGTGGTTAGCTGGGCGGTACTGTCACAGATGCTGAAACAGGACCGAGCGCGAGACGACTAGATGGATGGCGTGAAAGCGTAGGACGGTTGGCTAATACAACAACACCGAAGACGAAATGGGAAAGCAGAATGAAGAGGAAACGACGCACACGGTATAGGTTATGCTGGACGACAAGTTGCTTGTTCGTTTGCTACAGACATTGGCGCACAATAAAGGCCCTTACTTCGACGTTGGCCTCGATTGGAGCCTCTCGGTTCCTGGTTGGGGTCCGAAAGACGATGAACACATTTAGCTGGATACACCTGCTGACATAGTTAGGAGCCGATCTCAGTGGCCTTGATGTTGTGAGTTTCTTCGTCTCTCCTTCAATCGCGATATCATTTTTGACGTAATACAAACGGCATAATAATATTTTTTCCAAAGTAGCCGGCCGGTAGCCTTCCGGAACGATGCCCATCTGGTACTGGTAGCTCAGCTGGCGTGCACCTGTTGCATGTTCTTGTTCTTTCTTCTCATTCATCGCGGCACGCTAGCTGTCTTTTCCACCTCTAGCTTAGGTGTATAATGATTATCCAGTCTTGTGGCAGCCTACCTTCCCGAAGTGACATGTTGTGCAGGTCCAGGACGGGAAACTGGTGTATTTTGAAGAGCGGCTTGACAATGGCAAGATGTACATTATCAGGTCCAGCCGATTTGTAAAGGTCCAAGCTTGCCAAGACATCAAGAACCTCTGATGCCATTAATGGATCATCCGTCATCTTACTGTCAAATTGACAAGGCTGCGAGGGGATAGGGCACTCGTTATCCACACGATATACGCCCTGAAAGACGCGCAGCATCACTTGGGCTTTCTTTGCATCCTTTGTATCATGTGTAGTATGCGTCCGGTCGATGACTTCCGTGTCCAGTGTCCACGCAGGTCATAATAGACCTGGGGAGTTGCAATGGAAGCAAATACCTCGTAGGTGGCTGGACACTCATATCGCAACCACCTAGTAAGAGACCACACTAAATGAAACGTGAAGGCAGAAAGAAGAGGGAGAATCAACGGCCGACTAACCGAGGTACAACGATTTGCTTACGGTAGGGGCAACCGCAACGTCACGCTGACCTGCTACATTATCCCCCCTATTGACAGGCGCTGTTCTCAGCGCCAACAGTAGCCCTAATCGGTCTCAACCTGCTGACGTGAAGAAGAACTGATGAGTGAAGCGTGCTCGGTCCGGGAAATCCCGTGACAAGCAGCGGATCGTCGAACATGCCTACGACGAACAAACGAACGGTGTATAGCGCGTCGGTCGTGTGCTATACATCAGATTCACGGCTAAACGGTTAAAGAAAAACGAGTGGGAGAAAACACGAAAATAGGCAGCAAAAAACTTAATGGAAAGCCGATGAAGTAGCTAAAATGTGGCATCAGGAGAGAGCTAGCTAAGAAGGATATGGACGTGTGCTGAGTCAGCAGGTTGTAGTGACAGTGGCCGGCTCAGGGTAACGGACTGTTAGGGAGTACTGTTCCCAGTGATTGAAGAGAGAAGACACGAAAGTGACGGGACGAAAGTGTGTTCCCGTGTATTAGCTAAAATTGCGACACCAGACGACGCGAGTTAGCTTGAGTAGGATGTGAGAGACTGCGTGATGGAGCGGGGTGCTGAATCCAACCGTGTGTGTATATCACGTGTGTGCTGGAGCAGACAAACATATGCAACATACCAGCAGTCTGCAAACAACATCTAAGTGCATAATAAGGTAATTTTATTCAGCATTTTACACAACATATTCAGGCAATCCGGGGGAATCACCAGACTGCTACACAGTGCTTTCACAGAAGTAACTGTGTAAAGTCCTTCGATCTACGCGAGGACTATCCGTCGTGGGTCAGCCTTCTGCGAGACCAGGTGATGAAACCCGATACAGCTGCTGGGAGAGAACCAGGCGATTGGATACTAGCGGGCGCCTATCCATTTTCTCCCTAACGGTGTCGAAAGCAAAAGTGCAAAAACGGTTCGTGAAGGGTAGCATTGCGACGGCGAATGTTCAGTGCACAAATTGTGGCGTCCGGCTCCATCGTAAACATGCGACCGAGCTGCCAAACGTACATGGAAAGCAAATGGAAAACGGTAGTGACAATAGTGTACAGCAATAATAAGTGGTATTTTTCGTTATTTTCAAAAATGATAATGATGATTCAAGCAGAAAAATGCATTCTTTGGACAAGACGATGAAGTCAAGGCACCTGTCGGCCTGACTTAGTCGTTCGCGGTGCACTAGACGATGTCGAAGGAATCTCAGCGGACGTCACTGGACTGTTAGGGCTGTGCGTTGGCGGTGGAACGGGCGTCTTTACAGAGGCATTGTCGTCGATATGGGCGACATTTAAGCGACTAATAGATACTGACTCACGCTTCCCGTGTCGATCGATGACATATACTTTGTCGTTCCGTTGGAGGACTCTCAATGGTCCTTCATATTGCGGAGCCAGGGATCGCGTGGCGCTATCACTTCGTACAAATACGTGCGTGCAAGTGTGAAACTTCGGCGGTACAAAGGTTTTATGGCTGTGGATACGAGTGTGAGATGCGAAATGACGCATGTGTGAAGCGAGTTGCTTTGCAAAGGCTTTATAGGTAGGTAGCGAAACTGGTCGGATGCGGAGGCAACTGAGCGTGCGAAGTTGATTAACCTCTGGATCGGTCTGTTGTGTAGCGGTCAGTGCCGATAGATCGATGCTGTGACCAGGTGTAATGGGAGTGACTCGGGGCCGGGCGTCTGCGACAAAGTTTTGCGCACCTGAGACGTGTTGTGGCTTGGTTCACACAGCTGCGTCAACAAAAGGAACTCGGCGCACTTCGCTTCTGTATTCGCAACTAACCAAACCTGCGCGCCAAGCTCTGCCGTCGCCGCACCGACTGAGCTAACCGACTTGATCTGCGACGTCGCGGAGGTACATAGGCTAGTCAGCTGCCTAGACAGCACGAAGCCAGCTGGACCGGATGGTCTCCATCCGCTGATCCTCAAGTCCTTGTCAGCTGTGATCTCACCTGCTGTAACCGACCTGTTCAACCGATCCCTGTCCATAGGCTGCGTGCCTTGTGACTGGAAATGCGCCGTTGTCAAACCGATTCCAAAAGGCGTTGACACACGCAAAGTGGAGAATTACCGCCCTATTTGTTTGACAGCAGTATCGTCGAAAGTTCTGGAGAAGATTGTGAAGAAGAGACTGCTCCAGCTACTGGAGACCAACTCTCTCCTGACGCCTGCACAGCATGGTTTCGTGAGAGGCCGCTCGTGCATCACTAACCTGTGGCTAACATGGCATGAATGGCTGCAAGCAGTAAACCAACGTAAGTCAGTCGACGTGGTATACGTCGATTTCAGTAAGGCCTTCGACAGAGTGAACCACGAGATCCTCCTTCAGAAACTGAGGGAGTGCGGAGTCGGAGGCTCGCTGCACCAATGGATCCGTGACTTCTTAGTTGGACGGAAGTGGAGGGTGCAAGTCGAGAGCCACCTGACCGACTGGTACCCGTCGACGAGCGGCGTTCCTCAGGGGACGGTGCTTGGCCCCATTCTCTTCTTGATTCACATCAACTACGTGCCCAATCTCCTTCGGTCGCCGTGTGCCTTGTTCGCGGATGACCTGAAGCTATGGAGGGTGATCCATACGTCAGACGACTTTGACAAAAACCTCAGCAGGACCTCGACCGCCTCTCCGTGTGGTCCGCCGAAGTAAGTTTGCCTATCAACTCGGCAAAATCGCTACTTCTGTGCCTCGGTAAAGGTGGAGCGGGCCGATTGTACACCCTCGACGGCCAAGTTCTACACCCGACGCATTGCGTCAGAGACCTTGGCGTTATACAACGTTACGACATGAAGTCACTGGACAACACGGACAATATGTATCGCACAGCATTGCATTCGCTGTGGGCGCTGAAACGTAGCTTCTGCACCTGGTCGAAAGAGATTGCCACTCGTCTCTTCACATCCATTGTACGACCGGTGCTAGAATACGGCTCACCCGCCTACTGTCCGTTGACGAAAGGCGAGATACACAAGCTCGAAAAAGTATAACACAGCCACACGGCTTATTCCCGGTCTTCAGGGTGTGCCGTATGAAGAAAGATGCAGACAATTGGGTCTGTATACTCTAGCCTACCGCCGCGTGCGAGTGGACCTCATCATGACCCATCGGGTATTGCATCTGCGTGCTTATCCGATGCTGAGGCCACTGCTCCATGTCCGTGCGTCAAGCAGCACACGAGGTCACCAGTACAAACTGGTAGTCCCTGACCTCAAGTGGGTAGCTCATCCCTTGTGTCTTGAGCGGCGAGTGGTGAACAGGTGGAACCGTTTGCCCTCGCGGATAGTAGAAGCGAACTCGGTGTCGGAATTCAAACGATTCCTGGACGCGCACTTTGTGGATGCCAGATTCGACGAAACCTTCACAGGAAACTGACGAAGGAATCGTTCAATGATTATAACCCATGGAGCCCGTTAATCCACCAATTGCAGCTTCCGAAACGATGCCCATCCGTAATAGGCCGCGGAGCTGGTGAAGAACTCCATGTGGTTCATCCAAGAATATATCGTAAGTACATGGAGATTTTTCTATGCTTGTAAATATTTTACTTTTTTCACCTGGGCTAGCTCACTACTACAGGTAACACTGTGTCAGTGGGACATGTCCTACATTGAGATATAGCTACATAGATGTTCAACATCTTTCTTGCTATCATGACAGTCATCATCATCATCATCATTATACATGTCAGCTAGAGATGGTAAAACACCTCCGCTATTGTACCGCAATACATAAAGGAAATACATACATACATACAATACATTAAGGAAAAATAAATACGACAGTTGGATGCCAGCTGAACTACCAGCAACGGATAGGCATCGTTCCGGTAAGCTACCAGCCGGCTACTAGGCAAAAAGAAAAATTATTATGTTTTACGCTATGAGATAAGATCGTAGGTGGAGGGGGAGGCTAAAGGGATGGGGAGGGACAAAGAAACTCACAGCAGGAACGCCACTGAGGTCGGCTCCTTGCCATATCAGCAAGTGTATCCAGCCAAACGTGTTCACCGTCTTTTGGACCCCAACCAGGGAGCCGTGAAGCTCCAACTGAGGCCAGCTCCGAAGTGAGGGCCTACATTCCTCTGGACCAAGTCATCGCTTGGCTACCTCTCCTCTTCTTCCACCCACCTCCCCGGTGAGCAAACAACGCACGTCGAGGGAGTCGGTGGCCTGGCATGCACAACACGTGGCCCAGCCATGGAAGCCAGGTGAGTGAAATGACGGTGCTGAGCGGTTCATTCCCTTTTCCTAGGCCGTAAACAAGGCGTCGAACACGCTCGTTACTCACGCGGTGTTCCCACCAGATGTGAGCCAAACTGCGAAGGCACCGATGGTCGAACGTAAGTAGCCTCTTCATGTCCGCCGATCTTAGGGGCCAGGTTTCGCAACCGTACAGTAAGGTCGAACGTACCGCTGCGTTGTACACTCTACCCTTCAGGGCGAGAGTAATGTCGCGCCGTCGCCATAGGTGGCGAAGATTAGCAAAAGCACTTCGAGCTTTCGCTATGCGGTTCGTGATCTCGTCTTCGATCCCAAGGGCGCTGATACAACTTCCCAGGTAATTCAATTTCTGAACGACTTCTAGCTGATCCCTACCAAGAGTCAGCACAGGGGGCGAACCCTGCTAATCCTGGAGGAACGCTTTACACTTCGGTGGTGCAAAGCAAAGCCCGAAGCGACTGACAGCCAGTGCTAATCTGTCCAGCGCGGCTTGACACGTCTGGGAGCTGTCACAGATGAGGGCAATGTCGTCTGCATACTCTAAGTCAAGGAGTCGTTCTCCTGAGAGTAGCTCCACACCTTCCAAGTCATGTCCTGTAAATGCAATCTCCATGACTTCGTCAATAGCGAAGTTGATTAGGAAAGGTGATAGCGGGCATCCTTGTCTCACACCGCTGGAGATATTGAAGGGTGGCGACAGCCTGCCGTAAGCCCTTACTCTGCCCTTGATACGCGCATATAATGCTTGGATAATATCTACATACTTCTCGGGCACACCTTTACTGAGTAGACAATTCCAAAGGGCCCATCGATCAACCGAATCGAAGGCACCTTTGATGTCGAGGAACACGACTACGGTGGGCCGCCAATATGTGTGACAGTGCTCCAACAACTGACGCAGTGCTCCAACAACTGACGCAGGTGCTCCAAAAACTGACGCATGACAGTAAAGTAAAGTAAAGCACACAAAAGGTGTAGTATGGCTGATGGGACCTTTGAGGCAGTCTAGGTGGCGGATCTCTCTAGGAGAGTATTTCTCGGGACAGGTGCACTTGTTCCGTGTCCGATAATCGCCGCTCGGTCGTCAGTCTTCTTTGGCCCAAAGCGAAGTTATGAAGCCCACTGACTTTCGGATGGGCGGATAATACCAATTTACCAGGGACAAGAAGTCTTGGTCGAGAGGAGACTGGTGGACCACGGGTTCGTTTGTAGTGCGTTACGTCAGTTGCTACTGGAAGTATGGCGTCAGATGGCGAACTAGCTGCGAGAACCGCGTGATCAGTTCTAGAAAGTCTGTCGGCTTGTGGCTCCGGATAAATAGGATTGATGGTTTCAGAGGACGTTTCGACTCCGCAGATGGAAAACTGTGCTTGTTTGTCGATCAGCTTCCGCAGACGGTCATCGACGATTAGCTTGAAATGATGCAAGAAATCGGCCCCGAGAACAGCAACTGATACAGCAGCAACTGTAAAATTACAACGGAATTTACGTTGGAGGCCAAGATCGATGGCTAGGGAACGCCAGCCAAAAATGCTATTGGCGTTCACTGGGCGGTAGGTAGGTTGGTTGTGCGCCGCTTGGTCGATTCGTTTGGGTTTGGTGGAATCGCGCTAACTTCCGCCCCAGTGTCGACTACCCTACCTCAAGCTTCACAACCTTTTATAGAACTTTTCAACAAGTATCCTAAACTCGTTCGCATCCTGAACGACTTGCCTCTTGTGACGTCAAACGTCATGCATCACACCTGCACTAAGGGCCCGCATGTGCCGGCTCGTCCTCGCAGACTTGCCCGGGACACCTTCGAAGCTGCTAAAGCGGAATTCAAGCAAATGCTCGAACTGGGAATAATCCGCCCGTCCAAAAGTCCATGGGCGTCACCATTACACATGGTGCCGAAGAAATCCCGTGACTGGCGCTCCCGTGGTGACTACAGGGCACTTAACAAAGTTACCGTCCCGGATAAGTACCCCATTCCGCACATGCACGACTTGACTTCAGCTCTAGCTGGTAAGTCTATCTTTAGCAAAATCGACCCAGTTCGGGCCTACCCTCAGATACCTGTGGCGCCAGACGACATTGCTAAAACCGCAGTCGTCACGCCATTCGGCCTAGTCGAGTACCTCAGAATGCCTTTCGGCCTCAGTAACGCTGCCCAAACTTTTCAGCGTTTCATTCATGAAGCAACGCGAGGACTCGATGGCGTTTATCCTTATCTAGTTGACATTCGTATCGCGAGCTCTTCTGATGAAGAACATCTTCATCACCTCGACGCACTCTTCTAAGGCTTGACGCAATATGGGCTTACCGTCAACCCCGATAAATGCGAGCTTGTCCAAAGTTCCATCGACTTTCTTGGCCACCACATATCCGCCTCTGGTATCGAAGCTCTGCCAGTCAAAATCCAGGCACCGAAGGACTATCCTAATCCCAGTTCCTTTAAACAGTTACGCCGATTCCTTGGCCTGGTTAACTATTATCGACGACATATCCCTAACTGCGCGAGCATTGTTCAACCAATGACTGACTTGCTCCGCGGTAAACAACGGTTGTTTCATTTTGCAGATGACGCTAGACTGTCTTTGGAGAAGCTCAAAGTCGCTATCTCCAACATAGCGCTTCTTGCCCACCCAGACACATCTGCACCACTCTCCCTGACAACTGATGCCTCCGACACTGCCCTCGGTGCAGTTCTTCAACAACTCGTCGACCATCTATGGATACCTCTAGGTTTCTTCTCGAAACGCTTACAACCCCATCACCTGGCACCAACATTGACCTAGCCGCTATGGCTGCTGCCCAACAAGCTGATCCCGACATAGACAAACTACGATGCAACACATCGTTGAAACTACGCGAAGTTCCACTAGCTTCGTCTGAGGGGACCATTCCTTGTGACGTTTCACAAACTTCTCCCCGACCCGTAGTTCCTACTTCAATGCGTCGACTAGTTTTCAACGCTTTACACAACCTGTCTCTTCCCGACATACGTGCTTCGCAGAAGCTCGTAGCGGGACGCTTCGTATGGCCAAAAGTCTATCGCGATGTCCGCCTTTGGGCACGCGCATGCTTAGAGTGTCAGCGCGCCAAGGTCTACAGACACACCAAAAGCCCACTTGGCGTCTTTCCCGCTCCTGGCGATCGTTTTGCAAACGTCCATCTCGACCTGGTCGGACCTTTGCCTGCATGCAAAGGCCACGTGTACCTACTCACCTGTGTCGACCGATTCACCCGTTGGCCAGAGGCGTTTCCGTTAGTCAACTGCTCATCTGAGACAGTCGCGCAGGCTCTCCTATAACGCTGGGTAGCTCAATTCGGTTGCCCAAGCGTAGTCATCACTGACAGAGGATCGCATTTTGACGGGTCCTTCAGCAAACTACTCGACGTTCTTGGTTGCCAACATAACCGAACTACCGTATACCATCCCGCAGCTAATGGGATGGTAGAAAGGTTCCACCGGCAACTCAAAGCATCACTCTGTGCCCATTCTAGCACATCCTGGCATGAAGCACTTCCGCTCGTTCTCTTAGGCATAATAAACACGATTAAAGCGGATTTGCACGCCACTCCATCGTCGCTAGTCTTCGGATGCACACGACGCTTACCTGGTGAACTCGTCTCACCAAAAGCGCCAACAACCTTCGACTATGGCGACTACGCAGATCGCCTATCACATCACATGCGACAGCTTCAGCCTGTGCAACCCAGAGCACAGAGCTTGCGTACCAACGTGGACGAACGCTTGACTACTTGCACGCATGTGTTCGTTTGCACTGACAGCGTACGCCGACCACTTCAACCTCCTTACTCTGGTCCGCACCGTGTCGTACGCAGAAGCGACAAGACGTTTACCATTGACTACAATGGTAAGACTGAGACGATCAACATTCACGGGTTTCACGGGTTTGCGCAGAACGAGTAAGCGTAGCTTTTCGGTGGTTCTGCCTCGGGATCTTACGGCAAGGTCCTGTTCTCGTCGGTAGGTACCAGATGTTGTGGGTCTCGACGCAGTACTGGTGTTCAGCACAAGTATTCAGCGAGTTGACTGTGGAAACGTGGATACCTGGAACAAGAGTGGGGTAGGTAAATTCGGCATCGATCGACTCAAGCCAGCATTCCTTGACAAGTCTGACTCTTCGGTGCAACAAGCACCTTCACAGCCTGCGCCATCACAGCTCACACCGCAACCTCCGACGAGTCAGTCCGCTGCAGCATTTAGAGGGTTGCCTGTACCGGGAGTCCAGAGAGCGATTCCAGAAGACGGATCGAGTTGCAGGGAAACTTTTATTGGTACAGTAAAAGATTCCCTGTTTTCTAGCTAGAAATGAACGACACCGTGGACGCTCTAGCTAGGGGAACGGAGCAAGCACAGCACACGGAGCAGTTGCGAGTTGCAACCGAAACGAGCGCCAAGCAAAAAATGGCGATGAGCAAGTAAGTTCAAGTTCAAGCGGGACTGGAACGATAGGATTATACCGTGAGTGTTCCTTCTTCGGCGGGTCGTTGAACCAGAAGTTAGCGAACCTTGAAATACTGATGGACCTAAAACAAAGACCGCATCACACCCTGTCCAACCAATTAATGTCCACGTATCCTGCCCTAGCAGTCCCTGCTGGGTCGGTTACGTGAAGTAAGAAAGAGAAAAAAGTAAACGCAGAAGGCAAAAGAGAAAGTGGTAAGAGCTAAGCAAGTGGAATACCAAGATAGTTGAGTCAATACAAAAAGAACTGAAAAGTGAAGGTGAGTCGGCTAGGAAAAAGGAAAGGTTTGCTGTTGCCACCCAAGAGCATCGAGCTGGCGCGCAAAACCCTTAACTGTAGGTTCCCTAACCACATGATCTGGAAGCGAATTCCAGCGATCTATAACTCGGCGCGATAGACGAGTTTCCGTCCTAATCCTATCAGACCGTGGTTTATGCAGTTTCAGTGGGTGACCGCGGAGACTAGGTAACGTAGCGGGACTAAAAAGCCCTGACAAGTCCGGGCCAGA
>OX104063.1:167053360-167114001 GCA_944474145.2 Dicrocoelium dendriticum | reverse complement strand
GCAGCCTGTGAAGGAGTGTGGGCCGGCTCCGTTGATGAAACGTGGCTCCCATCCGCATGCCTCCCGGTCTTATTCCTTCGGGTTTACACTGGATATGGGGTGTGTGGTTGGAGCTGTGGGTGGTGCAGCGCAAGCCATCCATGGTCCCTCTGTAGGCGCAGGCGTCCTGTGGCTTGCCACAGTGACAGGCAAAGCCGAAACCGGATGCCGCCAACCATGTATGTATGTGGGTCAGGCTGAGGCTGATGTTGCATTCTTGATGCTTCTTCACCGCAGTTGGGCTAAACCAACTTACACTTAAACTAGGTCTCTTTAAGCTGCATAAGTTTCATTCCGCTTTATTTGGTTAGTTTTGCCTATCTGAATAATCTTCTATTAGCTGGCACGTCGCTTACGCCAATTGCGCTTACCTTCGGTAATTTTGTTCCGTTCGTAGCATTTTGGAGTAACTTGTGGACATTTTTTCCTTATCATGGATCCATTGCTAAGGAACTTACTTCATATGCTAATTTCGCGAAGAGTTATGCCACCGTATCTGTATGCATTATTGGATTATTTTACTTCATTTTGTAGTTTCAAGTGATTGGCTGTTGCGTGCTATCCCCGGTGTGGCTGCGCTTGATGTGCATGTTGACAAGTTGCCTACCTGTCTATCACCCACTACCTCGTCCATTCTGGCTCCAGGAGACATTTGGTCGTTGCTGGTGGGACGGGGTGCACTGTCCTTGTGGCCGTGCTAGGCTCGAAGAGTGGTTCTATGCACTCAGTGTGGAACGGACTACGGTCCAGCCACCGCCTTGTGTGCGCTTGATTCCCAAATACAGTGTGCTTGTGTTTGCCTGTGAAGGAGTGTGGGCCGGCTCCGTTGATGAAACGTGGCTCCCATCCGCATGCCTCCCGGTCTTATTCCTTCGGGTTTACACTGGATATGGGGTGTGTGGTTGGAGCTGTGGGTGGTGCAGCGCAAGCCATCCATGGTCCCTCTGTAGGCGCAGGCGTCCTGTGGCTTGCCACAGTGACAGGCAAAGCCGAAACCGGATGCCGCCAACTATGTATTTGTAAGAAAACATAATGTGAATGGTGGGCGACTTAACCAAACGGAAAGCTCCTCGTTAACCATTTTCACATGTGGTAAGCAGAAATCATGTAGTTTATAGGGTCGCCTGTATTAGGAGCCCAGAGAGCGATTCGAGAAGACGGATCGAGTTGCAGGGAAACTTTTATTGGTACAGTAGAAGATTCCCTGTTATCTAGCTATAAAAGGACGACACCGTGGACGCTCTAGCTAGGGGAATGGAGCGCGCACAGCACGCAGGGCACTTGCGAGTTGCAACCGAAGCGAGCGCCAAGCTAACATGGCAATGATCAAGTCAAGCATTCGAACTCGGCAATCAGTTCAACAAACCCCACCGGTTGCTTGGGTGTACTATGAAATAACTTTAGTTAGCATTTTACACAGGCGAACCGGGGAATCTCCAGACTGCTACAAGCCCACGCGGCTGGTGGTGGTCGCGTGACATCGAAGCGCCGTTACGGCGTACAGCTGGGGATTTACTTTTATTTGCTTAATTCCCTCATGAGGCGCCGTCGCCTTCGGTCCCACCGATTGTTTTCAAACAACCATGTGGCATGGATGGTGGAGCATGTGGAGTATATACACCTCGTCGGGGCGATTCTTACACAGATAGCTGTGTGATCTTCATAAATGTCACTGAATTTACCTCTGCTTGTCCCACCGAGCGCATGCTGGATGATCTTGCTTGGCTTAAATTTTGCTTGACTAAGCTTTTGCCACCAGGTTTCTCTGGCGTTACTGTCAGGAAGCTCATCAGGTTGGGGAACATCCGGTTAGGTTAGCCAAATCCTCGACTCTTTCTGCTTAGGGTGGTTCTCTCCACCCCAGAAGAGCGCAGGACGTTACTGCGATTTGTCTTCAAGCTCAAACATACCAATCTTGGTGTGCAACCAGACATTCCGTTAACGGACATGGTATCAAGTTAAAGGAAGCCATCAGAGACCTAAAAGCCCCGGCTTGCTGCTGGTGAGCAAGGTCCCCGATTGGCGGGTTTACAGATTTTCAGCCAACGGTCCTTCTCCGCCCTGCCAGAACCTCTTCTACTTGCGCATGACCCACGACTGGGTCGTGCCGAAGTCCTGCAAGTAGTACTTACTAACGTTCGTAGCCTGAGGAGCAAGATGGGTGAGTTGGGTCTGGTCGTAGACAAGTCTTGTCCCAGATATACTTGCTTTCATTGAAACCTGGCTGTCTTAGGAAATCACAGATGGTGAGGTATATCTGTCTGGCTACCCCCTGACCGCTCCACTGACTGTCAAGAGAGTTGTGTAGCTTTTTATGTGAGTCACCACATCGACGTATTGAGGACCAGCGTTTTATAGTCTCTCGACAACTCTGTTGATACTCTCGCAGTTTTGATTTTGCGCTTCTTCGGTTCAGGTTACGGTCGTGTTAGTATAGAGTAGCCCTATAAGCATCTCCAATGGATTCATCGAGTTTATACACACTCTCTCTGCGAACAAGTGTCTGGTGCTCCGGGAGTACAACCTCCCAGAGGTTTATTGGGCTAATCTATCCTGCAGTTCGGCGCTGGGATCGCTTGGTACAGCATTGCTGGACTTGACGCTGCAGGCACTACTACACCGGTTCGTGGACCTCCCCACTATGTACAAGAGCTATCGGCAGCCGACAGTTTTAGATCTTGTTTTTCTTAAGTCAACTGATTTTGTAAATGACATTATTTAGAGTTTGCCTCTTGGCGCCAGTGATCACGTTTGCTTGTCTTTCCGGGGTACCCTTATCAGGCCTTGCCATGCTACTAGCAGTTGGTATCCGAACACTTGGGCCGCGAACTTCCAAGTGATGCGGGATAAAGCTATGTCATCGCCTTGTGTCATCTCTGAGACCGACACTGTCCACAGTGCCTGGGAAAAACTTAAGGTTCACCTCGTCGACAATTCTGCACCTCACATCCCACTGGTGAAAAGAAGGGAATCGAGAGCTTACCCTCAGTAGATAGATTCCGCGGTCTAGATGCTGACTGGCGTATCGCACAGCACATTTGACAGATATCGGTTGGTTCAAACTGAGTTTCAGTATGAAAAGTGCTTAGCTGATATTGCCTCCCATTCCTAAGAAATTCTTCGCCTACGTTAACGACGCTGTGATGCAAACTTGCCTATCCCATCGTTGCTTCGAGGAGATGTGACCCAAGTTTCTAGCGGCTATCACAAGGCATGCGTGCTTGGTGAGTAGTACTCAAGCGTTATTGTCCGCGAACCAACTACGCCATGCAGTGAACTAGCTTCAAGAGTCTCTGAGGACTCTTGCCTTGATGAAATTCCTCGGAGACTCGAGTCCTCCAGTTGCGGAGAGAGGTAAACCTAACTAAGGATGCCGGGCCAGATTGTGTTCAACCAAAATTACTGCACGAATTGGCAGTGGCATTCAGTTGACCTCTGCGTTGTGTGTTGCAGACGTCAACACAACAGCTGATGTCAGCTCGATTTTCAGGTGCGGTGACAAAGACCTACCGGGTAATTACAGGCCTGTCAGCTTGACTGGCGTGGTCGGTACGTTACTTATAAAATTAGTACGAGATACAGTTGAGAACCATTTAAATAGATTTAACCTGCGTGGCATCTAGCAACATGTTTTTCGCAAGGAATTTTCATGTCAGACCAACTTGCTGGTAGCTTGTGGGGGCTCGGCTACAACCGTAGACACTGAACTTACAGTGGGCGTGGTGTTCATTGACTTCGCCAAGGCCTTTGACACTCTCCCTCATTCGCGACGCCCACTGAAGTTAAGGTCTTATGGAATATCCGGTGGCGCTCTTTGGTGGGTATCGGCTTTTCTGGATGGACGGGAACAGTGCATTCGTGTGGGAAGCAGTCTTCCGTTTTGGCTTGCTCTCCTTAGCGGCGTTCCCCAAAGCTCTATCTTAGGTCCGCCGATGTTCGCAGTCTGAGTGAATGACTTGTCGGGGGAGTTTTTGGTACCATCACTGTTATTTGCTGATGACTTAAAGCTCTAAAATATTTATATCCCTGGAAGTCCTGTGGCTCTTCAGCGGGCACTGGATAGATTCTGGGAGTGGCCTACCTTGTGGTTGCTGCACATAAACAGAGCAAACTGTTCAGTGCTGCGTATCTGAGCGCCTGATTCCTCCACAATTTATGTGCTCGATGGAAGTGTACATCCTCACTCATCTCATCTGGTTGATTTAGGTGTCTTCCACTGTTCCACATTACACTCTGAAGACAACTGAAACAAGGCGGCTAGTAAAAGGTTCCGGATGTTGTGCTTTATCCGTCATTCTTTCGGGATCCTAACGGCTGATATGCTTTTGTAAATCTTCTCAGCGTTAGTGCGACCCCACATAGAATATTGCATCCAGGCTTGTCCACCATGCCTTGTCCGGGACAAAATGGCACTAGATAAGGTGTTGCCTGTCGGTACTAGGTTGGTCAAGGGGTTACGAGGACAAACGTACCCCGAACGCCTACGTAGTTTGGGGATGCATTCAATGCACGATCGAAGGATTAGAGGGGACCTAAGCCTAACCTACCTTATTTTGGCTGGGAAGGTTGGTCCTGATTTGTCCTCGTTTAATCCTGCTAGTCGTCTCTGGGAATATTGCACAAGACTGGACAAACCGCGGTCCGATCGAGTGAGATCGAAGACACGGTTATCGCGTCGAGTTATCGAGCGCTGAAACTCGCTTCCGGCAAATATTGTCAAGGAAACTACGGTCACGGTTTTGAGCGTAAACTGGATACTGTTAAGGAGTAACGCGGAACCTCTCTCTTCTCCTGACTAACTCCCATCTTCATACTTCGAGTCTCTTTTGTGTATTTTTCTCACCTTTGGTATTATCCTCTCCTTTCAACTAACTTCCCATACTCTTTACCTTCGACGTTCCTTCCTCTCTTACTTTGCGTAACTGGCATAGAAGAGACAGCTAATGTAAGCAACGTGGGCATTAAATTGGTGTATCCTAGTATTTTTTCGGGTGTTTTCGTTTTAGATCCATCAAGAAGTCGTAGCACACCTCTTAACACCTGGATCAACGACCCGCTCAAGAAGAAACACGGGACTCGTCCCATGGTTCCGGTCCCATCTGAACTTGAACTTGTTTCGGTTGCAACGCGCGGCTGCCCTGTGTGTTGCTCATCCTACTTTCCCCTAGCTAGGGTATCAACCGTGTCGCCTTTTATAGTTTGATAACATGGAATATGTTACTGTACCAATAAAAGTTTCCCTGCACCCCGATCTCTTTTATCGTATCGCTATCTGGGCTCCCGCTACAAGCCACTGGCTAAAAACCCTGTCCTCTGCAACTTTGTAACGCATGGCAGTGGAATAACTGCGCTATATCGCAATTAGCTTGTAAATCATGGTGGTCCGAAGCTGTCACCCGTGGCCCAGGTACACAAGCTGCTGACTGGCAATTCAAGCCGCTGGAGGTCAGCGGTTCGTATCCCGATGGCTCCGATGGATTCGCACTACTGATGATGCCAACCAGGCTGAACTTGCAGTCTAATGTTTTTACGTGTATGTGGACGACTGTCTGGCTGCGAAGTACCTCAGTTAATTATATTAAAATCTCCAGCGCATGAGCACATCAAAATGCATATTTGGCCCGTTGCAAAGGTGTGAAATATTCCAAGTTTTCTCCTTGCTTTCTATAGTACTATTCGGAAAATCTGAAAATAAACGAATTGTGCTGAGAGGGCTCGAGTCCGAAGGCCGTACAGTGCTCTGAATGGGACTGATAGATGCATATTTCTTGCTGCGACATTTGTGCCGAACTGAGTCGCTTCAAATATACACTACTTCGGCTGGCACTGTTTCCTGTAGCCGCTGCCGTACTTCATTAAACAGTCGACGCCTCCACACCGGTCTGCCAGCCCTTAGCCCCCATTCTACTCCGACGAAGTTTGAAGCTTCCACTGCCTTGGACTCTCTTGTTTCCTTGCGCTTCCCGTCTACACAATTCCGGCACAGCTACCCCCACCGGTAAACGAAGCCGAGTCCCATCTGCTTCCCAGTCGAGGCCTTTAACAGACGCGTTGCCCAGGGAGCCCACGACTGAAACCTACGCAACCGTGGTGAGAAAAATTGCCGTTACCTTAATTGGTCGGAGCCCAACTATGTGTATTGTTCAGGAGAAGCCTAAGTTCGAACCCAAGACTACTGCTTCCCGGTCCCACATAAAATCGGTTCTCGACGAGATCAACAAGTTGAAAAAGTTGTGGAAAGACAGTACATCCTCACAGCCGCAGGTCTCTGGTCGCACTCTACCACACTCGTGGAGGATGTCTTCTCATTGTGCACGCTACAGAGTCCACCAAAGACGACTCTGCAGAATGGATGACCAAAGGTTCCTTGTGCGGCTGATTTCCATTTTATTCAATGAATGTGAATTGGGGATTGACATCTTTGACTACCGCATAAACAGCAAGCAAGCGGTTTCTTCTAAGGTACACCCATCAAGCTTGCTTGCCAAAGCAAAGAATCATGCCGACGGATCCTCCGGCGAACCCCTGCTTTTTCCTTTTTCTTATTATTCTTACTGTTACCCTATTCAGCCTTAATTCCGATGGCACAATATCTGTACCACAGATTGTGTTATATATATAAATATGGTTGGCGGAATCCGGTTTCGGATTTGCCTGTCACTGTAGCCAGCCACAGGACGCCTGCGTCTACAGAAAGATTTTGGGTGGCTTGCGCTGCACCACCCACAGCTGCATCCACACACCCCATATCCAGTGTAAAGCCGAAGGAATAAGACCGGGAGGCAGGTGGATGGGAGCCACGTTTCATCAACGGAGCCGGCCCACACTCTTTCACAAGCGAGCACAATCACGCTGTATTTGAGGAACCAAGCGCACACCTGGCATGAGCTGAAACGGAGTCCGCTCCACACTGAGTGCATGGAACCACTCTTTGATTCTAACACGGCCACAATGACAGTGCACCCCGTCCCATTCAGCAACGACCACCTGTCTCCTAGAGCCAGTATGGATAGGATAGTGGATAACAGACAGGTAGGCACCTTGTCAACATGCACATCAAGCGCAGCCACACCGGGGAAATCAAGCAACAGCCAATCGCTTGTCTGAACAACAAATAAAACAAATCGAGTAAAGCATAAGGAAACGGTGATATAATTCTTAAATAATGAACATATGAAATGTGTTGTTTACAGAAGAATCCGAGATAAGTTCACGAGGTCAGAAACTATATCTTACGGAAATGCCATAAACACGAAAATGTTATCGAAATTAACTACAATTGGCTAAAGCGACGTGTGCAAGTTTATAGAAGAGAGTGCAGGTAGACATTTCTATGAGAAAGAAAAGCATAAAAACAAAATTGAAAATCCACCACCTGAAATAAAGTGACTTAGCATGCAAGCACGCGGTTAGTAAATCGAATGCATACATATATATATGTATATATATATATATATATGATAGATCGTGGATGTACAGTTTAAACAGCTCTGATCCTAGGATGGCGTCTTGGCGAACCCCACTGGTTCTATACACTGGGATAGAGAGTGTTTGTTATACCTTCACGTGATTGGTCCGTGCTTGCAGGAAGTCTGGAATCGTGGACAAGAGATTTCCGGAGACACGAACTCCCTGAAGTTTGAGCAGAAGCCATTTATGTGGCATTTTCTCAAATGCCTTGCTGAAGTCAATGAAGACGACATAAAGATTTTTCCTCTCATTTCCTGCTCTAACCCATGTTTCTCTGGCAGCAAGCAGGTTAGTGATGCAGGATCATGTCTTGCGGAATCCGTGCGGTAAAACAGATTACGCATAAGCCTTCCCAGTAAGCGTTGAGAGCGCGCTTGATTATTCCCTTCATGATTTCGCAAACAATAGATGTCAGCCATATCGGTCTGTAGTTCGCAGGGTCCTGCCTGTCATCTTTAAAGTTAAGCATTACTATTCCTTTTTCCAAGCACTATGTAAGCGTCCCTCAGCAAGTGAGAGCCGAATTACTTGGGACATTGGATCGGCGACGTACTCGGCCAACAACTTGAGGCATAGTGAATGTAGTCCGTTGGCCTGGTGCGGAGTTAGGGTTCAACTAACGAGTTAGTCGCATGACCGCCTCGACGCTAATTTCAACTTGCTCCGGAGTTAGGGAGCACGTGGGCACGTCGTTATTGGGCAACGGTGGATTTGCCGAGTAGACAGCCGACCCCTGTTTACTTCCGATGTACGCCTATTTCTTGATTACAAGCTACCTGCCTCCTACCGTTTTACGAAATTTGTATGCCATATGATTGAGTAGGTGCAACGGCGTGGATCCAAATCCGTTTTCAGCTGCGGAACCTATCTTATTCTCTCCGACTCAAACGACTGAAGCACTTCCCTGGATTACCGTCGTCATTGCGGAGATGGGCTCTTTACCCGAGGTATTAGAGGAGAGTTGGGGAGGGAAGTACAGGAATTCTTTCAGCTCAACACAGGGAGTTTGACGAAAGGCCACATTTTGAAATTGTTCAAACCGAGGGTCATCGAGTGCGATCCGGCCTGGCTGTATACACTCGCTTAGTGAATGACTGGAAACGACTTCCTGAGTCCCTCGTTAACGCGGAGAGTGAGGAACGTTTCAAGCGTTTGTTGGATTCTAGTTTTAGTTTGTGAGGATCTAACTGTTTCCAATACAGCTTCAGTGTTTCTCTGTGGGACCTTGTTCTGCAAGGACCCAGACTATCCGCAATAATCGGGAAGTGACGGAGCTGACAAAGGACCTCCTTCTGCTCTCTATCATCCAATTATCTAATACACACACGGCGCTAAGGTTGGATTCAACACGCCGCTCCATCGCGCGGTCCCTCACCTCCTTCCTTAACTAACTCGCGTCGTCCGGTGTCACATTTTTAGCTAATACACGCGAACTCACTTTCGTCCCGTCACTTTCGTGTCTTCTCTCTTAAATCACTGGGTACGGTACTCGCCAATAGTCCGTTAGCGTGAACCGGCCACTCACGTTACACTGGTGACCCTACACGGATCATCACTACATTGGTGACCCCGACAATAATCCTGGCCACATTAGTGAACCCGACTGGGATTCTTGCCCCGACCAAGATCAATTTCCTCTCTGCATTGGTGACGCTGATCCAAATCATTAATCACTACATTGAAGACCCCAAATGGAATTAGATTCGCCTTTCCTTGGTTGGTCCGTTCCAATTTTTCCGGGTTTGTTCGTGACACTCTCATCCGTCTTTATTAAGTGATAATTGTTTTCTGCACCATGGAGTCAGCCTCTAGGTATAGTGAGGACGAGCAGACTATTCATTCAGTCACTCTAGTAGTTCTTCCGTTTATGGAGATAGACCGCTTTGTGGTTCACGATCTTGGAAACAGAAGTTGCTGATAATTGTGTCACACGGGATTTAGATAGGTTTAACAACTTACTGTCTCGCCTTCACCTAGGTCTCACTTCAACTTAACGATCTGATTGTAACGGCTGATCCAACTAATCGTTATAACTCTCTGAAGGACGCCGTAATAAAATGATGCATACCTTCTGACAGGTCTCATCAGCATCAATTCTTTTCTGGTTTGCAGTTAGGAATCAGGAAACAGTCCGCACCCTTACTGAAGGTCCGCCTTCTCGTAAGCGGTTTCAGCATGAAATCTTTGATTCAGGAGCTTTGGCCGCAACCTTTACCTGAGGACGTGCAGACCGTCTTATGCATCGCCAAGTGCAAACCGTTGTCAGAAATCGCCGAAATTGCAGACAGCGTACTGGAGCGTTACACTGAGCCACTTTGCGCTTCGTCTAGCTTCGCTCGGCCAACCAACGCGCCTCACTGGATACAAACCGTAGCTCCAATAAACGACAATACAAGCAATCTGCCTTCAACGTAGGCCCTTGCGGACAAAATCGCCTCACTCAGCTGAGAAGTTCAACGTTTAAGCTTAAACCAGCAGCAGCGTAGGGATGCACGCAGGTCGCGTGGCCGCGGTTGCAGCTCCGCTGGACGCTCTATCTGCCGTCAGAAATTTCGTCAAACCATACGCTTTTACATCGATCAAGATGCAGGCTGAACTAAGCCTTGAAAGACGACGCCAGATTCACGACCTAATCATGACCAAAGACAACGGTCAGCTGATGCTCACTAACAGTGGCTTAGAACAAGCCGATCGACAAATACTGGTTACTGATGTCGATACGCAAACTACCGCAAGTCGTCTATTCAAGATAGCTGATAGAATCTCAGAGATCATGTTCCTACTCGACACTGAAGCGGAAGTCACTGCTATCCTACCAGGCCCAAACCAATCGACCAAGCGGCGGACAGCCACCCTACCTACCGCCCAGTGAACGCCAATAGCATTTTTGGCTAGCGTTCCCTAGCCATCGATCTTGGCCTCCAACGTAAATTCCGTTGTAATTTTACAATTGCTGCTGTATCACTTGCTGTTCTCGGGGCCGATTTCTTGCATCATTTCAAGCTAATCGTCGATGACCGTCTGCGGAAGCTGATCGACAAACAAACACATTTTTCCATCTGCGGAGTCGAAACGTCCTCTGAAACCATCAATCCTATTTATCCGTAGCCACAAGCCGACAGACTTTCAAAACTGATCACGCGGTTCTCGCAGCTAGTTCGCCATCTGACGCCATTCTTCCAGTAGCAACTGACGTAACGCACGACAAACCAACCCGTGGTCCACCAGTCTCCTCTCGACCAAGACTTCTTGTCCCTGGTAAATTGGTATTATCCGCCCATCCGAAAGTCAGTGGGCTTCATAACTTCGCTTTGGGCCAAATAAGGCTGACGACCGAGCGGCGATTATCGGACACGGAACAAGTGCACCTGTCCCGAGAAATACTCTCCTAGAGAGATCCGCCACCTAGACTGTCTCAAAGTTCCCGTCAACCATACAACACGTCTTGTGTGTGCGTTCTTTTTGTTGACTTGGCTGTGTGCACCAGGCACACAACACGTCTCAGGTGCGCAAAACTTTGTCGCAGACGCCTGGCCTCGAGTCACTCCCACTACACCTAGTCACGGCATCCATCTAGCAACACTAGCTGCTACACAACAGACCGATCCGGAGGTTAATCAACTTCGCACGCCCAGTTGCCTCCGCATCCGACCGGTTTCGCTACCAACCTATAAAGCTTTTGCAAAGCAACTCGCTTCGCACATGCGTCATTACGCATCTACTCAACCTCGTCGCCTCATCCGCTTTGGGGATTTAACTTCCGGCACCGAGTTTCTAGTCGACACAAGGGCCGAAGTTAGCGTTATACCCCGTATCCCAGATGAGGTCATCTCACCCTCGCCGACCAGGCTGCGTGCCCCCAATGGCACACCAATCGCAACTTTCGGCGAAAACCTGCTAACACTCAATTTAGGCCTCCGGCGAACCCTTCGCTGTCCTTTCAAAATCGTAGCCGTGCCTTTCGCCATCCTAGGCATAGACTTTCTTCAACGCTTCGACCTCATCGTCGACGCTAAAAGGAAGAAGCTTCTCGACTCTAGGACACAGCTCAGTGTTATCGGGACTATCGCCGACGTGGCGGCTATCACTCCCATTCGTGTTCTACCTCAAGCTTCACAACCTTGTATAGAACTTTTCAACAAGCGTCATAAACTCGTTCGCACCCTGAACGACTTGCCTCCTGTGACGACAAACTTCATGCATCGCATTTGCACTAAGTGCTCAACTGTTTCGGCCCGTCGTCGCAGACTAGCCCGGGACAAATTCCAAGCTGCTAAAGCGGAATTCGAGCAAATGCTCGAACTGGGAATAATCCGCCCGTCCAAAAGTCCATGGTCGTCACCATTACACATGGTTCCGAAGAAATCCGGTGACTGGCGCCCCTGTGGTGACTACAGGGCACTTAACAAAGTTACCGTCCCGGATAAATATCCCATTCCGCACATGTACGACTTGACTTCAGCTCTAGTTGGTAAGTCTATCTTTAGCAAAATCGACCCAGTTCGGGCCTACCATCAGATACCTGTGGCGTCAGACGACATCGCTGAAACCGCAGTCATCACGCCATTCGGCCTATTCGAGTACCTCAGAATGTCTTTCGGCCACAGTAACGCTGTCCAAACTTTACAGCGCTTCATTCACTAGGTAACGGGAAGCCTCCAAGGCGTTTATCCTTATCTAGATGACATTCTTATCGCGAGCTCTTCTGACGAAGAACATCTTCATCACCTCGACGCACTCTTCTAAGGCTTGACGCAATATGGGCTTACCGTCAACCCCGATAAATGCGAGCTTGTCCAAAGTTCCACCGACTTTCTTGGTCACCGCATATCGGCCTCTGGTATCGAAGCTCTGCCAGTCAAAATCCAGGCACCGAAGGACTATCCTACTCCAAGTTCTTTCAAACAGTTACGCCGATTCCTTGGCCTGGTTAACTATTATCGACGATTTATTCCTAACTGCGCGAGCATTGTCCAACCAATGACTGACATGCTCCGCGGTAAACAACGGTTGTTTCATTTTGCAGATGACGCTAGGCTGTCCTTTGGAAAGCTCAAAGTCGCTATCTTCAACATAGCGCTTCTCGCCCACCCAGACACCTCTGCACCACTCTCTCTGACATCTGACGCCTCCGACACTGCCCTCGGTGCAGTGCTTCAACAACTCGTCGACCATCGATGGATACCTCTAGGTTTCTTCTCAAAGCGCTTACAACCTGCCGAATCGCGTTACAGCACCACCGGTAGGGAACTGTTAGCTATCTACCTAGGTAACCCACATTTTCGTCACTATCTCGAAGGTCGACATTCTACAAGTCTTTGAGCTACGCAATCAGTGGCGCAACGGACAATTATTCTCCGCGGGAAACTAGACACCTAGACTACGTTTCTCAGTTTACGACAAACGTACGATATGTCTCAGGTGCTCTCAATCCCGTCGCTGATGCGCTTCCGCGCATTCAGCAGATTAGCTTATCGCCTGGCAACAACATTGACCTAGCCGCTATGGCTGCTGCCCAACAAGCTGATCCCGACATAGACAAACGACGACGCAACACATCGTTAAAACTACGCGAAGTTCCACTAGCTTCGTCTGAGGGGACCATTCTTTGTGACGTTTCACAAACTTCTCCCCGACCCGTAGTTCCTACTTCAATGCGTCGACTAGTTATCAACGCTTTACACAACCTGTCTCATCCCGACATACGTGCTTCGCAGAAGCTCGTAGCGGAACGCTCCGTATGGCCCATTGTCTATCGCGATGTCCGCCTTTGGGCACGCGCATGCTTAGAGTGTCAGCGCGCCAAGGTCTACCGACAAACCAAAAGCCCACTTGGCGTCTTTCCCGCTCCTGACGCTCGTTTTGCAAACGTCCATCTCGACCTGGTCGGACCTTTGCCTGCATGCACAGGCTACGTGTACCTCCCCACTTGTGTCGATCGATTCACCCGTTGGCCAGAGGCGATTCCGTTGGTCAACTGCACATCTGAGACAGTCGCGCAGGCTCTCCTAGAACGCTGGGTAGCTCAATTCGGTTGCCCAAGCGTAGTCATCACTGACAGAGGATCGCATTTTGACGGGTCCTTCAGCAAACTACTCGACGTTCTCGGTTGTTAACATAACCGGACCACCGTATACCATCCCGCAGCTAATGGGATGGTAGAAAGGTTCCACCGGCAACTCAAGGCATCACTCTGTGCCCATTCTAGCACATCCTGGCACGAAGCACTTCCGCTCGTTCTCTTAGGCATAATAAACACGATTAAAGCGGATTTGCGCGCCACTCCATCGACGCTAGTCTTCAGATGCACACGACGCTTACCTGGTGAACTCGTCTCACCAAAAGCGCCAACAACCTTCGACTATGGCGACTACGCAGATCGCCTATCACATCACATGCGACAGCTTCAGCCTGTGCAACCCAGAGCACAGAGCTTGCGTACCAACGTGGACGAACGCTTGACTACTTGCACGCATGTGTTCGTTTGCACTGACAGCGTACGCCGACCACTTCCACCTCCTTACTCTGGTCCGTACCGTGTCGTACGCAGAAGCGACAAGACGTTAACCGTTGACTACAATGGTAAGCCTGAGACGATCAACCTCGACGGACTCAAGCCAGCATTCCTTGACAAGTGTGACTCTTCGGTGCAACCAGCACCTTCACAGCCTGCGTCATCACAGCTCACACCGCAACCTCCGACGAGTCAGTCCGCTGCAGCAGAACCGACAACATCAACCGACAGCACTCCTACTCGCCCTACAATTAATCGAGGCGGTAGGAAACTCTAACCTCCAGTTCGATTTTCGGACTTCGTTAGCATTTACTATTTCATATAGAAAGCGCCTTAGAAATTTTCTGCGCTTGCCAAACGTTTACGAAAATCCACCAAAGATCAAAACCTTTTGAAAATATTAAAATAGAGTAAAACCTTTTGAAAACCCAAAACAGCTTTGCAAGTTTTTCGCGTTTCACTTTTTGTGTATTGCTATTCATTCATGCTGCTTGTTCTTTTTGCTTTCCATATACACCGCCGGTTGGCTGCACCTCGGTTTCACTTTTTGCTAAATCCCCGCACGTCAACTGGAAGTGGAACAAACTTCCTGCTCAACCGCCTACATGAACTTTACTAACAGTTCCTCACAAATATTTTTGCGGTTTGACACCGTAGGGAAGACACGGGTGGGAGCCCGCTAGGTTCCGATTGCATGGTTCTCCTGCAGCAACTGCAGCAGGTTTCACAACCTGGTCTCGCAGAAGGCTAGCCCGCGACGGACATTCCTCACGTAGATCGAAGGACAGCTTACACAGTCCCTTCTGGGAGAGGGCTATGTAGCAGTCTGGAGATTCCCCGGTTTGCCTGTGTAAAATTCTAACTAAAATTATTTCATTGTACACCTAGGCAACCGGTGTGGTTTGTTTAACTGATTGCTGAGTTCGAATGCTTGACTTGCTCCTCGCCATTTTTGCTTGGCGCTCGTTTCGGTTGCAGCTTGCGACTCCGCTGTATGCTGTGCTTGCTCCATTCCCCTAGCTAGAGCGTTCACGGTGCCGTTCTTTTATAGCTAGATAACAGGGAATCTTCTACTGTACCAATAAAAGTTTCCCTGCAACTCGATCCGTCTTCTCGAATCGCTCTCTAGGCTCCCGGTACAGGTGACCCTCTAAAGGCTGAGTATACCGCGAGGACGGCCGCCCCTACGCGGATTCGAACCGATGCCCTAATGGTTGCAAACCAGACGCGCATACCACTCGGCCACCGGCCGACACTGATGGTATGGAAACACCAAGTAGTGTTTCCAGCTCAGTCGCTTGCCTCTTGGGCGATTTATCGTCTCCTGGTTTGGGGGCGGTGGGTTTGCGCGCTTTCCTTGCCCTTATTCCGTTTCGGCCCAAGAGCCCGTGACTCGCCTTTTATTTGAGGAGGGTCAACAATACCGTCCAAGACATCTGACTTGGTTATCTCCATGTGAACTAGAGCGTCCGGTAGGATTAACGACTCATCAACAGATGGACTGTCAGCAGAGGGACAGTCAGTTACAGTGTCCTCATTCTCAAAATTCAGGGATTTCATAATCAAATTCACTTTGGAGTTGAGCGAGGCAAGAGAGGCAAGCTCGGTTAACGCCCTTTCCACAAATGTGAAGTTGATTGCCTGTGGTTTTAAAGCGTGAAGCAGGATGGCTTTAGAACCAATACGCGAATATAAGGCCAACCTCCGATGAAGGGAGAACACCAAAAGTAACGCTAGGAAAAATTTATTAAGTGAGGCGAAACGCTATCTAGTGCTTAAAATAAGGCACCGGAAGATAGCTAGCTAGGGAATGGTGTGGTCGCGTGCGCGGAGAAAAAAGATGGCTGCGGAGCCGATGAGCGTCGCGCCGTTCGAAGGCGGATGCTATGTTGACATAAACAAACGCAAGCAACGTTCAAACAGGCGAGCGCCTAATTTGCTATGTACATCGAGAAAATATAATTTTGTGATTTTGTAATATTTTACGCAGCATGCGGCAGCCAAACAGGGAACTCTCCAAGTCACTACACAGCCCCCTCTTAGAAGGGAACGGTAGGTGACCCTTCGATCTACTTGAGGACTGTCTGTCGCCGGCCTGCCTTCTGCGAGACCAGGCGGTGAAACCTGCTGCAGCTGCTGGGGAAGAACCAATGCCATCGGACGCTAGGGGGCTCCCACCCGTGTCCTTCCTACAGGTGCCAAAAACACAAAATGGGGAAATGTGCGTAGCGGTCGAGTGCGTAGTGTCACAACACATGAGGTTTGAGCACGTAGTGTCCGAAAACGTAACGTCCGATTGTCGTTGAACGTCCGCGTGTCGGAGATATGAAAAAGAAGCGGAAACGCGGAGTGTCAAACAGGTGCGAGCGACAGAGCTAACAAAAGGCGATAGCACTTTCCGAGTGCGATAAGCGAATAAAGCGAGAACCGTTTTGTGTTTTCAGAACGATTTTCTCCATTTTTAGGTTTTCAAGACGTTTTTGCAGTTTTTGGGGTTTTCAAAACGCTTTGCAAATTTTTTGGGTTTCCAACACTGCCGTTTGTTGAGCGGGTTAGGCCACAAGCAAAGAGGAAGCGGGAAAAGAAGAATGAAAAGAAATCTAATCTTTTAATCGCTCTGGCCGATGAACCCGCCTACTTGACCTAGTCTATTTCGGACGTTCGGTCGGAGGCGTTATCGATCCAGCAGATTTGTCGGATGAGGAAGCTTTCGGCTCGATAGAATCAGAAGGGACTAAGTCGGAAGGGTTAGTCGGAGAAAGCTTCGTAGCATCGGAAGTAGGCGTGTCGTTGATCATAGGCTGCGTTGACTCGTCCGAAGGTGGACGGGAATCATCGTCGATCTCAGGTTCCACATGGAAAACCTTGAGACGGTCGATAGAGGCAGTTTCATGTTCAACGTGGCGGTCGATAACCAATACGCGGTCTTTAAGTTTAAGAAGCTTAAATGGACCTTCGTAGGGTCATTCGAGTGGTCTGCGTAAACCATCGGCTGGAAGGAAAACGTAAGCGCAATGCGGTAGATCCTGTGGAACGAACGAGTTAATTCGTTGTTCTCGCACGTCGGTTACTTTGATATGGCGCATGCTCGCGGCTAACTGCCGGGCGTAATTCGCGTCGTAGCGGGGTGTTCTGGGGTTTCCAGAAAAGAAGTCCCCAGGTAGTCGAAGAGGTTGTCCATATACCAGTTCGGCGCTGGACGTGTGCAAATCAGCTTTAAGATCTGATCGGATACCAAGCAGTATCATAGGCAGCGCTTCGGTCTAGCTTAGTGCATTAGCGGCACTAAGTGAGGCCTTCAGCTGTCGGTGGAAACGTTCCACCACGCCGTTGGATTGCGGGTGATAGGCGGTAGTCCGGATGCTTTGAGATCCGAGGACTTTGAGAAGATCGTCGAAGGTCGAGCATTCGAACTGCGGAGCACGGTCGGTAGTCACGGTGGCTGGACAGCCATGTAAAGCGACCCAGCGCTCAGTGAAAGCGCGCCTTACGGTGTCCACGGATACGTCGGGTATAGGTACGGCCTCGGGCCAACGGGTGTATCGGTCGATCATGGTCAGAAGGTAGACCATTCCTCTGGATGGTGCCAAGGGTCCAACTATGTCGAGATGGACATGGGCGAAGCGAGCTGAGACTTGCGGAAAACGACCAAGCGGAGCGGACACGTGCCACTGTATCTTGGCCTGCTGACACGTTAGACAACCGCGTGCCCAGCGCTTAAGATCGCGTTGCATTCCGAGCCAAACGTATCTCTCGGATATGAGCTTGATCGTGGCTCGGATGCCTGGATGAGCGATTTTATGAAGTGTGTCGAAAACTAGTCGTCGAAATGTTTCTGAAACGACGGGTCGAGGTCGTCCAGTAGAAGTATCGCACAGGATTGTGCCATCAGATGACGGCAGTGGATGCGATGTGATTCGTAGCGAAGAATCTTGTTTGATGTTCTGACAGTCAGTGTCGGTTAGTTGCGCGGTAGCCATGGCAGATAAGTCGATTGCCTGGCCAGCGGTGTGGATTGCGAAGACGCGCGAAAGAGCGTCAGCAATGACGTTATTCTTACATGAAATGTGTCGGAGGTCAGTAGAAAATTGAGCCACGAAATCCGGATGACGAACCTCACGTGGTGAGTGTCGGGCTGAATGATTTCGAAAGGCGTAAATAAGCGGCTTATGCTCGGTGAAGATAACGAACGAATTACCTTCTAAGAAGTGCCTGAAATGTCGGAAGGTAGAATAAACTGCCAGCGGTTCGCGGCTGAACGTGCTGTACTTGACTTCTGCCGGTTGTAAGCGTCGGGAGTAGAAAGCGAGTAGTTTCCAGCATCCTTCAGTAAGTTGCTGCAGGACGGCGCCAATAGCGGTGTCCGATGCATCGATTGCAACGCTGAGTGGAGCTTTGGGGTCGAAATGTTGAAGCATAATGGCTTCAGCCAAGGCCTCTTTGCGGGCCTTGAAGGCTTCGGTTGCAGCGGGCGTCAACTCGACGTTGCCGTTCTTGCGTCCACGAAGTAAGTCGGTCAATGGACTGAGCAAGTCGGCACAACGTGGCAGCAATCGACGGTAGTAGTTTATCATCCCACTAAAATGGCGGATGGCGGCCAAAGTAGTCGGAACGGGAAAGTCCTTAATAGCGCTGACTCGGTCTTCGAGCGGCCGTATGCCATGCTGGTCGATTCGATGACCAAGAAATTCGATAGATGGTCGCCGAAAGCTGCATGTGTCAGCGTTGACAGTAATGCTATTAGAGGTTAACCTCTCGAAAAGCGTCTTGAGGTACTCCGCGTGCTGTTCTTTGGAAGAACTAGCAACTAAGATGTCGTCTATATAAGGATAAACAAAGTCGAGACCTTACGTGACAGAGGCTATGAAACGTTGAAAAGTTTGAGCTGCGTTGCGAAGACAGAAGGGCATTCGCAAGAATTCGAAAAGTCCGAAAAGCGTGATGATTGCGGTTTTCGGAATGTCATCCTCGGCTGCAGTGATCTGGTGGTAAGCGCGAACCAGCTCGATCTTCGAGAACACACGGGCGCCACGTAGGCTAGCCGTGATGTCCTGAATGCGCGGAATCGGATAGCGGTCGGGGACGGTAGCGTTATTGGGAGCGCGATAGTCGCCACATGGACGCCAGCCTCCTGACTATTCAGGCGTCATGTGTAGAGAGGACGCCCACGGGCTCTTAGGCGGGCGAATAATGCCTAAGTCTAACATGTGCTCGAATTCGGAGCGTACAATTTTGAGCTTGTCGGGGGTCACCAATAAAGTGTGAAGCAGGATTGGTACGCTTAGAACCAATACGCGAATATAAGGCCAACCTCCGATGAAGGGAGAACACCAAAAGTAACGCTAGGAAAAATTTATTAAATGGGGTGAAACGCTATCTGGTGCTTAAAATAAGGCACCGGAAGATAGCTAGCTAGGGAATGGTGTGGTCGCGTGCGCGGAGAGCAAAGACGGCCGCGGAGCCGATGAGCGTCGCGCCGTTCGAAGGCGGATGCTATGTTGACTCAAACAAACGCGAGCAACGTTCAAACAGGCGAGCGCCTAATTTGCTATGTACATCGAGAAAATATAATTTTGTGATTTTGTAATATTTTACGCAGCATGCGGCAGCCAAACAAGGGAATCTGCAGGTCACTACACTTTGATTACAGCACAGGTGAAAGCCGGGAGCTTCGTGGCTGAGTGCAGCAGGAAGTTTTCACTGGATGATAGCATTTTGGATGATGCGCTCGAAGCTGGTACAACACTTGTGATACCAGCAGGGACAAAACACACTGCACACCACCAGATGAATCCGTAACTGGCATTGAACAGGTGGAATTGCCGCATGCTGCATTTGACTCATCAAACGAGGACGCAACGGGTTCATCCGCCTCGGTTGTTAGCCCGACGACCATGTTTAATTGAAAAAGAGAAGAATTTAAAAACACGTATACAACCGTAAACAACTAAAATAAAAGGGCAAAATAGGTGCCAAACAGTCAGCGTCAAGGAGGCAAGTTCAGCGAGCGTCCTATCTGCCACTTAGAAATAACGCTCCTTCGGCAGTGTTATTCCGGTACACAGAGTTGCAGGTGATGTGAGGTAAATTTGTGGCCATTCATCCCATTGTAATTAATAATAATAGTGTAGGATGCTTGGTAAAATCCTACGACCTCAATTAGTAATTAATATACTAAGGGGTTTAAATGCGTTAGAATGGTTAAGCAGTTTCCCGCCTCACGCGTAGCAACCATGGTGGATGACTCGATTGTATTCCGACGTATGCTTAAGGGTCCTTATCTGGACTTCGCATCGGTGAAGAAGGATCTGAAAGTGTTTCAGATTGAAACGGCGACATCGTTTGTTCGTCGGAGCGTTGTAACTGCGAAGGCGTACGAAAGAGAGACTGGACTGGTGCTACCGGAAGGATGCCCATACCGGTATATTTTGTTTGTATGTGTGCATGGGAGGCGCAGCAATGTTACTAGAAAGCGGTAAGTGCATTGTAATTGCATGATGAGAAGATTAATATAGGTACCGATGTTACGATTTCCTTGCACGTTTTCTCTGTGACGTGTAAGTGCGAATGTTACGAAATTGGGAATGCCTATCTGTGGCATTCGCACAGCTTTCACGTTGGGAAGCCACGGCTGTATGTGAGAAATTGGAGGCTAACAGAAGATCATGAGCGGCTGGTGCTGAACTTAATGAGAACATTTCGTCGGACCCAGAAGATGCGTGACTTTGTGCGGCAGCAATCTAAAATTCGTTTAACAAGGAGGGATTTGTATGTCATACAGCGGCGTCATCGTAATGCTTGTGTCACTGAGGTGTAGGAGGTGACGCAGCAGTTGCAAAGAAATGGTCAGGTGAAAATTATGCATGAGGGGAATCAGATTCGTTACCTGTTTTTCATACCTTCGCGCAAGCTCGATTTGGGGGGCCAATACGGGGGGGTAATTTTGGCGGACTCCACGTATCAGAGCAATTACTGCGGCTACACCCTGTGGCACTGCATACTTTTGAACGTCAGTGGCCTGAGTATGCGCTGTTGCTTAATGAGACGGAGGTTGCTTACGAGGAGGCAGTGCGAGGTATGTTGGATTTGGCCCCCGCGGTTGCCGGTGCTCGGACCGCACCGAAATGCTTGGCATTTCAGTGCAATCTATATAAATCTATATACATTTCCTTTTAACTTCATATATATATACATGATTATATGTATAATATATAAGTATGTATGTCCTTATAACATATATATATATAAATTACGCTTATACATACCAGCGTCTACAACTTATTGAGCTTTGTATGTCTTTTGGGTTATATCATGAGTCGGAAATGCGCATGTAATTCATTGGTTCCCTATAAGACTATCTACTCCTACATGATTTCTGCATACCACATGTGAAAATGGTTAGCGAGGAGATTTCCGTTTGGTTCTGTCGCCTACCATTCACATTATGTTTCCTTACAAATATATATATATATATACATTTGTATATGCGTATATATATAGATATATGTTTATGTGCTTGCATATATATGTGCATATATATATAGCGTTAAACTGCATTCCCCATGTTTACACACACACCATTATCTATCCATTTGCAAGGACTCTCATCATCGTATCGATCATACAGTTAACCAAGCCATATGCAAGCTCAACTACAAAGCAATCCCCAATTCCACAAGCCAGCTACTCAACGCCGATTCCCCTAAGTCATGCTCCATTTACCATACACTCTCTCACTGCCTTCTTTTTTTCAGATACATACCATGGACTTTCATAAACCATATTTTATAGTCCGTTTTCTTAACGCCTTACTTATCGTTATATTTCAACTTGTACAATTTTATTCAACTTTGTAATTGAGCATGGTACCGATCAATGTTTGCATTTTTGGTGGTTCTGACCTCTTTAGAAACACGTTGCGCAAGAAATTCATCCATTAAAACCCTTGCTTTTGCAGAACGCAGAAACAGGTTGTCCGCATGAACAATAGCCAGCGTTCAAAATCGCGCCAGTGGCGGATAGGACGGTCCCACAAGTTCAAGCGGAACTGGAACGACTCTGGTAGCACAATCGTAACAGTAAACGTAGCAAACTGGACAGAAACTGAACGACAGTCCAGTTCAGGTATAATTGCATTACTTGAAGCTAAATGCATTTAGTTTGACATTTGCTAATGAATAAATGATTGGTAAGCATTATAAGTAATAATATTTGACCTCAAGACGTGTGGTTTAAATGCATCAGGAGGTCAATTTGTTTGCTCAATTTCGGTTTCGTAACCTTGGTCGCTGCTAGTAGTTGGGTATGTGCTATTGCTTAGCTCCTTTGATACCGCGCCACCTAAGGCACACCTATCAGGTTTTCCATTATAGCTTGTTTGATACATATGTTTCCCTTTTCAGCATGCCGCGTCGAAAAGTTTTCAATTACCTGCACTGTTTCCGTCTCGTAGCACCAGTTACCGCGCAGCAAAAAGAATGCCATCTGGATTTAGCTACGAAGAAGTGCTTCTGTTGTCAGCAGCCAAGCGACAAAAGGGTAAGAGAATTTGTAACATATATTGATTTTGGTTGCTTACACGGCGCAGCCATCTGATAAGGTTACCAACTGCTGTGCCGATGACAGGGACCCCGATGCAGTGGTCCATAACTTGAGAAAGCTTAATATGAAATCTCAGGTTCCAGCGTCATTTGTTCGTCTACTGTTGGAGCTTGTGCAACCGTGGATACCATTTTTGCCAAAGGACTACCGGATGCTTATGCGAACTCCACTGAACTCCCGTATACGAATGGTTGCACCGAGCACTTACGGTCACGTTGGTCTGCTGAGTGGTTTACAGCTTGCATACACTGCTCTTTCGCACACTGCTGATGACACTGCATACTATAAATTGCATATTGACGGATTTAAACATTTTGACTATTATCTTGTAATTTACCTAATGCCACACAGTTATACACTAAATACTGACGCCTTTCTTTTTCAGCACAGATGGCTTTTCAAGCATTCAACGTCGTCAAACTACTTGACAGACAACGCCATTCCGATGGTTCTTCCAGCTAAGCGTCCTATGTGAGTGCGTTTTTTAGTTCCCCATCCGCTCCGTCTTTAATGAAAAAGATGCCGCGCGTCCGACGAAATCCAAAAGACCTGTTGTAGCAACTTACACACGTGTTCTCAGTTCTCCCTTCAGTGGCATTAGTCCAGTGCGTCCAGAGCCATTAACAAGCAACCGTAAGTAGCGCATTCCTACTGCCCCTATTAAACAGCAATCGCGTCGAATGTTACTGCTGATGTTGCAACATTCTATCTAGAGGTACCTCAGGAACTGAACGCGAGTAAAGATAACACGCCACAGATGCATTGCATTGCACTCAGCTTTACTTTTAGATGAACTAGGCCTCATCCTATCAGAACTGGTCGGCCATCGCCGCATGTCCGAAACCATATTGCAGATGCCGCAACGACAGTTGAACGTCTTGCACCGGGACTTTATCTGCCATTTAGCTCTCTCAGTGAGCTTAAGGGATATGATGAACGGCTGAAGGACCCAGATTTCATTAACAGTCCGTCTTACTATTGAAATACCTTCAGGTCAACCGTTTGTGTGCTGTGCATGGTGCTAACGTGCAACTCGTCGTCAGGGGTAAATGGAGCGGCTAATGATGAGATCAGTTGCTGCGGAGATCTACTACTCAGGCGCCAGGTGACTTGTTGGAATTTAGGCGAACCAATATGAACAGCATTGTACAAGGTAGGTTGACATATAGTAATGCATAAAAACTACAAAGGCATAAACGGGCAACCCATGGGTGATGCAGCCTCGGATGCTGACATTACACGTCACATCAAAACGTGGTTGCATTCTGCACGGCAGAAGTGACGGCCTGTTGAGCGAAGTAAAGTATGCAGCACGAACGAGGTGAGTCCACTGCTTCATTATGCACATCTTTAGCCTCCTACATTGTCCATCGCCAAAGCGGATTAATCATCTTGACAATGACGCTTTTTGCTACTAACGATTTTTGTACTACACACCTTCATGTATATAAAGCATTCTTATACCCCGGTTGTCATGTTCTTTCGCCTTGTGATGTTCTCAGTTGCGCGGTAAGCTCGATTTCGCTTCCTAACCAACAGCTTGAAGCGCCGCCTAGGTATGATCCCACGTCCAGCAACTACGGCAACACGTACTGCGTGAACCTTGGGCCCGACGCGTCAGTGTATTCCTTAGGTACTAAGTGCGTAGAAGTAGACGTCCGTATTGGGATATCCATGGTAGGCAATCGAGGTTGCTGGACCAACCGGATTGCCACACGTAGTGGTGGATTTCTGTTAGTCAACGCTGGCATCATTTTCATTGGTGCGCCGTAAACTGGACAAAATCCCATTTTAGCCGCTTCACGGCATAAGATCCTGTCCAGTTTAGCCTAATGCTCTCATAGGAACGTTTAGGAGGCTAATCTGGACAGGACTTGGGCATATGCTACCAGGGGTAAGGATATCCCGTGAGTGTGTAGTGGCTGTGATTACACGGTATTTTATCTGTTTTTATTACTTCCGTTACCGATCATATTGTACCATTTGTTTAAATTCACAAATTTTGAATACAACAATTTCTACGCGCTCGAATATTGCTGCTTTCGGTTTAGCTGCTCCCTGCTAGCAACTACGGAGGTAAACGAAGCTTTTTCTTCGTAAGTACGAAGCGTGGCCTTCGTAATGACGAAGCGAATACGAAGGTTTTCCTTAGTCTATACGAAGATTTTTCTTAGTAAATACGAAGGCGGTTCTCCGTAATGACGAAGCAATACAAAGGTTTTTCTTAGTCAATACGAAGCTGTCCTTCGTATTGATGAAGCGATACGAAGATTTTTCTTAGTAAATCCAAAGGCTGTTCTTCGTAATTACGAAGCAATACGGAGGTTCTTCTCATTATATACGAAGGCTGTTCGTCGTATTGACGGAGCAATACAAAGGTATTTCTAAGTTTATTCGAAAGGTGTTCCTCGTACTTAGGAAGCAATACTACGGTTTTTTAGCATATACGAAGACGCTGCTGCGTATTGACGAAGCCGTGCTACGGTTTCGCTGAGTAAATATGGAGGCTGCGTTTCGTATTGTGGAAGGTTAACTAATGCTTTTCGTGGTGGATACCAAAGGATTGCTCAGTGAATATGACACTTTTCGGTAATGGCGAAGTACTACAATGGCTATGCGTAGTCAATACGTGGACGTGTTCTCGTACTAAGGAGGCAATAATATGATTTCGCGTAGCATATTTCATAAAGAGTTTCCTCGTATGAACGTAACGAAACCGAGGTACCAACTTCCGTACCAAGCGGTTATCTTGACATGGGCGACGCTATGCAATGTTTTCGCCAACCCTATAGGAAGGGGTTCCCCTCCTGGCCTAGGCGAACGAGTGTTTCGCAATCGCACTGAAACTATTATTACCTAACGTGTCCTATTCATAAGCTACCGGGAATGGTTGCACGGTTGACGTAGACAGTGCAGTGAACGCTATACCTAATAGCGACGTACAATAAGTTATACCATTACCAAACTAGACTGCATCGAAGCGTACCGTGCGTACTTACCAACTGCGGATGGCATGCCTGCATGTCCTTATAGACGTCTGAATAGGTTGCGAAAGTACCAGGAAGCATATACCGGTTTGTTGTGCAAGGCAATCTCGAACGATTGCCAATGATGACAGGCATCCTAATAGATGTCGCAACAACGGTGGGTTTGCAGCTACTGTGAAATACAAAAAAGCGGGATGAAGTTTTCCGTGGCGTTGGATGAATATAGGACCATGACCTGCACTGCCTTCCTTCCCGTCACACCGTACACGGAAGCCGTGCTCACAGTATGCGTCTAGATGGTGGGATAGTATACTTTAAGCGAAATTACGGGGCAACAATTGAAGCACACGGAAAAGTATTACAAATGTATATTACTATGAAAGAGAATATTTGCATGGTCGTTGACGGTTCCTTGATGCATTGAGCGTCCAAAGCTATAATTTCTAAAGCCAGTAAAGGAAAGTGTTGGGTACGGCATTAATGGCACACTGTACCTGGGAACCTTGGCTGCTAGATGTAGCAGATGTACGTCGGTGCAGGTTGCTGCGGGTAATTTGTAGCCACTTGCAAACAGAGTTCGCAACGGTGTTACCCGTGCAGCCGAACCGGTTAATGATAACTTCTGAGAAAGAAGGTAATGTGGGAAAGGCTAGCTGAGTTACCTTGCAGCGCACTAAAAGTATCCGTCTTCTTGAAAGGTATCGCCTTGTTTGAACCGGCAAAGTTCAACTGACGCAAGACATCTCGATTCATCACCCTGTCCAGCATGTACCGAACGGCCTCGGATACCGTGCCGGCGGATGTTGACTGCATATGAGTAGTCTAAGTCATGAATGCAAATTCCGCGAACGTGACTTACCAGTTCTCGACGGAGTTCGAGGTCCAGTAATTTGCCCTCCACCTTTAGGAATTCCTTAATGCCGGAGGTTGGTATGGTTAACTCCGTGGCTTGCGTCGGCCTTTTATTCCACATTGCTTGGCACATTGACGCATGGCTCTCCTTCAAACCTTGAATTGTCTCCTCCACGCGCCTAATGGAATCTGAAAGTGGTTTGCATAATGCGCATGACAGGGGGCACGTACCAAGTACGCTGCGTAGCATATTGCGGTCTTGTTCTCGCACGCGACGTTCATCTGCATAGGATGTGTTGCAACCAAGAAGCTCAACCATACCTGCTGCAGCGTGCAATGTGTGCATAACCCTGTTGTCCGTTTCATGGCACCTGCCTGCCAGGGCGTGGATCTAAAGTGAGGAACGTTAACGCTTACAACATGTGATAGGCTCAGTTTGAACGGCAACTTGATTCCACGAACCTGCTGCGGAACACGCACCTCACGGTAACCTTTTCATACATAATAAGAACTTACGCATGTCGGCATTTTCCTCGACAGCATCAAGATTATGAGTAGGCGAGGAAGTCCGCGCCAACTTCTCCAAGGAGCAATCGGGGTACTTCCCATAGCTTGCAGCTGCTGGAGCATTGGTGCGTCGTTTCTTTGTAGGGATTATCATCCACAGAGTCCCGTAGTCTAGCCAGCAGGCGTCGTTGCCGAACATTTACGAAGACTAATCTTCTTTTTGCTTCGTTAATGACGAAGCACAACGAAGAAAAATCTTCGTGAAGGTTAGTCATCCCTTCCCCATTGATGAAGCAAAACAAAGATTTTGCTCAGTATGACGGAGTTTTTACTCGACGCGTGCTAGCAGGGCTGCTTGTGATTGCGCCGCTGCCACGTCTATCCATTACTCGGATTATATCTTCGAATCTCTAGTCGGCATCGGACTAACATCGATTGAAGAAGGAAGTATAACGCAAGTGTATTGAATTTTACGCTATTTTGTGTTGTTGTCTAAGATTGCATTTTGCCCCCGCACTCGAACTCATTAGGCAACGGTTCTCTACATAAGTGGTGACCCAGTATTTTTTGAATACCTTGATTTTTCTTCATTATGTATGCTCAACCTTCTTGTGAACAGTTATCTAAAAATTCCGTTACATTCTCTTTGCCATCCTTCGATGTGTCGACCCCACGTGTTTGGTTTATTCAAGTTGAATCTATCTTTCGTTTCCATAAAATTACCCCACAGTCTACAATGTTTTCTTATGTTAGTGCCCATTTACCTACACACGTGGCTTCAAAAGTCGTTGATGTCCTCGACCCTATGCCGACTGACTCACCTTACGACAAGCTTAAGGCAGCCACCTTAAAACCCACTACCTCATCCGACGAGTCACGCCTCCAACAGCTACTCTCCTGCGTCAAGCTTGGTGATCGTACACCGTCTCAGCTCCTGCGACGTATGCGATCGCTTATCTGTTCAGCAACGTTGGATGATTCCATTCTTCACCAGCTCTGTCTTACTTGTCTTCCAGCTAACACGACGGCCATACTAGCTGTATTGGCTGGGTCCATTCCACTGACTAAGCTGGCGGAAGCGGCCGACAAGGTACACGAAAATTTCTTTAAAAACGCTGTGAATCATGTGGTTGAGGCGTCCACGACAAGCACTTCAGGGACTGCCACACTGGACTCCATTAGCAAGAGGCTCACAAAGTTAGAACTCAGCATTTCCCACCTTAGCCACGCTCGAACACCGTACCAAAGTTCCTCTTCCACAAGCAGGCCTCGCCGAATCTCTCGCAGACGATCATCGCGCTCCTATGGCTACTTCCATAACCTGTTTTTTAATGCTGCACGAAACTGATGCCAGGGTGCACGCACCCAAGGGCTTTCGCTACTTCCAAATCGGGAAACGTCAAGGCCAGCCAGTAATGGCGATGGCCGCCGCTGGCCAACTTATCAGTCGCCTCCAATACGTATTTGCTTCCACGACTAAACTTCACTTTTTGGTCGATAGGGGCGCAGAAATCAGCGTTATACCACGATCTTTGGAAAAACGCCCTCTGCAACAAGCCGGATTTACGTTACAGGCGGCTAACCAGACTAAGATCGCGACATACGGCCAGAAGCTGTTGCAACTAAACCTTGATTTACGACGCGTATTTCCTTTTATCTTTACACTCGCAGACGTCCAGAAACCCATAATTGGCATCGACTTCCCTAGCAAATTGGCCTCGTCGTCGACCTACGTTGTAGGAAGTTACGGGACGACAGCACTTCGCTCAATGTCCCTTGCCACCTCGCCCCAGTCACTTCCGTCGGACATCGCGTACTGATGCCAGACACTACGCCGTATTCATCATTGCTTCAGCAATTCCCGGCTTTGGTCCATTCTCATACGGACTCTACCAAGCCCAAACACGAAGTTCGTCACCATATCGTCACCACAGGTCCACCCTTGTCAGCCAAACCGAGACGTCTTCCACCTGACAAGCTCCAAGCGGCGAAACGCGAATTCGAGCACATGCTAAACCTCAGCATCATCCGCCCATATAATAGTTGCTGGGCCTCCCCGCTTCATCTGGTGTCCATGCGGTGACTACCGGGCACTTAACGCCTTTACCATTCCAGACAGGTACCCTATCCCTCATATTCATGATTTGTCATTGGGATTGTTCGGGAAATCCATCTTTTCTAAGCTTGACCATCATCATCATCATCATTACACGTTAGCTGGAGGTGGAATACACCTCAGCTATTGTGCCGCAATACAAAAGACAAGAAAAGAAAAAAAAGTAAACAGTGGCACTCCCGCTGAGTCCCCAGTAACGGATGGACATCGTTCCGGAGAGCTAACAGCTGGCTGCCGTAAAAAGAGTATCATATTATGCCTAACAGATGAGATCGTGATTGGAGGGGGATACTAAACAGGAGGGGGATGGGCAAAGGAAATCACAACACAAACGCCATTGGTGCCGGCTCCGAGCCATATCAGCAAGTGTGTCCAACCAAACGTGTTCACCGTCCATAGGACCCCAGCCAGGCAGTCGGGATGCACCAACCGACGCCAACTTTGAAGTGAGGGTTTTCATTTCTCTCGATCAAGTCATCACTTGGCCTCTAAGATTGACCTTGTCAAGGCGTATCATCAACTTCCCATGGCCCCGGAAGGTACTGCAAAAACGGCAGTGACCACCCCTTTTGGCTCGTATGAGTTTCTCCGTATGCCATTCGGTCTTCAAAATGCCGCGCAATCCTTACAACTCTTCATGGACCAAGTTCTCCGTGGGCTTGACTTTGTCTTTGTTTACATTGATGAAGTTTTAGTTGCTAGTGATTCTGCCGACGAACACTTAACTCATCTACGAAAATTTTCGAACGTTTCGCACATCATGGTGTCACCATTAACACTGAAATGCGACTTTGGCTAACTCCCATCGACTTCCTAGGCCACAGAATTGACGCCAACGGGATTAGCCCTTTGACGGATAAAACGCAAGCCATACTGGATTATCTATTGCCACAATCCGTTAAAAACCTGCGCCGTTTCCTAGGCATGGTTAACTACTACGGAAAGTTTATACATGGCTGTGCTTCAATCCTGCAAACTTTAACAGATTTGCTCAAAAGTAATCCCAAAATGTTCACCTTCACTCCAGATGTCGAAGCAGCCTTTAACACCGTCAAGCAAAAGCTGAGCCAAGGTACTTCACTCGCTTACTTGAGAACGGACGACAGCGCCCCTCTCATTCTCAAGACAGACGCTTCACAATCCGCCGTTGGTGCCGTATTGTAGCAGCTCGTGGATAACGAAATTCCACCCTTGTCTTTTTTCCCACGGAAGCTTCAACCTGCCCAGACCTAGTACAGTACGTTCAGTCGAGAGCTCCTTGCCATGTAACTGGCTGTAAAGCATTTTCGACACATCCTTGAGGGTCGACGTTTTGTTATCTTGACGGATCATAAGCCCCTTGTTTATGCTATTCGTGCAACTTCTGACCGTTACTCCCCTAGAGAGACTCGACATCTTGATTATCTTTCCCAATTTTGTGTTGTTATCCGCTATATTGACTGTCCTAACAACCTTGTCGCCGACGCATTTGCCCGTGCTCAGATCCATCAGTTTTCACGCTCACCCATTGATCTAGAGCAATTGTCTGTTACCCAAGCCAAGGACCCAGAATTAACACAGCTTCCATCAAACACTTCGTTAAAGCTTTTGTAATTGCCTGTGCTCAACCTTGACGCTAGAATTTACTGTGATATTTCCACCGGTAAACCTAGGCCATTTGTCCCACAGTCCTACCGGCGAGTGGTCTTTGATCACCTTCAAGGATTATCGCACCCCTGTGTTCGATCTACGGTGAAGCTAATTAACAACCATTACATTTGGCCCAATATGCGCACAGATATCCGACAATGGACCAAAACCTGTCTTAGTTGTCAAACTAGCAAGGTTCACAGACACACTGTTACAACTCCTTGTACCTTTTCACTCCCCGAAGCTCGTTCCAAACACATGCACCTTGATGTAGTGGGACCGTTATCAGTTTCTAACCGTTTCAATTATCTGTTGACGGGTTGATATATTTACTCATTTTCCCCACGCAATTCCCTTACGTGATATATCCTCTGAAACTGTTGCACGTGCTTTCGTTGAATCCTGGATTTCATTGTTTGGTGTGCCAGCCACTGTCACTACTGACAGCGGATCACAGTTCACTTCCACGCTTAAGTCGGCTGCTCGGTTGTACTCATTTTCAGACGACTGCATATCATCCTGCTGCCAATGGTCTTGTCGAACGAGTTCATCGACAACTGAAAGCTGCCATTACAGCTAGTCCGCCTGATGCCCGTTGGTCTGAACGCCTTCCAGCTATTCTTCTTGGTATTCGCAATACCGTCAAAGAAGATATCAGATGCTGCCCAGCCGAATTTGTCTTTGGCGCCACCCTCAGACTTCCAGATGAGATGACACTAGACGCACAAATCACCGGCGAACTGAATCCTACGTAATAGGCTGGACGCCTAAAGCACCATTTCCGATCCATTAAGCCGACTGCACTTCGATTTATCACGCGCGAGCAGCGTATACATGCAGGCTTACACACTTGTCCGTTCCTCCTTATCCGAACCGATGCGATTCGAATACCTTTGACACCGCCTTATGAAGATCCATACATGGTCTTGTTGCAGAAACCGAACTATTTCGTCCTGGATAAGAATGGATCCTAGGAGTCTGTGAGCGTCGACCGTCTTAAACCATCATACCTCGAGCCAACAGCAGAGGTTACAGAATCGACCACTACTAATCACAACCCTCTTGCGCCTGGGCCGTTGCCCAATGACAAACGCATAGCCGATTCCTAAACCCCGGAATCTCTGTGCCCTCAAAAACCGACCTTATCCACACACATTCAGGTCGTGTTCTTGCATTCTCCTCTAAACTAGCACATTACGTTTCATGAACGACATACCGAGCCTTGCTTACCAGCGCCAGCTCTAGGGGAGTTCTGTAGTGGTTGTGATTACACGGTATTTTATCTTGTGTTATCATTTCCGTTACCGATCATTTTGTACCATTTGTTTAAATTCAAAAATTTTGAATACAACAATTTCTACGCCCGCGCGCCGTGCTGCTTTCGGTTGTGCTGCTGCTTGTGATTTTGCTGCCGCCACGTCTGCCCATTATTCGGCTTATATCTTCGAATCTCTAGTCGGCATCGGACGAACATTGATTGAAGAAGGAATTATAACGCAAGTGTATTGATTTTTCCTCCATTTTGTGTTTTTGCCTAAGATTGCATTTTGCCCCCGCACTCGAACTCATTAGGTAACGGTCCTCTACAGGTGTACCTTCTTCAGGGGATCGTTGAGCCAGGAGTTGGCAGACTCTGAAATACCGATCGACCTAAAACAAAGACCGCATCACACCCTGTCCAACAAATTAATGCCAACGTATCCTGCCCTAGCACTCCCTGCTGAGCCGGTTACGTGGAATAAGAAAGAGAAAAAAGTAAATTCAGAAGGCAGGAAAGATAAATTGGAAATAGCTAAGAAACTAGAATACCAAGATATTTGATTCATTAAAAAAGAACGGAAAAGTGAAAGTGAGTCAGTTAGAAAAAAGGAAAGGTTTGGTGTTGCTACCCAAAAGCATCGAGCTGGCGCGCAAAACACTTAACCGTAGGTTCCAAAACCATGTGATCTGGAAGGGAATGCCAGCGATCTATAAATCGGTGCGACAGACGAGTTTCCTCCCAATCCTATCAGACCGTGGTTTATCGAGCTACAGTGGGTGACCGCGGAAGTTATGTAACGTAGCAGGACTAAATAGCCCCTGACAAGTCCGGACCGATCTTACCCGTCGAAATACGATAAGTGAGAATCAAGTCCCCTCTTATCCTTCGATAGTGCATTGAGTACATTCTCAAACTGAGCAGGCGTTCAGCCTACGTCGGTCCACGTAGATCCTACACTAACCGAGTGGCCACACGTAACACCCTCTCCAAGTCCATTTTTGGATAACACATGGTGCACAAGCCTGGGTACAATACATAAGTTCAAGTTCAGTTGAGACCGGAGCAATAGGATAATCCCGTGAATGTTCCTTCTTTTGCGTATCGGCGGATCAGGAATTGATAGGTCTGCTTAAGCGGTTGAAAAGCCTAAAACGGACACCGTATTACATCCTGTTAAACCAATTACTGCCCACGTTTTCCTGCCCAGCAGTCCCTGCCAGGCCGGTTTATGTGAAGTAAAAGAGTAAAGGGCAAGCTAAGAAAACAGGAGGAAGGTCAGCTGTGAAACGATAATACCAAGCTGTGAGGAATAAATAACGGGAAAATTGAAGATACAGGTCGGTTAGGAGAAGGGGAAGATTTGGTACCACCACGCAAGAGCATCTAACTGACGCTTAAAACCCGCAGCGGTAGACTCCCTAACGACGTGCTCCGGAAGCGTTCCGGCGTTCAATAACTAGTATGACAAGCGAGTTTCCGTCCTTAGCCGGTCAGAACCCAGTTTGTGCAACTTCAACGGGTGACCTCGGAGACTAGGCAGCTTGGCGGGACTAAATAGCCCCTGACAAGTCTGGACCGATCTTACCCGTTAAGATACGGTAAGTGAGGAGCAAGTCTCCTCTACTTCCGCAGTAGTGTATTGAGTACGTACCCACGCTAAGCAAACGTTCGGAATACGTATGCCCCATAATCCTTGCACTAATATTGTACTCATTCGCAAAACCCTTTCCAGTTACACTTTGTCACTTACAAGGAAAGGTGGAAAAGCCTGGATACAGTACTTTAAATGGGGTTGCATAAAAGCTGAGAACAGCTTCACAAAGATATTGGCGGACAGAACACGGAAGAAGAGGCGAATAAACTACATCAAACGGAAACATTTACGAGCAGCCTTCCTCCAATTGTCCCCATAGTGAAGCAACGAAGTGTAGGTGATACCTAGATCGACCTGCTGAGCGACAACAGGGAGTTCACTTCCACCAACTTCATAGCGCGTGGGGGAATAACATCTCTAATGCGGAGGACAGAACATTTTGCCCGATTTGTGGGCATCAAGCCTAAGGTTGACCAATCGCAGAGCCTATACAAGGCAGGCTGAAGTGCCTCAGAGCCACCAAAGATATCCACAATATACAGGAGCTTAAGTCATCAGCAGACAATAGCGACAGTACTTCAAGCTCCTGGGGTAGGGCATTGATACAAATTGCAAAAAGCTACAGCCCTAGAAACGAGCCCCACCTGAAGCCGATAAGAAAAGCTTGCCTAAGCGAAACGCTATGCCCCACGCGTACACACTGCATGCTCAACTCTAGGAAAACAGACAAATATTTAAGGGCGGCTCTAAGTAACCCATATGATCTCAACTTCAATGAGAGTCGTTGACGTGGGACAGTATCAAAGGCTTTCGAGAAGTCAACGCAAAGCACGTCGATAGCGTAATCGTTGTCTACTGCTTCAGTCCAACTTTCACGGCTGCAAGTAAATTTGTCAGACATGAAAATCCCTTGCGAAATCCGTGCTTTGCCCCACTGAGAAGGTTAAAATTAATCAGGCGATTCTCCACCAGATCCCTGACCAATTTTTCAAACAACAGAAGTACTACGCTAGTCAACCTGACTGGCCGGTAGTTCGCGGGCAGAGCTGTCACCGCCCTTAAAAATCGGACAGATGATTGCCTTCTTCCACTCCGATGGTAAGGCACAGCTGTCGAGTGATATTGTAAACATGCATGTCAGAGGGCCAAGTAGCTCATTGGCCAATTCGTGCATCAGGTTCGGATGAATTGCATCAGGGCCAGAAGCTTTGCAAGGATTTAGCCCTTGCAATAGCCCGAAGACTTGTGTCTCCGTTAGGCTGATTTCGGTTAGGCAAGCATCCCCTGGGACATCCGTGATCAGCTCAACCTGAGGTAGAGGCTTCGTGAGGAACGACACCAGTATACTGTTCGCTAAGTATACAAGCATTAACATAGTCGGTATGACCATGGGTCTCGTCCGCTCGTAGTAAAACCGGTGTAGACGAGTTTGTACCGCTGCGTCTCTTTACGTAAGCAAAGGACTTATTTGGATTTGTTACGGCTTCGTTAGCCAAATCCTCCTCGTACTGAGGACGAAGGGTTCGAAGAGGTTGCTTATATTTATTTCTAACCGCTCGATAGCTTTCGTAGGTGCTGGTTGATGAAGCCGCTTGGTAAGTTCGCCAGCACTTCCTGAGCGCTTCCTGAGCAGGTATTAACCTGTATGATCCATCCAAGTAGGCTGCGCCCGTGTCACCCGTCTCTTAATGAGTGGGATGTGGGAGTAGAGATCTCGCTGAGGTACGCCTTAAATTTCTTCCAGACTGTCTCCATGGAGTCAGCCACGGTAACTGCGCAACGCAGATTTGAAGTGTTGTCTCGCATTGCATTAAAGGCTGCTCGCCAAATATTTATACATGCCTACCCCAGGATGGGTCGGGCGAATGCCGCGAATAGTTTCACAACCAAACTGGCCGTTAGGATTCCAAAAGAGCAGTGGATAAGCCATATCATACGACACCCCAAACAAGTGACCTTCTTACAATTGTCTCCAGAAAGAAGTGATGAGGCGTGTACGACCGCTAAACCAACCTGAGTGACGACAGGGGGTTCACCACCGTCGACAACGTATCGGGTGGGAGGATTAGCAGCTCCGATTTAGAGAACAGAGCACGGGCCCATTTATGAGCATCAGCAATAAGGTAGACCATTCCCAGAGTCTATCCAAGACAAGCTGAATTGCCTCAGGACCGCCCGTGAAACCCACAATATTTCAGAGCTTAAGGTCGTCAACAACCATTGGTGCTGATACTCCTAGCTCTCCCGGAAAGTCATTTACATAGATCGCGAACAAAAATGGTCCCAAAACCACTAAGGACAGCTTGCTTGAGCGAAACGCTACGCCTAACCGGTACGCACTGTTCCCACCAATACCACTTTAATTGACCTAATATATCTTGGATCGGAGGAAATTGGACAATTGTCAAATGCTGCCTCAAGTGTTTATTCAAACACCGTTTTCCACAATAGTTCAGCTAAAGTGCTTGATCTGTGTGACACCAAAGCGACCGTAACTTGACATTTTTGTGCGTGCTGTCTTTTTGAGGTTTTACTTTCAAAAAGCGGTTTCGGAACAATGTTTACAAGTGTCGTGCAAAAAGTTACTTCTGACAAATTTCGCTTGATCCAGATAAATTTAGACCATCGTTTTCCCCGGGAGTACGTCGTACCCGTTTTCGAGTACCCACCAACGTCGTCCATCTTTTTTGGGTTTAGTCTCTGGCTATTTTCCGGTATTTTTTGTTTTGTACTCTGTTTTTCACCTTGTTTTAACCCGTAACTGTTTCTGTTGACTGCCCTGCAGGTAACAGCTTGTCGGTTTTACTTTTTGGTACTTTGATAGCATCGTGTCGGCTTCACTGAATACCGGCGTTAATGTGTCTTTGGTTGGGATGATAAGCGAATCTAATGCTGTATGCGGCTGCGCGAGCTGCTCAAAGTCCATGTCGGACGATTCTGGTGGTACGCATTGCTATGTATGCAACTGCTGGTACATTGAGACCTGTATCGATTTGAGACCTGATCAGTACGCAATGCCTTCGACTAGCGATAACATGCCGTTCAATTGTCTTCTATGCCGTTGCTGTCGATCTACGCTTCTTGCGGTCACTGAGAAGACACCGAGCAACGTCGGGCTGGGTAACCAACAGTTGTGGCTTTTCCTCATATCTCTTGATCGGAAAGTGGTGTTACTGAGGAGCAAATGGTCTCTATTTATGTCGGCTCATTGGATGAAGACACGCGACTAACCTCAACTGCTGTCGATGAAAATCAGACTGAGGTGATGGCTGCTGTGTAGTGTGTCCCAGCGGTCCAGAATGCCTCTAAAGAGTCCTGATGTCGTACTGGAAGCCGTTCAAAGCGAGACCGAACATATAGCCCCTGTGCCCAATAAAAGCAAGAGGTAGAGGGCTAAGAAAGTCTATAAGGCACTTTCAAAGCCTAAAGATACTGAAATCATTAAGGTACTGGTGGTGGAGCACAAAGCTCCAATTCCAATCACTCCAGCTCCATTGGCGACTTCGGCCACACCCGCAAAGTCTGAAAAGCCTAGACCGGTAAGGGAGTTGGAGGTAGAACATAAAGCCTCAACCACAATTACTCCAGCTCACTTAGCGAAGAAACGCGCTGTGTCACCTGCCAAACCGGTGGAAACTGGGGTCGAGTCGAAGACTGGTGGAGTGAATAGGCCTCGTCGAGGTGATTCTTTTACTTATAGACGCCTTATCTTTCGTAAGGTTGCTGAATCCGCGGAAGCTCTTCCTCAGGAGCGCATACTGGATACCTCTGGTGGTTCAAGCTCTGCGTCCAAAAGATGCTTCCACCTGGTTTCCCAGGTGTCAATATTAGGAAGCTAACCAGACTGGGAAACGTCCCTGTAGACACGCCAAATCCTCGACCCAGACTACTTCGTGTAGTCCTCTCAACCTCGGAGGAACGCAAAGTGTTATTGCGCCTTGCGTTCAAACTCAAGGGTAGTAACGTCAGCGTTCAGCCAGACCTCAAACTGGCAGATGACTGAAGTTAAGAAAAGGCATCAATAGTATCAAGAGCAGGCGAGCGGCTGGTGAGCAAGACCTTGGTCTTTTGAGTTTTCAGGTGGTCAGACGGAAGTTAACTTCTGCCCTACCAGAACCTCTCCTGGTAGCGTAGGACCCAGGCCTGGTCGCGCCGAGTTCCTTCGGGTAGTGCTTAGTAATATGCGTAACCTAAGAAACAAGGTACACGAGGTGGGTCTACGTGTAGAGAAATCTCGTCCCGACATACTTGCTTTCTCCGAAACCTATCTGTCCCCGGATATCACAGACTGTGAAGTATGTTTACCTGGCTACGCACTGCTTAGATGTGCTCGCTCCGTTAGCCGCCAAGGTGGGGGCGTCGCTATTTATGTGAGTTGTATACTTGGTGAATTAAGGACTTGTGTGTTCCAGTCGTCAGATCAAACTGTTGAAGCTCTGTTGATTATTGTGTGCACGTCCTCTGCTCAGTTTACAGTTGTAGTGGTATATCGAAGTCCTGGGAGCATCCCCATGGGGTAGTTGAATTTATTCGTACTCAGGCTGTCTAGAGGTGTCTAATACTTGGTGACTTGAACCTTCTTGAAGTCTACTGGGCTGATCTATCTTGTAAGTTGGCGGTGGGCAGTTTTGGTTCGGATCTCCTCGAGCCAACGTTGCAACTGCCTTTGCATCAGTTCATGGATCTCCCGGCTAGATATATGCGCAACCAAATTCCATTTACCTTAGCTTTCATTTTTGCGAAGTCACGGGCTTTCGTAAGGGATTTTACCTATGGCTGTTCTTCAGGAGCCAGGGACAATGTATTCATATTCATTTGATGAGCTCTAAGTGTCATCAAGCTACCGCTGAAGCATGTCCAAATAATAGGAAGTTAGGCTTTAACGCAATGCGAGACAACACTTCAAATCTGCGTTGCGCGGTCACCGTGGCTGACTTCATGGAGACAGTCTGGGAGAAATTTAAGGCATACCTCAGCGAGATCTCTACTCCCACATCCCACTCATTAAGAGACGGGTGACACGGGCGCAGCCTACTTGGATGGATCATACAGGTTAATACCTGCTCAGGAAGCGCTCAGGAAGTGCTGGCGAACTTACCAAGCGGCTTCATCAACCAGCACCTACGAAAGCTATCGAGCGGTTATAAGTAAATAAGTAAATAAATACTTTATTCTCGACTATGCGAGGCACGCCCATGGAGGCATGATCAGATATGTACAACTGTACAAACATTTTATGGCAACTGTGACAGTAACAGTAGAAAATTGGTCGTATGTCCATGATGATATAAATAAATAGATAGTTTATTCTCAGTTTCATAGAGACGCACCAACTTAGGCATGATCAGGGTTTAAAAACTGTTGGGTATCACGATGATACATCGGGTTCAATCGTGTGTATGTGAAACGGTATCGGGAAGAGTTGATATGTGAATCTAGTCGACTTGCCAGTATGTAGATGTTGTTCTGTGACTTTATTCAGTGGCGAGTCACATTCGCCACGTCGCAGTGTTGTTAAACAGACGTTTGTGGCATTTTATAGGGAGTACGCTTGCCAGGCGAAAACCCAACACGTCCTGCAACACTGCCGAAATAAATGTAAGCAACCTCTTCGAACCCTTCGTCCTCAGTACGTGGAGGATTTGGCTAACGAAGCCGTAACAAATCCAAATAAGTCCTTTGCTTACGTAAAGAGACGCAGCGGTACAAACTCGTCTACGCCGGTTTTACTACGAGCGGACGAGACCCATGGTCATACCGACTATGTTAATGCTTGTATACTTAGCGAACAGTATACTGGTGTCGTTCCTCACGAGGCCTCTACCTCAGGTTGAGCCGATCACGGAAGTCCCAGGGGATTCTTGCCTAACCGAAATCAGCCTAACGGAGACACAAGTCTTCGGGCTATTGCAAGGGCTAAATCCTTGCAAAGCTTCTGGCCCTGATGCAATTCATCCGAACCTGATGCACGAATTGGCCAATGAGCTACTTGGCCCTCTGACATGCATGTTTACAATATCACTCGACAGCTGTGCCTTACCATCGGAATGGAAGAAGGCAATCATCTGTCCGATTTTTAAGGGCGGTGACAGCTCTGCCCGCGAACTACCGGCCAGTCAGGTTGACTAGCGTAGTACTTCTGTTGTTTGAAAAATTGGTCAGGGATCCGGTGGAGAATCGCCTGATTAAGTTTAACCTTCTCAGTGGGGCAAAGCACGGATTTCGCAAGGGATTTTCATGTCTGACAAATTTACTTGCAGCCGTGAACGTTGGACTGAAGCAGTACACAACGGTCACGCTATCGACGTGCTTTGCGTTGACTTCTCGAAAGCCTTTGATGCTGTCTTCGGGCAGGAAACTGTCGCAACCGAATGGAGCCGCTCCGTCATTTTCCCAACTTTCAATGGTGGCTGACGTTCGGAATGCTGTCTCCATAGATGACTCAGCCTGAGCTCCATCGCTTTCAAAGTGCTTGTCTCTGTCATCCTTTACAGACTGACTTTCACTCGTGAAAGCCAGATCCTTAAAGCGCAAGGCGGATTTCGTCCAGGCCATGGCTGCATTGACCACATCTTCGCCTATCGTCAATTGTTGGAGCACCGTCACATATATTGGCGGCCCACCATTGTCGTGTTCCTCGATATCAAAGGTGCATTCGATTCGCTGGATAGATGTGCATTTTGGGACTGTCTACTCACGAAAGATGTACCTGAGAAATATGTAAATATTAGCTGAGCATTATATGCGCGTAGATCGGGCAGAATGAGGGCTTAGTGCAAGTTGTCGTCGCACTTTAATATCTACCGCTGTGTGAGACAAGGATGCTTGATGTCACCTTCCCTCTTCAACTAGGCTGTTGATGAAGGCATGTAAATCGCGTTTACAGGACACGACGTAGAAGGTGTAGATCTGCTTCCAGGAAAACGACTTCTTGACGTAGAGTATGTTGATGAATTTGCCCCAATTCGTGACAGCTCGCAAACGTACCAAGCGGCACTGGACGGATTAGCACTGGCTGTCAGTCAATTCGGGCTTTGCTGCGCACCCTCGAAGTGCAAAGCGTTCCTCCAAACTTGGCCTGGACCGCCTCCTACGTTGACCCTTGGCGGGAATCAGCTAGAAGCCGTTCAACATATCAATTGTCTGGGAAGCTGTATTAGTGCCCGTGGGATTTAAGATGAGCTCACATAACGTATAGCAAAAGCTCGGGTCACTTTTGCTACTCTGCGCCACTTATGGCGACGGCGCGACATTGCTCTTGCTCTGAAGGGTAGAGTATACAATGCAGCTTTACGTTCGCCCCAGCTGTACGGTTGTGAAACCTGGCCCTTAAAGCAGTGGACTTGAAGAGGCTAGTGACGTTCGATCACCGATGGCTTCGCAATTTAGGTCACATGTGGTGGGAACAACGCTTGAGCAACAAGCGTGTTCGACGCCTTGTTTACGGCACCGGAAAAGGAACTGAACCGCTCAGCACCGTTATTTCACGCATCAGGCTTCGATGGCTCGGACTCGTGTTACGCATGCCAGCCCGATGACGCCCGCAACGCGCGTAGTTTACGCGCCGGGGATGTGGAGAGAAGAAGAGGAGGGGTGGCCAAGCGCTGAATTGGTCGAGAGTTATGAAGGCCCTCGGTTCTGAGCTGGTCCCGGTTGGAGCCGCTCGGCTCCCTGGTTGGGGTCCCAAAGACGATGAACACGTTTGGTTGGATACACTTGCTGCTATGGCTAGTAGCCGACCTCAATAGCTTTCGTGCTGACTTTTTGTCCCATCCCATCCCCTTAGCCTCCCGTCCAACAACAATCTCACTATTTAGCCTTATATAATTTTGCGTAGTAATTTTTTTAATGCACAATGGCCGGCTGGTAGTTTACCGGAACGATGCCAATCAGTTACCGGTAGCTCAGCCGGCTTGCACCAGTTGCATTTTTCTGCTTTATTCTATGTATTGCGACACAGTAGCTGAGGTGTTCCACACCTCTAGCTAAGGTGTATGATGATGATATGATGACTACCGCGGAGGACATTTATTATTTTCATTACGTTGGTTAACGTGTCCAGCAAAACAGGCGGAAGACCTTTCACCGCTAAAGCCTGAAGATGTATTATGCAGTGGCTGAAGGTACAGTGCATTGCAAATTGTTGACTAACGGTTGGAATCCAGTACGGACACCAAAATGGATGGTACTCTGTCTATACAGACACCCACTAACCTCGGCCTCTGTAGATCCTTTACCTCGACAACATCCTTCACTGTTCGAAAACCATCTTCGCCACATGTAGTTGTACTCAATAATTCTGAAAAAGAGCCTTTCTTCAAAGCGACCGCCTTTTGTGTACCGAACATAGACCAGTAACCGGAAACATGATGCATCGTCGTTGACTCAGCTAACCGTATTGCGAAGAAATGACTTGAAATTATTTCTTTGAGCACCTTATTCAAAATAGTCTTGCTCACATCCTCGCTACTACTTTTGCTTGTGTTGTTAGAAAGGGATATCATGCTTATCTTTTCTGCATGTTGTTCTCCAAGAACCAGCTTCACGGCATCCATTATGCAAGGTTTATGAAATCCGCTCGTGTATTATGCGGTTTCTTGCTTTCAGCAATCCGGAGAGCTTTGTGGTACGACGCTTCAAGACCATCTTCAGTTGACTGAAAAAAAGCCCGATATATCCAGGAGCGTGCTTATGAGCGCAGCTTCTTGCCTTTTGAAGAATATGACTTCCATTCCAACAAACTGAGAATGACTTCGGTCAAAGTGGAATTTCAGTTGGCTTGGCTTCATGTTCCCTCCCATGAGTACTTTGTGACATAAACCTCATTGCGGCTTCGTACCATTGTAGCGCCAAAATTGGTGAAGCCCCATTGCAGAGAAGCTTCCTTGTAGGACTGCTATTTTCCAGTAGACATGGTTCCTGCAAAAACATTTGTCAAGGAAATAAAATATATAAATAGGACCATTTTCGTGATTTCATTTAGGTTAATTTTTCGTAAATGTTGGCAGATAAAAGCATTATTATCGCTATCAAAACCATTCAATAAAATCTCACCCTGGCTATGGTTTCTTGGCAAAAACAGCTGTAGGTGAATGTGATCAACATAACACCCAATAATCACCGGCTGCCAATACACTGATTCTGGCTGTTGTTTGTGACCCAAAAAGCCGTGCGCTGCCCACTTTCAAACGCATGCTGTTATCTCCATTGAAGGCAGCGTATGACCCTTTCGTGTGTGTTTCATGCTCAAACGAACGGATATCAGTGCCTTTTCATGTGTTACATTCCTCAATTTCAACACATTACTGAATGATAACTTAACACCACCCCTCCGCTTCGATACCTGATGAACTCTAATCGCCCGTTTCGACCCATGTAACCTGGAAACAATGGCGCGACACCTTGCCTGGTCTCATGATCTAGGCTCAACTACGAGTTTGCAATCGCCACCATAATTTGACTCGGCGTAAGACTGTCTGACGATAGCGACGGGAGCCGATAGAGGCGTTATCTGGTTGCAGTGACTAATGACTGGTCGCTGATGGCTAATCCAAGGTGTGTAGGTAGTTAGCGACATGTTTTGATAAGGATGATTTCGTTATTAAACTTATTTAGTGACCAATTGGTGACCAAATCCTCGTACTAATATTTACCCTTCGCAAAATGCCAGTTTACCCCTTTGGGGTAATTACCCCCAGGTTGGACACCCCTAGCCTATAGGACCGACCGGTTGCCGAAAAACTATCATAGGCGGGGCTTCAGTTGGACTCAGTGCATTGAAGACGCTACTTGAATCTTTCACTTGTCAAAAGAAGCGGTCCACCAGGCCGCCAGTTTGTGCATGCTAAGTGATGGGAATAACGCGTCTGCCTCCGTCGACCTGAAGGTGCTCGTTAGAAGTGGAAGATATATATTGCGGATCGGAAATGCATGTGGCAAGACGACCAAGCGAAGCGGCCTGGCGCTCAGTGAAAACGCTACATACGGTATACTCGGATAAAACAAGAGTAAGAACAGTCTTAGGCCAAAGTGCATAACGGACAACCGCGGTAATGATAAAACATTCCATTGTAGGGAGATAAGAGCCCAAATATATTGAGATAGATACGGGCGAATCGAATAGAAGCGGGCGGGTAACGAACATGGGTAACAAGCTCTATTAGTTGTACCTTAGTTAGCCGGCAGGTGAAAAAGCGTAAGCTCGCGTTGCATCCCGGGGCAAAGATAACGATCAGAGATATGCTTACCGTAGCTCTAGTTCCCAGATGGACCATGTTAGGAAGGGTGTCTAAGTAAAGTGGCTGCGGTGGCTGGCCGGTGTCGTTTTGTGGAGGTGTCACATAAGCTACTGCTATTGAATGACGGCAGAGGGTGTGCTGATAGTTTCGGTAAAGAATTATGATGTTTTGAAGAAATCTGACCGGCCGATTGCACAGCGGCCAGGTCAAATATGTCTATTGCGTGTTTGGAAGGGTCGATTGCTGTTAAGCTAGGCACAACATGACCGAGCATATTCTATTGACCGAAATGTTTAGAATATCAGTCAAAGTCTGCGCAATGAATTCAACGTGACGAATCACACATCGTAAGATTTGAGCTGAATTATTTCGAAAGACGAAGGTTAATGGAGTAGGGATGGTAAAGGTAGTAAACCAGTAAGCTACAAGCACGTGGCGGTACTGCCGGATTGTAGCGTAACTAGCTAGCAGCTCTCGGTTGGTAGTGCTGTACACGTGGTAACCTTGTTGCAGACGCCCCGAACAGAATATAATTGGCCTCCAGCGTCCATTGGTTAATAGTTGCAGGACAGCGCTAATGTCGGGGTCCGTTTCATCGACAGCAACGTTAAGTGGCCTTATGGACTCAAAAATAAAGCATAACTGAGGCGGCTAAGGTCTTTTTACTAGCAATGAAATTTAAATCAGCAGCTATGGTGAAGTACGGAGCACGCCTTTTGCGGTCACGGAGTAGCTTGTTCAACTGATTGAGTACATCAGCGCAATGAGTTGAATCTGGTCGACAGTAGGTTTTCCTGCCTTTGAAACTTTGAAGGGCAGCTTTGTTTGGAAGCCGGAAGTCAGGGATAAGGTGGATACGGTTGGCTAAGGGTCGTACCGCAGATTACTCAAGGTGACTGTCAATAAGGTCAATAGTGAACTGCTAAGAAACACGCTTGTCTGGATGTAGGATGCTAATGTTGGCAGCCATTCGTTCAGAAAGGATTTCAGGTGTTTGTGTTTAGCATCTCTAGTTGCGCTCGCTGCTACTGTCGTATCGATGTAGGGACACACGAGGTCTACTCAACAAGTGGCCGAACACATAAAGCGCTGATAACTTTGCGCTGAAGTGCGTAAACCAACTGGCACCCTCGGAAAGTTTAATAAACCGAAGACATTGCCAGAAAAGTCTTCGTCGGCGACCGAGGCCTGGGGTATAAGCGTGTAGCAGAACAATTTTCGGAAACGTACAGGTGCCTCGTAGGTTTATTGGATCATTGGATAATTGTATGATAGAGAGCAGAAGGAAATTCCTTTTTCAGCTCCGTCACTTCCCAATCTTTTCGGAGATAGCCTGGACCATTGCGGAACGAGGTCCCGCAGAGAACCACTGAGGCTGCATTGGAAACAGCTGGATCCCCGTAAACTAAAATGCGAATCCAATAAGTGCTTGAAACTTTCCTCCGTTTCGGTGACGACGATGGACTCCGCAAGGCGGTTCCAGTCATTCACAACGCTAGTAGGTAAAGCCAGGTTTGAACAGTTTCAAACTGTGGCCTCTTGTTGAACTCTCTGTGTGGAGATGAAAGAATTCCTGTAATTCCTTCCACAACTGTCCTCTAAGAATACGTCAAGTGAAGCTCAAGTCTCCGCGATGCCGACGGTACATCATGGAAAAGAGGCTCAGTTGTTTGAGTCGGACAGAATAGTACAGGTCCCGCAGCTCAGCAACCGATTTGGATCCACGCCGTTGAACAATTTCAAGCATATCACATTCAAACTTCGTAATAGGGTAGGCGGCAGGTAGCCCGTATTCCAGAAGCGGGAGTACATGTGAAGTAAACAGGAGTCGGAAGATCCCCGAGGTCAGACGAGCGAAGGCTGTGCGTATATAGTGAAACATCCTGTCCGCCGCAGCGACCTTTTTCGTGGTAGCTTCATTAGATTTGAGGTCAGACGAAAGTATCACTCCCAAATCCCTCTCCCGAGTGGCGTTGCTAAGCAAGGAACCACCAATATGGTAGATTCCAAATGGGGCAGACGCATAAACTGGAAGAACTGAACACTTCTCATGCTTCATTGACAACCGCCACTTAACTGACCAACCATGTAGCAGGTCGAGTAACGATTGCAACCTGTCAACCTCTTCCATACTGGATACCATCCACAGCTTCAGGTCGTCGGCGTACATTAGGCAACCCGCCTGGAGAGTGAACGGTAAGTCGTTGATGAAGAGTTTGGGAAGCATGTTGACGAGGACAGAACCTGGTGGGACTCCACTAATCATGAGAACAGGGGCGGAAACTGTTTCGTTTACTTGCACCTGCATCGTGCGGTCGCGACGAAAATCAGAGATGCAGGAGAGGAGGTTGCCGGCAATACCGATTCCTCGGAGCATAAGCAAGAGTCGTTCCTGCGGGATCCTGTCGAAAGCTTTGCTGAAATCCACAAATGCAACGTCCAAGCGTTTGCCGAAATCGAGCAATTTCGCTCATTTCACCTTAGCAACTAGTAAGTTCGAGATACATGAGCGTGCCCTTCGAAAACCATACTGTGCACAAGAGAAGAGATTCAGTTCCTCGAGGTAGAGATGGAGAGCCTGCTTCAAGATCCGCTCTATAACTTTACACAATATCGTCCTTAAGCATATTGGACGATAGTTAGTTGGACCTTGCCTGTTCCCTCCTTTGTATATAAGTTTCACAATGCCCACTTTCCAAGCTGACGGGAGACTCTCAGCTTCAAAGGAAAGACGGAAAACCTGACAGATAGGAGGGGCGACCTACTGCGCCACAGTCCTAAGGAACAGGGGGTGCAAGTCGTCCGGGCCGGGTGAAGAATGCGGATCTAAATCAAGGAGAAGTTTAACCACAGAAATGATGTTAATGTCTACTTGATCCAATTGATAAGGAAAACTGGACACAGTGTAGTCGCAGGCAAGATTTTCTTTCGCGAAGGCAGGGGCGTACTGCGAGGCCAAAAGACTGGCCTTATCAGCGTCTTCGTAAAGTAACATTTGATGTTAAAAGGAATACAAAGTGGGGACGCCACTGCCAGCCCTGGTGCTTCCTTTTAGTTAAGAGAAAAGCATTTTGGTTGTCGTTCTGGAATGTGCTGCTCATGATAGTTCATGGTGCTAACGTTTCTGACGCTTCAACGGGACACACGCGTTGCTGGTAGTTTTATAGGAAGATTAATCGAACTCTGTTTGAGATTGCCTGAAACGATCCCACAATTTGCGTCTTCTGTTCATCAGAGATCTCAGTTCACTGTTAATCCAAGGTGGACACTGCTTGAAGGATTTTTTACGGGAGAAAGGAACGACCTGCTCAAGTAGAGAAGTCATTTTGGAGAGCGCAAGGTACCACGCATCATCAAGAAGAATGTGATCAGGAAAACTCCAATCCATAGCGCTTGCGGCTGTTCTCAGACGGAGGGGATCCGCATGCCAAAAGCTCCGACGACAACCACCTTGGCTGTGGATCGTGAGGCAACTTGTCCGTTGGAATGAAACGACACAATGGTCACTTTTGCCGATGGGTTGATGCACTGTTAGGTTCGTGACATCTGACTGAGCTGGGGTGAACACAATGTCCAGAACATTTGGCGTTTGCTCGGCAAAAAGGCGGGTTGGCATGGTGACGTGTTGAAACAACTTACAATCGATAACAGTCCCAAGTAAGGTAGCATCAAAAGAATCAGGTGGACGACCACAAAGAAGTAAGTCCCAAACAATATTAGGGGCATTAAAATCCCCCACGATAAGATTGTCCTTCTCCGCGCCGTGTTTCCTGATCGAATCGAGCGAATGAACTACGGAGCCCCATGGCGCTCTGTAGACAACACCAATAGTGTAGGATCTGCATCCATCATGAATACGGCAAAAAGAGCATAAAAACCACCATCGTCGCCACTAGTAGCTGTAAGCAAACGGGCCTTGTGTTCGGCCTTCCAGCAAAGTATAACGCCGCCACCGGGCCTACCTTCAAGGCGGTCGGCTCGACAGAGACTGAATCCGGGAAAAGAAACCTCTGAATCTATGATTTCCGCAAATAGCCAAGTTTTGGTAAAGGCCATCAAGCCTGGGCGAGTATCTGACGCAAGCATCTGTACCTCATCAAGTTTATTTCTCAGACTGCGTACATTGGCAACAATTACACACAGTCCGTTCTCGTGCTCTACAGGCCTGGGTTGAGGTGAATTGGCTTCCACCGGGCTCTCGGGGTTCTCCGGATTACGCGAAATTCCACGATGTGGGGGTCCATCTCACTATTCGCTCGGCGGGACCGGAGCTCCTCAGCGACTGTTTTCATTTTAATGCGGCCTTCCGGAGAAAGATCTCTCAGGACGTAAAGAGGCTCCCCTTTCAAACGTGGGGTTCGCCGGAGGATACGTCGGCACTCCTTTTTGCTTTGGCATACGATCTTTAAGAGGCGTACCTTGGAAGGATCCTCTTGCTTCCAGCCCAGGTGGAATGCATAGATAATGTTTATACCCAATTCACCTTCATCGAATAAAAAGGAACTCATGCTCTTAAGGATACCTTTGTCATCCAGCATCCTTTCTGCAGTGGTTGCTTGGTGGATTCTGAAGCGTTCACAATGCTAAGACATCGTTCACGAGAGGATGGTAGAGCGGGGCCAGAGATCTGAGGCTGTGGTGATGCACTGTCCTTGATCAACTTTTCAAGCTCATTGACTTTGCCGAGAACAGGTTTCATTTGGGTCTGGGAAGCAGTTTGCTTGGGTTTGGACTTAGACTTCGCCTGACCCGTTGGGACAAGGGGTTTTCCTCACCACGACAGCGTATGTCGCAGTCGTGGGCTCACTGGGCAAGGCGTGTGCCAAAGTTTCTGATTGGGAAGCAGATGGGACACGGCTTCGTATACCCTTGGGGGTAGTTGAGCCGCAATTAGGTGTGGACGAAAAAGGTGATGTGACAAGAGAGCCCAATGCAGTGGAAGCTTCATACTTCGTTGGAGTAGAATGAGGGCTCAGTACTGGCCGTCCGGCGTAAACGTGTCGACTGGTTAATGGAGTACGGCAGCGGCCACAGGAAACAGTGACAGCCGATGTAGTATATCGTTGCAGAGACTCATAGAGTGCAGGACAAATGTCGCAGCAGAAAATTTGCAACCATCCGTCACCCTCAGAGCACTGTACGGCCTTAGAACGCGAGGTCACACCTTTACTGCATTTCAGACATTTTGACGTCATAGATAACAACCCGGATAGTACTTCCCTCTCGAAAGATCGAGAGAAAACCCTTCACAAAATCCGAGAATTTGGAAAGGGTGTCGCTAATCGCAGTCGGACCTAGCAGGGTAGGTTAGCCGTTATATCCTGAACGTTGGGTATTGGATACAAGTTGGGAACTTCTGCTTTGGTCGCAGCGTGGTAGTTGCGATATAGGCTCTAGTCTCTGGACATGTTAGGTGATATGTGATACAGCGACGACGACAGGCACTCAGTATTTCGAACAACACCAGGTTCGAGCGAGCGCTCGAATTCGGCTCAAGCAATATGCAGCTTGTCGGGTTACACATGTGTAGCTTTCACAAAAGCTGGTGCTTTTCTATTTCAGGCTGCGATGCCTCGTGGCATCGGTTGCGGAAGGCATCCGTGTAAGTGCACGGAAACTTATGGGTAGATACTGAGAAACACTTGCCCGACGGGTGAGCTCCTTCCATTCCTGTACCCGGGACTAATTGAGGTAAGTACGGTCACTGATCTGATGAAAACCAAATAAGGTACGCGGTCAACATGCTTGTGCTGCTATTATTTACAAGCTAATAATAGCGCTGTGGTAAATCAAGTCCAAAATGGATGTATGAAAGTAAGCTACAAGAAATATTTACTTGAACGTTTGGCAGAGGTCGAGATTTAACTGCGCTTGCCATACACGCCAATGTTGGTTCATTCAGGTGCGCGCAATGAACTTATCACCGCCCAAGTAACCTCAGTAGGGCTACTTGTAATAACGCTACCTGCTGCATAAGTGTTGCCGAGATAGCGTAGTACCGTCTACGGTCGGTAACGAAGAAAAGGCCTCTGAGGTGATAAGCATCGTCTATTGATTTCACATGTTGGTAGAACCGTTTCTCTGCCTATGAAACTTAACAAAACAGGTTTGGCGACGCGTGTTGGTATGCTGAATAACACTAATTCTACCGGCAATAGGATGATTTTGAAGAAGATTTCGGAGTGGATCCTAAAACGTTTGACTATTAGGACGAGGTAGAAAATTAGATATGGAAACAACAATATCTTCTATTCGGTTTCTAAAAGCAGTCAGCGGCACCCTGAGTTCCAACACCGTAGCACTAGAGATCGATTGCATCTGTGAAATTTGGCTGTATGATTCCCAGATACGATCGGGAGTGTCAGCCAAATTGGAAAGTGGCCCAGAAGCAGTATCGCAGAGCATATGGCAAGTCTCATGGGGTAATCGTTGCAACCACGTCACCCGGGAAGAAAGCATCATCTACTAACATGGGCATTGACAGGCTATGCACTTTTGTTAACAGCTGAGAGTGCTTAAGATCGCTGGGTTCAGTTTCGCTCAAAGGTTTGTAACTCATTGTCGTTTAAACATGCCAGTTAATTTCAGCACGGCAGCCTGAATTGCTTAATACGTTTTCTGCTCGTTGACCAGATCTAGCCATTGCTCAGTTCAGTTCAGTTCAGATGGGACTGGAACGATAGGAGAATCTCGTGAGTGTTCCATCTTGAGTGGACCGTTGAGCCAGGAATTGATTAGGTCTTCATTTAGCGATGGATCTAAAACGGAACACCCGTATCGCACCCTAGCCAACCAGTTAATGCCCACGTTTCCTGCCCTAGCAGTCCTTGCTGTGGCAGTCACGTAAAGTAAGCAAAGGATAGGAAGAGAAATCGATGGTACAGAATAAGGATGTGCACTTAAATAAGAAAATATAAACAATGCGTGAAGAAAAGTAGAGAGAAGAACATCGAAGTACGAAGATGCGAGTTACTCAGGAAAATGGAAAGGTTGCATATTGCCATCCAAGAGCGTCAAGTTGCCGCTTAAACCCCTTAGCCCTGATAACACTTTCCGGAAGCATGTTCCAGCGGTCGATAACTCGGCGTGACAGCCGGATTTCTGCTTTAATCCGATCGCACCGCGGTTTGTCTAGCTTCGAGGAATGACCGCGTAGAACAGACAACATAGCGGGACTAAATAGCCAAGATAAATCGGGACCAACCTTCCCAGTTAAGATACGGTAGGTTAGGATTAGGTCTCCTCTAAGCCTTTGGTAGTGCGTAGAATGCCTTCCCAAACTAAGTAGACGCTCATGGTACATCCGTTCCCGTACTCCCTCGACTAACCTAGTACCCACAGTAAAACCCTCTCTAGCTCCATTTTATCCCGGACGAGGCAGAGCGGACAAGCCTGGACGCAGTATTCCAGATGAGGCCGAACGAAAGCCGAGAACAGCCTCGTAAAGATGCCGCCAGTCAAGACTCCGAAAGCACGTCGTATTAACCACAACATGCGGAAACCTCTGCTTGCGGCCTTCTTCCAGTTGTCGCCGGAGTGTAAAGCTGAAGAGTTTACGATGCCTTGGTCAATCTGGCTAGATACACGGGGGAGTTCGACCCCACCGACCATGTACTTCGTGGGAGAACAAACACCTCCAATTCGAATAACGGAGCACTTTGCTTGATTTATGGGCCGTAACCATAAGGTAGACCAGTCCCAAAGCTTATCCAATGCTAGCTGAATAGCTTCAGAAACCCCAGGAACATCGACAAGGTTCCACAGCTTCAGATCATCAGCAAATAGCAGGGATGGTACTCCAAGCTCCGCGGTTAGGCCATTCATATAGATAGCGAACAGCAGCGGTCCAAGGACCGAGCCCTGCGGCACACCACTGAGGACAGACTGCCTAAACAATAGGCCCCGGCCTACCTGTACACAATGTGCTCTACCCTGCAAGAAGGCAGTCAACCAATGAAGGGCGCGGCTAAATACCCCGTAGGAGGACAGCTTTTGCGCACGCCTCAAATGGGGTACCTTGTCAAATGCCTTCGAAAAGTCGACGAAAAGCACGTCCAGCGCGTGGCCGTTACCCACTGCATCGGCCCAACTTTCGCGAGCCACCAGTAGATTCGTCAGGCACGAAAATCCCTTCCGGAATCCGTGTTGCACATTGCTAAGTAGATTAAATCTACTCAGATTACTCTCCAATAAATGTCTCATCAGTTTCTCGAGGTGTTTGAATACTACACTCGTCAGACTAACTGGCCTGTAATTTGCAGGCAGACCCCTGTCCCCATCTTTGAAAATGGGATAGATGACAGCTTCCTTCCATTCGGAAGGCAATGCACAGCTGTCAGGCGATTTCTGAAGCACATTTGCGAGTGGCCCAGTTAGTTCCGCAGCCAACTCATGTAACAGTTTCGGGTGAATTAAATCAGGCCCAGAGGCCTTAGAAGGGTTCCGAGGCCTTAGCAGCCCTCCGAAGCAAGTACAGGTAGCGCAATTACTAAATGGTGGAAGTTCAGCTATACCGACCTAATACGATGCGTAAGGATTTAACCTACTAATTTTGCTAACACTCGTTAGCATTGAAATGGCGGAAAGGCAGGTTAGAACATTAATATATTAACCAATGCGACATAATTAAGGGGCTTAGTTTCCATAGCGAGAAAGAGATTGGGCCAGCAAAATTAGACGCAAAAGCTAAAAACATAGAAAATCAAATAATGCACGTGACGTGTAGCGGGATCTCAAAGAGAAACTTGGCCAGATGACTCCTCGATTACAGTAAGATCCGCAATTGTAGCGCTTCGGTCAATTGCTCTGAGGGTTCTTGTGGGTCCTTATTTAGCTGCGTTTACTGTGTTGGAAACGTACGTCCTTAAACTGCTGCAGGAACTTTAACCTTTTAAAGCAGCTGGATCTGATTCAATTCCCCAGAAGCTTCTGCATGAGTTGGCGGTGGAACTAAGTGGAACGCTGACGATGGTGTTTCAGAAAGCACTTGACAGCTGTACATTACCTTCCGAATGGAAGGAGGCTGTCATCTGTCCTATCTTCAAAAATGGCGACAAGGGTCCGTCAGCCAATTATAGGCCAGTTAGTCTGACTAGCGTCGTGGTCAAACTGCTTGAAAAGCTAGTGAGAGATTCGTTAGAATATCACCTGAATAGATTTAGTCTACTCAGTAGTGCACAACATGGATTCCAGAAGGGTTTTTCGTGTTTAGTGAATTTGTTGGTTGCTCGTGAAGCTTGGGCCGATGCAGTGGACAATGGCCACGTGGTGGATGTGCTTTCCTTCGACTTCTCGAAAGCATTTGATTAGGTACACCACTTGAAGCTATCACATAAGCTGAGGTCCTACGGCGTATCTGGCCGCGCCCTTCACTGGGTATCTGCGTTCTTGCAAGGAAGAGAGCAGTGTGTACGTGTGGGTCGCAGCTTATCCTTTAAGCAAGCGGTCCTTAGCGGTGTCCCACAGGGCTCGGTCCTTGGACCGATGCTGTTCTCCATCTACGTAAATAAATAAATAAATGGTTTATTCTCGACTATGCGAGGCACGCCCATGGAGGCATGATCAGATATGTACAACTGTACAGACATTTTATGGCAACTGTAACAGTGACAGTAGAAAATTGTTCATATGTCCGTGATTGGAACAGTACAATGGTGAAAATACGAAACAATAATTCGGCTGTCATGTGATACGAGACCTCAGCTAATAATAGATTGAGAATCCTGAACAATCTATTGGAAGGTAATGGAAGAGCACGCTCTAGATATATGCCGATAGAGGGAGTTGGTGCACAAGCAACGCAAAGGTCAACGTATCGTAGAAAGTAAAAAGACGACGGTATACGCAGATGTAGAAGTTCCAGCGTAACGAACCTATCTAGAATTGTGACGCTAGTTGCCCTGCCAGTGGGAAGTTATGGGCTGTGACTTTATTCGGTGGCGAGTCACATACGCCACGTTGCAGTGTTGTTAAACGGACATTGGTGGCTTTTTATAGGAAGAACGCTTGCCAGCCGAATACCCACCACGTCCTGGAACACTGCCGTCAATCCATTGAATGGTAAATTGCAACTGGCTATGTTTCCTGTCGAACGCTTGTTTGCTCGGTTATTCGCAGTCAGGTTGTGTCCCATTTTTCTGCTGGCTGCCGCCTTCGCTGGTTGCCTATTGCGTTCCTGGATCCTGTCCATTGGTAGGTCGGGAACTAAACATTCATTTTAAATATGATGTGTTGATCCATTGGAGAACCACGTGAAGTCTTCTCTGATTATGTATCTTTGCCGGGGAGCGAAGAATTCGTGTCCTGCTACCCTCACTGGACATCGGTGGCTGGGTGCAGGTGGTTAGAATGGAGATGAAGCCATGGTCCAGGTAAGTTCTTGTTGGTTATTTCGTCCCATCCCAGACGGAGGCAGTTCCTCAGTTCAATCCCGAATCTGTCCGATGTTCACGACCTCAGAGAAAAGGGAGAGAGGAACAGGCCGAGAGAAGACCGAAAAGGACAGTCAATGTACCTAGCATTGGATCACAATCCTACTTTAAGACATTTATTTGAGACAACTAGCGTACAACGTGTAACAGATATTACGCTAAAGAAGTTTTCATTACGCAGAAGGCATAGCCTAATGGGTAAAATACTTTCATGTGCATAAGGATAAAGAGCAGGATGCCGGTAAGAAATTTATGAGGTATAAGCTAACGATGTTCGAATTCTACATAAATAAATAAATAAATAAATAGTATATTCTCGAATTTCCGAGACACACCTGACCAGGTATGATCAACGTTTACAAGCAATTTATGTTTCGCAACAAACACGTTGCTATGTATGTAATCGGCAATAAGCCGAAAGTTGTCCAAGCTTTGGAAATTGTAAAATTAATCTTGAGGTATAAATTCGTCAAAACATGACGACAAGTTGGGTTATAGTGGGCGTAGTGTAAACAGGCTGGGCATTCCGTTTGTAGAGAAAACTTGTCAGGAAAATATTACATTAGGATTCAGGTCGGCTTGCCAGTATGTAGTTGTGGGCAGTGACTTTATTCAGTGGCGAGTCACATCCGCCACGTCGCAGTGTTGTTAAGCGGACACTTGTGGCTTTTTATAGGGAGAACGCTTGCCAGGCGAAAACCCACCACGTTCTGAAACACTGTCAGAAATCCGTTTGTACACTAATGTAAAACTGGCAGAGCAGCTCGTCGACTGATTTAACACTCGGTTAACCGCCGTCAATTGCCTTCTAATTTCCTCTGTTAGCTGAACAGGTTATTTTTGCTCGCGGCGGCCATAATGGCTGAGGCCTATGGAGGGTTAGACCTTCGTCATCTTCGTGTCCAGGTGAGCAAAACTTCCGTTTCTTGCTTCTAGAATTTACAGGATTATGTATACTTCGCAGGAGTATAAAGGCGTCATGTCCAGCTACCATTACTGGACGACGGTCATGGTAGTGAGTGCATTTTTATCCACTTGTTGTACAGCCGTGTTCTATGTAGGTCCTTGGGGGTTACTATGTCCTGTCCCAGGCACAAGCTCTTTCACATTCCGATCCCAGATCTCCAAGAAGTTCCAGACCTCGGAGAAAGGGAAGGTGAGAGACAAACAGGGCCGCAAAGAACAGACGTGGAAACAAGCATTATTTACGTACTATGGTCTAACATTTAGAGGAAACACATGATGTACAATGTGTAACAATGATTATGCTAAAAGTGTCTTTTGAATATTCATCGGAAGCAAAGCCCTATAGGTTGGTTGCTACCGTATACCTTGGATGCAGAGCGTTGCGCAAAGTCTGAAAAGACTAGACCGGTGAGGGAGTTGGAGGCAGAGGATAAAGCCTCAACCTCAATTACTCCAGCTCACTTGGCGAAGAAACGCGCCGTGCCATCTGCCAAACCGGTCGAAACTGAGGTCGCGTCGAAGACGCGTGGAGTGAATACACCTCGTAGAGGTGATTCTTTTACTGATAGTAGCGTTATCTTTCGTAACGTTGCCGAATCCGCGGCAGCTCTTCCAAAGGAGCGCATGCTGGATGACCTCCAGTGGTTCAAGCTCTGCGTCAACAAGATGCTTCCACCTGGTTTCCCCGGTGTCACTATCAGGAAATTAACCAGATTGGGGAACGTCCCTGTTGACACGCCAAATCCGCGACCCCGACTACTTCGTGTAGTCCTCTCAACCCCGGAGGAACGCAAAGCGTTAATGCGCTTTGCATTCAAACTCAAGGGTAGTAATGTCAGCGTTCAGCCGGACCTCCCACTGGCAGATCGACTGAAGTTAAAGGAAGCCATCAAAAGCCTCAAAAGTAGGCGGGCGGCTGGTGAGCAAGGCCTTCGTCTTGTGGGTTTTCAGGTGGTCAGCCGGAAGTCAAATTCTGCCCTACCAGAACCTCTTCTGGTAGCGTACGACCCAGGGCTGGTCGTGCCGAGTTCCTTCGGGTAGTGCTTAGTAATGTGCGTAGCCTAAGGAACAAGGTACACGAGGTGGGTCTACTTGTAGACAAATCTCGTCCCGACATACTTGCTATCACCGAAACGTGGCTGTCCCCGGATATCACAGACGGTGAAGTATGTTTGCCTGGCTACGCACTGCTTAGATGCGATCGCTCCATTGGCCGCCAAGGTGGAGGCGTCGCTCTTTATGTGAGTTGTAAACTCGATGTGTTGAGGACTTGGGTGTTCCAGTCGCCGGATCAAACTGTTGAAGCTCTCTCGGCTATTGTGTGCACTTCCTCCGCTCAGTTTACAGTTGTAGTGGTATATCGAAGTCCTGGTAGTATCTCCAGGGAGGTTATTGAATTTATTCGTACTCAGGCTGCCAATAGGTGTCTAATACTGGGTGACTTCAACCTCCCTGAAGTCTGCTGGGCTGATCTATCTTGCAGTTCGGCGGTGGGCACTTTCGGTTCGGATCTCCTTGAGCTAACATTGCAACTGCCTTTGCATCAGTTCGTGGACCTCCCGACTAGATATATGCGCAACCAAATTCCGTCTACCTTGGATCTCATTTTTGCGAAGTCACACGATTTCGTAAGTGATATTGCCTACGACTGTCCTCTAGGAGCCAGTGACCATGTCTGCATATCCTTTCGATGTGCTCTAACTAAGTGTCATCAAGCTACCGCTGAGGCATGTCCAAATATTTGGCGGGCAGACTTTAACGCAATACGAGCCAAAGCTTCAGTTTTGCGTTGTGCGATCACCGTGGCTGACACCGTTGAGACAGCCTGGGAGAAATTTAAAGCGTACCTCACTGAGATCTCTGCTCCCCACATCCCATTCACTAAGAGAAGGGTGACACGGGCGCAGCCTCCATGGATAGATCATACAGGTAAATACCTGCTCAGGAAGCGCTCTAAGTGCTGGCGAACTTACCAAGCGGCTTCATCAACCAGCACCTACGAAAGCTATCGAGCGGTTAGAAATGAATGTAAGCATCATCTTAGAACTCTTCGTCTTCAGTACGAGGAGGATTTGGCTAACGCAGCCGTAAAAAACCCAAAGAAGTTCTTTGCTTACGTAAAGAGACGTAGCGGTACAAACTCGTCTATACCGGCTTTACTACGAGCGGACGGGACCCATGGGCATACCGACTACGATAATGCCTGTATACTTAGCGAACAGTATACTGGTGTCTTTTCTCATGAGGCCTCTCTACCTCAAGTTGAGCTGGTCACTAAAGTTCCGGAGGATTCTTGCCTAACTGAAATAAGCATAACGGAGACACAAGTCTTCAGGCTATTGCAAGGGCTAAATCCTTCCAAAGCTTCTGGCCCTGATTCAATTCATCCGAAGCTGATGCATGAATTGGCCGCTGAGCTAAGTGGCCCTCTGACATGCATGTTTACAATATCACTCGACAGCTGTGCCTTACCTTCTGAATGGAAGAAGGCAATCATCTGTCCGATTTTTAAGGGCGAGGACAGAGTTCTGCCCGCGAACTATCGGCCTGTCAGCTTAACAAGCGTAGTAGTTAAGTTGTTTGAAAAATTGGTCAGGGATTCGGTGGAGAATCACCTGATTAAGTTTAACCTTCTCAGTGCGGCCCAGCACGGATTCCGTAAGGGATTTTCATGTCTGACAAATTTGCTTGTAGCTCGTGAAAGCTGGGCTGAGGCAGTAGACAACGGCCACGCCATCGACGTGCTTTTCGTTGACTTCTCGAAAGCCTTTGATACTGTCCCACATCAGCGACTCTCATTGAAGTTGAGATCGTATGGGATATCTGGAGGCGCCCTTAAACGGGTTTCTGCTTTCCTAGAGGACAGAGAACAGTGTGTACGCGTGGGGCGTAGCCTTTCGCCTAGACAAGCTGTTCTTAGTGGCGTTCCGCAGGGCTCGGTTCTAGGGCCGTTGCTTTTCGCAATTTATGTCAATGACCTACCCGAGGAGCTTGGAGTACCGTCGCTATTGTTTGCTGATGACCTCAAGCTCTGGAATATTGTGGATATCTCTGGTGGCTCTGAGGCACTTCAGAGTGCTTTGGATAGGCTCTGGGATTGGTCAACCTTATGGTTGATGCCCATAAATCAGGCGAAATGTTCTGTCCTCCGCATTGGAGGTGCTAGTTTTCCCACGCGCTATGTAGTTGGTGGAAGTGAACTCCCTGTTGTCATTCAGCAGGTTGATCTAGGTATCACCCATACCTCCTTGCTTCACTCTGGGGAAAATTGGAGGAAGACTGCTTGTAGAGGGTTCCGTATGATGTGGTTTATTCGCCTCTCCTTCGGTGTCCTAACGGCCAATATCTTTGTGAAGCTGTTCTCAGCTTTTGTGCGACCTCACTTAGAGTACTGTATCCAGGCTTGTCCACCTTGTCTTGTAAGGGACAAAATGGAACTGGAGAGGGTTTTTCGAGTGGGTACAAGGTTAGTGCAAGGACTACGAGGGCAAACGTATCCCGAACGTTTGCTTAGCTTGGGTATGTACTCAATGCACTACCGCAGAATTAGAGGAGACTTGATTCTCACTTACCGTATCTTAACGGGTAAGATCGGTCCAGATTTATCCTGGCTATTTAGTCCCGCCAAGCTGCCTAGTCTCCGAGGTCACCCGTTGAAGCTGCACAAACAGCGTTCTGATCGGGTAAGGACGGAAACTCGCTTGTCGCGTCGAGTTATTGAACGTTGGAACTCGCTTCCAGCGCACGTGGTTAGGGAGTCTACGGTAGAGGGTTTCGAGCGTCAATTAGATGCTCTAGGGTGGCAGTACCAAACCTTCCCCTTCTCCTAACCGACTTGTATCTTCAACTTTTCCTTCGTTCTTTTTTAATCTTCTTCTCACCTTGGTATTATCATTATTTAGCTGACATTCCTCCTTTTCTTTTCTTAACTTACCCTTCACTCTTTTACTTCACATAAACCGGCCCGGCAGGGACTGCTGGGCAGGAAAATGTGGGCAGTAATTGGTTGGACAGGGTGTGATGCGGTCTTTGTTTTAGGCTTTTCAACATCTCAAGCAGACCTGTCAATTCCCGATCCAACGATACGCAAAAGAAGGAACATTCACGGGATTATCCTATCGTTCCGGTCCCAACTGAACTTGAACTTGAACTTGAACTTCCGTTTTCCTATCCCGCCTTTCCGTGATACTAACCCTAAGGCCTGGTTTAACCAGCTAGAGTCCATTTTTTCGTTACATGGCGTTAACTCTGACAGCGTCAAATTTCACTGCGTTGTCGCCGCGCTTCCCCCGCAAGACGTCGATGACCTCGACGACATTTTGGAACTTCCGGAACATCAGAAATGTTACGATGAGCTTGAGGCCGTCGTCTTAAAGCGATTTGGCATATCAGACCATGCTCGCGTCACGCAGCTTCTTAACGAAACCGAGCTAGGGGATCGAAAGCCCTCGCAGTTGCTGCACAAGAATCAAGCTCTAGCTAAGCCTCGCGCTGTTGGCGACTCTTTCCTTAAAGAGATGTGGCTTGGTTGCCTGCCACGTGACATGCGCAATCCCTTGTATGCAAACGATGCGCCTCTTCCTCAGCTCGCCGATATTGCCGACCGTATTTGGGAATATAACGCCCAAATATCTCAGGTTCAGTCTACCTCCATTACAGAGGTAGCAGAACTAAAAGCGCAAGCAGCCGCATTGACCTATCGACTAGAGAAGATAATACAATTCCGATCCAACCGCCGAAATCGTTCCAGTAGTCGCAGTCCTAGATCACATTCGAAATCTCCCCCTAGGTCAAGCTATTGCTGGTACCACGAGCGATTTGGTCATCAGGCTAGATCGTGTCGCCCGCCTTGTTCCTTCAAGCGCAACACGCAGGGAAACTGGTAGGCCAGCACGTAGGGGCGACGGACGTTGCTGGCTGCCCCATTCGCCTTTTCTTTGTCACCGATCGCAGTACGGGAGTACGCTATCTCGTTGACACTGGCACAGAAGTCAGCGTTATCCCACGTGATTCTAATGATATCGAAGAGGCGACCGGTTCATTGCGCGCAGCAAACGGCACCACTATTCGCGTGTATGGTCAACGCTCGCGCACGTTTAATTTAAACCTACGACGTTCATTTAAATGGATCCTCCTCGTCGCATATGTCCAGACGCCAATTCTTGGTCTTGACTGTCTGCAGCACTTCGATTTGCTTGTTGACGCGAAGCAACGCCGTCTGATCGACCATCAAACAAACCTGGCAGTTATAGGTACTTTGACCGACAGAGTCAATCAGTCCTGTATACGCCAACCTGTCAAGCTCGCCTATCGGTCTGATGCTTATTACCAAGTTCCCGCAAGTCTTTCGTGCAATGGCACCGTTTTCATCCGCCACTGATGCTGCGAAACATCACATCGTTACGAAAGATCCGCCTGTTTTTGCTAAAGCCAGGCG
>OX104063.1:166882227-167053083 GCA_944474145.2 Dicrocoelium dendriticum | reverse complement strand
TGAGAACAAACAAATTGGCCGTTAGGATTCCGAAACAGTGGCGGATAAACCACATCATACGAAACCCTCGACAAGCAGCCTTCTTCCAATTGTCTCCAGAATGAAATGCTGATGCGTGTACGACTCCTAAATCAACCTGCTGATTGACAACAGGGAGTTCACCACCACCGACAACATATCGGGTGGGAGGATTAGCAGCTCCGATTCGGAGAACAGCGCACTTAGCTCTATTTATGGGCATCAACCAAAAGGTAGACCAGTCCCAGAGCCTATCCAAGGCATGCTGAATTGCTTCAAAACGCCCCGGGATATCCAAAATATTCCAGAGCTTAAGGTCGTCAGCAAACATTAGTGATGACACCCCTAGCTCTCCCGGCAAGTCATTTACATAGATCGCGAACAACAATGGCCCCAATACCGAGCCCTGCGGAACGCCACTAAGGACAGATTGCCTGAGCGAAAGGCTACGCCCCACCCGTACGCACTGTTCCCTCCCCTCAAGGAAGGCAGACACCCATTGAGGGGCGCGACCAGATATCCCGTAAGACCTCAACTTTAGTGAGAGCCGAAGATGTGGAACAGTGTCAAAAGCTTTCGAAAAGTCCACGAATAGCATGTCTACAGCGTGGCCACTGTCTACCGCTTCGGCCCAGCTTTCACGAGCTACAAGTAGATTAGTTTGACATGAAAATCCCTTGCGGAATCCATGTTGCACAACACTGAGAAGGTTGAATCTATTCAGGTGGTTCTCCACTGAATCCCTTATCAGCTTTTCAAACAACTTGACTACTACGCTTGTCAAACTGACAGGCCGGTAGTTCGCGGGTAGAGCGCTGTCACCACCCTTAAAAATCGGACAGATGATTGCCTCCTTCCATTCCGAAGGTAGGATGCAGCTGTCCAGCGATACTGAAAACGCGCAGGTGAGAGGACCACTCAGCTCAGTGGCCAATTCATGCAGCAGCTTCGGATGAATTGAATCAGGACCGGAAGCTTTAGATAGATTAATGCCTTGCAGTAGCTCGAAGATCTGAGTCTCCGTTATGCTAAACTCAGCTAAGCGAGAATCCTCTGGAACTCTTGAAACCAATTCAACCTGTGGTAAAGAGGTCTCCCGAGCAAAGACCCCAGTATGCTGATCACTAAGTATACAAGCCTTAACATAGTCAGTTTGCGCACGGGTCCCGTCTGCTCGCAATAACGCTGGTATAGACAGTTTTGCGCCGCTACAGCTTTTAACGTAAGTAAAAACTTCTTGGGATTAGCTGCATCCGAGTTCGCTAAACCCTGCTCGTACTGGAGACGAACAGTTCTGAGATGTTGCTTACATTTATTTCTAATCTCTCGATAACTAGCATCATCATCATCATCATCAACAGCAGTATATCAGCCATTCGAACTGATGCTTCGCTGCCATACAACCATGAGGAACTATGAAATTAAGACTAAGAAGAGGGAGAGAAGGGGGACTTACCTGAAAACCTTAATGTCCTAAGCAAACATTCTGGGTCAAGGCGCCTACACCTTGTGTTAACAACATACCGTCGCAAACAGCTGGCTATCGTGCAAAGATAAGGCGGCATCGACGAGACAGCTTCCTTGCGGCTTTCACTGCCCCACGTCATAATCAGCCATTACCCCGCAGATAACTCAGCACCAAACACACTTTAAACAGACAATCCGATTAGGAGACGGCAGCAGACGCGCCACTGGTGTCGGTTGCGAGCCATAGGCACTGGCTGATGGAGCTGCTTGGTAGGTTCGCCAGCATCTAGACCGTTTCTTGAGTAGGTACTTGCCTGTGGTATCTATCCATGGAGACTGCCCTTAACCCTCTTTTCCTCATGAGTGAAATATAGGGAGTGGAAATCTCCGTAAGGTATGTCTTAAATTTATTCCAGACTAACTGGACAGTCAGCCATCGAGATCTCACAGTTCAGAACCGAAGCCTTAGCTCGCATTGCACTAAAGTCCGCCCGCCAAATATTCGGAAGTAATTCAACAGCGGTCTCTGGGTGCCTTGAAAGAGCACATCGAAAGGATATGCATGCATGATCGCTGGACCCTAGAGGTGCACCGTATGAAACGTCAGTCACGAAGTCGAGGGACTTAGCGAAAACAAAATCTAAAGTAGATGGTATTTGGTTGTCCATATACCTAGTGGGAAAGGCCACGAACTGGCGCAAACGCACTTGGAGAGTCAGTTCAAGAAAGTCTGCACCGAATGTTCCTGATGCCGAATTGCAAGAAAGATTGGTCCAACAGACTTCCGGGAGGTTGAAATCCCCTAGAACTAAACACTTATTCGCAGACTGAATGCGAATAAAGTCAAGTATCCCCTGGAAGAACATCCAGGACCTCTGTATATCACCATAACTGTAAACTGGGTGGAGGAAGTGCACAAAACAGCCGATAGGGCTTCAACAGTCTGATCTGACGACTGGAATGTGCAGATCCTCAACACATCTAAGTTACAGCTCACATACAGTACAACGCCTCCGCCTTGGCGACCAACGGAGCGATCAGTTCTAAGCAGCGCCTAGCCAGGTAAATATACCTCACCGTCCGTGATATCCGGAGACAACCACGTTTCAGTGAAAGCAAGTATGTCAAGACGAGATTTGTCTACAGGTAGACCCAACTCGTGCACCTTGTTCCTTAGGCTACGCAAGTTGCTAAGTACTACCTCAAGGAAGTCGGCACGACCATCCCTGAGTCGTGCGTCATCAGGATGGGTTCTGATAAGGCGGAAGACAACTTCCGGCTGACCAACTGAAAACCCACCAGACGGAGATCTTGCTCCCCAGCCGTCCGTCTAGTTTTGAGATCTTTGATGGCCACCTTTAACTTCAATCTATCTGCCAGTGGTACGTCCGGCTGAACGCCGACACCACTACCCTTAAGTTTGAATGCAAACCGCAGTAATGATTTGCGTTCCTCCGGGGTAGAAAGGACCACGCAAAGTAGTCGGGGTCGCGGATTTGGCGTAGCGATAGGGACGTTCCCCAATCTGGTCAGCTTTCTGACAGTGACACCAGGGAAGCCAAGTGGAAGCAGCTTGCTAACACAGTTTCAGCCACTTGATGTCATCCAAGATACGTTCACTCGCGAGAGCGGCCGCAGATTCAGTAACGTTACGGAATGTAACGCTACCATCCGTGAAAGAGTCGGCACGACGGGGAGTGTTTACCCCACGTGCCTTTGATTCGACACCTATACCAGATGTTTTCACCACTGGCGGTGGGACTGTCCCTGTCTTCACAAACGACGTCGAAGCAACGGTAGCGTAGGTTTTCCGCTCTATTGCCGGCATCTTACTAGTTCCTGGGTCTTCAAGCCCCTTCGAAGTTTTACGAGCAGATCTAGTCCGCTTCTTCTTTTGGTTCACTGGAGCAGGGGCCGTTGACCTTGTATCGCATTGAGCAGTTACCAGCACTTCGTCAGAACGGGATGGTTCAGTGGCGGCCGAGACAGTCAGCATCTTCGGAATGTTCTCCTATGCATAACCGTCAGATGACTTGACGACTGTCAAATACGGCATCTTTCACGATGCCGTGGCAACTAATTCACTGGGTTTAGTATAAGGCTTCTGGTATTTCCGAACCTTGTTTTTTTAACTTTGACCGCCTCATGAGAACAGTCAATACTGCTACCTAGAATGTCCGGTAGGATGCGCGAATTCTTTGCTAAGTGACAGACCCCAGAGGCTGAATCGTCAGTTGTAGCCGTCCGTTGCAGTGTCCTCATTCACAATATTCAGTGATTTCAAAATCCAATCCATTTTCGCATCGATCGTGGCAACAGAGGCGAGTTTTGCTATAGCCTTCGCAACACCCGCCAAACTTGAAGCCAGCGCTGAAAGTAAAGCACCGGTGATAGCCTGGCGCGTCGAGCTCTGAGCGCAGCATTCAGCACAGCTGAAAAGAACGTGATGGCAGAATTTTGTACTGGTCTGCTTGTAAGCCGATACAGCTATCGTGATACCAGCGGCAGCAGACGTCACGCTATATACCGCCAGATAAACGGTTACTGGCTCTGAACGGTTAGACTGGCCGCAAGCTGCACTAGACTCATTAAACGAGGACCCCAAATGTTCATCCGCCTCGGTGTTTGGCGAGAAAGCCAAGTTCATGTGAAAAACAGCAGAATTATAACAGGCATACAATAGTAAAAGGACAGTAGCTGTGTAGCTTGAACTTGCATGTGCGTTGGTCTTTTTGACTGTTTGATATCCTGTGATAATTGTACAAACAATACTCAGTGATTGTTTATTGTTATTCTTTTCACCTTTTTTGATGTAGAATACACACCCGCGAAATTCGAATTCCAATTCTGGTGTTCTTATTCCGAGTCGTGACTAGTTTGGGTGGAGTTCAATTATTTTCCGATTCAGAACATCATAATTGGCGTCGCAGTCAGCGTTTATTTCCAAATGAATACAACCATCGAATTCTTAAACGTAAATGCATCTCCCCGGGAGTTACAAGAATACATGGAGAGATTCGAGTTATGGTGGCTCACAAAAGATGACCTTCGCGAAGATCTTAAATCTGCCCACTTTTTAACTGTTATTGGACGAGAGGCGTATACGCTTCTAAAAAATCTGGCTTACCCACAGCTGCCATCGAAATTATCATATGACAAGTTGCAGGACCTCCTTTTATCTCACTTACTACCGGAAAATTTCGTGGTTGTCGAAAGAGTAAAATTCAACTTGCTGATCCGTCAACCTAATCAGTCTATTCGTGATTTTATTCTCCAACTTCAATCTCAAGCATCATCTTGTGCATTTGGAGACAAACTTGACGAATGCCTCAGAGATCGCCTAATTGCTGGAATAAATAATCCCGGTTTCTATCATCAGCTGCTATCACTTCCATCGCCGACTTACAATCACGTAAAATCCATCTGTTTGCATTATCAGGATGTTTCTGATATTACAAGAAGCCAGACGACTGTTGATCATCAAGTATTGTTTGGCTGAGCCAGTCGCCGAGTTCATGCCGAGAAGAGAAAACCGTGGCAAATCAACTCTTTCAAACCACACGGAATTAGTCTATCACATGCACCGAGAAATTCAGACAGTTTAAAGTGTGGTCAAGCTGATAGAAAGATTGGACAATGTGTCTCTTGTGGAAAGTTGCATTCACGGTATACCTGCCCGCATCGGAATTCCAAATGTCATCATTGTGGGAAAGTTGGACATATTCGTAGCGTTTGTCGCCAGTTCAGACGTTGTAATGTTGTGAAACAAGTTGATGATTCCACAGAGAACTTGCCCGACGATTTTCATTCGCTGACATTGGCTGTGAACACGAGTGGCCATTTATACAACACTTTACGTTTCGGAAATGGTATGTCACATCGTTTCATTGTTGACACCGGTAGCGTAGAGTCTCTTATTTCTAAAACGAGTCTCGAGCATCTGTACCCTGACGCTCAGCTTGATTCTACACTCATCACTATTAAAGGTATTACTGGTCACACCATTCCGGTGATAGGATGTTGTACCTTACCAGTGCTAGATAAGCATTTGAAACCTGTCGAGTGTAAATTTGTTGTCATTCGTCAAGGCCCGTCCATACTCGGTCTTAAAGTTTTGCAGGCACTTAAAATAAGTGTCAATTTTCTGTCACATACTAATACTGACACCCAAATTCGTGAGTTATTACACTATTGTTCGGTTACCTCTGGTGGAATGAGAATTCCGCCTGTTAAGTTGGAAGTGGCCGGTGATCCAGTTTTCTGTAAACGACGTGTACTTCATTTGGACTTAGAGAACCTGTTCGTAAGGTACTTATGTCTCTTTGTGAATCAGGAATCCTCGTCCCAGTACAAAGTTCACGGTGGGCCAGACCTGTTGTCACACCGTTAAAGCCGGATGGACAGACACCGAGAGTTTGTGGTGATTACCGTGTCACTCTTAATACGAAGCTGCTGCATCGTAGTTGTGTCACGGAAGAACCTGATTCTATTCTCTCGCGTCTACACGGATCCAACATTTTCTCGAGGCTAGACTTAAAAGATGCATATCTGCAGATACCACTGACTGATGAGTCTAGTGAACTGACCACAATCAATACACCTTTTGGGTTGTAGCGCCATAGATTTCTTCCCTTTGGTCTTAGTGTGTCGCCAGCCATATTCCAAGATGTGATGAACTCCATTGTGAAAGATGCGAAGGGTGTTGAGGTCTATCAAGACGATGTTTTTGTACATGCTATTAACAAACCGACACATGACTACCGATTGCTGGTACTTTTGACTCGCTTCAAGGATGCTAATGTGAATATCAATCCTAAGAAGTGCTTAATTGGTGTCCATGAAATCAGTTGTCTTGGTTATCAGGTTACATCTGAATGATTCAAACCAGATCCTGAACGGATAAAACCATTGGTTGATGTGAAGTCCCCCACCAATGTCCATGAGCTTCGATCACTGATGGGCGCCTTACAGTACTGTTCCAAATTCATTCCTGGTTTTGCATCCATTGCTGATCCTTTATTCACCTTGTTGAATGACAAGAGTTTTGTTTGGTTAGACAGATATGAACATGTTCTTCGGAAGCTTTTAAAAATTCTTGCATCTGGTTGTGTTCTTCACACCTTTTCTCCTAAATTACCTACTGTGCTTTTCACAGACGCTTCACCCACTGGTATTGGGGCTGTGTTAGAGCAGAATGGACACCCCCTTCTGTGTATTTCCCGTCGACTAAGCAATGCTGAAAAAGGATATGCTCAGACTCATCGAGAAGCTTTGGCTGTATACTGGGCAGTCACAAGACTTCACAAATACTTGTTTGGCCTCAGATTTACCATTGCGACAGATCATGAAGCTCTGAAGTTCATTTACAATCCTTCCATATCTTTAGCTAAGTCTGCAGCAGCCATGGTCCAAAGGTGGAGTGTTGCCCTTAGTGTGTATATCTTTGTGGTCGAGCACAGAAGTGCGAAGCTCATTCCTCACGTCGACTACTTATCACCTACTGCAACGATATTTGAAACCGATTCTGAGATGAGTAGTTTACTCACCCAGCCGCTTCCAATCTCTCGTCCTGCCCTTATCAGTGATACTAGAAGGTATTATGGGTCATTGATTTCTGCTGTCAAACGTGGTTGGTCGGTTTCTCTCAAACGGAAGTTCCCACAATTTTATGTGCGTCGTGATGAATTGTGTGTTACACCTGATGGATTACTATGTGTAAATGACCGCATTGTTATCCCGCCGACTTTGAGATCAGCTATTCTAACGGAATTACATTCCGGTCATCTTGATGTTAAAAAGATGAAGTCTTTAGCTAGATGCTTGTGCTGCTGGCCTGAATTAAATGCAGATATTCGACGAACTGCTTCTGATTGCCCGAACCGTAAACACAAAACTTTACGGCAACAGTCAAAGTGGACACCATGGCCGATGACATGCGAGCCCTGGCAAAGGGTACATATGGATTATTGTGGACCATTTCTGCAGAAGTACCATCCTTTTGTGGTGGTGGATTCTTATTCAAAGTGGCCGGAGGTATTCCTGACTGATAAACCAAATTCTGCTTTTGTTGTCCGTGCCTTGAGAAAAGCGTTTAGTAGAGAAGGAGTCCCATTAGCTGTGTTAAGTGACAATGGTTCGCAATTTTCGGCTTCAGAGGTTACTAATTGGCTACAGAGCCTTGCGTGTCGCCACCTTTTTACCGCTCCACGACATCCATGTTCTAATGGCCTAGCGAAAAATTTTGTTGCAACCTTAAAACGTTCCATTACCTCCTGTGCTCCTACTTCTTTTGATGAACTTGATCGTTGTGTTGATAACTTCCTTCTTCAATACCGTAATTGCGTGCATTCCTCTACTGGAGATACACCTGCCAAACTTCGTAAATCCAGACCATTGAGGTCAAACATGCTTGGCTTGGGGACTGCTGAGGTATCTTATTTCAGGGGAAATGATTTACGTCCCTCATCTGGTATTATTGTTAACAACATTGGAGCCCGCATGGTTAGAATTTTGGATCTCGATGATTGTTCTGCACACAGACGGCATGTTGACCAGATACGATACAAGGATTCCGGTCAGTTGTCATTCGCTTCAGTGTGCACTAAAAATAGTAATGTCGATTCAGTTTCAGATCCTCATGAGTATTCTGAGCAAAATCAGCCTCCAAGAAGATCTGCCAGATTGCAACAGTAACCACAGTTGAATTACAGAAACCTGGAGTTGCATTTAAGCTGCGGAGGATGTGATAATTGTACAAACAATACTCAGTGATTGTTTATTGTTATTCTTTTCACCTTTTTTGGTGTAGAATACACACCCGCGAAATTCGAATTCCAATTCTGGTGTTCTTATTCCGAGTCGTGACTAGTTTGAGTGGAGTTCAATTATTTTCCGATTCAGAACATCATATATCCTCAGGAATGTGGGGATAAACGAATGAGGTCCGTGAATTGGATAGCATTTACCGGATATTCACGACGCAGTTACCTTACTTTAGGGCGAGTCACATCCGCCACGGCGCCATGTTGAACGGCTGATTTTTATGGCTTTTTATAGGAAGTACTCTTACCAGGCGGAAAATCGCCACATTCCGCCGCCTAACTATGTGCTGAAACGAATTAAAACTGTACCACTCACCTGGCGCCACGAGTAGCTTCTTCGGGTAGCCAGCCGATCAGGTCATATTAGAATAACGCCGGAACTTAATATAGAGAGTTAGTTCAGCTACTAGACTAGTTCGCCCCGTTGCGCTTTGACAATCGCTGCAGGAAACATATATGGTGGCGCCGCAGAATGGATTGTGTGGTAAAGAGGCACAGCGTACCTTGGAAAATATTTCAGGAATTATGACAGTTTAACGTTGGTTGCAGTATAAAAAATTTCTCAATGAAACACTAAACTTGCGGCGACAAACAAAGTATGCCTATGGTCTCAGACTGGCCAAAATGTAAGAGCAATGTCGAAGAGGTATTATGGTTATATTCAGTCCAAGCCGGCTTAAAGTTGAGGTTGGTAATTTATTGGCCGTTGACGGTGGTCACGCCTCAGACGATGTAACTAAGGAAAAGTTGCTTCTGCACGTGTTTCAAATACTGCATAGTTGAGACGATGGGCTTCCTATACACTCACCTTCATTTTGTCAAAGTCATAATGCAATGCTGGCAATTCATCTTATTGCAGCGGAGGTCTGAGGGGTACTGGCTGGCTTAGGCCCATCTAAGTCGGATGGATCTGACGAGGGGTATCCTGCCATTGTCAACCCACTGGCTGACAGATTCCAATACCTTGTGGTGGAGATGTTCGCTATCAATACCTAAAGGTAGGCTAGAACAGGAGTAGAAGGTGGCAACTGTTGTAGCCATACATAAAGTACGTTTCAAAACCTTACCTGTCAATTACAAGCCTGTGGATCCAACCACCTTTTTACTCAACTGCTTTGATAAAGTCATTTGAAAAAGTTTTTGTGAACACTTAGTCGAGCACAATATATTTGGAGCCGAACAGCACGATTTTGTTAGAAAGAACTATTGCCTTACTAATCTTCTGTGCTTCTTAGAGGTAATAACTAGCTGGCTTGACGATGGAATCTCAGTTGAAGTATGATACCACGACTTTAGTAAGGCCTTCGACTCCGTTAACCACTGATGCATACTTGCGAACCTGGAAAGTTGTGGCTGGTATCCTCGACTTTGACTTGGATTGCGGCGTTTCTTTGCTGTAGAATATTTCGCTTTAGGGTCAGCGAAGCTAGATCTAGCAGCGGCACTGCAAACAGCAGTGTTCTCCATGGTTCTGTTTGAAGATAATTATTGTTCCTTATTTTTTTCGAGGACTTGGCTTATCTTCGCTAATACTCGTGTCTTAGTTTGTTGATTATCGTCAGCAGTGGTAGGCAAGAGAAGTTGTCCAAGGACCATTGCACTGTAGTGGATTGGTCGGTTGAATTGGACTTGCATTTAAGTGGCAGAAAATGCCGGTTACTGAGTTCCAAAAATTAAGAGATAACGGTGCTAACATCCGTCGGTCCTTGGGAGCTGCGATGTGCACATGAAGCAGGAGTCTTAGGCATCAGTGTTGCGAACTACTTCATTTAGCGCAATATAAGCATGGTGCCAACAAAGCGCTGAATGCATTGTCTCGCCTTAAAAGACATTTATGCAGCACTAGAAGTGAGGTTTTTCTCCCCATATAAAAGGCGGTGGCATGACCTAAGCTAGCATACTGTGTACAAGCTTGGGCACCGTACCACCGGAAAGATGTGCCCTGTATAAAAATTACAAAATCTGGCTTCTAGGATGATTGAGGGTCTAGGTGACAAGCCATACGCTGAACGCCTAAGGAGCCTAGGTCTGTATTTAATGGAACGGCAAGGACTAGGAGGGATCTAATAGAGACCTCAAAAATCGTGAAGAGTTTTAGAGGTATCCAGTGTACGGAACTGTTTGAGCTAACTTGGTCAGATGGCCCGCGACGACACGAACGCAGGCTCAAGCATCAATGATCTAGGCTGGATATCACGGTGAAATTCTTTGTGGATCGTGTACTCAATAGCTGAAATAAGCTACCTCCAGCATTAATAAAATGCAGAACCATAGAGGCCTTTAAAAGAGGCCTAGTTAGGTGTTGGTCTTAACTTTCCTGCCTTCTCGTAATTTTATTCTGTCTTCGCGCTGCAACCCCGAACTGCGTGACAGTACACAAAGTGCTTTTGTTTTTACTTCAATCTATTGCAGAAGTTGTGGACATAAATCAGAGATCAACCTAACCGGAACTCTTGTTTACTTACCGGTGCAAGAAACAGCCAGCTCGTTAGGCGGAGGCCTGTATGGTTCTTGGAACCTGATCTGACCTGAGCTGACCTTCAATAAATGTTTGGATCAGCGCACTTAGGACAAAATTGCAGAATTTGCTGAACGCTGTGACTATCATCTTGGTTCAGCAGACCTTGTTTTGTGTAATACGTCCTTGCTAGCAATCTACCATTAGGCACCCAGAAGTACACTAATGGGCAAAATTTAGGGTGGTTGCAGAATTGCGACCTTGAGGTCGAATCAAGCGCTCCGCCCAGTTTGGGCGTTGGACTTTCGGGCGATGGGTCTTTTCTAGACCCGCTATGGGCCAGCCCGACGCTGATCGTTGTCCAACCCTCTCCAAAAACGATTATTTGATTGCTGGTTCCATCAGTGGCTTTGTATCCCGCGCTATAGTGCAGCCGTTGGATGTTTTGAAAATTCGATTTCAGGTAATGCGGCTTTCTCTTACAGTTTTCAGTTACAAGTCGAACCTATTAGCTCATCATACGCTGGGAAGTACCACGGTTTTGTCCAAGCCATCCGTTGTATCAGCAAGGAGGAGGGTGCGATCGCCTTTTGGAAGGGACACATTCCTGCCCAGCTGCAAGCCGTTGGTTTTTCTTCCATCCAGTTCCTGACGTTCGAAGTGTTAGTATCTTGGCTTGTTCAGCTTAACGTGTACCGTGGTTCACCTCGAGGTCCACGTGCTACCCTAAAATCATCTAATACGCTAGAGACGTTCGTTTGTGGTAGTGTGGCCGGATCGGTTGCCGCAGCATGTACCCAACCATTAGATGTTCTGCGGACTCGTTTCATCGCCCAAGGAGAACCAAAGCTCTACCGGTGAGTTAATGCCTAAATGAATTGCTGTTTTCGGAAGTCCACATTTTTCATTTTCTGTTCTATCCTTTATTTGTTCATTGTTCATTGGTTCATTGACTTGTAGGGAGCAGAAAGGAAATCCTCTGACATGACGCATGCCAATCTTTGATCGTCGGAGTCGTATACAGAGCCCCTGCAGGACCTGGCTCACATCTGTTAAGCTCCGTGCGGACCCACAGCAGAGGGAAAAACTGTTTTATGGATGACTTCAACGCCCCCTGCATAATCTGGGACCCATTTTACAGTGATTTCCCACCTGACTCCTTTGAAGTTCATCTCCTTGATATCATACACGAGTGCAACTTGACATAGCATGTTGACGCCAACACGGATGGTCCCTGGTCAGACACCAAACCTTGACCTGGTCCTCATCTCGGCCCCATCTGATGTCTCAGATGTAACGATCCTCCAACCTCTAGCAAAGAATGATCACTGTACAGCCTCGTTTTCTTGGACACGACGCCTCACAATCCACGATCAGAGGCACTGAGTCAAATTTCTGGCGCACTGACCAGCCCAGATTAAGAATGGCTGCAAGCAATATGGACTGGAGTATTCCGCAATTCTTGGAGCTTGATAAATCATGGGAACGCCTACGATCCACGATTATGCTGCTCATTGAACAGTTTGTTCCAAACTGTAGGAGTAGACCACTATCAGAAGAACCCCCATGGATTGATAAAGATAATTCTTCGTGAAAAAATACAATGGAAACCATGGGACCAATTCTAGCTCACAGCTTTGACTTTAAGCTACTTAGAGTACAGAACTGTCGGCAACCTGTGCACCCTGAGGAATTGAGAAAAGACTACAGCATAAACATGAATCGGCCATGTAATCCAAAAACTGTCCCAACAAACCTTTTGCCTACCTGAAGCGAAATGCCAAAACAGGTGAAGGAATCCCCGCGCTATCCTTACCTAAGGAAGGTAGTGTTCTCTACAGCGATGATGAAAAAGCAAACCTACTGGCTACGCAGTATTCCTCGTTCTACTTCGTGGAATCTCCGCTGCTTAACAACTGTTTGCCTGCACACTACTCTGGACCAAATTGAGATTAACCCCGAGGAAGTCACTAAGCTACTCGAACTGGACCCCAACTCCTCCGCAGGCCCGGACGAATCGCATCATGGCTTCCTCAAAACGATAGCTGAGTACATCGCCGCCCCTATGCCAAGTATTTCTGCGCTCCCTCGAAGTGGGCCACCTACCCACAGGCTGGAAAGTAGGTACCGTCGTGCCTACATATAAGGGGAAACCAACAAGACCCAGCGAACTACCGGCCAATATGCCTAACATCAGTCTTGTGCAAAACCATCTAACGAATAGTCAAGCGCGCCTTCCAGCTACACTGTGGGAACATAAACATCTCACCCGCTCAACATGGCTTCCGGAGAGCACGCTTATGCATCTCTAACTTACTCATCGCCAGGGAAACATGGGCAGAAGCCATAGATGTTCGAAAACAAGTTGCTGTAGTATTCATTGACTTCAGTGAAGCCTTTGATCAAGTGCCACACGTACGACTGCTACACAAACTCCAGGGACTTACCGTTGTGGGAAATCCTGGATGGCCGATTTCTGAAGAGGTAGGACAATGCGCGTACAAGTGCACCAAGTCCTCTCTGCTCCTGTGCCTATGACTAGTGACGTTCCCCAAGGATCAGTGCTTGGACCAGAGCCCTTCAAACTGTTTATTAACGATCTGCCGACTTCACTTCAAACCGACTGCTTGATCTACGCCGATGACTTCAAGCTGTGGTCAACTATCCAGCCTTGAGGATGCGGACAGATTACAATGGGCTCTAGACCAGCTGCGCGAATGGTCCATCAAATGGGAATTGCCAGTAAACCGAGATAAATGTGCTGTTCTCCCAATGGGTTGCACTGATCTGTACGGTGCATACCACAGTATTGGGTTCCTCCTCAGGAGTACCACTCACGAAAGCGATCTCGGCGTTACCGTGTCTTGTGACCTTGAGACAATGCACGACACGTTGAAGAAGGCCACTGGAAGGATACTTCTGGGTGCCCTAAGAGGATCATAGGCTCGAATAACTCCTGAAGTTTTTTTTGACCTTTGTCCTCTTCGTGCGTCCGACCAGTCGTTGAATATGGTCTACCAGTTATCCATATCCGCGTAGGGGTGGGCGTCCTCGCGGTATGCTCAGCCCGCGCGCGACTGGTGGTGGTGGTCGCGCGGCAGCAAAGCGCCGTTAAGGCGTATAAGCTGACACATTCATTCATTCATTCACCAGTTATCCATCCGCTTTCCAAGTTTGAATGCGCTCTGCTGGAAAACGTTCAGAGACGTGCATCGAAAGCTGTTGTAGGGCTTCGTGATCCCTCGTTCCCTATTCGGCTCCAGCAGCTAAATCTGTCCTGCCTGAAGTTCCGCCGTCGCCGGGGTGATCTCAATTCATCATCCTGAACAGCAGTACATCAACCATTTGAACTGATGCTGCGCTGCCATACAACCATGAGGACCTATAAAATAAAGAATAAGAATAGAGAGAAAAGGGGGACTTATCTGAAAACCTTAATGCCTTAAGCAAACATTCAGAATCAAGGCGCCTACACCTTGTGTAGACAACATACCGTCACAAACAGTTGGCTATCGTGCAAAGATTAGGCGGCATCGGCGAGACAGCTTCCTTGCGGCTTTCATTGTCCCGCGTCATAATCAGCCATTACCCCGCAGATAGCTCAACACCAAACACACTTTAGACAGGCAATCCGATTAGAAGATGGCAGCAGACGCGCCACTGGTGTCGTTTGCTAGCCATGTCCTGTAAAGCCTCAAACCGAACACAAGGCGAGTCACGTGGACTCCAGCCCGGAAGGCGAGATGGACCAACGGCATCTAGTTTGGTCGTCAGTGACTTCATTTCCCGCTGCCAAGTCAACTTCTGTCCACTTCGAGCCTTACGCCACCCTACACCTGGCAGACTAAACAAGGCCCTCCTAGATAAGCGGTGACCAGGCATACGTAGCACGTGCCCGAGCCAACGCAACTTATTCAGTGCTATCTGTTGTTTTAGGGGAATAACAAGATTATCACCACCTAGTACTTGCCTACGCACATCACCGTTGCGGACACGCTGGTGCCATCCGACACCAGCAGTGCTTCACAGACAACGATGAAGGCGCCTTAGATCTTCAGACTGAAGGGGCCAAGTCTCACTACCATATAGCTGAACGGCCCTCACTGTGGCCTTGTATACCCGGCCTTTCAGACGGAGGGAAACTCCATTCTGTCGCCAAAGATGCCGCAGGTTCAAGAACGTAGCTCTGGCCTTTGCAATGCGTGAGCTGACGCCAGTTTCTATGCGCCCATCATTGCTGATGCAGCTGCCAAGATAAGTGAAATGATCAACCGCCTCGCGTTCCTCGTTAGCAGGCGTCAAGTGGTCATCAAGTGGCTAGTAGTCCTGCAGCAACACTTTGAAGGTGGGAAGCGCATACCAATTAATGGGATCAATCTGGACAGCCTTTTCATGGTTTATTGTGCCACACCAACATTGTCGAAATCAAGACGATTTCGTCCGCATAATCTAGATCGACTAATCTTTTACCAGGCGATACTTCAACGCCTACATCGTGAGATTCCGCAAGGGGACACTCCATGATGGAGTCCACGACGAAATTGAGCAAAAAGGGGGAAATTAGACGACCCTGACGAACGCCACTTCTGGTCGGAAGGCTATACGATAGGCCACCATAGACCTTGACGCAGCCTGTAGTGTTCGAGTATAGAGCACGAAGGATGTTCACATGTTACGTGGGAACACCTTTCCGCGCAAGTATTTCGAACAAAATCGATCGATCGACTGAATCGAACACACTCTTGAAATCGAGGAACACACTATTGTCAGTCTGCAGTATGCGTAGCGCCGCTCTAACACCTCCGCAAAGTGAATATGTAGTCTATACAGCCACGTCCTGGACGGAAACCTGCCTGATCTCCACGAATCCGAGATATTCGTTCAGCAGTGTGGCGACGAACGATAATCGAGGCCAATAATTTTGTCACAACTGGCGTTTGGCTAATACCCCTGTGGTTACAACAGTCAGTGCGACTGCCCTTTTTGTATATTGCCAGTATAATCGGTTCGCTCCAATTAGCCGGGACACTTCCAGGTTTGTTCAAATAGAGTGGTCAGTGCTTTGCAGAGGACCTCACCTCCATCCTTAAACAGTGCCGGCGGGAGAGGATCCATGCCAGCGTTACGAAAATGATTGAGGGCTGTGATCGCGTTTCGGACCTCGGCCTCCGACGGAGGCTCTAAATTAACCATGGCACGTCCTGCATCACTTGAGTAGGAAGAGGTCAGGGAGCATGGGGACAACTGAACTGATCTTGAAAGTGTTCCGCCCAACGAGCCATACGGCGCTCCTTATGGTGTATCAGCGCACCCGCGCTGTCTCTGATTGTCTCACTGACGTCTGGTTTTCTAGGACCATTGGTGCGGATTAGCTGGAAGAGCTTACGTTAAATGCCTACTGCTCCTGCCTCCTCCATCTCCTGAGCCCTACTGGCCCACCAGGCTTCCTTGTCAACATGTAGGCTCTGCTTTAGTTCACGGCTATTAGACCGTCTAGTCACATTGTGTTCAAAGCCAGCCGGGAGGTGTCTCCTAGATTCCAGCAGGTTTATCGACCTCTTGGATATCCACTGACTGGTGCGGTGGCGACTGATAATGCCACAAGCAGATGCTGCTGCGTCGTGCTTGGCGGCCGAGATCCTATTGCACTGAAGCTGAGTGTCATTAGGACAAGACAGCGAAAGTTCGGTACGCAGTGCGTCTTGATAGGCTTGCCTGACCGAGGGCTGAGACAATTTCTCAGTTGCCAATTGGAGGAGACGCTTGGTGCACCTCCCAGTAAAGTTATGGAGAAAAGACAGCGTACCAGGGCATGATCAGGTACTCCAGTACGAGTGACAATCCAGTATGGAACCACACCATCTGTAACTTATGGCTGTGGCCAATTTGGATCCATCGCTGGCCAGCTACAGGAGGACGCCAAGTGGCACTTCGGCCCCCACTGTGTCTAAAAGCAGCGCTACTAAGAAACAACTGGTGCTCCACACACAGTTGTAGCAGACGCTCGCCGTTGTTAGTCCGTTCGGAGTTAAGCCTATACTTACCACCCAGCTGAACTTCTGAAGAGCTCAGACGCCCTACTTGTGCGTTCATATCCCCTGCAAGTACTATAATATCTGAACTAGTAGCACTGCGTAGTAGGGCGTTCAGTTCGTGATAGAATGTGTCCTTGATAGTATTAGAACTGCAGTCGGTAGGAGCATAAACGGAAATCACGAACAAACAGCGTTTTGTATTACTTCTTGAATCCACCTTAACTGATGTCTTCAACCGGGCTGCACATAAACGGCTGTTCACAGGAATCCAGTCAACCAACGATCGCTCAGCTTTGGGGCTTAGAATGATACCTACATCAGCTCAACCCGTGAGTGCCGCATCGGCGTCTCCGGATGTGTGCAACCAATAACGAGAGGATAAGCCGGGTGCAGTTACTTCAACAACCCCATTAGGGCCATTGATCCTAGTTTCGCACACACGCCACACATCAATACCCAGTGTGTCCAAGGTGCGTGCGAATGCAGCCTGTTGACCTGTTTGTCTTAGAGTGCGAACGTTGAATGTCGCCATGGAAACGGGATGGCGTGGCCTTATAAGGGACTTTTGCCGATAGGCGTCCGATAGGTACTGTCGGATGGTGGCTGCAGATGGTTCTACTCCAGTGGCACTTCGGTTGCTGTCAATTAAGCTGGGAATTATAGAAGGAAGGTTATAGAAGTAATGGGGTCGGGATGGGAGTAAGAGAAACAGGTGGAAAAGAAAGAAGGGAGGCGCCAGCAGTAGCATGTTTTCGCTTATCCGCCCTGCTGTATGCAGCAGATAAGACGACCCTTGATAATCTGCGAGACCGATGCAGGATGAAGTTTATATTTGAGGAAAAAGTCATGGTTGTATGTCGGCTGAGATACTGCTAGGGCGCCCAGACTTAGACAAGAGGACAAGTAGGGTCCTTTATCCAAAGCCTTTGGCTCAAAAACCTGTCCGCAAGGCAGCTTGGAGATGGCAATGACTTAGTTTTACAGAAATGGGTGCCATCCCATTTCAAACTCCCAGCTTGGAGGAGCAGGAGAGTGAGTTTGTCTGACCTCTCACCATTGACCAACCTGGTAAGAGTAGTTCTCAAGGTGCCTGGAGGCATCACCCAGTATAGCTCAATGGGTCAAGGATGTACGCGAACCGTCGCACCACGTTAAGGTCCAGTCTCGTTGCGTCGGAGGAAAATGTACACGCATATGTCGAATAGCAATACATCTCACAATGCTGATATCATTGCTTGCTGCTCCGGCAATGCGTTCAAGGAACTGCAGCCTCCATACCATCTGCGTTATGAGTTTCTGGGGATCCCAGGCCAGAAGTTCCTCGTAGTGCACTTTCATCTCATTCTTCAGCCTGGCCTTCACCACCTGCCAAACATTCTCGATCGGATTGAGGAACGGAGAGTATAGGCTCAATCTCAGTATGGTTACTCTCTCGTATCCATCTACTGACAACAGTTGTTCCAGTCGTATGTAAGATGGTACATTATCACATACCACGACAACGTGCCGGAGCTCCATCTCCCGTTACAGGTTGTGTAAATAGCTTCGCAGCCATTCAACAGATAGGGGGCCTGTGAATGGGCTTCTCCGGGTGGTCATCGACATTTTCCCTTCCATTGTGAGTGCACTGATCAAATGCAAATTGAGGTCTCTACTGTTGGCAACTTTGCAACAGGCCCTCACTCCTCTGGGCGCTGGACTGTGAGTACGTTTGCACTAAACGTTGAAGTTCGCTTCGTCAATCTAAATGAAGAAGTTGCCATCGCTCTCAAGCTGGAGAGACTGTTGAACGGATTCCCTGCGTATCCCATTGGTTCGCTCATTGTTTCTTCCCTCGGGAACCTGATAGATGTTCTTCGTAGTTATCAATCGACCATCTAGGTGCCGTGCGATTGTTGACTTCGAAATGTCCCTGTCCATTTCTGCTCTTACTCGCATTTCCCGTAGCGTAAGAGTTGAGTCCCTTGCGATCCAATCCAGGATGTCATCTACCTCTTTCTTCTACAGAATCCGCTTAAGACCACGCGCCTGCGTAGTACTCGGATCCTGATCAAGAGAACGACGAATCCAGGAGTAGGCTGGTTGATATTTGACATTGTTCACAGTTACCACCAGCTGCCCGTCATCACCGTTGATGAAGGCCCTCAAAACTCGGTCACGAATGTCTGATACTATGTCGAATGCGAGAGGGCATACCGACGACGTTAATATCATAGACATATTTTCGGTCGTGCGCTTATGTTCCAGCTGTTCATTGCTCTCAGACCAATTGTGATCCACCGTTTCAGACATGAGGGGTGCGCATACAAGCCCGTTGCACCGCCGAAGTGCATGCCTCTAAGGTTCATTCACAAGTCTCACCCAGTCAACGGGCAGCGCGCTCACCTCCCCAGACTAACGCACCGAACCTTGGCATCCGGCAAATGAGAACACACTTAAGGTCAGAGGATTGGCTTTGAGCGACTGGCGAATCGCACAGGGTTTTGCAACATTTTGGACTTTCTTTGCAAAATTTTGCTCCTTTGAAAAATTTTGGACTTTTTATGCAACTTTGCAGGAAATGCTACAGTTTTTAGTAAAGTTTATGCTCCTATTAATGGAGTTCAGGTGGTTTAGAAACTCATCCTTCATATGCCGCTTTATAATCACAAATGTATCACCTACGTAGCGCCACCAAATCTTTGGCGAACTGCCTTAGTTCCTCAGCGCTCTCCTCTGTCTTTTATAAACAGATTTGCCAATGCGGGGGATACTGGTGATCTCATGGTAACTCCCTGTTCCTGAGAGTGCAGTTTTGACTGAAAGGTGAAATATGACATATTAAGACATACTATTTCCTTCGATTACCTGGTCTGCCATGAGTTTCTTTCGCTCCCCCAGGCTATTGTCCTCAGTCAGACAACGCTGTGCTACCCTCAATGCGTCATCTTTGGGTACGTAGTGAATATGGAGCTAACATCGAAACTAACCATTATTCCGTCTGACGCCATGGCCAGAACTACAACCTTTCGCGCGAACTCATAAGAGTTCCGTACGAACGTATTTGTTCGTCCTGTTAGAGGTTGTAACAAACGCCATATAATTCGCGCGTCGGAGAACCGATACCATCTACAATGGGCCGAAGGAGAACGTCGGGCCTATATATTATCGGCAGTCCATAGATCCTAGGCTGAATCGTTGATTTCGGATACATGTTATATCATTTACCCGGCCCCGTCGCAACAAGACTGGACCTTAACGTGGTGGGACGGTATGCGTACCTCCTTAAATCTTTGAGCTATACTGGGTGGTGCCTCCAGGCACCTTGAGAGCTACTCCTATCAGGTTGGTCAATGGTGAGAGGTCAGACAAACTCACTCTCTTGCTCCTCGAGGCTGGGAGTTTGAAATGGGATGGCACCCATTTCTGTAAAACTAAGTCATTGCCATCTCCAAGCTGTCTTGCGGGCAAGTTTTTGAGCCAAGGGCTTTGAATAAGGACCCTACTTGTTCTCTTGTCTAGGTCTGGGCACCTTAGCAGTATCTCAGCCCACATACAACCATGACATTTTCTTCACACATAAACTTCATCCTGCATCGGCCGTCGCACAAATTATCAAGGGTTGGCCCTACACTGTTTACTTTGCGCAGCATCTGCGTACCATGTGATAACGGGCTCCTCGGTCTTATTTAAACATGCTATTACGCACAGGTCTGAGTCAATGAACAATGGCTTTACAGTGGTTAAGAAGCACTGCTTTACGAGCCCCGTTGGCTGGTCTGGTGGGTTTTCGAAAAGCGTTAATGAAAAAATGCAATTAGTAGTTTTACTATCAAAAGAATAGACTTATCGTATTTGTGCAGTATCCCTGCACTCCGAGTATCTCCATAGCTTCAATAGACGAAAAACTTACATTCAAGGTATTTCGCGGGAGTAGGATAGAGAGTGGTGTCAAGTAACACGATGTAAGTGGCGGAGTTCGTCATCCGACCGACTTTTAAATATGGCTTATGTAGATACACAACCGATTCAGGGAGATCGTTCCATGGTTGATAAACGCGAAGTGGAAAAGAAATTTCTACGGCACACCAGACGGTTGTACTGTTCTGCTAATTTCGAGCAATGACCTCACAGGTTGACGCTATTACTGAGTACAGTAAAGGACGGCACACATGCTTTGGATTGTGTAAACTCAAGTATGCCATTATCAAGTCACCTCGTAATCGGCGATAATACCCACTGAATAATCCCAAACGTTTCAGCATCTGATCATGTAAAAGATGGCGCATTCCTTTGACGTATTTGAAAGGCCGCCCTTGAGGTTAGTCCAGTGCAGTGAGGTCGTGCTTCAGCCATGGCTGCCAGGAATTGCGTATTCGGATGGAAGGACATACACATTGAACATCTGTGTGGACCTAGATGTGTCTGTTTGTTCGTACACCCATCGTAACAGGCCAACATGTTGGTTATCCGTTTTCGACGTCTTTTCCGATTGCTTGGAACAACCCAAATTATCCTGAACCGGCACGCCAAGGTCGCGTTCGACGGACGATCGCTGCAGCGCTTGCGTTCGCAGCTTGTAGGACTAGGTACTCTGGTGTTGTATGGGGAGTACCTTGAATTTGCTCACGTCAAACGGTGGCAGAATTTGGGTTGACCACTGATGTACCATATACAAGTCACACTGAAGTAAATTCTGATCGGCCTCCGCCTGAATCCTGCGTCATATCTTGATATCTTCAGCACACAACAGGAAATTTGAAGCGATTCTCCGTGCAACGTCATCCATGAATACCAAAAGCAAATTTGGCCCTAGAACTGATTCCTGAGGCACACCGGACTCGACTGGTATGGGGTCAGATAAGCAACTCCGGACTCTGGCCACTAATTGTCGTTGCAGGAGTAGGTTGGCGATCCAGATCAATAGAGGGTAGCCTATCTCGTAATATTGGGACTGCAAAGGAGAATCCGATGATTTAAACGATCAAATGCCTTCGAGACCTCCAAGTAGCTTACAACAGCGGCCTCTCCAGCGTCGGCTGACTCGGTCCAACTTTCCTGTGCGATTAATATTTTCCTTGTGCACGTTCGCTGTCGACGAAAGCTGTGTTTCTCGGGAACAATGGTGTTAAAATTTTCTCGTTTAATACACCAACACATTGGCAACAATGGATTCCCTTAACTTGGATCACCATCATCGTTATATACGTTAGCTAGAGGTGGGAAACACCTCAGCTACTGTGCCGCAATAAATAAAAGAAAAAAGGAGAACAAAATGCAACTAGTACAAGCTTGCTGAGCTACCGGTAACGGATGGGCACCGTTCCGATAAGCTACCAGCCGGCTACTGTGCATTAAAAAAATTACTATGCAAAATTATATGAGGCTAAATAGGGAGATTGTGGTTGGAGGGGGAGGCTAAGAGGGATGGGGTGGGACAAAGAAACTCACAGCATGAACGCCATTAAGGTCGGCTCCTAGCCATATCAGCAAGTATATCCAGTTAAATGTGTTCACCGTCTTTCGGACCCGAACCAGGGAGCCGAGACGCTCCAACTGAGGCCAGCTCCGAAGTGAGAGCCTTCATTCCTCTCTACCAAGTCATCGCTTGGCCACCTCTCCTCTTCTTCTGTCTACACTTCCGGCGAGCAAACAACGCACGTCGCGGTAGTCAATGCGTAGCAAGTGGCCGAGCCATCGGAGCCTGGTGCGTGAAATGACGGTGCTGAGCCGTTCATTTCCATTTCCTGTGCCGTAAACAAGGTGTCGAACACGCTCATTGCTCACGCTGTGTTCCCACCAGATGTGAGCTATATTGCGAAGGCACCGGTGGTCGAACGTAACTAGCCTCTTCAGGTCCGCTGCTTTAAGCGGACAGGTTCCACAACCGTACAGTAGGTTCGAACGTACCGCTGCATTGTACACTCTACCCTTCAGGGCAAGAGTGATGTCGCGCCGGCGCCATAAGTGGTGAAGGTTTGCAAAAGCGCCTCGAGCCTTTGCTATACAGTTTGTGATCACCTCTTCAATCCCACGGGCGCTGATACAACTTCCCAGGTCGTTGAATTTTTGAACGACTTCTACCTGATCCCCACCAAGGGTCAGCGAAGGAGGCGGTCCAGACCAATCTTGGAGGAAGGTTTTGCACTTCGATGGTGCAAAGCAAAGCCCGAAGTGACGTACAGCCAGGGCTAATCCGTCCAGTGGCGCTTAGCACGTTTGTGAGCTGTCACAAGGCAATATCGTCAGCATACTCTAAGTCAAGAAGTCGTTTTGCTGGGAGCAGATCCACGCCTTCTACGTCGTATCCTGTAAATGCGATTTTCATGCCTTCATCAATAGCGAAGTTGAAGAGGAAAGGTGATAGCGGACATTCTTGTCTCACACCGCTGGAGATATTAAAGGGCGACGACAGGTTGCCGTAATTTACTCCTAATTTACGCGCATATAATCCTCGGATAATATTTACATATTTCTCGGGTGCACCTTTCCCGAGTAGACAGTCCCAAAGTGCATGTCTATCCACCGAATCGAATCCACCTATGATATCGAGGAACACGACAACAGTGGGCCGCCAATATATATGACGGTGCTGCAACAACTGACGCAAAGTGAAGATGTGGTCAATACAGCCGCGACCTCTACGAAGTCCGGCTTGCTGTTCACGAATCTGGCTTCCACGAGTGCCAGTCAGTCTGTGAAGAATGACAGAGACAAGCAGTTTGGAGGCGATGGAGATCAGACAGATTCCTCTATGGCTGCCGCTTTCCGATCGTGAGCCTCTCTTGAAAATTGGGACTATGATGGAGCGGCACCAATCGTTTGGGACAGTTTCCTTCTCCCACAGTTTCACTAGTAACTCGTGTAAATCATCCACAAGAGCAGGTCCCCCGAATTTGAAGAGTGAGGAAGATCATCTGGTCCCGCGGCTTTATTTAACTTCTACAGTGCTATCTCACGTTCGACTTCCGAGCGAGAGGGTGGATCCAGAGGGACAGCCCACGGAGCGGGGCGATCAGTGGCCGGCGAGAAATCTAACGATTCCGGCCGATTAAATTGCCTTTCAAAGTGCTCAGCCCAACGCTCTAAGCGTTTTGATAGGTTGTGGATAGGCTATCCACTCTCGTCACGTATAATTTCACTAATACCAGGGGTCCTGCTGCCCGTTTCCCGTATCAGCCGGAATAACTTACGTTGGTTACCAAGGGCAGCGGCCATTTCCATCTCTGATGCACGACGAGACCACCAGGATTCGCGGTCTCTCTTCAGGCTAGCACGGAGTTTTGCCCGGAGCTCTTTGCGAGTTTCATTGTGTTCGCTTCCAGCCGGAATATGCCGGCGAGCATCTATAAGTTCCAGAGACTGTGAAGGGACCCAATGTCCATGTTGACTATTAGACATACCACATGAGGATTTTCCTGCTTCTAGTAAGGTCTGGTGAATATGAGACCAGTGAGCTTCAATTGCATCCAGTGAGCGTTTATCCAACTCGCATGACAGCTTACCTTGATAGGCATTCAGAATAGCTGGCTTCTCCGGTTTGCTGGTGTCAATGCACTCACAACGTCATCGTGGGCGTCCGCCAAAGCGCATCTGCAGGTCAGCACATACAAGTGCATGGTCGATGTCTACACATGTGCTCCAAATCGAGCGACAGTTCTGGACGCAGCCTCTCCATCGGTAAGTTATCGCAATGTGATCGATTTGCGTCCATAGCTGGTTCAACCCTGGTGGGCGGTTGCTGTGTCGGAAATTAGTGCTCGCAAGAAATAAGCGAGCATCTTCACACAAATGAAGTAACCGCTCACCGTTATCATTACGGGAGCCTACACCATGTTGGCTGCACAAATGCAGCTCATCTGTGGATAATTTTCCAACTAGAGCGTTCAGATCCCCAGCTAGCACTAGAGTCCGAACTTCTTCTGTGGCTAAGGAGCTCGTTCAGTTGGCGATAGAAGTCGTCTTTTACCGAATCATCGCTAGAGTTTGGCGGTGCATAGGCAGCGATAGCGAATAGACACCTGTTAGTCACAAGCGGTTTCAAAGCTTTGAACGAGTCAGCCAATCGGACCGCACACATCCGGCTACTGATTGGCATCCAATCAACCAGAGTAGCTTCAGCCCGGGGACTCAGGGCAATACCAACACTGGCTTAGCCGGTGCTCGAAGCTGCATCGTCACCGGATAGGCGCAATGAGAAAGTGCTGCTAGTGTCACTTGGAGGCGATCGCAGAGTGAGTACAGAGCTCGAGTCTTGCAGGCGGGTCTCCGATAAGCAGCAGATATCGATCGAGAGGGTCTCTAATGTTCGGGCAAGTACTGCTTGTTGACCGATCTGAAACAATATGCGAACATTAAGGCATGCCAATATGAAGGAGGATCGTGGGCTCCAAATGGAAGCCGATGAACTGGAATGGGCCGCTTGCTTTGACATGGGCCTGTTGACAGGACAGGAATGGCGCTCCGCGTTCACATGTGAGTTGTAACTAAAAGACAAATGGGCTGGCTCGCCGAACTACCTCCTCGTGGTGCCAGCTGGGTGGTTCGGGTGTACCCCGTTCCAGCAAAGTGTTTGGCGACAATGTTCCACCTCCGTGGGGCATTGTATTCAAGCAATTGTGCTGACTTCATGGGGAGTATTGGGCCCCTGTTTGGTAATCTACCAAACAAAGACGCATGAACTGATCATTCAGTCAACGCCTCCCAATGGGCGCGATTCCCTAACTTCGTCCCGCTGCCTTGCGGGTAGATTATTTAGCCAAAGGCTCGGGGTGGAGTCCCCTAAGTCAACTCCCTACTTCGGCTTGGGCAACCGGGTAGTATAACGCCCTCTCACAAAACCATGGCCTGTATTACAACGCGCTCATCAGCTACTGTTCCTGCTACTCACTTTCACGCTACTTCATCACACGCCAATTGTTTGTTTGCTAACAATCCTCACTTTCGGTTACCCGATTCATCTGTTCAACAATCTGGCTGCGATTCCGGTTGCTCCGCAGATCAAGGAGTTCAACATATGGCTCTCCTTCGTCCCCGATCCTCGTTTCGTCTGGCGTGCTTCAACGTTAGGACACTCATGCATAATGGACAGTAAGCCGGTCTTGCGCGCACCCTAGATTCCCTAGACATTGATGTCTGCTGCCTTTCAGAAACCCGATTGCAAGATCCCAGCACTGTGCTTACATTGACTTCCCCCACTGACCACGAAGCCAGCTCTCACCTGCGTCTTTCTGGAGATCCATAAGCAGCCTCAGCGGGTTTAGCTGGTGTAGGTATAGCACTAAGTGGCAAGGCCGAGGCGCCACTACTGGACTGGTTCCCGATTAACGGCTGACTATGTGCAGTTCGGCTTCGGGGTTCATGTAGAATCAACAGCACCGCGAAGAGAGACACAACTTGTTTGTGATCTCCGTGTATGCTCCGACTGACTGCAGTGGCATCTCTGTCAAGGACGAATTCTACCGAGATCTACATTAGCTCTTCACTAATGCTAAAAAGTCGGATGTCATTGTCCTTGCTGGGGATTTTAATGCACGGGTTGGCCGCCTGTTACCATACGAACGCCACCTTTGTGGTCACCACGCGCTCGATGAGAACCGCTCTGATAACGGAGAGAGACTTCTCACATTGTGCGAGGACAACCGTCTGTTTCTTTCGAGCACTAGCTTCAGGCGTAGGAAGAAGCGTTCCGCTACGTGGCGTCCCCCTTCGCCAACACAACCTTGGTCTCAAATTGATCACATTGCGATTAGCTTCAGATGACGCGGCAGCGTACTGGACTGCAGGTCCTTTTGGTCCACTTTCTTTGATTCAGATCATGCTCTGGTCTGCGCGAAAATCTATGTGTTTTGGAGGATCCCGAAACACGAAGCACCGCAAGATTGATGTAAACAGATTAACTGATTCCTCTGTCCAGGAGAGCTATCAGTCTTCACTGGCATATGCACTCAGTTTGCAATCCACCGCGAGAAGTGGAACAACACTGGACTTGTATACGGAAAGCGCTGACCATTTTCGGACAGTCATACTGCGGTCTAACTCGACGCCCTTTGAAGTCTTGGATCTCTGCTCGTTCTCTGGCGCTTTTCGAACGCCGCAAAGATATCCCGGCGGAATCAGATTGCAACGAGCGGCGCCGTTCTGCCAACCGGCTGCTCAAGCAAAGCCTACGCAAGGATCGCGAGACATGGTGGTCTGAGCGTGCTTTAGAGATGGAAACCGCTGCCCTCTCTGGCAACACTCGCAGGCTTTTTCAACTAATTCGGTCCACTGGCCTCAGGAAGCCTGGTGTCAGTGAGGTCATTTGTGAGCTGGATGAGTCTCCGATCACCAACCAACAGAGGCGTATGGACCGCTGGGCCGAGCACTTTCACTCGCAGTTCAACTGGCCTCTACCATCCATCAGTACGTGCAGTATAACTTGTTGTCCACCCTGGCTCGTTCCATTGAATCCACTCAGCGAAGCGGAAGTCTGCCTCGAGATTTGACACTTGAAGTGCTTCAAGGCTGCCGGCTTAGACGGACTACCGGAGCTATTCAAGTACGGCGGTGTGGCGATCATTAACCAGCTAACCGCGCTGTTCGCAAAAATTTGGCATGAAGAGAAAGTGCCTTCCTCTTGGGGCGAATCAATTATTGTCGCAATTTTCAAGGAAGGTGCTCGTACTTCATGTGCAAATCATCGCGAGATTAGTCTTATTTCGGTTGCCTCTAAGCTATTGGCATCCATTCTGCTTCGTAGACTGTCCCCAGTACGTGAATCATACTACCGTGAAGAAGAAGTTGGTTTCCATCGTGGCCGCGGATGCGTGGATCAAATCTTCACGCTCCGCCAACTCCTTGAACATTGCCACACTTATCACAGGCCCACTATCGTTGCATTCCTAGACATACGTGCCGCTTTTGACTCCGTTGATCGATCTGCTTTATGGCGTTGCTTGCTAAAGAAGGGGGTGCCAGAGAAATATACCGCCATCTTACGAGCACTTTACCTTCATACATCCGGCGGAGTGAGGGTCTATGGCAAGCTTTCTTCGCAATTCGCTGTCAATAGCGGTGTGCGACAGGGCTGCCCTATGTCGCCATTCCTCTTCAACTTCGCAATCGAAGACGTCCTGTCGAATGCCCTAGAAAGTTCCCAACATTTTGGCCTAGAGCTTCTACCGGGTGAGCGCGCGACCGACTTAGATTATGCTGATGATATCGCCTTACTTGGTGACGATCCTCAGGGTATGCAACTCATTCTGGATCGTTTGGCGGTTGAAGCATCAAAGTATGGCATGAGCTTCGCCCCATCGAAGTGTAAAGTACTGCTCAAGGATTGGCTTTCACCTGCTCCCGTGCTCACTCTCGAAGGTGCACAACTTGAACAGGTAGATAGTTTCGCCTATCTCGAGAGCTACGTTTCTGCTGACGACACTATCAACAAACAAGTTTCTCTTCGTATCGCTAAAGCTCGATCAGCATTTGTCAATCTGAGGCACTTGTGGCGTCGTCGTGACGTCTCATTCTCACTAAAGGGCCGCATTTACAGCGCATCAGTTCGCTCAGTATTGTTATATGGGAGCGAGTCCTGGCCGATTCGCGTAGAAGACATGCGTCGTCTTTCTGCCTTTGATGCCGGTTGCTTAAGGAAGATCGCTCGTGTTTGGTGGCAACATCGAGTTAATAGTAATGACGTTCGACGTGGCAGTTTGGGGAGTGCGAGTATTCCCTTCAACAAACTGGTTTTGTTGCGCCAGTTGAGATGGCTCGGTCACGTCCTACGCATGGCACCTGAGCGTCTACCGCGTCGCACTCTATTCGCTCGTCAAGGACCTGGCTGGAGGCGACCGCGTGGTAATCAGCCTTCCACTTGCCGGCAGCACATGAAATCGCTGACGTCGTGTCTAGCCGCTGTTGGATCCGTACGTCTTCCAGGATGGGGACCCAAAAATGAGGAGTGCCAATGGCTTAGCGCTCTTGAAGATATGGCCCGCAACCGGAATCGGTGGAAGAATTGTGTACAGTATTGTATTGATTCACATGTTTAATACTACCAATATTGAAAATGACAAAAAAAGAAAAATATCGGCGTGTGACAAACAAACTAAAAAGGTTTTTGTTCTATTTTTTGTCAAAATGTTCCATTCTTCTTGCGGCATATTAGCTGAAGTGTGTTGCCCACCTTCAACTACCATGCCACGATGATTATGACACAATGACTGTCTCCTATCCACTGATCTCCATAGCTTTGTTGACTCAATGTCTAGTTGCTAGACTGTTGAGGTTACATACATACATACAAAAGACAAGTGACGGTTGAAGCAAGGTGGGGAGGACCGGGAATTAAGGGGTTGCAAACAGGGGGGGATCAAAGTGGAACGGGACGATAAGGGTGAAAAAGCGTAAGAGGAGGAATAAGAAGACGAGAAGGCTTGAGCAGTAGCATCCAAACCTCTACCCGCCCTGCTCGGTGCAGCAGATAGGGCACCGTTGATTATCCTCTGCGGTGGCCAGAGCATCAGGAAATTGTTTGAGGAAAGCTTCATAGTATTGCGTGGACAGGATACTGTCAGGTTGCCCAGGCCTAGACAGGAGAACGATTAGGGTTCTCAACCAAAGCCTTTGGTTCAAAAACCTGACCGCAGGATAGCGGGTTTGGTGTTGGGCTACAAGGAGTCCGTCTTAAGGAAAAAGGCACCTGCCTCATTCCAATCCCCAACCTGGAGGACCGGGAGTCTGAGTTTGTCTGGCCTCTAACCATTGACCAATCTGGTATGAGTGACTCTGAAGGTGCAAAAATGCACCACCCAGCATAGCTCAATGGGTCACTGAGGCACACAAACCATCGCACCACGGTAAGGTTCAGCCTCATTGCGATGGCTTAACTTGGATAGTTCAAGTTCAAGTGGGACCGGAATAGTAGGAAAATCCCGCGAATGTTCCACCTTCGAAAACGTCGTTGTTTCAACAGGAAAACCGGTGCCTTGTTGTGCCAAAGGAGATCCAAATCAACACACACGATTCACCTAGTCAACCAAACAATGCCCACGTGCGCTGCTGTGCCGGCCACATGAAGAATAAAAGAAAACGGTAGTGTCAGTAAAGGAAAGAAAACAGAGAAGACAAGGTTATCGAATTTCGTAGGCAATATTAAGATGTAAGTTAAAATGAGTTAAAGAAGCCTTGGCCGTAGTAGACGAGTAAAGTTTAAGACATGAAGAGGAAGACTTTAAACTGCAGACCGAGAGCGTCTAGTCGATGTTCGAACTCTTTCGCCTTCGAGGCCATCACGACGTCTGCAGGCAGTGCAGGGAAAAGTGGTACTGCGCGGTATTTTGATGGCTCAGTCGGAGTTATTATTCCAATCTTCCGCACCGCAGGGAGCTGGTTCTTACCCAAGCAGCGCTGAAAGAACTGGGCCGAAGGTTCTATCAGTTATTTTGCTGCTGCTCCCAATGACTCTGGACGAATGGTGTCGACTCCCGAGGAGCTGTGGTTGCGCAGTGATGTCAGCTTCTGAAATACAGCTTCAGAAGTGAAAAGATGTGGGTGAGTCCTGGAGGCGGCAAAACAACAGCTAAAAGATCGCCTGATGGTAAAATGCTCTGAAATGTGGGAGCATATTGCGCCCCCAACGCGTTTGCTGCTTCTATATTTTCAATGAATCACGGGTAATGCTGCTCTTTAGCAAGGCAAATATTCCCATTTCATTAATATGTATCAATATCAGAAATCACTTTAGAGCAAAGAATTCTTTTCGATAAACTCTCGTCAGACTGATTGTGGAGGAAGCGTCAACTCGGGCTGTGATTGACTTCTAGACTATTTGAACGATCAAAGTCGATAACTTGAGACAGGGATACAGATGGTAACCCAAGTGAACTGAACAAACATGCATACACAAAGCTCAGTAGTCCGAAGTAATTAAGTAGTTAAGATAACAACCAAATAACCAAGTAACAGTGTCAGTTGGCCAAGGTAGTGGTATAGGCCGTATGAATTGTTTTTGTACACATAATTCGAGCTTCAGATGGTGGATGTAGATAGCCTCAGCGATGAGTAAGAGCTGTTTGCGAAACCCTTGAGAGATGTTCAAGTAGTCAGTAGATGACTTTGAAGTCTTTCTCGGAAGCTTCATGATCACATTCAAGGAGGTGCGACATGATTGAGCTGTCGGATGACCTCATATTGCCCATGTAAAACCATTCCGGGATATGCTCACGAATACTCTGAGATAGGCGCCTCATGGTGCGACCCCCGTATCGTGCACTACAAGAGTCAAAGTACTGATAAACGCTCATTGAATGGGTCAACGACAGCAGTCTATCTTTCGGGAGTTTTGTGAACAACGGCTTATTGTGATGAACAATTCTCAGGCGAGCCGCGAAATAAGTTTTCTCAAGAGCGTCTTTCAGACCCTGCAGAATCGTCCTTAAATGGTATATGTATGAAAAGCTCTTTCCTAGGAGTAATGCACGTAGGTAGCTTCCGATTGTGTTCCTTCATGATAAATTTATCAGGATAACCATTTTTCTTAGGGCGTCGCAGATTCTCTGTAATTCTTTGTTTTCGATATCCGGTGTACAAATACTGCGCGCCCTGAAGGTGAGAGATCTGATTAAACTCCTCTTATGCTGTAGAGGTACTGCGCTCTGAAGTTGGTGTACTTCCCAGTCCATGTGTGCTTTCTGCGTACTTTTCTGCTTCATGATCCTCCCGAGTTACGGATAACTTCTACATCCAGAAAGGGTAACGGGTTTACTAATTCGTTTTCACAAGTGAAGTGGAGATTCTCGTGTGCGTCATTGAAAGCTTTCAGCAACTGTTCCGCGTGCTTTTCGGATTTGCGAAGTACGAAGGTGTCGTCAACTTATCACACGTACATTCCGGTTCCACAGATGTGCGTTTTAAGTGGACCATGTTCCAGTTTCGCCATGAAAATATCAGCTAGCAGCGGCCCCAAAGGAGATCCTATGACCACTGTCAATCTGACGGTACATTTCACCATTGAAGGTGAAATGCACATTCAAAGTGCAACGAAGTAGTACCTCCTTTAGCAAATTCTCTGGAAAGTTTGCGTATATGGACAGCTAGCTGGCATACGTCATCCACGATTTCGAGCAATGGAATGTTTGTGAACAGCGACTGGGATCTCCTTTGGGGCCGCTGCTGGCTGATATTTTCATGGCGAAATGGGAACGTGGCCCACTTACAACACACATCTGTGGAACCGAAATGTACGTGCGGTATGTTGACGACACATTCGTACTTTGCAAATCCGAAAAGCATGCGGAGCAGTTGCTGAAAGCTTTCAGTGACGCACACGAGAATCTTCACTTCACCTGTGAACACGAATTCGGAAACCAGTTGCCTTTCCTGAATGTAGAAGCTATCCGCAACTCGGACGGATCATGCAGCAAAAAAGCACCAGAAAAGCACACATGACCGAGACTACCTACATCCACCATCTGAAGCCCGAATCATGTGTGCAAAAACAATTCATCCGGTCCATACTACTACATTGGCCAGCTGACACTGCTACTTAGTTATTTGGTTGTTATCTTACCTACTTAATTACTTCGGACTACTGAGCGTTTTGTATGCATGGTTATTTAGTTCACTTGCGATCTCGAAGCAAATGTTGGTAGCTCAGGTTATTCAGTTGGTGGTCTGAGTGTTCGCTGAGCTCGGCAGTTTGACTGCAAACGTTTCGTCACCACTCGGGGTGACATCTCCAGTGCGCTTTTAATTAGCAAAGCAGCGCGTACGAAGCTTCACTGAGTGTGAGTGATCGATCTTCTAGCCTTTAGTCTGGGTTTGGATTGTTCGACGAGCACATGACCATGGAAATTGATCTCTGATTCTCACCTTGTAGTGTATGCGCGTGCCTCTTCGGTTGTCGTCGTTTGATACGGTTGTCTGACGTTCTGTTCCGTTAGATTTATTCTACTAATTCGGTGATCTTTCATCCGTAGCGTTGTATATATAGCATTTATTTCAGCGTGTCGGTTTATTGTATTGTCTGTAGAATACCATGCTTCCAAGAACTCTCTAGCTTGCCTCGAATTTCCACGGGCTAGGATCTTAACATTCTCTAGGTCGAAGTGGTGGCCTTCTTGGTCTTCATGCATGGAAACCAGTGAGTGATGGTCGTGTCTCCGTATGGCCATTAGGTGTTCGTTGAGCCGTTTTGAAAGTTTCCTTCCAGTTCACTTGATTTACCATCTGTATTCCTGTCTCAAGTTCTCGATTTTGATCGTTCAAACAGTCCAGAAGTAAATCCCAGCCCGAGTTGACGCTTTTCCCACAGTCAGTGCTAGGTAAACGTTTGGATCTGATAACAGTTTACCGAAAAGAATTCTTTACCATAAAGTGATTTCTGATGTCGCTTCTATATCTGTTCTACTTGGACCGTCAAGCGTCCGGAATGGAGGAGTTCCCTTTCTCACCTTACGAAGACCATTGACATACTTGTATCGCAGTTTGTGGTTAGCGCTGAAACTTTCCGCTATATTCTGCTACATGCGACTTAATCATCTCTGAAAAGTTGAGTGCAGTGCTTACGCTGGTCTACGAGGTTGTCCCAGTTATCTGACATTGGTGATTATCTATACTCTTGCCAGGCTGCATTGCACACGGTCACCCACTTACTAGTTATGCTACTTACGAAAGAAACAGTTTTAGGCCATTGGAAACCCTTGTGTCTGCGACATCCGTAACTAGTTGCTTAAATTTGCTGATGGATTCAAGCCATGCGGCTTCCAGGTGGCTTTCAGCGAGGAACGATCAGGTTGTGGAACTGACGAGCTGGGCTAATTGGTCCTAGCATGTAATGGTGCGCACTATCTCAGGGTTCTCGTGGCGATATTCCGCATAGCAGATGAAGTCGAAACTGATGACTGCATGATCACTACGACCCAAAGGGCAGGCTACAATCAGTACACCAATCATATGTTCCAGCACAGATGGTCTGTTACCTGTTCTGAAACCAGTGGGCAAAATGTCGTGATTTTAAAGTGGAACACTGGTTATGAGCTCTTGCAGATCGGCTTTGATTTGTTCTCCGATTGTAGCATGAGTTTCTAAACAATGTACGTTGAAATCACCTATGATAAGAATATAAGTGTGCTGGCTTGCCGAACAACCTCGTGGCATCAGCTGGGTGGTTCTGGCTTATTCTATTCCAGCCAAAGGTTCGGCGGCAGTGTTCTAGGGTGTAGTGGGTTTCCGCCTGGCAATCGTTCTCCCCATAAAAAGCCACATATGTCAGTCTAACAACGCTGCATCGTGGCAGGTGTGACTCACCACTAAACAAAGTCACCACCCCCTTGCTTCACTCCGCTGGAGCATTATATTTCAACACCCTATTGCTGAAAGTGGGGGGAATGGTCTTTGTTTGGTAACCAACCAAACGAAAGACGTAGATATTGAGCAATCAGTCATCGGTTCCCGATGACCCTGATTCCCTGAATTCGCCCCGCTGCCTTGCCGGTGGGCAATTTAACCAAAGGTTCGGGGTGAGGTCCATAAGTCAACTTCCTACTTCAGCCTGGGCAGCCGGGTTGTACCACGCTCTCTCACAAAATCATGAACCGTTTTGCAACCTGCTCATCTGCTATCGTTTCTGCTTCTTACATTCATGCGACTTAATCACATGGCAATCGTTTATTTACTAACAATCCTTACTACCCGTTGCCTGGTTCCTGTGTTCTAAATCTGTTGGCGATTCCGGCTGCGCCATGGAGTTCAGCTTATGGCTCTCCTCCGCCCCCGATCTTTTTTCGTCTGGCGTGTTACAACATACGGACACTCATACAGCTTGGACAGCACGCCGGTCTAGCGTGAGTGCTGGAGTCCCTCGATATTGACGTCTGTTGTCTTTCGATAACCCGATTGCAAAACCCCAGCACTGTGTTTACGCTGACCTCCCCATTACCTACGAAGCCAGATATCACATGCGTCTTTCTTGAGATCCAGAAGCAGCCTCAGCGAGTTTGGTTGGTGTAGGTATAGCACTAAGTGGCGAGGCTGAGGCGGTATTACTGAACTTGCTTCCGATTAATAGCCGATTGTGTGCAGTTCGGCGTCGGAGTTCATGTAGGATCAACAAGCGTCGCGAGGAGAGACGCAGCTTGTTTGTAGTCTCCGCTTACGCTCTAATTGACTGCAGTAGTGCCTCGGTTAAGGACGACTTCTATCAGGAGCTTCATCAGCTCTTGACTAATGCTAAAAAGTCGGATGTCATTGTCCTTGCTGGGGATTTTAATGCACGGGTTGGCCGCCTGTTATCATACGAACGCCACCTTGATGGTCACCACGCGCTCGATGAGAACCGTTCAGATAACGGAGAGAGGCTTCTCACATTGTGCGAAGACAACCATCTGTTTCTCTCGGGCACCAACTTCAGGCATACGAAGAAACATTCCACAACTTAGCGTCCCCCTTCGCCAACACAAGCGGGTCTCAAATTGATCACATTGCAATCGGCTTTAAACGGCGTGGCAGCGTACTGGACTGTAGGTCCTTTTGGTCCACTTTTCTTGACTCAGATCATACACTGATCTGCACGAAAATCTGCATGTGTTTTTTAAGGGGGGGATCCCAAAACGAAGCACGGCAAGATTGATGGAAACAGATTAACTATTTCCTCAGTCTAGGCGAGTTATCAGTCTTCACTGACATACGCGATCCACCGCAAGACATCGAGCCACACTAGACTTGTATGCAGAAAGCGTTGACCACTTCCGAGCAGTGAAGCTGTGGCCTAGCTCGACGCTCTTTAAAGGCTTGCATTTATCTCGATTTCTGAAGCTGTTCGACCGTCGCAAAGACCGGTTCCGCTCTGCCAACCGGCTGCTTAAGCAGAGCTTACGCAAGCCTCGTGAGGCATGGTTGTCTGAGCGTGTTTTAGAGATTGAAACCGCTGCCTTCTCTAGCAACCCTCGCAGGCTGTCCCAACTCATTCTGTCCACTGGACTCAGAAAGTCTGGTGTCACTTATTTGCGAGGCAGATGAGTTTCTGGTCACCAACCAACAGGGGCGCTTGCACCGTTGGGCCGAGCACTTTCATTTGCAATTCAACTGGTCTCCACCATCCATCATTGCATGCAGTGCATCTTGTTGTCTCCCCTGGCTCGTCCCACTGAATCCATCCAGCGAAACGGACGTTTGCCTCGAGATTCGACGCCTGAAGCGATTCAATACTGCCGCCTCAGACGAACTTCGGAGCTGTTCAGGTACGGCGGCATCGTGATCATTAACCAGCTGATCTGCTTGTTTTTCAAAAATCTGGCGTGAAGTAAAAGTGCCTTTCTCTTGGGGCGAATCAGTTATTGTCCCGATATTCAATTGAGGTGCTCGCACCTCATGTGTAAATCATGGCGCGATTAGTCTTATTTCGCTTGCCTCCAAGTTATTAGCATCCATTCTTTTCCATAGACTATCCTCAATACGTGAATCGTACCACCGTAAAAAACAGCCTGGTTTCCTTCCCGGCCTTGGATGCATGGATTCAAACTTCGCGCTCCACCAACTTCTCGAACATCATATTTACCACAGGCTCACTATCGTCGTATTTTTAGACATTCGACCTGCCTTATGACGTTGCTTGCTGAAGAACTGGGTGTCAGAGAAGTGTACAGTCATCTTACGTGCACTTTACCTTCATACCTCCGGCAGAGTGTGGTTCTATGTTGTAACGTATTTTCTTTCCGTCTTCTCTCTGCCATTGACATTTGTACTTCTGCTTTGCTGCCCTGTGAGACTGCTACTGTCTGACTGCTCAGTCATGCGCCCCAGCCAACCGGAGGAATACGAAAGGCCAGAACTCGGTAGACACACAGAGAGAGGATAGGTTAACTCTTTATTGGTAAACAAAACAAGCTTTCCTCACATTTCTCTGTCAATAGCAGTGTGCGACAGGGCTGCTTTGTGTTCCCATTCCTCTTCAACTTCCCAATCGAAGACGTTCTGTCGAATGCTCTAGGATTCCAACATTTTTGCCTAGAGCTTCTACTGGGTGAGCGCGCGACCAACTTATATTGGGCTGATAACATCGCCTTACTCGGTGACAATCTTCAGGGTATGCAACACATTCTGGATTGTTTGGCATTTGAGGCATCTAAGTATGGCATTGACTTCGCCCCGTCGAAGTGTAAGGTGTTGCTCCAGGTTTGGCCTACACCTGCTCCTATGCTCACTCTTGAAGGTGCAAAACTTGAACAAGTAGTTAGTTTTGTCTACATTAGAAGCTTTGTTTCTGCTGACAGCACTATCAGCAAGGAAGTTTCTCTTCGCATCGCTAAAGCCCGATCAGCATTTGCCAATCTGGGGGACTTATGGCGTCGTCGCGACATCTCATTCTCGCTAAGGGGCCGTGTTTACAGCGCATCTGTTCGTTCAGTATTGTTGTATGGGCATGAATCCTGTCCAATTCGCGTGGAAGACATACGTCGTCTTTCTGCCTTCGACAACCGTGGCTGAACGATGACCTCTCGTGTTTGATGGCAACACCGAGTTCACATTGATGACATTCGACGTCGCATCTTGGTGCATGTGAGTATTCCCTGCAACAAACTGGCGTGTGACGGCTGTCTGCGTGAGTCTAGATGTGACGAATTTCTACCTATACTCCCCATACAACTTCTATAAACTGGTTTTGCGGCGCCATTTGAGATGGTTCTCTCACGTTCTATTCATGACACCTGAGCGTCTACCCCGTCGCGCTCTATTTGCCCATCAAGGACCTGGCTTATATATATATATATATATATATATATATATATATATATATATATATATATATATATATATATATATATATATATATATATACATGCAACAGTCTATAAAATAGTCGTCGAGCCATTCAAAACCATGGAATATGGAATAGAGAGTAATAAAACGTACAAAACGTGTAAAAGGATTTGTTAATGGATGGAAAAACGGTACAACACTTTTTGTAGTTTTACACGCTATTTTGTAGTTTTTTGCGGTTTTTAATAGTTGGTTTTTTCGTAAACGTGAATTCAGGCAAACTTGCGCGCACTGCTTCCACTGCGGCCGGTTATGCGCAACTGCTTCCAGTGTTGTGAGCCATTGGCATTCTTCATCTTTGGGTCGCCAGCCAGGGAGTTGAACTGGACCAGCGATGGCCAGGCAAGATGTCATCGATTTTGTGCATCATCGCCAGATGGACGTGTGACCTCCACGCAACCTTTCCCAGAGTAACTCCGCGTGCGCAAACAGGGCTCGGCGTGGTAAACGCTCGTTCGGCATTCGCATGACGCGGCCAAACCATCTCAAATGAGGCACCCGGACGACATCCCAAAGCAGAACTTCCGCCCTACCCAAGACGCGATGTCCAACGTCATCATTACATACTTGGTGTTGCCAACGCAGTCGGGCAGTCTTCCGCAAACAGCTCCTGTCGAAGGCCGAAAGACGACGCATGTCTTCCACATGGATCGACCAGAATTCGCATCCGTACAGCAATGTCGCGCATACACAGGCTTTGTGAACCCTTCTTTTTAGCAAAAGTGCAATGTCGCGATGGCGCTACAAATGTCTTAGGTGGACAAACGCTTACTGGGCTTTAGCGATCTGAAGGGATACCTCTGCTTCAATAGTGCCGTCGGCAGTGACGCAGCTCCCTAGATTGATAAAACTACGTGTTCGAGCTGTGTGCGTTCGATGGTGCATTGGGGAAGGGTGCCTGCCAGTCCTGAAGCAGAACTTTGCACTTGGAGGGGGTAAAGCACATACCAAACTTAGACGTTTTAGTCATCAGTCGATCAATTGACGAGTGCACCCCAAAGGTCCTCAGCGTAGTCTTAGTCGGTCGCGCGATTACCTGGCTGGAAGCGACCGTGTGGTGTTCAGCCTTCGACTTGGCGAAAGCACATAAAATCGCTGACGTCACATCCAGCCGTTGGACCCATACGTCTTCCAGGATAGGGACCCAAAGATGAGGAGTGCTAATGGCTTAACACGCCTGATGATATCACCCGCAACCGGAATTAGTGGGAAAATTGTGTCCCTAATTACATTGACTCACATGTTTAATATCCCAAACTTTGGGAAAGACAAAATAGATAAAATCGCTGTGTGAAAAACAAACTAAAAGTGTTTCGTTCTATTTTTTGTCGAATCGTACGTTCCTTTGGTATGTTTACATACTTGCTTGGATTCAGAAGCTTAATGCATAATGAGTAAAAACATGAAATGTGGCGTGTGAAAAAAATTAAGAACTTCCTTTCTTTTTGCGGCACAGTAGCTGAAGTATGTTGCTCACCTTCAAATATGTTCCACGATAATTGTGACGTGGTGACTGCCCCTTATCTGTTAACCTCCATGGTTTTTGTTGGTTCTGTTTGTTTAATAAACTGTTTATACCACTACTATTATTAGGTGTGCTTTCGCCTTAGACCGCATCTTAAAGCTGTCGCAAGATGGCAGTCCATTTCGGATGTATATTTGGTGGGGTGGGGGCGGTACACCAAAGCTGTGAGGCAGTTAGGTGACCCTGCCATGTAATCGTTGGCGGCACCAAAGAAATCGGCAAACTGAGTTTGAATCCTCCATGGCTTCGCGCTTTAGCTCGCTTCGGTAGTACAGAATTACCGCCCCTCCTTTCGAAAGCCTGTCATTTCGTATGAGTGACATGTCCGGCAGCGAGACTTCAGCGTCCAGCATCCGTGACACCAATGATATCGCATGGCTTTTAAATTTGGTGATCTCCCAGTTCGTCCAACTTATTAAAAAGGCCTTGAGCATTAGTATAAAGACAAGTTAGTTTCTCGGTATCTAAGAGCCCACAGAGAGTCAAAGGAGTCAAGTGTGGGTAGAATGCCGACCGATGTGAGATCGGTCGATATTCCTTTTTTAATGCGATGACGATGCACCGTCCGCAGCTTGATTTGACCGTCCGTCATCCGAACATACAGCAGAATCGCGTGATCGAGCGGTACAAGGAGGTTCATTTGTAATCGCCAGTAGGTTTGCTTTTTCAGATAGGCTCGTGCCTGGACTTTTTTCAAGGCTTCAGCAGCTTTAACCGAAGTTCAGATAGAAGGCTTTTCCGACGTCTCCAACAATGTCCTTACACTCCCGTGGCTGTTCTCTGACTGAACAACGAGTTTTAGGATTCATGGGCCGAATCCTGTATAATTTGGTAAGAGAGGTAACTATTGACTGATCGCGCCACAACGTTGTCCAAGCAAGTGTTTCACGAAGGAACCGTCACTGTTCCAAACCGTGATTACCGGCCTCATGGCTATCGTGGGAAGGAAGCTCTGGTGCGCCACAAAGATTGTGCCTAGACAATCCAGCTTTCTGTTTTCCTCTGCGATGTTTCTCTTTGCTTGTCGCGTTCTCCAAGGTACCTCTGGGTAGTTACGTATTCCAGAGGACCCGTGTTGTAGCACATTTGCAGAGAGCAACACGTTTTCTACATCAACGTTGTGTTCGCCATGGTGTGCAGAGTTCGGGTGACGAGTAGCTCTCACAATTTTTGTGAGTTTAGCTTTTATGTTCATCAACATGCATAGTGAGTTCCACTAGTCTGATAAAGCACCAGACAGCGCTGTTTTGACCTTCTGGGTCTCGTCAGCTGTGCGCTTTCCTTGGACTTCTGCCGGGTTCCGATCCCATGACTTTCGGATGCCAGCACACTGTGCCACTAAGCCAAGGATGACGACCGCGAATCTGCATGATTGCCAGTTGACTATGACATAGCCCGGCTCATCTTCCACTGCCATGGCAGTTACGAACTGTGCAGAAGACAGCAGTTTGCTCCACGAGCAAGGACTCTACATAGCGACTGTGTATGACACAGCACTTAGAAGCTAAACGGACCGGTATTAGATTACTAATGAATAGTGGGGCTTTCGGTATAAATCATTGGTACTTCATCTCAGTCATCAGGCTTTGGCACGTCTGGAACAGCACCAGACTAGGCCGTTTCAACCTTCTGGGTCTCCTCAGTGGTGCGCCTTCTTCGGACCCCTACCGGGTACCGGCCCCATGACTTCCGGATGCCAGCAGTCTGTGCCACTAAACCACTGATGACGGTCGCACACCTGCATGACTGACAGTTTACTATGATATAGCCCGGCAGCGAAGCATCAGTTCGTGGTTGATGTGCTGTTGTTGTTGATGATGATGCTGATGAAGAAGCGGGACGTGGAATGCCAATGTTTGGGTGGTTGAAAACGTGGGGCTAAAAGTGCACATGGAGCGAGGCCATAAGGATGAAAAAGCGCACTGGGGAATAAGATAACGGGAAGATCTGCACAGTAGCATCCAACCCCCTGTCCACCCTGCTCGATGCAGCAGACAGGGCGCCGTTACTTGTCCTCTGCAACGGTCAGGGCTTCAAGAGATTGCTTAAAGAAAAACTCGTTTTCGTTGCTCATTCGTTTGCCGAGCTTGGGAATTTGTTGTCAACCGTTTCACCACCATGCGAGGTGGCATCACCAGTGCGCTGAAATTTAGAGTGTATTCATTGTCATTGTGTTATATCTGGTGGGGAGGATACTGTCAGTTTGTTTAGGTCTAGGTAGAAGAACGATTAGTGTTCTCAACCAAAGCCTTTGGTTTTGACACTGGGCTACGGATTGTTCATTTTATGGAGTGATGAGCCGCTCACACTCTAACCTAAAGGGCCAGGAGACTGGGTTTGTTTGGTCTCTAATCATTGACCAATCTGGTATGAGTGGCTCTGAAGCTGCCAGATACACACTCCAGCATAGCTCAGTGGAACATTGAGGCACACAAATCGCCGCACCACCTTAAGGCCCAGCCTTGTTGCCATGGCCGGATAACACGAGGAGTCATTGGTCATAAATAGATGACATATGGTCGGTACTGAAATATGACCATCGTTAAGCTTTCACGTTTGTATAGGGATTCAGTACAGTACCTATAATTATACATTTCACGTGCAACAGAATTGTGGTTCCTGTCTAGACTTTGTTTTAACTCCCGGAAAGGTACACGCCGCTACTCACCCTGGATAGTTTACGTTCATCACATATATGCATGTCGCCTGCGTCAGCTTGTAGCTCTCTCTATGAATCTCAAGAATGACTGACTGGTAACATACTGAGTGAGCTTAATGCATCTGGCTGTAAACCTGGGCGGATGGCGCCCCCGGGATTTTCTATTCCTCTGGTTATTACCTGGCATCCAAATGGGTAATGTCGGGGAGCCAGCAACTTCCTGCTCTTGATACATTGCTTCTATATATTAACCACTTCATCCAACGGCTGTGGCTCTTCACTGTCTGTTGATTTTTTGTTTGTTTCCATCATTGACATCATCAGGTTGGTGCAAATTTTTGCAACTGGATCCATCTCAATTCGTTACTCTCATCATGGCTAATCTGAATTCGTTCTTTGCATATTTTCTGTTCGCTGATGAAACAGTGGTTCAATAGTAGCAGCTTGCAATAACATTTAATCCATATATTGCAGTACGTCGTGCTCACTAGAGGGAGAACAGACTACGCTCTTCTGTTTAATGCGCGGCATCCAGAAACCACGGCTACACTCACTAGAGCGCTTTCATATGTTATTGAGCTTTGCTCCTTCTCCCTTTAATAATTTTTGTCCCGGTAAACGGCATGATCGGGTGCACACATTACTATTCACTTTCCATGTGCATTTGAAATCCTTTAACTTATTACACATTGATTGCATTAACCTCTCTTCCTCCACAGAAATGTTGCGCACGCCGCTGTTTATATTACGTCACACGAAGGAGTGCCTGGTTTCTTCCGTGGGCTGGTTCCTTCTCTGCTGCTAGTAGCTCCACAAACCGGACTTCAGTTCGCCATTTACCATACTTTCAACCAGCTTGTTGAAGCTGCGCGTCAAGACCTGAAGGATCGTGCAAGCAACAAAACCAGCGGACCTTTTGCAGACTCAGACTCCAAGAGGGTTCTGCATCACGAACCCTATCGCGTCGGTGAGTCTTCATTTTCGTGTCTTCAGACGTTTTACTTTCGGACCGTGGTGGACAGATTATCTTTTGTCGATGATTTTTAGTGGTATCCTTGTGCTGCGTAAATCACATGTAAAAAGCAGCATCGATATTCGTCGCTTAGCTTCCGGATCTTTAAAGATTTTTGGTTTTAGGTGAGTGTATTCTACCGACTTCCTCTGTTGATCTCACCGTTCATCTGCCTTTATATAGCTGTATTCTGTCGGATCGCACGTTTGTGCACGACAGATAACTTGCAATTATGCTCTTTATTTTCCCCGGAGTTTTAGCATCGAGGAGCTTTTCATCAACAACGACTTCTTTCGTTTTTCGCCTAATGTTGACGTTACTTTAACTTAGATCAACAATCATCATCTGCTAAAATATTGACAACGAGGTTGTCTCCCCTTTTTCCTATTCCCCAGCTAATAACGTTAAAAACTAGAAAATAATGGAGATTGTAAGTTAATGTCATGGAAGTTTATCATCAATTCACGAACGCATCCACCTCCAGTGTTACTCATCAGTGTTCCCAACGAATATTTACATCATACTAATGCTCAAAGAATAGTCTCACTGCTTTGGGCTTTTAGAGATGTGGTGTTACAGAGCCACCCGTGTTCACTTAAGGCATTGTGGTTGAATTTAATACGCACACTTTGCGAATTGTGGTGCTCCTTGTCAATTGTTTTTGGGAGCCTGGGCGGTTTTAATTACGACGAGTCATGTGATTACTACCTGACCGATAAGCTCATTTGTCCCACGGTTGTGATGGACGAGCACATGACAGACCGATCGGGGTAATACTTGAGTCCACTTTGTTTGTCCTTAACTGACGATCATCATCGAAGACGAGGGATGGGACTGCTTCACCTGCTAGATTCGTCTCAGCAGTCAGCAACCATCTCAAACAGGCACCAGTCTACTCAATAGACTGCACGCAGTGTCGTCGCATAGCACCAGCTTTCAATATGTCACACAATTGCATCGAGCTGATCTACAGCTTCACCCTAGTAGGCAGCTGCTTAAGGGTAACTAGGATCTATACTAAAATGGCGAGCATCAAGTCTGTGTTGTGTGATACATCCGACTTGGCGAGACTAGAGGTTAATGTGGCGCAATGATTTGCGTACTTCCGTAACCCGTTGAGCCTCGTTACGTGGCTCTTTGTAGTTGCTTTCAGAGTTACTCATACCAGACAAGTCAATAGTTAGTGATCGCACCATTTTCAATCAGCATTCTCTTTGGAGGTTGCGGAGAGGTCTATAGCCCACTTTTTTAAGCATTCATGGTGAACACTAGGTGCCTCTTCAGTCTAGTTCATCCTTTCTATTTGGATCCCTCGATCCTCCCTAAGACTACTGGCATGCCATAACGTGCACACTTAATTACGGATTGGCCAGCAGACAGAACTTCCTCGGACACTAGAGGCCCTGTCGATCGATATCTGCTGCTTATCGGGAACCCGGTTGAAAGACTCGAACACTGTGCTCACCTTGCAACCCTCTGTATGCGGCACATTATCATTGCTTTTGTCTGCACATGACGCAGCTTTAAATGCTGGTCTATCCACCGTGAGAATTGCTCTGAGTCCGTGAGCTGAAGTTGCCTTGATCGACTGGATCCCAGTCAACAGCCGGATGTGCACCATCAGGTTGGCTGGCTCGTTCAAAGCTTCAAGGTCGCGCGGGGCTAATATGTCCATGTGTATTATTGCGGTTTACGCCTCCACAAACTGTAGTGCTGATTCAGTGAAACATTACTTCTATCATCAATTAAACGCGCTCCTTCGTCATGGAAAATGTTCAGCTACTGTAGTGCTGCCTCGTGATGTCAGTGTCCAAGTTGGAAAACTATCCACTGATGAACTGCATCTGGGCTTCCAGCATGATGTGGACTTCTGTAATGATAACCTTGAAAGATTACTATACCTGTGTGGAGGTGCTTGTCTATTTCTCTCAAGCACTAACTTTCGACACAGCATCCGCCGAGACGTGACATGGCGCCCACCACCGCTGGACCTGCCACAGGCCCAAATCGCTCACTTCGCGGTCAGTTGCCGTTGGAGAGGCTGTGTCCAAAACTGTCGCCCAATTTTAAGCAACAGCGTAGATTCCGACAACACACTTGTATGTGTTGATGTCCGAATTCGCTTTGTTGGACGTTCGCAACGGCGCTGTATACGCATAAACACAGGCAAGCTAGCGTAACTAGGTGTTCTGAGTGTATAACCAAATGCACTGGCATCAGGGCTGCGTAAATGTGCACTAAAAACAATGGTCACCAGTCAAATATCCGCCAAATATTGTTAGCAGCAGGCATGTCTTCATGCTTCAAATCTGATTTTAAACGTAGGCATTCTGTCTCTACGCAGTCTCCTGAACTTCTCGATATTCGCGGACACATTTCGGCTGGAAGCGAACACAATGGGACTCGCATAGATCTCAGTGCGAAACTTCGTGCTAACCTGAAGGGAGACTGTAAGCCCTGGTGGTCTCATCCTGCATCGGGGATAGAAATAGCTGCTGTCCTTGGTAACCATGTGCTGCGCAAAATCGGATGGATGGGACCTACTGTTAGCGAGACTATATGACAATAGGCGACAGCCAATCCATAGCTTGTCAGAACGCTTGGAGGTTGAGCTGAACACTTTGAAAAGCAGTTGAATCAGCCAGTTACTAGTTTCCCTAGCGGCCAGTGATCGCTCTTCTGTCTGAGTGGTTCCCTAGTATCCGCTCTCACGCGCGGAAGTCGAACGTGAAATCAGACTGTTGGAATTGGATAAGGCCGCATGAGCAGGTAAAATTCCTCCAGACCTCTTCAACTTCGGGGGACCAACTCTTGATGACGATTTGCACAATTTGCTATTGAAGCTGTGGGAGCAGGAGGCTGTCCTAACAGGATCAGCTCCGTTATGGTGTCAGTTTTCTGGGGACACTCACATTCGGTCCGATCTCAATTACTTCTAACTTAACTGTCTCTGTCTTTCTCCATAGACTGCCTGGCACCCGTCAAAGCCGGATTCGCGAGGAGCAAGCCGGGTTTCGACGAGGTCGGGGATATATTGACCGCATCTACATATTGCGACAGTTCCTGGAACACCGCCATATTTACTGTCGATCCACTGTAGTCATGTTCCTCGAAATCCAAGATGACTACGATTCGCTAGATTGATGTGCCCTTTGTGACAGTTTTCTTTTAAAAAATGTGCTCTACAAATATGTAGATGTCATGAGAACGCTGTACGCGCGTAGTTCGGGCGGTGCTAGCTTGTGGCAAAATGTTTCCACCCTTCGATATCTCTAGCCGTGTGAGACTATGTAGCCCGTTGTCAACCTTCTTTTTGATTTCGCCATCGACGAAGTCATGGAAATTGCATTCATTTGGCAGGACATGGAATGTGTGAAGCCACTCCCAGGTGATCGACTTTTTGACTTGGAGTATGCTGATGACATTACCTTAAACTGTTGCAACTCCAAATGTTCCAAAAAGCGCTGGACTAACTAGCACTGGCTGTCAATCGTTTCGGACTGCGCTTTGCATCCTGAAAATGCCAAGTCCCTCTCAAACACTGGCAGAAACCCACCCTTACACTGACCCTTAGTGGTGATAAGCTAGAATGGGTCCCAAAATACAAGTATCTGGGAAGCTAAATTAGCGCCTGTGGGAATAAGAGTTGAGATCACGCACCTTGTAGCAAAGACTCGTGACGCTTTTGATAAACTTCGCCACAGATAGAGCCGGCGTGACATCGCTCTCGCTGTTTAACCCTCATGTACGTTCGTGAAATCTGGCCAATCAGCTCTACCTTCTCAGTTTAGATGTTTGGTGAGAACACCGCGTGAGTAGTGAGCGTGTTCGGTGTCATGTATTTGGTGCAGGAAGAGTGAGTGAGCCGTTTAGTTCCGCTATGTCACGCACCAGGCTTCAATGGCTGGACCGTGCGTTGCGCATGCCAACACATCGACTGCTGCGACGTGCATTGTTTTCGCGACGGGGGTCCGAAAGTAAGAGGATGCCAACTGTTTAGTTGGTCAAGATGAATGAAGACCCTCATTTCGAATGGTTGTTACCTTCCGACTGCTGCGCCTTGGTCCCATATACGACAAATATGTTTGGTTGGATACACTTGGTATATTTCCGAGCCGAACTTAATGGTGCTCCTGTTGTGCATTATTTGTTCCTACCCCTCACACGTATCTTCCCTCTGCAAGGACGATCTCACACCCGATGCCTAATATTATAACAAGTATTGTATTCTGTCGCGAATCAGAAAGGATGTTTGTTTGTTTATCTGGTGGTCTGTGTTGATTAGATGGTTCGTAATCGCACTGTACTTTGTCCTATTCTCGCGATTGTATTGCCAACCTGGGAGGTGTTTCTTAATCTACCTAAATGCGTGATCCTCCGTCCAATGTGCATGGCCCCGCACAGGCAGGTGAGCCTGTAGATTAACATTGATTGGAGATGCTTGGACGGACGACCAGGCATTTAGGTAAGAGAAGTAAGGAACATCTCCCAGGTTAGCTCTACAATCGCGAGAATAGAACAAACTGCAGTGCGATTACAAACCATCTAATCAACACAGGCTACCAGATAAACAAACAGACATCCTTTCAGATTCTCTACAGAATGCCACCAAGGTATAACCGTCGTGTAAATATTGTATTGTTACTCCCGGCGTGAAACGCAAGCGGTGATTTCAAACAATTGTTTTCGATTTATTGGTCATCAGGCTCAGTACAGAAATAAACGATAAAAAGCTGGCAAATCACTTATGGGTACAAAGAGTTACCGCTGACCAAAAACACTCGAATCGAGTTTATTGATACGCGTCTGGCGATCTTGTGATGGATGGCACGTGAGATTGCCGGGTTAGTTCTGACTCTTCGCGCTTGGATGATTGCCATGGGAGCTGTAGCGTTTAGACGTGTTTCTACTGGATGCATAGTTTCCGATTTGTTAATCTTAAGCATACCGTTTCCGCGGTAGCAAGCATTCGCACACTCAGCCGATGGTTCTGCTAGAAAGGTGCTTTGTACGTGGTCTAAAATGCAGTCCTTTTCTTGATTTGATGGCCAGTGCTAATCAGATGTTTTTTGATCTCACTTAAGTTGGCTCTATCAACTTTGTTCATAACCCCACATTTGTAGATGTTCCTTGATTCGTTTGCGTAAATGCCTGCTCGTGCGTCCATCATACCTAGACTCACAGGGAAAGGTAAACAAGAGAACAAGATAGATTTGTCCAGATAGATTTGCCCTTACATGTTAACGTGGCGTTTGGCCGCTACATTCCATGCACGAGCCTGCGTTATATAATGCCGAATAAAACAGTTATCCTAGTCACTGGCGAACTGTCCCGACGAAAGGCACTAGTCACCTGACTTCATTTCGGTAACCTTTGTTCATATTAGCTTTCTTTTACCTGCATCCGATATGTCAAAATTTTGTATGGGTCCGATTGACGAAACAGATTGTGGCGATGTAGCTAGTAATGTTTATTAAATTTCCGGCACATTGTTCGAGTGGACGAGCCTGACACTAAGTAAATTATTCATCCTCCTTAGCTGCTGCTTCACTCACTGAAACTTTTATTTGCCCCACGCTGGATGCATTGGAACCTAAACGGGCCTTCAACATCTTGAGATATGCTTGAGTCTTGTTTTAAACGCTCACATCATCCACCAACACCTGCGGTAGGTAATCTTGATGCAAATGCTCTACGCCTACGACATTTTTTCACTCGTTCTTCACTTCCGCACTCCTTGTGTTTTTCGAGCATCTCTAACCAAACAGACAAGTGTCTTGGGGGCAATTTAGCTCGACTGTCGGCTCATTCGTCATTGACATCTGATACTCCAGCTTCACTTTGTATTGCTGCTTCCTTACTTTTAGCTTTGAGCTTCGATTAATCAAATTCGAAGTAGGATTCACCCCTGATATTCGAAATTGTCATCACGCGATGGTCTGCTGATGCTTGATCGCCCAGTCTAGAGGACTGTGAGGTTGTCTCACCACAAACTGTTGACCAGTGTGATAGGAAGGACCCACTAGTTGCTCGATAGCACCATCGCAGTGCAGGTGAGTGAGCTAGCCCATCGGACCATGCTTTGTTCCAGTCCTGTTGCGGTACCAAGTCACGATCAACAGCGGAGCATTGTTCGTTGTTTTATTTTTGCTGTTGCTTTTTTCCTCCGAATCTGGTTTGATGGTACGGTGCGTAAGAACCACAAGTGTATGGTCCCATCGAGTCACTACCGATGCTGCAATGGAACATTCGCATACTTGTTTCGCTTTCTAGGTTTCCAGTAGGTTTACCCTTCTATTTGACATTTTTAACGTATCACTTTACTTTTGTTCAAAGTGCCTGTTCTCGGGCCACATATACTTTTACTGAGGTGACTCGGGTGGATTCCATTACACTAAGATCCGATCAAAGTTACTAGCATCCAGAAAAGCAATGGGTAGCCAAGTGGGCTAGTGGGCTGCTAGTCGCTTGGCCAACTCCATTGTCGGCTTCCACCGTGATGTAGCAGCTTTGGTCTCCTAGTGCAACCTGTTAGTCCATAGTCGTAGGTACGTCACCGAGCGGATGGATTGCTCCACTGCCTCAAAACCAAGGGTCTGACGACAGTCTAGTACTTTTCCCTACTTCGGTGCATCTCTGCTGGCACATGATGGTGATGCGTTGTTACATTCAAACAGCGCGAATCCTCTATTATTACTGAGATGAGTTAACTAACTTGTTACACCCATAGGTAGCTTTATTTTTGAGCCTTCCGCTTCTCCTCCAGGTACCGTTCAGAGTCTTATCTCAGGAGGGCTGGCTGGTATGGGTTCGAAGTGCATCATCTATCCACTCGATATGATCAAAAAAAGGATGCAAATTCATGTGAGTGCGCCCCTGCCTTTCCGCTTTATCTTCGTCTTTAGCTTGCTGTTACTGCGGCCCTTAACAGATTGATTTTGTTTAACCACATGTATCTGGGCTGTTTTATTACCATATGACAGGGTCACCGAGTGAGTACTACTGAATTACGTCATCCGGTTTTCGGCAACAGAATCTCCCGCGTCTCATTAGTGTCTGTTAGAATTCAAATCGCATCCTGTGGTTAGGCTATATGCTCCTCGTGTCTGCAAGCCGACGACCTCGGCTTATATTGTATGTCCATACTGGACCCAACCCCAGGATGTCCATTCAGTGAAGTGACAAACGGGCATGAGTTAATTAATTAGAGTTGTTCATATGCTTTCCTCAGGTGGACGATTTGAGATTTCCACCTCAATAGCAGATACCTTTTCGGATATGATGCGGTCACGGAGTCAGTAGCATTCATGCATTCCTTTTGTTATCGTTACTTATTCTATCTGACAGGGTTAACCCATATCCATTCCTCCTGAACTACTGCTATTATTATCGATACCACCGGATTGTGTGGAGCTAACTGCATCTACCACATTTCCATGCGCAGATCCCAATTGATCAACTGGCCTGAACTGAAATAACATGTCACTCTCCGCAGTATTGATACTAATCACGTCCGATTAATAAACCGTAGCCCTTTGTGCGAGTCACTCATCTACCTTTTTCCCTTTTGCCAATCTACTGCATATTCCCATCTCAGGAGTCTCTCTCTGTAATTTTATGCCAATGGTACTGCTTTAGACATGCGCGCACTTGTTACCACCACGTAAGAAACACCGGGTATCGATGACTACACACTGTCATGTGTATTAATCTCTTATCGCTGCAGCAATCTTCGCACACTTCCTTCTCCCTCCCCATCCCTGTCTACTCAGGGTTTTGAGGAGGCACGTGTTCGATTTGGCCGTGTACCCGTCTCGGGCAGTGTCCGAAACTGTGTAGTGAGTATTTGGAACACTGAAGGAGCATATGCATTGTTTAAGGGCTTACGTCCTACATTGCTCAAATCGTGCGTGTCCATTTCCTGTCGATTCACAGTGTACGAGCAGTTATGTCGCCTCATTTACTACAGTCGAAATTCAGAGAAACGCGGACGCACTTTCTAGCTGTATTTTCGTCTTTTTCTGTAACTTTGTATCTACTACCATATGGCCCGTATTTTACCCATTTGTTCCACTCCTTTTGATTCCTGTTTCCAACTCCCATCGTTGTTCTCCTTGCGCTGTTGAAACATTTACCTATTTCATACTTCCCCCACATTCGACTTCATTTCTCCTTTCCGGTTATCCGGACTTTTTATCCTTTCACGTTCTGTATTTTTTCTCCGTTTCACATCGCGCAATTTTTTCTGCAATTTTCCAACACCGTGATATTTGTTACAGGAAATTTTGGAAACAATGCGTTTTTCAACTTATTGGTGCACCTATCCGATTCCTTTCTCTAACAACGCCTACATGGGAAATGTTGATTTCTCCACACGAGCTGCTCTGCTATCAACTTCGTCTGCTTCCTTTTCGCTTATCCAGTTCAGTCCAATTATGATCCGGGCACTTTAGTGCGGTGGACTCAACTGCCAGGACTCACGTTGCAAGGAGATTGGTAAATGAGGCATTGTGCAGGCGAAATGTAATGAAATAGGGGTTGATAAAAAGTGGGCAAAGTTACTCCAGATGGAATGATGGTTAGCCGAATGTAGAAGCACTATTGATTCTACGCGATGTCTGAGAAGGTTTCCAAACACTGATGTGCTCTGACCACGAGCATGACATGTGCCTTTCTCGGTTGTTGGCTAGAGATTTGTGGAAATTAGCTCATCCTGGAGGTCTTCTTATCATGTTGTTTATTTTTTAAATCATGTTTCTTTCTGATGAGGCCAACTAGATCTGGCAATGTAAACACTATGTTTTCTGTACTGCTACATATTGCCCATAATTCAGTTGGTGGGATTATCTTGTAGTCATATTAATTAATCAGTTTGATCATTTGGTATCTTCTCCACTAGGTAAGACACATCTCAGCACAGTTGGTCCGATCATGAGTTGCGGAGGAAATTCAAGCTGAAATTACAGGATTGCTGTTCAAACTGTCAGCGCGAGTAAGATCTCCCGGGGAAACTCAATAATTCAATGGGAAAACAAGTTGAGCCAATGATGTACAGGTGAAACATCAAGTGGTTTCAGGAACGTTCCCTCCAGGGATAGTCCAGAGCTAATTTCAAAGGCACTTCAACCCAGGCGATCAACGGACATCTTTATAAGTCAACCAACGTAGATTCAGGTATCAGAACAGCTAGGTCAGCTGTCTTGATTGGTAGATCAGTTCCGCTAACCAATGGGGAGGTAGGTACGTGCGACGCATGACCGCGAACGTTCCTGAAACCACATGATGGTACGGCTGTACACCATTGACTCAACTTGCTTTTTCCGTTGAAATATCCCGGTTTCCATGGGAGATTTTACTTTCCCTGACCAAAACCAAATGTACTTTACTTACTAACTACTCTCACGATTACTTTGTCTCACAAGGCTTCGGAATAGAAGCCAGTCGGGAATCGTTCAGGTACGTTCCTAGGTGAAGTGTTACAAAATGGGAGACAAATAACGATCATTAGAAATGTAAAGAAACAATATGCACGTGGAAATGCATGTTTCACTTCAGTTTAGTTAAACAAACATGATATGGACACCAACATTGCCACAACTTACGTCGCCAGAATACTAACGATAAGAAAATAACGTGGGATGCAAATGGAACTTACAGAGGAGGAAGTGCTTGAAACTAATCAGGACAGAATGCAAATTAAGTGTTAGATGCAAGAAGCCGAATGCGAGAATCCCACTGACTGCGCGATTGCACCAGGTGTAAGGGCCTCCAACTATTGTTCTGGACTATCCCGGGGTCCCCATCCAGGAAGACGATATGCATCAGCCTGACCAAGTCTTTCGCTTTATTTCTTCATGCATCTATGCTACGTCCTGGACTGGGCACCTCGCGATTTCGACCATCTTGGTTCAGCCATGTACAATTCACTCCGAGGAAGTCGGTCAACAGGCATACGGAGGACATAACTTAGCCAATTTAAGCAATCAAGATTCAGTAAACACTCGAGTGAGTCACCTGGTTTATCGCCAAAAAGCAACTGGCGATGTTTATCATTCTTTATCTGGTGTTCCCACCAGGTCTGAGCAAAACTCCGCAAGCATCGGTGGTCAAACAAGGCCAACCGTTTAATGTCTTCACTGCGAATTGACCAGATCGCTGATCCACACGGTAATACTGGCCTTATCGCAACGTTATACACCCGAACTTCCCCAGACATGCTGATGTCTCGCTATCCCCATAGACCGTTGGGTCTCTGGACAGCTACACGAGTCTTGCTGATACGCGAGGTAATCTCATCAGTTATGTGATCACCAGAGGTGACACAGTTGCCAAGATAAGTGAACCGATCCTTCACCTCCAGTGGCTGTTCGGTGATGGCTAGAACCGGTGGTGTGTCGGTCCAGTCTTGCAGAAATGCTTTGCCTCATGAAGGTGCAAAGCACATTCCGAAGCGTGCAACGCTATGTACCAGTCTATCCAGTAATGCTTTACATAGCCACTGCGTCAAACGCAGTGAGAGCTATGTCGTCCGCACACTCCAGGCTTGTCAGACAGCCACTTCGGTGGAATCTGAGGGCAGAGTTGCTCATGATCATTTCGATCACAAAGTTAGAGAGGAAAGGGTCTATGAGACAACTCTGGCGAACCCCACTTGTCTTGGGCAACTCAGGGGAGAGCTTCTCTTTCCCGGCCTCGGGAGTCACGGCAGAGAAACTACACAATCAATAGGATCTTCGATGCCACGCCATTCCCGGATAGGCAGTGCCACAAGGTGGCGCGATCGACAGAGTCGAAGACGGCTTTCATGTCAAAGAAACCACCATAGTCGGTCGTCTACATATGTGTCTGCTCCAACACTGGGCGAAGAGTAAATGTGCAGTCGCTGCAACCACGACCAAGGTGGTAGGCAGCTTCCAAAAGCATTTATACCCTTGGTATACAACAGTAATTTTAAAACAGAATGCGCGTGAACCGATATGGTAACACTTCAAGGTTACATGCCTAAGTTGAAAACTCACCATTATGAACAGTTTAAATCGACTAGAACGAACGAGGTGAATCACACTGGCGACAAATGGAAAACGGTATTATTTAGCTAATTTGCAGTGTTTAGTGAAGGGACATTAATAGTTCAACGTTTCAGTCGATCTACCTCCTGTATGCAGTGATATTTTCGACTACCTGGATACAAGAGATGGAGCACAACAGAAGAGCGAATTGTTAGGCTAATTTTTCTGACCCATAAACGTGCGCATATTTTGCTTAGGCCATCAGTAGGTCTTTTCACTAAGTGAGTACAGAGAACGAAGCAGTGTAGAATAAGTCAAATATAGATCTCACTTATCCTCTAGTTTATGTGCTCATGTTTTCGTAGCCCATCGGTGAGTCAGCTGGAGTAAGATCGAAGTTTGTGATAATGTAGGTGGAATGAATGAAAGGTAGTTGTAATCTACATAAAAAGCAGAATCCTAAGGGGACAATGTAGGTACACGTTGTGTTACTGGGCTGGCACAGCCCTGCAAAACTTACCCGAGTTTCACAGACGCCAGTACACTGCGGGCCCGAACAACACGGTCGCTATGCAGAGACCCAAACTCACCACTTCAGAGCGGAGCTCTCCCTACGGAATCTGCCATCAAGGGTCCACTCAACTGCACGGATCACAACGAAGTTGTCCTCAGTGAGAGCACGGCCAACGTATCTCGCACAGTTTCTACTGAATTCGTCCCAGTCTCACTATCGTATCTTCCGGACTCTCCTCAAGTCAGCCGTGTTCATGCCAATGCCTTAGCCACCGAGCACACTAAGCAACTGTGCTGTGCCCAACTTTTCAACAGCATGGAACTCACCCCGGACCACGACATGGCAACTCATGTGCCAAAAACATACGCCTTCCCTTATAGTTTATGTAATTACTACTATTTTAATGAACCATAAATATGAAGGTGCAGAAAACACGGTTGTCTTGGTTAAGTCAGTAAAGCACTCTTACTATTGGCTAGTGTTCTTTCTGCGGGTCTCGGTACAGTTGTGCGGCGTACGCGTTCCGTCTGCCTTATCAGTTGCGAGTTCTCGTCTGCCGGCTAAGTCCACTAGCCATCCATATACGAATCGTCTCGGATACTCTGTGCGCGGGGAACAACGAGTGCCAAGTTCGTCCGTTCCGACTAGGGCAGTCGAAACCCAACCAGGACGTATATAACACGCTGTATCGACAAACATTTTCCCCCATCTATTGTGCTTTTGTATTGCGGATGTTTAGTTATTACCAGGCCTGTTCTCCTACACCCATTCGTCAGTGCAACTAACACAAATCAATTCCTGAAAATGTTAACAGCTATATACTCTTTCAGTTGCATCTGACTAGAAGGTGAGCTTCTGATACCCTAAAGCAATCGATTCCATAGCGTGAGCTAATTAAGTATAAACATGTTGCACAGTAGATCTGTGCTGCAACAAGGTGACACAATCGCATAGCCTCTTTTTCTCGGAACACGGGCTGACAGTAACTGGTGAGTTGCAACCAAGCGAAATCAGAACAACGACATAACAGTAGGAAACCTTAGTAGCCAACGTAAAAGCGGAACATTCAGTTCGGCGCATCTGAACAAGTAAAAACTGTCTGATACGTGAGTGACTTCCCCTCGCGAACGATTCTCATTTCCAAGCAGTTCAATAACGAACGCCGACTGGTTGGTGCACAGGCACGCACACGGCATCAGCAGCCCTTATCGCTGGATCATCAACAGCAGTACAGCAGCCATTTGAACTGATGCTTCGCTGCCATACAACCATAACGACCTACGGAACGAAGAATAATAAGAGGATGGGAATGGAGTACTTGGCAGTTGGAGTACTTACCGGAAAACCATAATGCCCTAAACAAACCCTCGGGGTCAAGGCGCCTACACTTTGTCACTAACATACCATCACAAACATCTGGCTATCGTGCAAAGATAAGGCGGCATCGGCGAGTACGTTCCTTGTGGCTTTCATTGCCACACGTCATAATAAGCCATCACCCCGCAGATAACTCAGCACCAAACACACTTTAACCAGGAAATCGACTAGGAGATGACGGCAGACACGCCAGTGGTGTCGACTACGAACCACATCCTGTAATATCTCAATCCAAGCACAAGGTGGGTCATGTAGACTCCAGCCTGGAAGGTAAGACGGACCGGCGGCATCATGTTTAGTCGTCAGTAACTTCATTTCCCGTTGTCACCGGTTCGAACCAGCTAGGGATGGGCATCCTCGCGGTATACGCTGCCCACGCTCGGTTAGTGGTGGTCGCATAGCAGCGAAGCGCCGTTACGGTGTACAGCTGGTGATTTCCTTTCTTTCTTTCCGTAAGGTGTACCTACGTCCCCAAGCCAACGCAACTTATTCAGTGCTATCTGCTGTCCTAAGCAACTAGCCTCGTTATCACCACGTAGTACTCGCTTGCGCACACCATCGTTGCGGAGATGCTGGTGCCACCCGACATCATCAATGCTCCGCAGGGAGCCATGATCAAAAGCATGAAGGCGCCTCAGACCAGAGGACCCAAGTCTCGCTTCCATACACTAGGACGGCCCTCACTGTGGCCTTGTAAACATGGCCTTTCAGATCGACAGAAACCTCTTTCTGACGCTACAGATGTCGCAGATTCAAAAAGGAAATTCTAGCTTTTGCAATGCGTGAACTGAATTCAGTTGTTATGTGCCTATAGTTGCTGATGCAGCTGACAGCGCAAGTGAATTGATCAACTACCTCAAGTTCTCGTTTCATCTGGTGGCCGTGCGGCAACAATTTGAAGGTGCAAGGCGCTTGCCAAATGACGGTACCACTCTAGAAAGATTATTCAGGGTTGATCGTGCCTCCCAAACATGGTTATAATGCAGGAAAATATCGTCCGCCCAATCAAGGTCAACTAGCTTTTCACCAGACAGCAGTAGTTCAAAATCATTAGTCGACATCCCTGCTCGTCTGCTCCAGTTCGCAGAGGCTACAGTAATTCGTCAGATGAAACCCAATTTATGTAGACATACGTAGTTTGTAACAATGCTCGCGTTGCTGTGGTAAGGTTATTTAAAAGGAACGATTTCACGCATTGTCCTACCGTCGTGCGTGTAACCTACTGATTCCACAAATTGTCTGTACGTAGCTGATAGGGAGATACGAAATATATGAATTCAGATTGTTTAGTTGAAATGTTTCTTCTTGTTATTTTAAAGTTTGTAAGGTGAAATTCCTGTATGATTCGTATAGATCGCGGAAGCTCGACAGAATAGATATTGGTGAACTCGTGTGTTTCCGAAGATAGCGGCTGCTGCTTCTCAATTAAGTTTAGAGTAATTCCGTTCTGCTGTTGTCAGCGTTCTTGAAGCATAATCAATGGGTCGGTGGGAGCCATCCGGTGATTTTGCGGTAAACCATCTGCAAGACCATACGGTGAAGCACCACAAGATAGGATAACACTTTTGTGGATCATAATGCTCAAGAGCATCTGCGATGGTCTTGAAAGCATTTTCATACGTCCTATTCCAATTACAAGTTTGGTTTTTGCATAAAACTTGACGAAGCGGATGCACATCGATTGCTGTCGATGATAAGAACCTGGGTAACGGCACTCGAGAGTGACCGCATTTCACGAACATTTTGGGTTTTGGTACTTCAAGTGGCAATCTTGTCTTTTCTTTTAACGGGCGTAATCCTCGTGCTAACCGATACCGAAGGTACTGTACAGTCAGCACAAGGAATTCACGCTTTCACTTTTTTAAAACCAACCCGGTGCCTGCTAACTTTTTTCATTGCGATATCTAAAGTATGTTAGTGTTACATGATAGATAGTTCATCTAGTAATCACGATGTCATCCAAGTATGCACACGTGTTTGATATTTCATTCACCACTGAGTCAATAATAAGCCAAGTTAATTCCAAATGACAAGTGTATAGCGGAATAATCCAAGGTGTGTGCAAGTGGTGGTGTATGCCTGTGATTCCTTGAGTTCAATTTACCGGTAGGCATAGCTCTCATCCAGCTTCATAAAACACTAACCGCAGGAGAGAAAGCGTAATGCTTTAAATCGTTGCAGCGGATATCTGTCTAGCTATAATGCCTGGTTGATCGTAACCTTACAGTCCTCTGTTACGGATTGGAAATCGCCACGGATAGTCGCTTGTTTCACACGTTTCGCACTAGCTCCAAAATCCCAGAGCAAAATATCCAAATTTCAAGCCGGAAATTTAATACAGGAAACAAAGTAACGGCGGGCAACCGTCCGTCTTGAAGAAGTACAGATCAGAGAGTCCGAAAGCGCACCGGCGGAAGAGAAAAAAGGAACGATCGACGGCGTAGTGATACAGTGAGTAAATCAACAGGAGGCGAAAAGGAAACAGTACTTTAGGGCAATGAAAGCGGCACCGAAGAAAAAGTATTGTGCATTGTTTTGTTCCTCATAAAAGTCGTAAAAAACGAGTCACGCAAAGAGGTCCGCTACCACATCTCCACACCTACTTATCGTGCCATCGCTCTCTAATACTGGCACTATTGGGACTGCCCAGCTCGAAGGCTGAATGGATTCAGCTGTACGCTCCAGCTGGAGTCAGTGCAGCTTACTGTCGACATTATCACGAAGTGCAATTGAGCAGCGCGAACTTTTCAGGACCCCAGTATTGCCTGTGGTTTCAACACTAGATGAGCGGCGTATTTCTTCGAAAGTCCCGGTCCAATGTGATCGAACGTGGCCGAATGTTTCCGCAGGATGAGTTTCCACTAAGTCGACGTTCGACATGATACTAGGAGCACAATAAATTTCCTTGTTGCAAAGTGTATTTGCGCCTGGCCCTTCATAAACGTTAATGCACATATGATTCATTGACTTAGGACACGAGTGTTGTGTATTCACTCTATACGTTCACCAGGCCGTGGACGGTGGTCCAGGCAGACACTGCCTATGTGGACATAACCCCAGACACGTACATATACGTACACGTTTAGATGCTTCCCCACTGGTTTCATCTCTGCATGGCACCCTACCTGTACTCACCCTACTTAGACCCCTGTCGGATTACAGTATTATTTTACCGAACGGTCGTTCTAACTTCATTTCGTGCTTGTGCCCTTTCGTATACTACACTGGCATCGCGGATTACCAACCTACGCCATGGAATTACAGCTACATCGTCCTACAGTACACTGGCCTGATTCGACCTTACGTCTTACTAAAAGTGCATAGGCCTAGTGGAAGATATCGTTTACAAACCATCTTGACCCACTAACTGCGGCTTATAACTACACAGAATGCCAGAAACTGAAGCTTCTCGGGTACACTCGGTGATGAGGGACAATGTCAATTTGATGCCTCGGAGATCCCGTCTCAAGTTACCTTGACGGTAACACTAGATATGCTGCATAAGTCACGGGGTCAAGGTGTAAACGTCTTCATGGCTCGACTCAAATTTGGCCGACTTACAAAGGAACCAATGGAAGCTCTAGACAATTTTGTTGATGGCCACATTCGCAGTGTACGAACCTTCGAGTATCCAGTCTGCTGAAAAATAAAATCGTGAGTATCATGCTAATGCAACGTTCGGTTACTGGGATCAAAAAAAGCCGAATTCAGGTATGCCTACCCTCCGAAGTCGCCGTCAAACTGACTTGAGATAAGGCTGTGGAATTAGCTCGCCTCAAAACAAGTACTGCCAAACAGTTGCGATGTTTTGCTACCCAACTAGATATACAGGATATTGCCAAGATTCACCTCTCCCCAAACAAATCCCAATCCACACAGAAATGCTTCCGCTGCGGCAGCCTACAGCATAAAGCCAAATTTGCCAAGTGCCCTGTCTTAGAAATGGACTGCAAAAAGTGCGGAAAGCGTGGACATTTTGCCCGTTGTTGCTCAGTACGCATTTCTGATTTGCATCCTATCGATTCCGTTTTTAGTCAAAAGTTAGAATCATCTGAAAATGTCTTTTCTATTGATGACAGGGGTAACATTTTTCAAAATCTTTTTCTTGTCCAGAACCTAAACTCCCTATGCCTAACACTCATATGCACATCGGTTGCTGCCAAGCAAACACCGGAATGAGCACCGGTAAACTTTGTGCCCGAACTAGAGGAAACAAAACTGTCGCAGCACGGATGGCACACACCAAGACCGTTCACAAATTTAACAAAAACACCGGAAACTAAGCCTCGAAATCCAAAGCCAGTAGCCACCAGGCGCAACGATGGTGTCCTAAACAGTGTATGCACTAATGTCCCCGAATCCAAATCCGATACAATTAAGGGTAAGTTGACGGACGATCGAAATCAGTGGGGTTCCATCTGTACGTCGATCGGAGTCCATGCTAATCCCACGACATTACAAAGAATCTCGCGCCACCCAAACGCGTTGCACTACGGCGAACCCCGGTTACTTCGGGTAACACTAAACTCGGCGGACGAGACTGAGGCCGTTCTGCTGTCCGCGAATCGTCTCCGCAACAACTCAAGTGGAGTGCGCATACTACCCGAAATCCCGTGGAAAGAACGTTCAGGGGATCCCGCTAACAAAGATAGGTACAGAATAAGTCAAGATAGGAAAACAGTGATTGCTCACGGTGTTCCTGAGCTTACTGACTCCTCTTCTGACGATGCTCAGATGCATGACCGCGAGCAATGGCACTACATCCGGGAGGTTCTTTCTCTCGAAAATGTGGTCACCTCGTTGACAAGGATCCCCATATCACCAAACTATAAGGGATGCGGTCCCAGGCTCTTAAAACTTGTGTTACAGTCAGAACAAATGGCACAAGCACTACTAGCGAACTGGATTAAATCCCGTCGCAATTTGCCAACGGAAATTCGTCTGAAAGCAGCAAGAACACCGACACCTTTTAGTGACAATTCAGTAGAGGCACAACTCTTAGTGAAAACGCCAGCTACAGGACCCGACTCGGGGACGGTTTCAAGAGTAGCCATACTATCCGGAGGGGTACAGCAGAGCACGAGCAAACACCGGGATTCGGAGCATCTGATACCGGCTTATATATCAAATACTTCTCTAGAGTATGCAACCCATACAAAAAACGATTAGTCGCCGACCCTTTAATGGTCGGCGTAAACTCATTTGCTTCATCCACCCATCCAGTCGCCGGCCACTCACTGGTCGGCGAAACTTCACGTATGAGTTGTACAACCTCCGAAACATTGATTAAATCTGAGAAACTTTCATGTATGTACACCAACGCCCAAGGGCTCCTCAGTAAAATTAACGAACTTCGACTACGTCAGGTTGCGAATGCTTGGGACCTAATTTCTATTACCGAAACTTGGTTGCATCAAGAGGTGACTGATGCTGAGGTTGAGATAGCCGGAATGTCACTCATCCGGAACGACCGCCCCAGCAGAGGAGGTGGGGTCCTACTCTACTACCGCAGCAATCTACAATGTACAATAGTTGAGGACCTGGAAACACACGTTACCGACTCACTCTGGTGCCGTCTCCGACTGAGACACAACGATACATGTCTCATAGCTATCGTTTACCGCCCCCCCAACGTCCACTCTGGAAATGGATTCCTGCTTGATCCGTGGCCTAAACAGAGTAACACGCACTAGGTACAGCCACACTCTCATCTCCGGGGACTTCAATCTACACAATCTGGAGGTTTCGGCATCGCCCAGTGAGCAGTTCAAAGCAGACTTGCAGGAACTGATCGCTAATATTCCTTTGTACAATCACGTCACCACGCCCACTAGATTCAGGACAGCAAACAAACCGTCCATATTGGACCTTGTGCTCACAAATGAAGAGCTCATGACTGACAAGTTATTGATGGATAGTCCATTAGGTCTCAGTGACCACGTAGTAATAACTTTTGACTATGTATGTTATGCAGAGTATCCATCTGAACACTCGGAACTAACTCATACACTCACACGCTACCACGTATTGAAAGAACTCGCCGACGCAGCTTCTTGGGAATTCTCAAACAAAAGTCCCCTTGACAACGTTTGGGCAGAGTTCGTTAATAAGCTCAGCGACATCGTCAACAAAGCAACAGAGACCAAGCCCCGTCGTCCCGCGAAAATGCCTTCAATTATAAGGAGTAGGACTCGAAAATGCCTGGCGATAAGGGATGCAGCATGGCGTGCCTACAAGATTAACCCCGACTCAGAGACTTGGGGCAATTTCCTGGCCCATCAAAACCATTGCACCGCACTTGTCCGTGAGGACAAACTAACTTATCAAAAGAGCCTAGACAAAAAGTTCATGGCAAACAACAAACTGCTGTATAAGCATGTCAATAAGCTTCATAAAGTGAAGCATGGAGTACCCCCACTATTCACGGCAGGCGGTAGAGTACAAAGCGCCGAAGAAGCAGCTAATGCCCTGCGGCTGCAATACGCCCCAATTTTTGAACTCGCAATCTCTACCTGTCCCATAATATCAAGCTCATTACCGACACCTTTGTTTACAAATGTTATTTTCAACCCATCAATTGTGCTAAGGAAGTTACTCTCACTGCGTGAACATAGTTCTCCGGGAGCAGACAACATCCGCCCGAAGGCGCTGAAGGCTATGGCCACCAAGCTAGCTGAACCACTGTCACAGTTCTTCCAAAGGTGCTTTGATGAACAACAAGTCCCCACTATGTGGAAGTGTGGCATTATAACCCCTATTTTTAAAGGCGGTAGCCGTTCCGATCCTGCTAACTATCGTCCAGTGACCCTCCTCCCTGTGCTCGCGAAGGTGATGGAAGCAGTCGTCGCTGAGGCTTTAATGGACTACCTGGAAAAATGCAACATCTAGGTACCGGAACAGCATGGCTTCCGTTAACACCGGTCATGCACCACCAACCTACTCATTGCACGAGGAAGTTGGACGGAAGTGGCCGATGATGGGGTCGGAGTCGACGTCATCTATCTGGACTTCTCCAAAGCTTTCGACCGCCTTGATCACCGCGTCCTACTTCAAAGACTACAAAGTTACGGAATCGGAGATCCAGTACTTGGTTGGATTGGCAACTTCCTTTACCAACGAAAACTCCAAGCACGTGTTAGGGGATCACTTTCTAATCCAATTGAGGTGGAATGTGGTGTCCCACAAGGCTCAGTGCTGGGACCGCGTTTATTCCTGGTGTTTATCAACGACCTGGCAAGAGTCATCTCCTCAAATTTCCTGCCTTTCGCCGATGACGTCAAGATATGGCGCGCGATTAGTAACAAGCCAGATCAAGATCTGCTCCAACATGACCTAGATTGCATTTACGAATGGTCAAGGAGGAACAAGCTTCAATTGAACATGGCTAAATGCAAAGTGATGCATCTGCGTCACCAGCCGGTGAGCGCTTACAAGATTGGAGACCACACCTTGGCGAAGGTTTCTCAGGAGCGTGACCTGGGTGTATTGGTACAGGAAGATCTCGGGTGTTCAAAACAAGCAGAGAAGGCGAGGAGAACCGGAAATCAACACTTCGGCCTTCTTCGCAGAGCCTTCGGTCAGTTTGAACCCTCAATCTTTCCCCAAATGCTTAACGCCTACGTGCGACCTCACGTGGAATATGCTATTCAGGTGTGGCAGCCGTAGCAGAAACAGGATCTCCTTGCTCTCGAGACTCCTCAACGACGGGCAACCAAGAATGTCAGGGGCCTCTTTCATCTGCCCTATCAGCTTAGACTGAAATCTCTAAGAATATACAGTAGTCGATATCGGCTTTTGCGAAGGGATCTCATAATGGTTTACCAGATTCTGAAGAACCCAAATCACATTTGCCGTCCGCTGCTGGAATTGAACCACAACACTAAACTAAGAGGTCACCCTCTGAAACTGACAATTCATTATAGCCGGCTTGAATGCCGTAGAAATTTCTTTTCTCTCCGTGTGTGAGCCTTGGAACGCCCTCCCTAATTATGTCGTCTCTGCTCCCAATCTGGCGATATTTAAAAAACGTGTTGACGATGCATTGTCTCACTTACATTTCATTTTATGACATGTTAGCCAGGGGCTACAAAACGCAATCAAACGGTGTCTTGCCAAACGCCTAACCAATGGATTTATGGATTTATACGTTTAATATGCGAACATCTCCGCTATTCCACATAAGTCTATGGTGAGTCCACCACAACGCTTTTCACTTTATTATGCAATTGATTTTCGCAATACTTTCCATCCCACGGGACTTGTTAAGCGATGCTTTTTTACCCGTAATAAACCATTGTCCATTGTCCATACTGTTACAGTCATTGCACACGACAGAACAACCCATGTTGACTTGATTCGGCCTCTCCTATTACTGTAGTACCAAGTAGTTTTATTGTAGCGAGGACGACAAGACAGGGGGGTAGACGTTTATTGCACACCGAAAATGGGCACATGAGGGTCTCACGCGTGCCATCGAATATCGACTAGATTTCGGTCCCACCACGCAACACAGGTACGGATGTTAGAGACGAGCCAGTCCCTTCGCCCCGGGAGCTCTGACTTGGAAGTCCCGCCTTCCTGTTTTCGCCTCGATCTCCACTTCTCTGTACCCGATTTGCATCGGCCAGGAGTCGTTCGAGAGCTCTCGACTTGCTTGTTCTGGGCTGTGTCAATCGGCTCGGCGTCGGTCCTGTGGGCTGCGCTAGCGGCGTATATGTCTGATTTATTGCGCTGTCCGCATATTCCCGCTCCGTAGTTCCGGGCCCAGGCTCGTCGCTAGCCGTCCCTCTCGATCCGCTCTCAGCTCGCTCCGAAGAGCTCCCCCGAGGCATTCTTGGAAGCGGTCCCTCTACACCCGCCCCTCCTCGAGGACCTTTCTTCCTCTCGTACCATGGTCGCAGGAGAGCAGCATTCACCCAACGTTTCATTCCTCCGCAGTCGATTAAGAAGTTGCCCGCTTTCTGGTCGATAATGGTGTAGGGGCCTTTCCAGCGTTCCCTGAACTTGCTTGCGCCCGGCCCGTCATGATCCGGCCGGTCGTTGTTCCGTAACTTGACTCGTTCTCCAATCCTGAATGGCCTCCACTTGTGAGCTTCATGCCTGGCGTCGTAATTTCGCTTATTCCGCGCTTGTCGAGCTTTAGTTTCGCTTCTAGCTTTCCCTCGCAGTCGCTCTTGATGCCCAGCTGGATGTTTCCGCTCACCCTGGTTCGGTAGGCAAGTATCGAGCGCAATCCGTGGTTCTCTGCCGAACAGTAATTCGAGTGGCGCGACCTTGGTGGTTGATTGCATGCTGGTCCGATACGCGATCAGAACCTGAGGCAAAGCATCTTCCCATGCCAACTTCGTGCAGTTTATCCACGTCTTCAATGTCCGGTTGAACCGCTCGGTCATGCCGTTGGTTTGTGGGTGGTACGGTGAAGTTCGCCGTCTCTGGGTGCCCCACTTGTCCAACACTGCCTTAAACGCTTTTGACACGAGGCGAAAACAGGAAGGTGGATCTTCCAAGTCAGAGCTCCCGAGGCGAAAAGACTGGCTCGTCTCTAACATCCGTACCTGTGTTGCGTTGTGGGACGGAAATTTAGTCGATATTCGATGACGCGCGCGAGACCCTCATGTGCCCATTTTCGGTGTGCAATAAACGTCTACCCCCCTGTCGTGTCGTTTTTCGCTACAGAATGACAGAAGTCCTATTGGATAGCTGGTTGAAGCATCGCTCCAGATTGCCTACCGAGATTAGTTTATAGATAGCAGGCGCATGACCACTAGTTATCAGCCCTTCATTGGAACATGCAATCTTAGTAAAATATTTGCCTCCACACTTCTGCACAGTTGCAGACCATATGGCATTAGCGACACTTGACGGGAAAGGGAGACACACGAGAGAACATCTCGATCTGGGATCCTCCATACTACCATGCAGCCTGACTGAAACTCAAGAACAACTGACCCACGCAAGAAACGATTAGCGGCCGACCGATGTACAATGGAACAATGGATTTATGCGGGTATAAAAGCTAAAGCTTGACAAATCCCGTAGGGTGATCAGTGCGAAGATCATAGAAGGGTGGAAAATTCAATGGAAACCAATTCAGTAAAATCGTTTAACAACGAGTCACTACAAGCTTGTGGACTCACCGAGTTTGAAGTGTCAAAATAATAATCCACTATAACTCCGGAGGGGATCATGAGGTATGGAGTATTTGGTTAAAAGACTCACCGCCCCTTGAAATTCGCATGGGGCAAAGTGTTTGATTTTGAAGCGTCAAAATATAAATCCACTGTTGAAATTTGCGAGGGGGGAAGTTTTTTAAAGTATGGATTTTGGATCTCTCAAAATTAGACTGTTCTATGGGAGATAGTGCAATGAAGTGAGTGCACTATCAACTCGATTTTTGAACTCGATCAGGTTGGGTGCACTGACTACAGATTCTGGGAGAGCATTCCAGGCTTGGCAAACACGCACGGAAAAGAAATTCCGTCGACATTCCAAACGGCTGTACTGCACTGCCAGCTTCAGATGATGGCCTCTCAGATTGTTGTTGTTACTGAGCTCCAGCAGATGGCGGCAGGTATGATTGGTGTCTGTCAGAATCTGATAAGCCAAAATCAAATCTCCCCGTAGTCGTCGATATTGACCACTAAATATCCCGAGCAATCTCAGTCTGTCTTCGTAGCGTAACTGGCCTAAACCTTTCACGTTCTTTGTTGCGCGTCGTTGAGGTTTCTCTAAATCAGAGAGGTCTTTCCTCAGCCACGGCTGCCAGACTTGTATTGCATACTCCACGTGTCGTCGTATGTATGCACCTAGAAGTTGGTGAAAAACGGATGGATCGAAGCGTCCAAATGTGCGCCGGAGAAGGCCCAAATTTCGAATGCTCGCGTTCGATGCTTTCTTTGCCTGGGCTGAACAACCAAGGTCGGACTGAATCAAGACTCCTAAATCTTTTTCCTCAGCAGTTGTGTGAAGCACATGGTCACCCAGTTTATAGAAAAATGCTGATTGGTGACGTAAGTGTAATACTCTGCACTTTTCTGTGTTGAGTGGGAGTTGGTTCTGAACTGACCACGCATACACCTTATCCAAATCCTCTTGAAGTATTGCGGAGTCGTCTGGTGTATTGATCGCTCTCCAGACCTTGATGTCGTCGGCATAGAGTAGGCAGTTGGAAAGAATGAGAGCCGCTATGTCGTCAATATGCATCAAAAACAATCGTGGCCCCAGTACCGATCCTTGTGGTACACCACATCCGACTTGGATTGGGTGGGGACAGGGACCCACGCACTTTTACCTCTAAGCTCCGGTGGAGAAGAAAGCTTGTGATCCATCCTAGGAGCGCATCACCAATGTCGAAGCTCTGAAGTTTGCAGATCAGGATTCCATGGTCTAGTCGATCGAAGGCCTTTGAGAAATCTAGGTAGACCACGTCCACTCCTGCACCGCTGTCAATTAATTTGGTCCAACTCGATCTTGCTAGCAGCAGATTTGTGGTGCACGATCGATTCCGTCGAAAACCATGCTGTACATGTGCAAGGAAGGCAGACTTCTAGATAGATTGTTAATACGTCAGCAACAATAGCTTCCATAACCTTTGACAGGACCGGGAGAAGGGTTACATGACGGTAGTTGGCTGGGTCAGAACGGCTACCGCCCTCGTGAATTGGGGTTATGATCCCACATTTCCACATCTCTGGTACATACATCTGATCGAAGCAGCGGTGGAAGAACCGTGCCAGAGGCTCTGCTAAACTTTCTCCCGTTACCACAAGAGACTTAGGGTGAATGTTGTCGAGTCCAGGAGAGCTGTGCTTACTCATACATGGTTGGCGGCATCCGGTTTCGGATTTGCCTGTCACTGTGGCCAGCCACAGGACGCCTGCGCCTACAGAGGGACCATGGGTAGCTGGCGCTGTACCACCCACTACTCCAGCCACACACCCCATATCCAGTGTAAACCCGAAGGAATAAGACCGGCAGACATGTGGATGGGAGCCATGTTTCATCAACGGAGCCGGCCCATATTCTTCACAGGCAAACACAAGCACGCTGTATTTGGGGAATCAAGCGCACACAAGGCGGTGGCTGAACCGTAGTCCACTCCACACTGAGTGCATGGAACCGCTCTTTGAGCCTAGCACGGCCACAAGGACCGTGCACCCCGTCCCCTCCAGCAACGACCTACTGTCTCCTGGAGCCAGTATGAACGAGGTAGTGGGTAATAGACAGGTAGGCACCTTGTCAACATGCACATCAAGCGCAGCCACACCGGGGATATCAAGCAACAGCCATTCACTTTAAACGACAAGCTGAAATAAAATAAATCCAATAATGCATACAGATACGGTGGCATAACTCTTCCCTAAATTACCATATGAAGTAAGTTGGTTAGCAACGAATCCACGGTAAGTAAGAAATGTCCACAAGTTACTTAAAATGCTACAAGCACAACAAAATTATCGAAGGTAAGCAAAATTAGCGCAAGCAACGTGGCCAGTTAATAGAACATTATTCAGGTAGGCAGAACAAACCAAATAAAGTGGAATGAAATTTATCCAGCTTAAAAAGACCTAGTTTAAGTGTAAGTTGGTTTAGCCCAACTGCGGTGAAGAAGCATCAAGAATGCAACATCAGCCTCAGCATGGGGCAATTACGCATACATAACAACTTCTTTAATACCATCCCCGCCGTGAAAGTTATGTGCGTAAGTTTTGGTTGTAAAACAGCTGTTGACAAAGGAACAGATGACCAAGGAATGCATTGAAAGTTCGAAGCATATTGAAGCCGCAAGGCGTTCGCCGCATCCTCCGTAGTCAGCGTCATGCCACCTGGCGTTTGAAGAGGAGGGATTCCCCGTTTCACCTTGCGCAGGTTGTTTACATGTTGGTAGAGCAGCTTATGATTCGAAACCATGCGCTCCGTCAGATGCTGCTGGTATGTCCGTTTATCCTCACGAACGAGTTGAGTGCAATGATTACGTTGAATTGCATGGGCCGTCCAGCTCTCCATGCTCGGGTGTTCCTTATAGATACGCCAGGCCGAGTTCCTCACTGCCAGTGTGAATCAATAAGCTAGCCAAACTTCGTCTTGCACACTCCCCCACGGCAACCGACGTCTACAGTGCGACTCGGACAAAGAACGCGAGTATCACTCGTCCTCTATCTCACTTGACCAGACAAGGGCAGCGTTCGTTTTCAGTAACGGCCCTCAATGGAATTGATTCCACCTAACCGCAAATGTGGGAAGCAGGAGTGTATACGATCAGTTAAGCGAGACATTATTTGTGAGTTTTGTGGCTTTCCGTTCCACCTCCTGTGTGCTGGTCCAAGTCAACTACCATACAAGAGACAAATCAACCTGACTGATTCGCTCTGGTTTTGTCAAACATGCAGAGCAATCCCAATAGTCAAATATATAATATCACTCCTGAAAGTGTGAAAAACTGACTGAAACAGTCCAGCAGATGGCGAGCTTCAGGGCTTTGACATTAGAATCTAACAACACCGATTTTTGCTTTACAGCAAACCACTCAGGGCACCGTCCCTAAGTTAAAAGGCTAATGTCTGGCTTGCTAACCGCTCGACGGCAGCTGTGTGGCCTACTCCGACTGTTACTAGCCCTTTAAGTAAGCAGGGGATATAAACCGTGCCTGCTATTAACCCATCCGTTGATGTCATATCTCAAGAGTTGGTCACAACACCGACACCGACAGTCCAGCGCCGGGTAACATACGCATCGATCGCCTCGGTAAAAACGCCTAAAGAGACACCCGTACGTCCAATTTCTGGACCGAGCACGAGCGATGCGACGCCGTTTTCCCAATGTTCTTTAGTGCCCGCCAAACTCCAAGTTAATAACCACAACACTTAAACTAGCATTCGCTAAACAGAACCACATTGCGTTAACGGTCGTGTGCATAACGTTCCTGAATCCAGTTCTGGCACCATAAGGGGCAAATTGGTAGATGATCGCAACCAGTGGCATTCCATCTGCGATGCGATTGGTATTCGGGTAGACCCAACTGGGCTACGACGTGTAGCGCTTCACCCAAATTCAGTGCACTACGGCGAACCCCGCTTTCTTCGAGTAACCTTGAATTCAACCGTGGAGACAATATTCCTACTCTCAGCAGTTCATCTTCGCAACTCATTGAGCGGGGTACGCATACTACCCGATATTCACTGGAAATGACGGTTAAAGGAAAAGGAAAACCATGGCCACCCTTCTACGAACGAAAGCAAAGAAGAATGTATTTGTTCATGGTGTTCCTGAACTACTGGGCTCACCTGAGCCCGAATCGCAAGAACGTGACCGAGAGCAGTGCTGCGACATCCGCGAAGCACTCTCTCTGGACCACGTTATTTCTAAATGACTAACGTGAATTCCTTCATCTCCAAACTACAAGGGCTGCGGTCCAAAAATATTGGAAGTCGTGCTATACTCCGATGGAATGACAGAAGTCCTATTGGATAGCTGGTTGAAGCATCGCTCCAGATTGCCTACCGAGATTAGGCTAAAGATAGCAGGCGCATGACCACTAGTTATCAGCCCTTCATTGGAACATGCAATCTTAGTAAAATATTTGCCTCCACACTCCTGCACAGTTGCAGACCATATGGCATTAGCGACACTTGACGGGAAAGGGAGACACACGAGAGAACATCTCGATCTGGGATCCTCCATGCTACCATGAAGCCTGACTGAACTTCAAGAACAAATCACCCACGCAAAAAACGATTAGTGGCCAGCCGACGTACGGTGCTTAAAACTAAACACGAATTTGTTGTCCACATACACACTTCTAACATCAAAAGCACTATCATGTTTGTATACTAATGCCAAATATTTGCGGCACAGTAGCTGAGGTGATTTCTACCTCTAGCTAACGTGTATATTTGTGTGTGTGTGTGTGTGTGTGTGTGTACTAATGCCCAAGATCTCAGTAACTTGGCGAACTTACAGAACGCCAGGCATCACGACCGCGGGATCTTACTGTGATTAAGGAGACCTGGTTAAGCCTTGAAATAGCAGATACTGAAGTCAATTTACCTGGTATGTCACTGCTTCGGAATGACAGAGCTGGAAGTGGTGGTGGCGTAATTCTGTATTACAAAGCTAACCTCAGATGTGAAGTCATTAACCACCCAGATTCGCTTTGATGCCGGCTATGGTTGCGGAACATAGACACACGTTTTATAACTGTGATTTACCGTCCACCAAACTCTACTTGTGAAATGCACTCCAAAATAAACCACGTTCTTCAGGTTGCTTTGAGCAAGGCACAGTCACCTTCTCATCGCAGGCGACTTTAATGTGCACGATCTGGAAATAGCGGCGACCGATAGTATGCAGTTCAAAGCCTGTTTACAAGTGATAATTCCCAGCTACCCTCCGTACAACCACGTGATCTTTCCCACCAGCTTTCAAACTGCTAACAACCCGTCAATACTTGATCTTGTGCTCACCAACGAAGAACTCATGGTAGACGGAATAGTTACAAGCACACCACTGGGTCGCAGTGACCATGTGACTCTACTGTTTAAACTACGTATGTTAAACGGAATATCCTGAGAAAGAGGACGATAAAGTATATACGATCACGTACTACAACGTGTTATCCGCGCATGTTAAGGAGGGATGTTGTACCTCCTTAACGAATAGCCCCCCAGAAATCGCCGGGGACACTTTTACAAGGACATTCACCACAATGCTAACGCACGCGTCTGAGCAGAAATCCTTCCATCGTCAAAGCAGAGAGGAAATCAATTCTGAGGAGCAGAACACAAAAATGCATGTCCTAGAAAGACTTAGCATGGAGAGCTCACAAGGACTCCCCGAATTACGAAACCTGGACTACATATGTGGCACAGCGTAACTTCTTTGTGAGTTTGATTCGCGAGGACAAGCTGACGCATCAGTAGGAGTTAATTAAGAGGCTCTGCACGAAACGCAAACTCTCAGGGTTGACGGCATCCGGTTTCGGATTTGCCTGCCACTGTGGCCAGCCACAGGACGCCTGCGCCTACAGAGGGACCATGGGTAGCTGGCGCTGTACCACCCACTACTCCAGCCACACACCCCATATTCAGTGTAAACCCGAAGGAATAAGACCTGCAGGCATGTGGATGGGAGCCACGTTTCATCAACGGAGCCGACCCATATCCTTCACAGGCAAACACAAGCACGCTGTATTTGGGGAATCAGGAGCCCACAAGGCGGTGACTGAACCGTAGTCCACTCCACACAGAGTGCATGGAACCGCTCTTTGAGCCTATCACGGCCACAAGGACCGTGCGCCCCGTCCCCTCCAGCAATGACCAACTGTTTCCTGGAGCAAGTATGAACGAGGTGGTAGGTAATATAGAGGTAGGCGTCATTATCATCATTATACATGTTAGCTGAAGTTGGAAAACACCTCAGCTATTGTGCCGCAATACAAAGACAAGAAAAGGAAAACAAACAATGGCATGCCGGCTGAGTCCCAAGTAACGCATGGACATCGTTCCGGAGAGCTAACAGCTGGCTATCGTGCCGTAAAAAGGGAGTCATATTATGCCTAACGATTGAGATCGTGATTGGAGGGGAATGCTGAGCAGGAGGGGGAGGACAAAGGAGCTCACCACACAGACGCAATTGGGACCGGCTCCTAGCCATATAAGCAAGTGTGTCCAACCAGACGTGTTCACCGTCCTTAGGACCCCAGCCAGGCAGTCGGGATGCACCAACCGACGCCAACTACGAAGTGGGGTTTTCATCTCTCTCGACCAAGTCATCGCTTGGCCTCCCCTCCTCCTTTTCCAACCGCACCCACAACGCGCAAACAATGCACGTCGCGGACGTCGGTGTGCTGGCATGCGCAACACGTGGCCCATCCATCGGAGCCTGGTGTGTGATATAACGGTGCTGAGCGGTTCACTCGCTCTTCCTGCACCAAATACGCGACGCCGAACACGCACATTGCTAACGTGGTGCTCCCACTAGACATGTGCTAAGCTGCGAAGGCAACGATGATCGAATGTGACGAGCTTCTTGATGTCTGTCGACCTGATGGGCCAGGTTTCACAACCATATAGGAGAGTTGAACGGACGGCTGCGTTATAAACTCTGCCCTTCAGGGCGAGAGTAATGTCGCGTTTGCGCCACAGGTAGCGGAGATTGACAAAAGCAACTCGAGCTTTTGCTATACGGTTCGTAAGCTCATCTTCGATCCCACGGGCGCTAATATAGCTGCCCAGGTACTTGAATTCCTGAACGATTTCAACCAGATCACCACAAAGCGTTAGCGCAGGGTTGCGTCCCTGACACTCTTGGAGAAGTGTTTTGCATTTCGACGGAGCAAAGCATAGCCCAAAATGATTGACAGACAGTGCTAATCGGTCCAGTGCTGCTTGGCATGGTTGAGAGCTGTCACAGATTAGGGCAAAATCGTCTGCGTACCCCAAGTCAAGATCTCGCTCATCAGGAAGTATCTCCACCTTCTAGGTCGTGTGCAACGAATGCTGGTTCCATGACTTCATTAATAGCGTAAAGAGGAAAGGTGACAGTGGGCAACCATGTCTCACACCGCTGGTGATACTGAAGGGTGGCGACAGTTTGCCATAAACCCTCACTCTGCCCGAACATGCACGTACAGCGTTTTGGTAATGTTCACATATTGATCAGGCACACCTTTCCTCAGCACACAGTCCCAAAGGGTACTTCGATCGACTGAGTCGAAGGTAGCTTTTGTGTCAAAAAGCACGTCAACGGTGGGTCCCCAATAAACATGGTGGTTCTCCAACAATTGACGCAAGGTGAAGATGTGGTCGATGCAGCCCCGACCTCGAGGAACTCCGGCTTGCTCTCCATGAATCTGGCTTTCACGAGTGCCAATCAGTCTGCGGAGAATGACAGGGGCAAGCAATTCAGAGGCAATTGAAATCAGACTGATCCCTCTATGATTACCGCATTCTAAACGGGAGTTTCCCTTGAAAATTGGGACAAAGATGGAGCGGTTCCAGTCTGTCGGGACAGTCTCCTGCTCTTGAAGTTTCACTACCAACTGGTGTAAATCATCTATTAGAGCAGCTCCCCGAATTTGAAGAGTGCTGGGAGAATTCTATCTGCCCCTGCGGCCTTATGCAATTTCAACAGCCTGATCTCACGTTCTACTTCTGCGCGTGAGGGCGGATCTATGGAGAAAAGCGCTCAATGCCCGAAAAAGAAACCGATAACTCAGATTGGTTAAATTGCCTTGTTCAGCCCAACGAACCAAGCGTTTTGACAGGCTGTGGATTGGCTGCCCACTTTCGTCGCGTATGGTCTCGCTAACGCCAGGTCTCCTGCTGCCTGTTTCCTGTATCAGACGGAAAAACTTACGATGATTGCCAACGGTAGCGGCTGTTTCCATCTCCGAGGCACGATGAGACCACCTGGTTTCGCGGTCTTTTCTCAGACTAGCACGTAGTTTTGCCCTGAGATGTTTGCAAGTCTCATTGTATTTGCTTCCAGCCGGAATACCTCGGCAAGCATCCACAAGTTCCAGAGACTGCAGAGACCCAATGTTCCAACGAGACGTCCGCCACTTTTATATACCTCCATCCATAGCCCCAATTTCAACACTTACTAACATCGCTTTCACTGCAATATCTGTATTGAAGAAACTGATCTCATCACTACGTACCTACAGTTCGCCCGAAATCGGTGATATTCAACCGAGAGCGCTGAACTTAGCAGGAACAACTCTTACCTGGCAATTATCGCATTTCTTGCAAACGTGCTTGCATAAGCAAATGATACCTATCATGTGGAAACATGGCTTAATCACTTCCATTTTCAAAAGCGGTACTCGTTCGGAACCCTCCAACTATCGTCCAGTGGTCCTCCACCCTGTACGTGCAAAGGTGATGGAGGCAATCATCGCTGAATCTTTAGTCGACCATCGAGAACGCCACAACATCGTGACAGCCGATCAACAAGATTTCCGCCAACACCGTTCATGCACAAACAACCTACTGATTGCACGCAGTAGTTGGGCGAAAGCGGTCGATGAAGATAGCGGAACCGAAGTCATTTACCTCAATTTCTTCAAAGCCTTCGACCGACTGGATCAATGCGTTCTGCTTCACCAACTCGAAAGCTATGGTATTGGGGAACCTGTCCTTGCGTGAATCAGGAGTTTCCTGCCGGATCGACGATTGCAGGTCAGAGTTCTAAGCGCACTGTCCGATCCGATTCATGTCTAATGTGGAGTTCCACAAGCATCAGTTTTGGGTCCGCCTCTGTTTCTCGTGTTCACTAACGAGCTTAGGCGTTTGGTTGCCTCAGATTTCTTACTGTTAGCTGATGATGTGGCGGGCGATCGTCGACCAAGGTGATCACGATGCACTTCAGCGAAACCTGGGCAGAGCGTATGAATGGTCACCCCACAATATGATTTAGTTCAATTTGGGAAAGTGTAAGGTGGTCCACATTCGCCACCAGCCGAACATCACAATGAACAATGATTTATCAGGGAGGAAAAGCATGCGCTTGACAACTCCTGTAGGATGGTTGGAGTGAAAATTAGAATTAAATGGATCAACGAATGAGCAAATAGTCATTTAAAGCGTTTACCGATTTAAATGCACTGCTGCATAACAATCGTTTGAAATGGGAATGGGATGTCTACATATAAAATGGTATAGAGAGCTGTTATACTTCAGTAAATACGTGAGAAGGAAAAAGGAAACGACACTGTTCACTCGGGTGTTTCTTCATTTGACAGATATGGTGTTCATCCAGTTTAGATACATCCATGTTACTCACAAGGACACTTCTGCATGTATCCTCACCGTCAGGTTGCGGAGAGGGCCGTTAAGTACACGGTTTGATTTGTTTTCTTTCATCCTCCGAGTGAAATGTACTCCATCAAATAATGCAACTCGGAAATGCTTGTCATCAAGGCGTTTTTTGTATGACGTTAATTTAGAGGCAGGGATTAGGTGAGTGGGAATGGCGTTCCAGGAGCGGGACACACGGAGCGAAAAAACGTTTCGTCGACAACCAAGTTGACTGTAGCGCGTAGCCAGTTTGAGCTGATGGCCTCTCAGGTTGGTATTTTGGCTCATCTGCAACAGGTTGCGACATGGATGAACTGTTCGTTAGTATTACTTAAACTATGATGTGGTCTCCTCGCCAACATAGATATTCACCACTGTACAATCTCAGGGACTGCAGTCTGTGCTGATAGGAGAGATGAAACAGTCCTCCAACTAGTTTGGTTGCTCTAACTTGTGGAGCTTCAAGTTCATTGATGTCGCGCTTGCGCCAGGGACGCCATGTCTGGATCTTATATTCTACGTGGGACCTCACGTAGGCGATCAGCGTTTGCAGAAATATTAATGGCTCGAAATTTCCAGTGCTCTCTGTATGAGTCCGAGATGTCGACTGGTTCTTTTCGATGATTTTTGGCTTATCTCGAGAAACCAAGATCGTCCTGCATGATCACCCTGAGGTAGCTTTCCTGAAAAGCACGTTGCAACTGCTGATCCTCAATGAACAATGAATTTATACGGTGGATGTTTGTGAGAAGTGTAAAGTTCGTAGAAAGTAGAAGTCACGATTAGAATTCACGCACAATAATGTGCCTCGACGGAGAATCGAACCCCGGTCCACGAATTTCCGGTCCGCTGCTCTACCACTGAGCTACCGAGGGCTGACGATTAGGTGCGCAAATTTTAATACATGACTTCTGCTTGGTGCGCGACGTATTTCCAATAAGCTCACAGTACCTGTCCTGGTGTTGCAGATTGGCTCACTCACCCGTCACTTCCCAATGAACCGAAGTACATGTCCTTCAGATGTGCAGTGGGCGATGGTAGATTAATGGTGGATGTATGTGAGAAGTGTAAAGTTCGTAGAAAGTAGAAGTCACGATTAGAATTCTCGCACAATAATGTGCCTCGACGGGGAATCGAACTCCGGTCCACGAATTTCCGGTCCGCTGCAGAAGTCATGCATTAAAATTTGCGCACCTAATCGTCAGCCCTCGGTAGCTCAGTGGTAGAGCAGCGGACCGGAAATTCGTGGACCGGGGTTCGATTCTCTGTCGAGGCACATTATTGTGCGTGAATTCTAATCTTGAGTTCTACTCTCTACGAATTTATACGGGTTAAGAAGCGTTGCTTTACAAGTCCCGTTGGATAGTTGGTGGGAATATCAACATAACAATAATGATAGTTAATGGTTAATACTTTAACTATGAAAATAAGGACTTATCGTTTGCGTCGTTGTAGTCCCGCGATCCTCCTAGATGCACAGCACCCACAGTTAACAACAAATAATTCCATGGTATACTCCAGGTGTGGGATGGTGTTAAGTAACAAAGTGTAAGTGGATGAGTGCATCGTCCAACCGTCTTTTAAATACTGTTAGTGTCGGTGCAGAGACGACCGATTCTGGGAGAGCATTCTATGGTGACAGACACGAATGGCAAAGAAGTTTCTGCGGCACTCCAGATGACCGTATTGTTCTGCGAGTTTTAATGAGTGGCCCCTCAGGTTTGTATTGCTGCTGAGTTGCAGTAAAGGGCGGCACACATGATGTGATTCTCGCAGAATCAAGTATGCCATAGTCAGGTCGCCTCGTAGTCTGCGATAGCTCCCACTGAACAATCCCAGTCGTTGCAGCCTCTCCTTGTAGGAAAGATTGTGCATTCCAATTACGTTCTTAGATGCCCGGCGTTGTGGCTGCTCCAGTGCATTAATTTCGTATTTTAGCCATGGATGCCAGGCTTGAATTGCATATTCGACATGGGGGCGAACATACGCACTGAACATTTGTCGAAATACAGAGCTGTTTATTTGTCCAAACGCCGGCCTCAACAGTCCGACGTGTTGGTTCCCGGTCTTCGAGGCCTTTTCGGATTGCCTGGAGCAACCAGTTTATCTTGAATCAGGACACCCAAGTCACGTTCGAGAGTTGTTTGTTGCAGTACATCCGTCCCGAGTCGGTATGAGTAGCTGCTCTGATGTCGGATGGAAAGCACCTTGCATTTACTGACATTGAAATGCAATAAGTTTTGGGTCGACCATTGATAAACTGTATCTAAGTCACTCTGAAACACATGTTGGTCGGCGTTCGCCTGGATCCTGCGCCAGATCTTGATATCGTCGGCAAACATTAGGAAGTTTGAAGCGATTACTGTGCAAAGTCATTAATCAGCACCAAAAACAAACGCGGATCTAGAACGGAGCTTTGCGGCACACCCGATAAAGAGCTCCGAACTCTGACCATTAATTGCCGTTGAAGTAGAAAGTTGGCGATCCAGCTTAAAAGAGGGTCTCCGATCCCGTACTGCTGTAGCTTGAATAGTAGTATCCGATGGTCTAGACGATCGAAAGCCTTGGAAAAATCCAGGTAGATCACGTCAACACCTTCTCCAGCGTCAGCTGCCTCGGTCCAACTACTGCGTGCAATTAGTAAATTCGTTGTACATGACCGCTGTCGACGGAAACCGTGCTGTTCAGGAGTGATGAGGTTGCAGTTTTCCAGATAGCACACCAGTGCATCGGCGACTATGGATTCCATGACCTTGGAGAGTATAGGAAGAAGGGTTACTGGGCGGTAGTTGGAGGGATCAGTTCTGCTTCCACCTTTGTGAATCGGGTTTATTATTCCATGCTTCCACATGGCGGGAACTTGGTTCATGTCTAAGCAGTGCTGAAAAAACTGAGCTAAATGTCCTGCCAGTTGGTTTGCTGCTACTCCCAATGCCTCAGGGCGAATGGCGTCGACATCCGGCGAGCTGTGTTTGCGTAGAGAAGTCAGCTTTTGCAATATAGCCTCTGCGATAAAATTGATGTGGGTTAGTCATGGCGAGCAGAATTCAAAGCTTGGTAGATCGCTTGGTTGCAAGACTTTATGAAACGTTGGGGCGTATTGCATCTGCAGCGCGTTTGCAACTTCCATAGCCGTTCTTGTTGGGCCATCAGCCGTCTTGAGTGGAGGAAATCCTTGCCTCACCTTTCGTAGGCTATTAACGTGCTTGTACAGCAGTTTGTGGTTAGCACTGAAGGTTTTTGCCATGTTCTGCTGATAGGCGGTTTTGCCTTCTTTTAACAGTTGAGTGCAGTGGTTACGTTGGGCTACGTAGTTGTCCCATTTTTCTGGTGCTGGAGCTTCTCTGTACACTCGCTATGCTGCGTTGCGTACTGTCATCCATTTTCGGGTTCTGCTCCTAACTAAAGAAACTGATTTGCACTTATTGCAAGCTTTTATCTCTGAAGCCTGCGCAATCAGCTGACTGAATATTTTGACGAATTCGAGCCAGGCGACTTCCGTGGGTTCTTCTTCGAGGAAACACCATGTCGTGGCGCTGACTAGCTGGGCGAGTCGATCGTACCTTTTGATGGTTCGCACAGTATCATCGTTATCATTCAGATATTCTGCATAGCAGACGAAGTTGAAACTGATCACGGCGTGATCACTGCGACCCAACGGGCAGTCTAAAACCAACGCATCAATCATATGCTCCTCGTTGGTAAGCACAAGATCTAGCACAGATGGCCTGTTACCAGTTCTGAACCGAGTGGGCAAAGTGATGTGGTTGTAAAGATGAACAGTAGTTACTAGATCTTGTAGATCGGTTTTGAATTGTTCTCCGATCGTGGCAGGAGCTTCAAAACAATGTACGTTGAAATCACCCATGATAAGAATGTGAGTGTATTTTTGTTGTAAACTGCACCTTAAAGCAGCCGCTAGGTGGTAGTCGGTTTCGGGTGTTGATTTAGGGGCGCGGTACACCAAGACAATAAGGCAAGCGTCCCTGCCTTTTAACTGCAACCGGCACCAAAGAGAGTCGGAGGACTGCGAGTCTGAATCCTCCACGGCTTCGCACTGTAAGTCGTTTCGGTAGTACAGGATTACTCCTCCTCCTTTTGTGAGCCTATCGTTCCGGATCAGCGACATGCCGGGTAGCGACACTTCAGCGTCCGTCATTCCCGTGTGCAACCATGTCTCGGTGATACCAATGACATCATACGAGCCGGAAGCTTGGCGATCTTTCAGTTCAGCCAGTTTGTTAGAATGACTGAGCATTTGTATACAAGCAGGCCAGTTTCTCGGTCTCTAGGAGCCCGCAGAGAGGTGAAGCTGTCAAGTGTGGGAGAATGCCGACCGATGGGAGGTCGGCAGTTACTCGTTTTTTTTGATGGGACAATGATACCTCGTTTGCAACTTGATTCGGCCAAGGTGCGTCCCAGCCTTCGTTTAGACCTACGTCAGAGTCAATTAAAGCAGCAGTCAAATTACACTTCTGTACATTCGTCAGGATGCTTACTGCTTCAGTTGCTTTAATACTTGAGCTGTGCGAATTGTTTGCGACCTTTAACCGAATTTCGGAAGGAAGATGTTTCCGATTTCTCCGCCATCGATTCAAAACATCCTTTGCTTGTTGCTCTGACTGAACCACAAGTTTTAGGATTCTAGGGCCGCATCCTCTATAATTCGATGAGAGAGGTATCCTGGTGAGCGATAGTGCCACAACATTATCCGAAGAAATAGTTTCGCGAATGAACCGCCACTGTTCTAAATCGTGCTTTCCGGTATCTTGAACATCGTTAGAAGGATGTTCTCTCACGCCATGTATGAAGACTGTGTTTAGGCGGTCTTGATTGCTGTGCCCCTCTTCGGTGTTTCGTTTTGTTTGTCGCGCGCTCCAAGGGACATCAGGATAGATACGTCGGCCAAGGTGTGTCCCAGCCTTCGTTTAGACCTACGTCAGAGTCAATTAAAGCTGCAGTAAAGTTACGTGTTTGTACATTCGTCGGTATGCTTGCTGCTCCAGTTGCTTTAATATTTGAGCTGTGCAAAGTGTTTGTGACCTTTAACCGAATTTCGGAAGGAAGATGGTTCCGATTTCTCCGTCATCATTTCAAAACATCCTTTGCTTGTTGCTCTGACTGAACCACATGTTTTAGGATTCCAGGGCCGCATCCTCTATAATTCAGTGAGAGAGATATCCTGATGAGCGATAGTGCCGCCACATTATCCAAATAAAGTGTTTCACGAATGAACCGCCACTGTTCTAAATCGTGCTTTCCGGTCTCTTGAACATCGTTAGAAGGATGTTCTGGCACGCTATGTATGAAGACTGTATTTAGGCGGTCTTGCTTGCTGTGCCCCTCTTCGGTGTTTCGTTTTGGTTGTCGCGCGCTCCAAGGGACATCAGGATAGATACGTATCCCACAGGATTCGTGTTTTAGCGCGATTGCGGAGAGCAAAACGTTTTCTACGTCGGTGGAGGATTATAGTTACTCGAATAAGTCTGGGTTCACCATACTGTGGCGAGTTCGGAAAACGAGTAATTCGTAACAAGCTTATGGGCTTGGCTTTGATACTCATCTGCATACACAATGAGTTCCATTGGTCTTGGTCGTCTGATAACTTATCCCGCAATGTGATGGCGGTAGATTCCGGGACATTTGAGCATACAACAGTCCGGGAACTGTTGTGCTGGGGATCTGAACGCTCAAGTTGGAAAATTATCCACAGATGAGCTGCATCTGGGCGGCCAACATGGTATAGGCTCCCGTAATGATAACGGTGAGCGGTTACTTCATTTGTGTAAGGATGCTTGCTTATTTCTTGCGAGCGCTAATTTCAGACACAGCACCCGCCGAAGGGTGACTTGGCGCCCACCAGCATCGAACCAGCCTTGGACGCAAATTGATCACATTGCGATAAGTTACCGATGGAGAGGCTGCATCCAGAACTGTCGCTCGATTTGGAGCACATGTGTGGACACCGACCATGCACTTGTGTGTGCTAACATTCGGATGCGTTTTGGCGCACGCCCACGACGACGTTGTGAGCGCATTGACACCAGCAAACTGGCGAAGCCAGCTGTTCCGAATGCTTATCAAAGTACGCTGTCACGCGAGTTGGATAAACGCTCACTGGATGCAATTGAAGCTCACTGGTCTCATATTCACCAGACCTTACTAGCAGCAGGAAAATCCTCATGTGGTATGTCTAATAGTCAATATGGATATTGGGTCTCTTCACAGTCCCTGGAACTTATCGATGCTCGCCGGCATATCTCGGCTGGAAGCGAACACAATGAAACTCGCAAAGAGCTCCGGGCAAAACTCCGTGCTAGCCTGAAGAGAGAGCGCGAATCCTGGTGGTCTCATCGTGCTTCCGAGATGGAAATGGCCGCTGCCCTTGGTAACCATCCGTTTGATACGGGAAACGGGCAGCAGGAGACCTGGTGTTAGTGAAACTATACGTGACGAGTGTGGACAGCCTATCCACAACTTATCAAAACGCTTAGAGCGTTGGGCTGAGCAATTTGAAAGGCAATTTAATCGGTCGGAATGGTTAGATTTCTCGCCGGCCACTGATCGCCCTGCTCCGTGGGCTGTCCCTTTGGATCCACCTTCTCGCTCAGAAGTCGAACGTGAGATCGGACTGTTGAAGTTAAATAAAGCCGCGGGATCTGATGACATTCCTCCATCCCTCTTCAAATGCGGGGGACCTGCTCTTGTGGATGATTTACACGAGTTACTAGTGAAACTGTGGGAGCAGGAAACTGTGCCAACCGATTGGAGCCGCTCCATCATAGTCCCAATTTTCAAAGGAGGCTCACGATCGGAATGCGGCAGCCATAGAGGAATCAGTCTGATCTCCATCGCCTCCAAATAGCTTGCCTCTGTCATCCTTCACAGACTGACTGGCACTCGTGAAAGCCAGATTCGTGAAGAGCAAGCTGGATTTTGTCGAGGTCGTGGCTGCATTGATCACATCTTCACCTTGCGTCAGTTGTTGGAGCACCGCCACATATATTGGCGGCCCACTGTTGTCGTGTTCCTCGATATCAAAGGTGCATTCGATTCGGTGGATAGACATGCACTTTGGGACTGTCTACTCAGGAGAGGTGTACCTGAGAAATATGCGAATATTATCCGAGCATTATATGCTCGTAGCTCGGGCAGAGTGAGGGTTTACGGCAAGTTGTCATTGCCCTTTAGTATCTCCAGCGGCGTGAGATAAGGATACCCGCTGTCACCTTTCCTCTTCAAGTTCGCTATTGACTAAGTCATGGAGATTGCATTTACAGGACATGATTTGGAGGGTGTGGATCTACTCCCAGGAGAACGACTTCTTGACTTAGAGTATGCTGATGATATTGCCCTGATCTGTGACAGCTCATAAACGTGCCAAGCGGCACTGGACAGATTAGCCCTGGCTGTCCGTCACTTCCGGCTTTGCTTTGCACCATCGAAGTGCAAAGCATTTCTCCAAGATTGGTCTGGACCGCCTCCTTCGCTGACCCTTGGTGGGGATCAACTAGAAGTCGTTCAAAAATTCAACTACCTGGGAATTTGTATCAGTGCCCTTGGGATTGAAGATGAAAGCACGAATCGTATAGCAAAAGCACGGGGCGCTTTTGCTAACCTTCGACACTTACGGTGCCGGCGCGACATCACTCTCACCCTGAAGGGTAGTGTACAATGCAGCAGTACGTTCGACCCTACTGTACGGTTGTGAAACCTGGCCGCTTAAAGCAGCTTACCTGAAGAGGCTAGTTACGTTCGACCACCGGTGCCTTCGTAATTTAGCTCACATCTGGTGGGAACACCGCGTGAGTAACGAGCGTGTTCGACGCCTTGTTTATGGCATAGGAAAAGGAACTGAACCGCTCAGCACCGTTATTTCACACATCGGGCTCCGATGGCTCGGCCACGTGTTACGCATGCCAGCCCACCGACTCCCGCGACGTACGTTGTTTGCGGGCCGGGGGTGTGGATGGAAGAAGAGGAGGGGTGGCCAAGCGATGAATTGGTCAAGAGGAATGAAGGCCCTCACTTCTGAGCTGGCCTCGGTTGGAGCGTCTCGGCTCCCTGGTTGGGGTCCGAAAGACGATGAACACGTTTGGTTGGACACACTTGCTGATATTACTAGGAGCCGACCTCAGTGGCGTTCGTGCTGTGAGTTTCTTTGTCCCACCCCATCCCTCTTAGCCTCCCCTTCCAACCACGATCTCATTATTTAACCTTATATAATTTTGCATAGTAATTATTTTTGATGCATAGTAGCCGGCTGGTAGCTTACCGGAACGATGCCCATCCGTTACCGGTAGCTCAGCCGGCTTGCCCCAGTTGAATTCTTTTTCTCTCTCCTTTTTTCTGTGTATTGCGGCACAGTGGCTGAGGTGTTCCCCCACCTCTAGCTAACGTGTATGATGATGTGATGATTTTCGTCGATCTACAAGGTATGGTACTCATTTGTCCTGACTGGTTGACAAATGATTGTTTGCTGTTTTTCTCTCCATTTGCGTTAACGGTGTTTACAATGGAAGAGGACGCAACGGCGGCTTCTTGGTGGACCTTTGCAGCAATCTCTGCATATGTAACCGATGTTCTGGGAGACTTAGTCTCGACAAGAGGTATTTGAGCTACAGGTACCAAGGGTTGGTGTTTGGCTGCTTCATCCTTTTTAATGCTAGATGTCAGGTCTAGTGGAATTTGCTTAACCAGACGTTTTGAATGGTGCCTGATTTTCGTTGCCGTGTGTACTGTTTGATTCAGATAGGTGCAGTCTGTTTTTGCCCGGCGTTCTACCAAAGTTGGAGAAGACAACGGAGATGGAGACGTGGCTGATTGCGGTTCAGGGGAAGCGGATTGTTCAGCATTCCGTTGCTTAGCAGCCGCTACGCTTCTGTGGTCCATACTCGCTTCCATTGAAGTAATCTTATTGTTTATCCTCTGCTCTGCTTCTGTGATTAACCGGTCGCATTTCTCAGCTAGGATAAGCAAGCACTTAACGTGGAGGATGGTGGAACACCCAGTACAGAACCAAAATGCATCATGGAAGCTATTTCGCTCCCGTAACTGTTGTTAGGACACATTTACACATTTCGTATGGTACCATTCCAAACAGCGCGAACAAGCCAGACCGATTTTTACTACCCGATGACCTTCTCCTAACCCGCAAATGCCTTTCGATGGGAGTCTCTTCGGTTTCGCCTTTCTGCCATTCAATTTGGTGTCGTTACCCGACCCAGTGGGTTGGTTAGCGTTCTGTACTTTTACAGGTTTGAGAGCGGCGCACATCGGTCAGGCGAGCGTGGTGGTTGCAAGGTCAAGTGAGCGGTCGGCGTGGTCGCGCGGTCCGTGTGATGGGTTATGCAGCCGCACTGGCTGTCAAGGTCACAAGGAATGGCGAGTGACTGGAACCTGAGCAGAGCGCTGAACACAGATTGACAGATCACAGATTCCTTCACAGCTGTGTTGAGAAACACTGGATCGGAATAAGCTTAGGCTTTTCGGCCTACCTCGAGAATTCTGTATGGAATGGTGTCACACAGAAAGGCAATCGGCTCAATATGATTGAATTAAGCGCTTGCGCTTAATCACAGATGCCAGTGCAAAATGTTAGTGATGGCACAGCCTCTAATCGTAGAAGATATTTCCACGTATGATGGATCACTGTGTAGAGCTGGTAAATCCGGTTCGAATGAGCATACAATGACAACGGTGCGAGAAGATGGAGAGAGGATAGAGGGGAATAATCCAAATGATCCAGGAGCACGCACGTCACGCGTGTGTGAAGATGACATTGAAGGGTAAGTTGCTGGCATATGCTCACAACTTCGCACTTCGCCAGCTTGAACTTGAGCAAGTTATCGGAGGACCACGTATAAGCTGCTCCAGTTCAATGTGGCGAAGTGCAAAGTTGTGAGCGTACGCCATCGGCTTACCCATGAGTATTAACTTGGGGACTAGCAGTTGCAACCTGCTTCCCAGGAATGCATACAAGTTTAGAGATCATGTTCTGCAATCAGATACCCAGGAACGCTACCTTGGGGCGCCAATCCAGGTTGATTTGGGCTGCTCAGAACAATCTGAGAAGACGTCAAAGACTGGACACCAAAATGTTGGCATGCTGCGGAGGGCATTTGGGCGGTGTGATCCCTCTGTCTTTTCGCAGTTGCTTAATAAATACGTGCGGGCTCATGTGGAATTCGCAATCCAGGCATGGTAGCTCTGGCACAAGGAGGACCTCGAAGGGCTCGAGACTCCACAGCGACTAGCCACGAAGGCAAAGGCTGAAGATCCTAAAATTGTCCGATGGCCGGTATCGGCGCTTACTTGGCAATCCTATTAGTACCTACCAGATTTTGAGGAAACGCAACCCAGTCCGCCGCCATCTGCTACAACGCAGTCACAATACGAATTTGAAGTGTCACCAGTTCAAATTGACCACGCAATACTGTCTGCTAAAATGTCGACGGAAATTTTACTCTCTTAGTGTGTGTAAGCCATGGAATGCCCTCCGAAATGACATTGTTTCCGCTCCCACTTTATCTGTGTTTAAAAAACGCCTTGACGTTGCTCTAACCCACCTACATTACGAGATATAGCCTGTGTGTTTCGACACAATAGAATGTGACGAAAGTTGCACAACCAGAATTAACTTTTACTACTGAGTTTGGCTCTTTCTGGATGCCTCTATGTGAACGTTGTGGCGAGTTCACCAAAACGATTTCCATTTTGTCACTTTGTTTTCTATTCACCGTAATGTGATTCTCATTCTGTCCCTCCTACGAGACTTGTTAAGCACCTGCTTTTATGCTCGTAATGTACCATTGTTCCATCGTCACCTCTGGTGGTCACATCAATGAGGAGGTTACTTCATACATCAGAAAGACTCAACCATCTAGGGAGACGGTGAGATATCAACGTGTCAGTGAAAGATGGGGTGTATAATGCTGCGATAAGGCCAGTGTTACTGTATGGATTAGTGACCCGCTCAATTCGCAGTGAAGACATTAAACGCATAGGCATGTTGGACCACCGGTGCTTGCGGAGCATTGTTCACGTCTCGTGGGAACACCGGGTGAACAATACTTGGTTCCGGTAGTCGGTTCTGCTAAGTAGCCTTCTGGTGCCTCACTTGAGTGTTTGCTGAATCTTAATTGCCTACGGTGGCTAGGGCATCTCCTCTGTATCTCCGTTGACAGACTTCCTCGGCGTGCATTGTACACCGTGACTTCAACATGTTGAACAAAACTGCGAGGTGACCAGTCCATGACGTGGCATAGATGCATGGAGAAAATGACCGACAGACTTGCTCAGACTGATGCATATCGTCTTTGCGAATGGGGGCTCCAGCTTAATCCACAACAATGGTTGGAGACTCTATCAGACATGGCACAGTCAGGCAGTCAGCGGTGATCCTGAATTAGTTTTCTTGCATCTGGTTGTTAATTCTCGTTTCATTCGGATTAGTCTAACGTACCTCCTACTTGCTTCCATTTTTGCTTGCTATTTGCATTCAACCCTGAGAACTTACCGTTGTTATTTATGGTTATAGTTGCGATGTGGATGGTGGCCACTGGATTCGCCACACTTCGGTGCTCGGATCATAGTTGGTTAACTGAAATGAGCTGTTTGTGGCCTGTCACGAAAAATTAGGGACGCCTATTTTGACCAGATTGCTAATCGTGTGTCATTGGGACCGTGTAACTACGGCCCCAGACTTCACAAAGCGCTCGGTACTGGCGAAAAGCTCGCGTTCCCAAAGATATAGCGCGTGGGACTCGAAGGCGGATTTTCAAATAGTTCACCGCGGTGCGTTCTTTCTGCTCCTTACTGATTCGTCCTGTTTTTTGGAGTTGCAATTTTACCGTCCTTTTACTAAATTTGGCTTTTCCAATTAAAGATTAAAATGTAGCATCAATACTCATATCCCTTATATTTAATCTCAGTGTATTTTATATTTAGCTTTATTCTCATTTCTGCAGTGCGGACGCGCTCGATTGGATGCTTCCTTTTTATTCCGAAGCTGAGACGGCAAACTAAGGTACCCCGCATATTGACTGGAAGCATTAGTGAAGACATTACCCGGAAGTGTAAGCACTGCGGAAAATTTCTGTGAGCGTTTTGCAGACTTGAGGAAGACACGTGAAAAATGTCCCTCCGTAACTGAAACTGCATGTACGGATCGTTCATTCGAAGTTGACATGCGCACATCAATATTGCAACGTCTGCAGTCTACCTAACTCATTTGAATCGCACACAAATACTAGTAAAATGCGCCTCATGCAGTGCAGTGTACTGATAGAATCAATATCGGTTAAGTAGAAAGTAGAGTACGCTGTTCACGCATTGCTCTGGTTTTATTATGCCGGACAACCTACCATTAAAAACTGTTTAGAACGTGCATTTCAATTCAGGCGTCATGCAATGTTGCTGGTCCAGTTGCTTCAGATGACGCAAAGACGTAATACGGTATGCGTGTTCCATACTTTTCAAGGTTGAAATTGCACAAATTGCTAAATAGTTCATTCAATAGAGCAATCTCATTCTGATTACTAAGACGTTTAAGCCTTGGCAAATTTTAGAAGACAAAAAGGCGATGTGGCGACAGATTAGGAAGTGCCAGAGATAAACCCAACCACGAAACAACCAAATGACACCTGGCATCCAGTTGATAGCGTTCCACAAAAATGTTGAGCACAGTCCTTCGCTTGCTGCAGATAAGGACCGTGTGATGAATAATAATAAAAAGTTGAAATTTGTACTGGATCGCATGAATATGCGGACGAGTCTAATGCATTAGACGCTGTGTCCAGGACGCCTAATTCCGGCACTTCGAATATATAGTCAACCTCAGGTGTAAAATTGGTCACTGGGATACGTCGTCTTCCAGCCAACCGTTACATGGCTAAACAAGCGCAAAATGACTACAATCCACAGGGCTAGTGATCTTAATAATGGTACTTTTGAAAAACCAGTACTAGTAGTAATACAGGCTTTTTTAATTCCGTCTCCTATATGCGAGGTGGCAAGAAGGCAGTTGCCAATCTCCAGATCTCATATACAGGACTGTGGAAATCCTGGACTGCTCCAGTCTGTCAAAAATGTCTGCCACTGACGGCACTTGAACGATACGACTCACTGAGATTTCATTCAGCCCTCGGAAGTCCACACAGAAATCGTACTTCTCATTAGCCTTCCTTACCAAAACAAATGGAAATTTTATGGGCTGTGTGCCGCTTGAATCACATCTACATCCAGCATTTACTGTACTTGCCACTACACCTCAGCTTCCAAATATATCGGTCCTTTAAGGCCCCTGTGTGCGACACGTCTGTCGTTCTGGCGGAATGGCGTGCTCGATCCAGTCACAATCCATACGGGCTCCAGATATCCGTAAACAAGAGAGAGCAGCTCCGAAACTCTCTACTTCAGTTGTGGTCCTGGTGATCGAAATAGCATAGGTTTGCTTCAGAGCAAATTGCATCCTCAATCGAGATAGTATGTCGCAATCCAGACACATGGTTGGTATTCCAAGACCCAGTAAAGAAGTGGTACTTGCTGATCGGTGACTATAAGCCCGGGCTCAATTATAACGCGGTACCAATCAAGCGCAAAAAGACAGTTCTTACACGGTTAATAAGTTGTAAAGACTCGTACTCAGTCCGCAGTGTCGCTCACTTTGAACCGATGATAGCCTTGTTGGACTCCAGAAAATCTGTTCCCACTATGGTCTACTTCGTCTGGAGATTCGACGAAGGCGTGTTTCAGTTTCTGTACTTTAATCTCCACGATGTATTGTGTCACGCTATTTAGGCACATTTCGTAGCCGCCAACAGCCCTCACGATCATACGGCACGATTGAAATTCTCGCTGTGACGATGGCAGATCAAACGCCACATCCAGTCCATTTCTACCATCGATCTGATCCCCCTTAGTTGTGTAAACATTCGTGAGACGGCCGCATGGCTAATGCGTCCACCTCTGTCAAGGGGTTCACCTGCTCCACCCTCACCCAACGTAGTCATCATACACTTATTCGATTTGGATTAACTTCCTGTATTTTGGTTGTCACTATCTACGGAACTGTGCCCTATGAATCGTGATTTCAGCAACCCAAGTTGTTTTGGCAATCCACGTGACCAGATTCACGGGTGCAACTTTGTTTTTTAACAACTCTCGCGGCTGCGAAGTTGCATTTGATAAAGGACTATCCGCGCTATTCGGTGATCTCAGAATTTCTCCTAAATGACGATGTTCAAGACGGCTGCGACAAAATTTAGGACTTTTGCTCACATTCACCTATTGGTAACACAATCCCTAACATCCACCTAGCACGGAGCCCAGGCCCACGCCAACTAGTGTCGATCCATAAAGCAGCCGAACCGCGTGTGTATCATTCCTGTGAATAACCCGTCTACGACCATCGATGACAAGCGCTCGATTGTGACAACGAACCTGAGGATCCCTCACCAATTAACCTCAAGCCACTAGACACGTGTCGTGTTCATTTGCAGCAACATCCGGCACTGACCATGATTCCGTTTAGCGATAAAGGTTGAAATTCGGAATGCACCCTGGTGGTCAGGGCAGGAGTGGCCTGCTGTACCTGTCATATTATCACAAGCGCAGTGTGGTGGCGTAACTCGACAAGAAGTAAAGAGGCTCGACAATGTGACTGATGCGTTTTGGTTTTACCGGGTAAGCAGAGCTATTCCAACTGTCCATTGCATCGTTATGTTCATGAAAGTTCGAAAAACTGACCGAAACCATTGAGCAGATTGTGAGACTCAGTGCATTAACATTGGAATCGACCAAAACTGATCCCGTTACCCCGCAACCTCCTGCAGTCTACATCCCTAGATCAACGTCAAAAGTAAATCTTGCTAACCGCCCCGACGTATATGCGCCACTTGCTCTGACAAACACTAACCCCTAAGGAGGCAAGTCACAATTGACGTCACTAATTTTACCACATTCGTGGAAGCCACACCTAACAATTTGGTCATGACAATGACAGCTAAGAGCTGGGGACAATCCAGTAAAGAGAAAAATACGGGTAACGTACATGTCTGTCGCCTCGACAAATCCACCGTGAGTGACATCTGTACCGAGCAAAAGCGGTGTTTACAGTTTTCACCGTCATCTTAGGTGACGCCGCGCAAACTATCCACATCAACAACTCTCAAAAGCCATTCGCTGGACAAAATCGCAGTGCGCTAATTCGCACGTGCACTACCGCTCCCGTGTGCAAATCTGTCAAAGGGCAAATTGCTAGATGATCGCAACCAGTGGAATTCCAAGTGCGACAATATTGGTATTGAATTTAGGCCCACTGTACTGATACACGTGGCCTGTCACCCAACTTTACTCCACTAACGTGAGATTCGAATTCTTCGAATACCGCTGGACTCAGCAGAGGCCATCCTCCTCTCATCAGTTCGTCTTTCCACCTATGGTGGTGATTGTTCATGATGTGCCCGAGCTATAGACCTGGTAAGAGTCATCTCCTCAAATTTCCTGTCTTTCGCCGATGACGTCAAGATATGGCAGGCGATTAGTAACAAGCCAGATCACGATCTACTCCAACATGACCTAGATTGCATTTACGAATGGTCAAAGAGGAATATGCTTCAATTGAATATGGATAAGTGCAAGGTGATGCATCTGCGTCACCAGCCGGCGAGCGCTTACAAGATTGGAGACCACACCTTGGTGAAGGTTTCTCAGGTGCGTGACCTGGGTGTATTGGTACAGGAAGATCTCGGGTGTCCAAAACAAGCAGAGAAAGCGATGAGATCCGGAAATCAACACTTCGGCCTTCTTCGCAGAGCCTTCGGTCGGTTTGAACCCTCCATATTTCCCTAAATGCTTAACGCCTACGTGCGACCTCACGTGGAATATGCTATTCAGGCGTGGCAGCCGTGGCAGAAACAGTATTTCGTTGCTCTCGAGACTCCTCAACGAAGGGCAACCAAGAACGTCAGGGCCTCTTTCATTTGCCCTATCAGCTTAGACTGAAATCTCTAAGAATGTAGAGCACTCGATATCGGCTTTTGCGAAGGGATCTCATAATGGTTTACCAGATTCTGAAGAACCCAAATCACATTTGCCGTCCGCTGCTGGAATTGAACCACAACACTAAACTAAGAGGTCACCCTCTGAAACTGACAATATAGTATAGCCGGCTTGAATGCCGTAGAAATTTCTTTTCTCTCCGTGTGTGCCAGCCTTGGAACGCCCTCCCCAATTATGTCGTCTCTGCTCCCAATCTGGCAATATTTAAAAAACGTGTTGACAATGCATTGTCTCACTTACATTTCATTTTATGACTTGTTAGCCAGGGGCTACAAAACGCAATCAAACGGTGTCTTGCCAAACGCCTAACCAATGGATTGATGGATTTATACGTTTAATACGCGAATATCTCCGCTATTCCACATAAGTCTATGGTGAGTCCACCACAACGCTTTTCACTTTATTATGCAATTGATTTTCGCAATAATTTCCATCCCACGGGACTTGTTAAGCGATGCTTTTTTACCCGTAATAAACCATTGTTCCCTTGATTCTCCTGGTCACGAAGTGCAAGCACACAACCAAGAACAGTGTTGCTACATCCGCGAGTCACTCTCTGAACAAGGTTCTCGATAAATCATTGATAAAATTCCATCATCACCTAACTGCTAGGAAATGCGATCCAAGATTAACGAGTGGTGCCATACTCCGAAGAGTGACACAAGCCATATTGGATACTTGGTTAAAGTTTCGTGCCAGGTTGGCAGCCGAGCTGGTGCTAAAGACAGCAGACGCATGGTCATCAGTGGTCGCCCATTCACTGGAATTACAACCTCGGGAAACCCTTTGTCTCCACAGTCCTGCGGAGATACTGAAACAACAGCACTCATTGCACTTGACAGAACGGCGCGAAGCATGAGAGAATATCTTGAAATGAACCACTGTTAAACAAAGCAGCTGGAGTGAAATTCATAAACCATTGATACACCGAAAAAATTTAGCAGCGACCGATCACCTAATGCTCGACTTAAAACAAAGCCTGTATTTGGCATCCACCAACACACCCCTAACATCCAAAATCACTGTCTTAATTGTGCACCAACGTCCAAGAGATTTTTAGTAAGTCGACCAAAATTAGAAGCCTCCACGCCTCACAGTCGCGGGACCTCATCATGACTACATAGACCTGGATAAAGTTTGATATAAAGGAAACTGATATCAGTTTATTCGATATGTCACTGCTTCAGAACGATAAAAATATGATGGGTGGTGCAATTCTTTATTAAAATGCTAGTCACCGATGTGAACTCATCTAGTACCCATAAATTCGCGCCCCTGATTCCATTTGGTGCCGGCTATGGCTACTTAACAAGGACACAAATCATATAGCCGTAATGTGCTGTCCACCAAATTCAACGCCGGAAACAGACTGCAAAGTGAATCACGTTTTAAAAGTTGCCGCATTCTCGTCGCGCGAGGCTGCTGTGCGTAAATCTGGAAACACAGGCAGTTTGAAGCCTGTTTGCAACAGCCAATTTTTAGTTGGTCTTTGTAAAAACACGTCACCACTCACAGAAGACTTCGAACTGCGAACAGGCCGTCGATGCTTGATTGCGTTTTCACCGACGAAGAATTTACGGTCCACAGAATAGTTACAAGCACACCTTTGGGTTTCAGTGACCAAGTTACTCTAATGTCTGACTATATGTGCTATGCCGAATATCCTGAAGAATAAGGTGATAAAAGCCAAGCACTATAATGTGTTATCCACGCGGGATAAGGAGACATACTGAACCTTCTTAACTGAATATTCCACAGTAGTCTCCTAAGAAATGTTCACTGATTTTTAGCGCATTGATGGTGCACGTATCGGAACAGAAACCCTTCTACTTCTAAGAAGTAACAAGATATTTATATATTTAAATGCAGGCCATTTCTAAGGAGCAGAACACGCTAACACATGCCTCTGATGAATTTGACATGGAGGGCTCACAAGGAATGCCCGAATGCTGAAACCTGGAATGCATACGTGACACAGCTAACTTCGGTGTGAACTTGATCCGCGAAGACAAGGTGACACATTAGCAGGAGTTAATGAAGCGATTGTGTACGAATTGCAATCTCTTATATAGGCACGTTAATGGCCTTCGTAAGCTGCAACGCTGTATCCTAAGACCAGTTAGGGCTGACGGGTGTATCGCCGTGCTTATTGGAGACCCACCGTTGTCGTGTTTCTTGACATAAAGGTATCTTCGACTCAGTCGATCGAAGTGCCCTTTGGGACTGTCTGCTGAGGAAAGGTGTGCCTGATCAGTATATAAACATTATCAAAACACTGTACGTGCATAGTTCGGGCAGAGTGAGGGTTTATGGCAAACTGTCGCCACCCTTCAGTATCACCAGCTGTGTGAGACAAGGTTGCCCGCTGTCATCTTTCCTCTTTAACTTCGCTATTGATGAAGTCATGGAACCAGCATTCGCTGCACACGACCTAGAAGGTGGAGGTACTTCCTGATGAGTGACGTCTTGACTTGGAGTACGTAGACAATATTGCCCACATCTGTGATAGCCCCCAAAAATGCCAAGCAGCAATGGACCGATTAGCACTGGCTGTCAATCGTTTTCGCTATGCTTTGCTCCATTAAAATGCAAAACACTTCTCCAATAGTATCATGGACCTACCCCTACGCTAACGTTTTGTGGTGATCTGCTAGAAGTCGTTCAGTAATTCAAATACCTGGGCAGCTATATTAGCACCCGTGGGACTGAAGATGAGGTTACGAACCGTAGAGCAAAAGCTCGACACCTGCGGCGCAAACGCGACATTAATCTCGCCCTGAAGGGCAAAGTTTATAACGCAACCGTCCGTTTAACTCTCCTATATGATTGTGAAAGCTGGCCCATCAAGTCGACAGACATAAAGAGGCTTGCCACATTCGATCATCGCTGCCTTCGCAGCTTAGCACATGTCTGGTGCGAGCACCACGTGAGCAATGTGCGTGTTCGGTGTCGCGTATTCGGTGCAGAAAGAGCGAGTGAACCCGCCCAGCATCATTATATCACGCACCAGGCTCCAATGGATGGGGCACGTGTTGCGCATGCCAGCACACCGACGTCCGCGATGTGCATTGTTTGCGCGCCGGGGGTGCGGTTGGAAGAGAAGGAGGGGAGACCAAGCGATGACTTGGTCGAGAGAAATGAAAACCCCACTTCGTAGTTGGCGTCGGTTGGTGCATCCCGACCGCCTGGCTTGGGTCCTAAGGACGGTGAACACGTTTGGTTGGACACACTTGCTATGGCTTGGGGACGGCCCCAATGGAGTTTGTGTTGTGAGTTCCTTTGGCCATCCCCCTCCTGCTTAGCATTCCCCCCCCCCAATCACGATCTCACTCGTTAGGCATAATATAAATTTTTGCGGCACGATAGCCGGCTGTTAGCTCTCCGGAACGATGATCATCCGTTAATGGGGGCTCAGCCGTCGTGCCACTGTATTTCTGCTTCCTCCTCTCTTCTGCACTGCAGCCCAATCATCATTATCATTATACACGTCAGCTAGAGGTGGGAAACAACTCAGCTACTGTTCCGCAAATGCATAAAGCAAAATAAATACAACAGTTGCATGCCAGCTGACCTACCAGCAATGGATAAGTATCGTTCCGGTAAGCTACCAGCCGGCTACTAGGCAAAAAGAAAGATTATTCTGTTTTACACTGCGAAATGAGATCTTAGATGGAGGGGGAGGCTAAAAGGGATGGGGAGGGACAAGGAAACTCACAGCAGGAACGCCACTGAGGTCAACTCCTTGCCATGTCAGCAAGTGTATCCAGCCAAACGTGTTTGCCGTCTTTTGGACCCCAACCAGGTAGCCGAGACGCTCCAACCGAGGCCAGCACAGAAGTGAGGGTCATCATTCCTCTCGACCAAGTCATCGCTTGGCCACCCCTCCTCTTCTTCCATCCACATCCCCGGTGAGCAAACAACGCATGTCGTTGAAGTTGGTTGTCTGACATGTGCAACATGTGGTCGAGCCATCGGAGCCTGGTGCGTGCAATGACGGTGCAGAGCAGTTCAGTTCCTTTTTCTGTGCCGTAAACAAGGCGTCGAACACGCTCGTTACTCACGCGGTGTTCCCACCAGATGTGAGCCAAACTGCGAAGGCACCGAAGGTCGAACGTAACTAGCCTCTTCATGTCCGCCGATCAAAGGGCCCAGGTTTCGCAACCGTACACTAGGTTCGAACTTACCGCTGCATTGTACACTCTACCCTTCAGGGCGAGAGTAATGTCGCGCCGCCGCCATAGGTGGTGAAGGTTAGCAAAAGCACGTCGAGCTTTTGCTATACGGTTCGTGATCTCGTCTTCGACCCCAAGAGCGCTGACACAACTTCCCAGGTAGTTGCGTTTCCGAACGACTTCTAGCTGATCCCCACCAAGGGTCAGCAAAGGAGGCGATCCTTGCCAATCTTGGAGGAACGCTCTGCATTTCGATGGTGCAAAGCAAAGCCCGAAGCCGCTGACAGCCAGTGCTAATTTGTCCAGTGCCGCTTGGCACGTCTGGGAACAGTCATATATGAGCGCAATGTCGTCTGCATACTATAAGTCAATAAGTCGTTCTCCTGAGAGTAGATCCACACCCTCCAAATCATGTCCTGTAAATGCAATCTCCATGACTTAGTCAATAGCGAAGTTGAAGAGGAAAGGTGACAGCGGGCATCCTTGTCTCACACCGCTGGAGATAGTAAAGGGTGGCAACAGCTTACCGTAAGCCATCATTCGGCCGGTGCTACGCGCGTATAACGCTTGCATAATATTTACATATTTCTCAGGTACACCTTTCCTGAGTAGAAAATTCCAAAGTGCACAACGATCAACCGAATCGAAGGCACCTCTGATGTCGAGGAACACGACTACGGTGGGCCGCCAATATGTGTGACGGTGCTCCAACAACTGACGCAAGGTGAAGATGTGATCGATGCAGCCACGAACCCGACGAAACCACGTTGGCTTCCCACGAATCTGGCTTTCACGAGCGCCAGTTAGTCTGTGAAGGATTATGGAGGCGAGTAATTTGGAGGCGATGGAGATCAGACTGATTCCTCTATGGCTGCCGCATTCCGAACGCGAGTCCCTTTTGAAGATGGGAACAATAATGGAGCGGCTCCAGTCGGTTGGGACAGTCTCCTGCTCCCAGAGTTTCACTAGAGCAGAGCCTCCGAATTTGAAGAGGGCTGGAGGAAGATCATCTGGTCCCGCGGCATTGTTCAACTTCAATAGTCCGATCTCACGTTCGACTTCTGAGCGAGAGGGTGGATCCAAAGGAACAGCTCACGGAGCAGGGCGATCACTGGCCGGCGAAGAATCGAACAATTCTAGCCGATTAAATTGCTTTTCAAAATGCTCAGCCCAAGCCTCCAAACGTTTTGACAAATTGTGGATAGATTGTCCACTCTCATCACAAATTGTTTCACTAACCCCAAGTCTTCTGCTGCCCGTTTCCCGTATCAGCCGGAATAACTTACGGTGGTTACTACGGACAGTGGCTATTTCCATTTCTGATGCAAGATGAGACCACCAGGATTCGCGCTCTCTCTTCAGACTAGCACGGAGTTTTGCCCGGAGCTCTTTGCGAGTTTTATTGTTTTCGCATCCAGCCTGAATGTGCCGGCGTGCATCGATAAGTTCCAGAGACTGCGAAGAGACCCAATGTTGGGGATTAGACTTACCACATGAGGGTTCTTCTGCTGCTACTAAGGACTGGTGAATATGAGATAAGTGAGCTTCAGCTGCATCCAGTGAGTGCTTACTCAACTCGCATGACAGCGTACTTTGATAGACATTCAGAACAGCTGGTTTCGGCAGTTGGTTGTTGTCAATGCGCTCTCAACGTAGTCTTGGGCGTCCGCCAAAACGCATCCGCAGGTCAGCACATACAAGTGCATGATCGGTGTCCACACATGTGCTCCAAATCGAGCGACAGTTCTGGATGCACCCTCTCCAACGGTAATTTATCGCAGTGTGATCGATCTGCGTCCAAGGCTGGTTCGATGCTGGTGGGCGCCAAGTCACCCTCCGGCGGGTGCTGTGTCAGGAGTTAGTGCTCGCAAGAAATAAGCGGCCATCTTCACACAAATGAAGTAACCGCTCACCGGTATCATTACGGGAGCCTACACCGTGCTGACCGCCCAGATGCATTTCATCAGTGGACAACTTTCCAACTTGAGCGTTCATATCCGCGGCCAGCACTACAGTGTCCGAACTTCTTCTGTGGCTAAGGAGCTCGTTCAGTTGACGATAGAAGTCGTCTTTTACCGAATCATCGCTACAGTTTGTGGGCGCGTAGGCAGCGATAACGAATAGACACCTGTTAGTCTCACGCGACTTCGAAGCTTTGAACGAGCCAGCCTATCGGACCGCACATATCCGGCTACTGATTGGAATCCAATCAACCAGAGCAGCTTCAGCCCGGGGACTCAGGGCAATGGCGACACCAGCTTGGCCGGTGCTCGAAGCTGCATCGTCACCGGATGGGCGCAATGAGAAAATACTGCTTGCGTCACCTGAAGGGGATCGCAGAGTGAGCCCAGAGCTCGAGTCTTGCACGCGGGTCTCTGATAAGCAGCAGATATCGATCGAGGTGGTCTCCAATGTTCGGGCAAGTGCTGCCTGTTGACCGATCTGTAGTAATGTGCGTACATTGAGGCATACCAATCTGAAGGATGATCGAGGGCTCCAAATGGAAGCCGATGAACTGGAGTGGACCGCTTGGTTGAACATGGACTTGTCGACAGAGGAGTGACGCTCCGCGTTCACATGTGAGTTGAAATTAGAAGGTAAATGCCTAGTAAAACAAGTTGGGGGTGGGTCAAGAATCGGGGGTTGAAAACTGGGGGGATATAAGTGAAGTTGGAACGGAACGGTAAGAGTGAAAAAGCGTAAGAGGGGGAATAAGAAGACGGGAAGGCTTGTGCAGTAGCATCCACCCTGTTCGATGTAGCAGATAGGGCAATGCTGATTATCCTCTGCGGTGGCCAGAGCATCACAAATTTGTTTGAAGAGAGATCCATTGTATTACGTGGGCAGGATACTGTCAGATTGTCCAGGCCTAGACAGGAGAACGATTAGGGTTCTCAACCAAAGCCTTTGGCTCAAAAACCTGACCGCAAGGCAGCGGGTTTGACGTTGGGCTACAAGGAGTCCGTTTTAAGGAATAAGGATCCACCCTCATTCCAACCCGCAACCTGGAGGACCAGGAGGCTGAGTTTGTCTGGTCTCTAACCATTGACCAATCTGGTATGAGTGGCTCTGAAGGTGCAAAAGTGCACCATCCAGCATAGCTCAATGGGTCACTGAGGCACACAAACCATCGCACCACGGTAAGATCCAGCCTCACTGCGATGGATTGCGGCGCAATAGCCTCTATTATGAATAGGAGTGACGACCCCTAGCTTCCATATTGGTGTAATTTTGTTCTCCTCCGGACACTGCTGATAGAAAGTGGCCAGCGGTTTCGCTGGATCACTGTCTGTCGCTTGCCGAGCCTTCGGTTGAATGTTATCCACTTCGGGAGACCTGTGAGTAAGCAGAGAAAACAACTGCTTCAGCACAACTTCTGCATTGAACATCGTGTTGAATAAACTTGACGGTGGAGTAATAGAAAGGAGGAGAATAGCTGGGTTGATCACCCTCTAGAGCATATGGTAGTAATGAAACCATAACAGCTCGGGCGGTCCCGTCGCTGGTCGCATGCACCCGCCGTTCATTATTCATTCATCATACACGTTAGCTTAGTTAGTTATACGCGTCAGCTATTGTGCCGCAATAACTATAACTAAGCTAACGTGTATGATGAATGAATAATGAACGGCGGGTGCATGCGACCAGCGATGGGACCACCCGAGCTGTTATGGTTTCAAAACTACCATATGCTCTAGAGGGTGACCAACCCAACTATCCTCCTCCTTTCTATTACTCCACCGTCAAGTTTATCCAACACGATGTTCAGTGCAGAAGTTGTGCTGAAGCAGTTGTTTTCTCTGCTTACTCACAGGTCTCCCGAAGTGGATAACATTCAACCGAAGGCTCGGCAAGCGACAGACAGTGATCCAGCGAAACCGCTGGCCACTTTCTATCAGCAGTGTCCGGAGGAGAACAAAATTGCACCAATGTGGAAGCTAGGGGTCGTCACTCCTATTCATAATAGAAGCAGTAGCACTGACCCAGTTAACTACCGCCCGATAACGCTGCTTCCTGTGTTTTCAATATTATCGAATCAACCGTCGCAGATGCACCGATGCGGTATTTGTAAAAACACAGTTTAATAGTTCCGGAACAACATAGCTTCTGCCAAAATCCCCCATGTACTACTAACCAGTCAATTGAACGGAGCCGCTGGATCGATTCATTTGATGATGTGCAGAATTCCATGTCATCTAACTTGACTTCTCACAAGTGTTTTATCGCTTAGACCATCGAGTTCTCCTTCACAAGCTTCAAAACCATGGAAGCGGCGACATAATCCTGGGTTAGACAGGCAGTTTTCTGTATGACAAATGAATGGTAGGGTTTCGGATGCAGGTTAAGAGATAATTGCTCGCACTCTCCTCTCAGCAGTCGGCGCCTGCTGACTGAGAGGGGACTGAGAGATAGTGCGTCTGAATTTTTCTACATAATCGTCGGTTGGAGGTGGGATTCCGAGAATGCCTGTCTGATGCAAGTGAAGTGCAGTACGGCTTACCCCAAGGTTCGGTGCTAGGATCTTGCTTGTTCTTGGTTTCCACTAACGATCTTCCGATATTAGTTGCCTTCAATTTCCTATTCTTTAAGATGATATTAAGATATGGCGAGGGATCAGAGGACCGGATACCCAAGACAGACTCTTGCGCGATTTAAGACGGGCCGGATCAGAATACCCTACCATTCAATTTAGAAGATTGTCACGTTGTTCAACTACGCCATGGGTATGACCACGAAGTGCCTTGAGGCACACAGATTGCAGATCAGTTTCCAGGAACGTGACCTTAATATGCTCGTACGGAGTGACCTAAACTGTTCAAAACAGTCTGAGGCAGCTACGAAAAGAGAAAACCAGCACGTCGTCCTGCTGAGGAGGGTATTGGAGAGTTTTGACCCATCAATCTTCCCAATGATACATAACTTACATACATCCTCACGTAGAATACGCTATCCATACATGGCAACTTTGGTTGAAACGAGACTTAGAGGTGCTAGGAACACCACAAGGCAGGGCGAAAACGAATGTCAAAGGTCTAGGCAATTAACAGCAAAGGTTGAAGTTACTGGGATATTTTACCGGACGCTAATGACGGCGAAATATTGTGTGACTCTACCACGCATGCCGCTATTTGCTGAAATTTATCCATAAGACTAAGCTCAGAGGTAACTTTTTGAAACTGAGTGAACAATACAGTTGCATAGAATGTCGGCGGCATTACATTTCTCTTCGAGTTTGCCAACCCGAGAACTCTCTCCCGAACTCATTTGTCTCCTCCCATAGTTTGGATATTCTCAAAAAAGATTGGTTGTTGCTCTTAGCTCCCAGCACTTTGTTGCCTAAGCTATACTACAGTGGAATATCTTTATCGTGCCCTTATACCGGATTTTTGCTCCAGATGAATCCGAAAAAGTGATTTCCTTATGAATATTCTCACACCACACGTCAACTGTCACTGTGTTCCATTTTACGACGTATGCTTACATCCAACTCACAATTTACACTGTCGTTATTCGGTAACGCATTTACATAAGTAGGCGCTTAAACAGATGACAAGCATATCTTTTGATTCTGTAGTTTTCACCCCAAACATCCCACGGGACTTGTCAAGCGCCTGATCTTTTACCCGTAATAAATCACTGTCCACTGTTAATTCAGCGACCTGAACACACGTCCCTAGATCTGAGGAAAAAAATGAGATCGAATGTGTTTATCTGGTACACAGGCTTCGGCACACTTCACGGGTATGGTCGTTTCCAGTATCCCGATTTTCCGCAAAATAAGCAACATCCTCTTGTGCACATCTTAAAGTGCCGATCGGGAGAGCGATTGACATCTTGCACGAGATGTTCCATGGAATCTGTCCACCCGCTCAACACCACCATGATGTTCCTTTTCTAATGTAGCTAGTGGCGCGTCGCCTAGCTTACGAATCACCTGTGCCATTTCCTCCTGACGCATTCTCCGGGCAACGTTCGCAATCCGAACGCGTTCCTCGATCGGCTGTGGGATATTGGTCATGAAATGCTCAATCAATAACTGCCGTCTGAGACGCTTCGTTCATTCCAGACAACGCGTGATCTAACAAGCTCCGGAGGTAAACCGCAAACATGAGGGGATCCGCTTCTGCTCAAAACCGGATCTGCTTTGTACCGTCGCGTTACCTCCTGTCCAGTCTCATCGAGATTGCGCATCGCAATCCATTCGCAAAACGAGTACTTCAGAATGCCTCTCCGATCAGTCATTAAGTGTTGTGACAAACGTTGCCCGTCGTGACCCGGTAGCCAAATGCGTAAATGTCTAGGATAATATTCCAGTGGCCCCGGGTTCGAGGCCTGTTAGGTCCACTGGATGAGATCAAATGAGGCTAAAACGTCGTGATGGGAAGTTTTTCTCTGGCGGGCAACATCCAATTCGCGCTGCACTCTTTGGTTTATCCAAAGAAGTTGATTTACAGCGGAGTAGTTGATTTAGACGAAATGCCATGTAAATTCCTCGCACGGTCTGGTGGATCATGTGACGATTGGTCGGTATTTGGTGGCATCTTATGCGCGATAACACTACTACGAATAATCATTGTATTATCTTGCTCAATACTGTTGTAAAAATTTAACCATTGCACTCCTCGCGCCTGCATTTTTATGAAAAAAGTCAACTCTGGCTCATATGCACCGCTCTCGTCGCCTTGGCCATCACTGGGTGGCTCAGGAGCTGGACAGTTGGATCGGTTACTACTTTATTATCGTCGTCACCGTCAAAGAAAACTAATTTGTGCTAACCTATTCACCATTCAATTGTGAACTGATAAACACGCACTTGCTAACAGGATGTAAGAGTCAGACTCAGGAGCACCCAATGTGGGTTTATATGCGTTAAGCAAGATTAAGTTGTCGAGCGCTGTCACCAAGTTTCGATTACTGCATGGGAAATACAGAGGATATCACTTTCTATCGTCAGAAGGCACGCCACTTCGCAGAAATCTCGGCAACGGACAGTCAGGTTAGGGAATATAGGCAGGCACGCCACTGCTATCGGTCACATGGCGAACAGAGCACAAAGTGGATCGCGAGATTGGTCAACCGCAGCAAGCCTAGCAGGCAGCGATGTCAATTTCCACTACCAGATCAAACATTTCCCGTTTTGAGACTTATGCCTAATTTTTGTTAAGGAAACGAAGTACTCGGTATATGTTGATCATGTATACGTAACACGTACCGAAATTAATGACATTTTGTCTATCTTATTTATTGACCTTACTAACAAATTGACTGTCACGCTCATTTCGCCGTGGATAACGGAATGCAATAGTTTCTAATCTCTCACGGTCAGCTTTGCTCACTATTTCGTTTGTCCCACCCGCGCTTTCTACTAATGGAACCAATACCCACATGTTCTCGTTAGCCAAGGCTATTTCCGGTTCCATTCTTTCCGCCGTCCACTAGCAGTCGTGATCGATTTCGTGAACCCTAGTCAGACGAATTTTCTGACTCTTGCGGACACCCAATTAAAGCATCTTAACAGTCTGAAGTGGGCGACTCACAGACTGACCCTATGCCTTCTTCAAGACACACCGACGGCGATTCTGGTCGGTATTCCACTCAGTGGTAGTTCGTGTACCAAGCGGAATCGATACTGACACTCCGCAAACTGAGTTAGACTGACAAGTGAGATACCTCCGGATTAGGCGTTGGAGGCGTGACATTACATAGGTTGTAATTCAGGCTTGATTGAGGTCAGGGTAGGTACCCAGGTATCATAGTATGCTTCATCGACTCATTGTGAGGAATGAATAAAAATTGTAAGCACTGTTTACCCCCGCGATTCCGACAGACTGATGGCCCATAGGAAACTGCCACCATCGAAAATAAGTATAAGAAAGTATGCACATTGTCATCTTTCCCTTTCAACTTCGATGTTGACGTAGCTATGGAAAATGCATTTACCGAGCTTGATTTAAATGATGTGAAGCTGCCTCCGAATGACTGACTTCTCGAGATGGAGCGCACTAACGATATTCGTCTAATCTGACAATCTACACGGCTGCCAAGCAGTGTTGGACATTTGCTGCCAGAATTGATAAGGCCCAACGTCTGCGTTGACGATTGGCGGGAGTAACTAGAAGCCGTTCAGACTACTTAGGCAACTATGTCAGCGCCTATGGAACATAATTTACGACCACAAAATTATAGCGAAGGCTCTAGACGCTTTCGCTAATCCCCACCTATGGTGCAAGCACATCACCCTCTTGCTGAAGTGCATAGCCTATAACGCTGCCGTCTGTTCAACTCTCCTGTACGGAGACGAAACTTGGGCCATCAGATTAACAGATGCAAAGATGTTCGCCAACTGTATTGATTCACACATGGTAGGAACACATCGCAGTGGAGCAGGATCATATCGTGGTACGTTGGCTCGCTTTCCTATACTATCAATCGATCCGTGCTGGGCGATGTTTTCTTTAGAATCCTTCATACCGGATTAGTCAGTGGACAGAGATTAAAACTCAGACTATTGGTTTTCCAGGCTGGGTGTTGGAGTGAAAATGAATTATTATCCTTTGAAACGGACTTCATGTAGCCCACTGCTAAACTCCAGCTACCTTCCGGTCAGGTTTTCGAACCAGACTTTAGTTGTGAACCCCAATCGTTCGCCTGTCAGGGCCAGGACACCCTGACAGTATCCTGTCCGAGCAATGAAAATGTCTTCCAGCCATTTCCGGGTACTTTGGCCGTCGCGAACGATAATCAGCAGCATCTACTGCATCGAGTGACGTGGATAGGAGTGAGAAGGTTACTGCTTACGTCTTCCTTTCATCTTATTTCCCCTTTTGCTCTTCCCTATCCTACCATACCTTCCTAACCTGACCTTGATGTCACCATTTCAACCGTAAAATACTTGGCCATCCCCCACCTAGCTTTGAGCATCGTTCGTCCTCTAGTACTAACTCACACCGGTCCAGTCGACAAGCCATGTCTAACCTCGGTTCATCCGTTTTGATTTGGAGGTTTCGATCCTCTCTAAGACTGATATGCATTAATATGCGTACTTTTTTAAAGATCAGTCAAAAGGCAGCACCTGTCTGAATAATGGAGACCCTATCGATCGATATCTTCTGCTTATTGGAGAGTAGCTTGCAAGACTCGGGCTCTGTGCTCCCTATATGATCACCTGTGGGTAGTTATCGCCGCAATTAATTGTCTGTTGGAAGATGTGCAGTTCCAAATGTCGATCAAACCGACGTGGATGTCTCTGGACCTTTGTGCTGAAATTTGTTGAATCGAATGGAATCCAATCAGTAGCTGGATGTGCGCTGTCAGAGTGGGTGGCCAGTTCAATGCTTTGGACTCACGTGGTGACGATAGGTGTCTACTTGTCATCGCTACCTACGCCCCACAAATTGTAGTCCTGATCCGACGAAAAATAACTTTTATCGTCGACTGGGAGAATTCATTTGTCACAAAAGAGGCACGGACACTGTAGTGCTGGCTGATGATCTGAACGCTCAAGTTATTAATCAGATCGAGAGATGTAAGGAGGCTAGTTACATTCAATCGGTGATGTTTTCGAAATCTGGTCCATATCTAGTGGTAGCGCAGTATGAATAGTGAGTGCGTTGGCTGCCTTATTTTGCGGCGAAAGAAAAACAACTGAGTCGCTCAGCGTTGTTAAATGCCCAACCAGGTTCCGCTGGTTAGGTGTAGTGTTGCACATGCCAGTAAGCCGACTCCTACGATGCGTGTTGTTTGCGCGACCGGATAATGGATATAAAAAGAAGAGTGGAGACCAACCAATGACTTGGGTAACAGAAGTGAGTCTTTACTTCAATGTTGACCTCAGTGACTCCTAACCATCGATCTGGGACTCGAAACATTATAAACAGGTTTGGTTGACAAACTTGATGACGTGACTAGGAAGCGAGCTCGATGGAGTTTGTGTTGTGAGTTTCTCTGTTAATCTCCCTCCGATCACGATCTCAATATTGATGCATCATATAACTAAGGCATCATATCACTGTTCTTTTGTTTGCACAACATGATGTCTATGGCTAGATATTTGTATTGTCTTACAGAGGAATAGCTGAGGTGTTTCTTAACTCTAGCTAAGCTCTTTGATGATGATTAGGACGCTGTTTTTATAATGGGCTACTGCTATTATATTATATACGGAATTCGTGTCTGGGAGCTCCTGTAGCGCAGTCGGCAGGAGAGCAGACTGAAACAACATGATTGTTTCTCACCGCTCCAAAGTGTAATGGCCCACTTTCGGCTGTTCACTGAGATATACTGAACTCTAGAGAGAAACTCTAACGTCATAACTGTCCCAGGTTAGTGACTCGACATCATCACGGGAACGAAGCATGTTTGCTCCGTTGCTGGGCTTTGAGTTCAGTCGGCGGAAATACATTCAAAGGCATGTGTTCACAGTACTGTGGTTAAGAGTAAATCTAAACCGAGAGCCGGCAGCTGGCAGACCTGATACAATGCGCGAACGCTGAAAGTCCCCACGTGGAATTGTGAGCAGACCATACTAGGTGAAGACGTAGAACCGGTTCTCGGGGTTCATTGAGTTGCTGGCTTCATTTTTATACGGAAGGCGCATGTTGCTACGCGTTCCGGTATTTGCACAACTGGCTCACGGGTGCGTGTTCATCATCACGGAGCAATTGATAAATTTTGACTTAAATAGCTTAATGTTCTTCGTAGCAGCTTCGCATTTTCATAGCCACATTGCGCTGTGCATGATTATTCTTCTAAGTGATCACCTCATCATGCAAGAAGGCAATACGAGTAGCGATAAAGCAGCATTGAGCGTGTGCTGTGGTAATTCGACGGGCAAAGGATTATTCTAGTAAAGTACACGTATAACGTTGTTAATTGTGCCCTCTCCGAGATTGTTTCGAAATTCACGCGCTGGATGTCAGCTAAAACGTCACTGTGATATCATCACTCTCCGCTCATACGCTTTATAACATATGTACGAATACCCATTTCGTCTCTATGTATTAGTAGATCGTCATCGTGGAGAGACATATCGCCTTTGCCTCAGTGTCACAACGCTGTTAAGATTGGCGTTTCTCAATATGTTGCTGACTTTCCTGTCTGATTCTCGCAGGTGGATCAGAAGATACAACATGAAAAGCTCCCCGTTACCATTCCATTGGACATACACCTTCAATCTTTGGCCCATTTTGGCATGCTGGCATCTAGGACTTACATAAGCTAACGCACGAGTGACACCGGCGTCTCACTGATCTGAGCTACTCACCTGCACGCTTTCTTAGTAAGCCTGAAGTTTGAGGCGTTGTTCATGGGCAATGCCGATTGTGGCATGTCAGATGGTCCGTCAGCACTCGTGCGTTCCGGTGCACAGTATCTACCGGAAGTGCGTGTGCAATGTCCGATATTCATGGATACAGAGCAGTGATCGACCTCACCAAGTCCGTTAGATTCGATCTGTTAACGAGCACACCATACAATCTGAAATAGAAGCATTTGGTCATTCGCAGAATAGGAAATGAGCATGGTATCTGGACTTGTGTACTAGTTCCAGAAACTACCTTTGACTTGATCAATGGTAGTGTGGATCCGATGACCTTCGAATTACGCGCAAAAACCCTGAGCTGAGGTCATAGTATAGTTGTATCGGCATATTCTAAGCAAATGGCAGACGGCTTTTGCAGCTTATTTTTCTTACAAACGCGAACCGGTTTGTGACGCGCCAACCTGAACAGACTTTGTGTGTGTATTGATATCCTTCGAATAGTTAGTGCATAGCACGGCATCTTCTCTTTCGGTCCCCAGAGTGACGTGCATCGACTCGGTTGCAACAATTTCGGTGAAGCGATGCAGGCCGGTTTCATCAATTAGCTAACATTCCACGGCTCGTTTCACCTTCCCATCACACGCACGCGTGCCATCGGAACTAGATAGCTGATTAACATGAAAGTATATATCCTCATAAGTACAGACTGTTGTTGTTTAATTCTGGTGATGGATGAGAAGCATTGGTGGCGTTAATTAGCAGTGATATGAATAAACGTTTGTTGGGCAAGATAAGTGATGGCCTGACTGTCAGAGTATCGCACAGTGCCCGTCAGCTTGCGGTTTCCTAATAGCATTCCTCCCTCTACTAAACGGACGACGTAATGTCAGACAGCATAGTAAATTTGTACACGAAAAAACCGGGGGCCGTTCGATCGCTGGCATTATTATTGATGATCTGGGTTGCGTGACGAGAATGGTGAGAAGGCGTTCATTTATTCCTCATACCGTTACGATTTGCAAAACTGTTGAGTTACAACACATCAATCCTGGAACCGCCAATGTGTCCATAAGTAGGTAGCAAATTCGACGTCACGTGAAATGTTCGCCAATGTATACGCCTGCTCGGTGTATTAATCGAAATATGCGGTGCATCCGAGAGCATTAGAACCTGATATGTATATTGTGCATCCACCGAGATGTGTGTGAAAAAGAGATAAAAATAGCTGTATTATGGATGGTCGTGAAGATACATGAAGTCGCAGATCAACGCTCAGAAATAAACCATTTATGGCAGTTTAGAGAGGGCGGTGACGCTTTCGTGGCTTCTTGCTCACCGTTGCTTCTGTAACTTTCGGCAGCTGAAAATAAGGAAAATGGAACATATGTAAGTCCACCAGGAGAGCACTAGGACTAGTGAAGATGTTATGCAAAAACAGAAACATCTGTTGCCGAACAGAAGGAACTTCAAGGAAAAAATCCCTCCTGTCGCGACATCGTGGGTGTTGATTCCCAAATATCGAGCGGGCGTACTCGTATAATCTTGCAAGGAGGCAAATAACAAAAGTTGAAAGACAGCAAATTCGTCCTGTGAGTGGGCTGTGCGCTGACACCACATGTTCAGACCAAACCGACGTCTTGTGAGAACACCTGACCCAAAATCTAATCGCAGGTGACGTTCAAAAATTGACAGCAGAGTGAATCGAAACTGGTGCACGTGTACCTTCGAGCAAAGTCGTAATTTACAAGCATTTAGGTTTCGGATTCAAAGTTGTATGTGACTGCATGCGTTGGTTAGCTGTGCCGAAAACCAGAATGATGAGTTAAACGCTGTGCCTCATTGTTACAATCGCCTATGCTCGAATGAACAATGTGTGCGGAACGGAAGGTAACCTCCGAGCAAGTTACTGGCTCTGACTGCGATCAACAACATGGCTAACAGTCCGATGTTACCAGTTTGATTATCAGCATGAAGTAACTGCTTATGGTTGTTGAGTTGGGCGCGGGGCAGTCAAGGCGATGACGCTAAGCCTAAAGAACAGCTTCATCACGGAAAAGACTGCGACCCAGCCACCGTTCTGCGTGCATCTGGCACGCGTACTTCCTTCACCTTTATATCAATGTTGTGCGGGCTGACTGAATGTAGGCTAATCCCGAACCAAGGATCTACGTGGTCATGATTTCATTTCTACGAATTTACGCTGTACCTAAAGTGGGTGGATAGAGATGAGGGTTGTCTAGCGCAAGTAGCTCACGACCCCTCTGTAGGTGCAACATTCTTATAGCTGTTCCCAGTTACAGTGATAAGTAAATTCAGAAACGGCAGCTGGTGACCAGTAAGGCAGTTGAATTGTATCAGCGAAATGAAACCAAAGCAGCCAGACACCGTAAGCTTCGATGTGAATTGAACACTGCCTCCACGTGCGTGTCCGCAGGGTGGAGCTCCGCCCAACACAGGAAGGGTGACTGGGACTTTTGTGGGACACAAGCCAAATTGAGTGCGGGTTTGACAAATTCCACAGTGGTATGTGAATGATCATTTAGGAATCCGAAGAAGTTGGTCGATGTGTATTTCGTGGAATCTCGTCTCGCGCTTGATTGACTTCATTAATGTTGATTGATGACTGACAAAAACTGGTTCCAAAACACCTTGGATTCTACATCGAACGTGGTAGAAAATCCCTAGAACGGGCACAATAGCTTTCTCTGATTGACGCAAATGTGCTGAGGTACAATCGAGCTCAAGGCGAGTGAGACACCACAAAGATACTCTTGTGGCAGATCATCTCACACAGTAATACGATAATGCGATCAGTGGGAATACGGTCGAACGTTACTCAATAAAGACACTGGAGACAGGTGCCAACAACACGCATCAAAGGGGGGCTTAAATTTTTAGACATGCAAAAACCGCTTGTGTCTCCAGTCGATAGGGGTTTCGTTGTAGAGCTCGTCAACTAATGTAATCACGAAGCCGTTGACCGTCTCCTGGTACGATTTTGAAGTAGGCATCCACAGGCTGAAACTATGTGATGCGAGGGCCAGCGTATGACTGAGCTGCCAAATAAGATCGCGCTGCTCATCATATCGAGGAAAGTTCTTAAGTGGAAAACTTTTATTTATTGTTAACAGTGCTTACCGAAAGTTTTACGGCTGCAACAATACTTTATAAAATATTAATTTCACGCCCAATAGAACCAAGATGTCAAGCTGCTTATATACTACTCATCAGTTATATACTATTAATCTGAGAAAGGTGTAGCATTATCACGCAAAATAATCCAGAAACGCATGGTCTTTCTCAGTACTTCGTATATTCTCGGTTTCTGATGACAGTCAGCGTGTGTCGAAAGATGTTGTCAAGCAAGGTTCGGTGACATTCTACTGGGATTTCTTTCACCTACATGTTTAGTTATCTTGATTAAGTCAATGTAACCTGATGGATGTTTGCAACATCCTCCTCTGTAATTTTTCACAAAATCTTACTCGGATTGAAGACAGGGGCGCTCAGAGGTTTTCGCTTTCCCTTTGTTCAACATGGTTAACATAATCTTTGATCCCCGAAGTGGTGCATCATCCACATAACACTATTGAATAAGCAAACGGATTCATAACTTCTCTCGCAGCATTTCAATATGATTTTGATTAATCATGGTACCACCCATGGGACCATGGGTGGCTGGCGCTGCACCACCCACAGCTCCATCTACACACCCCATATCCGGTGTAAACCCGAAGGAATAAGACCGGGAGGCATGTGGATGGAAGTCACGTTTCATCAATGGAGCCGACCCGCACTCCTTCAAAGGCAACCACAAGCACGCTGTATTTGGGGAATCAAGCGCACACAAGGCGGTGGCTGGACCGTAGTCCACTCCACACTGAGTGCATGGAACCACTCCTTGATCCTAACACAACCACAAGGGCCGTGCACCCCGACCCAGCCAGCAACGACCAACTGTATCTTAGAGCTAGTATGGATGAGGTAGTGGGTAATAGACAGGTAGGCACTTTGTCAACATGTACATCAAGCGCAGTCACACCGGGGATATCAAGCAACAGCCAATCAGTTGAGAGAAATATAACAAATAAAACAATCGAGCAATGTATAAGGAAACGGCGACATAAATTTTAAAGTAATGAGCATATGAAATAAGTGTTTACATAGGATCCGAGATAAGTTCAGGAGGTCAGAAAGTATATTTTACGGAAATGCCACTAACACGAAAATGTTGTCGAAATTAACTACAAATGGATTAAGCGAAGTGTGCAGGTTAATGGAAGAGCGTACAGGTAGACATTTATATGAGAAAGAAAAGCATTAAGATAAAAGTGAAAACCCACCACCTGAAATAAGGAGACTTCGATTGCCAGCACGCGGTTAGTAAATCGAATGCAGCGTACCTACAAACGCTGTGCCGGTTCTGCCTACGTCCTCTGCAGGACCCGTTGTCGCTTCGGTAGTGGTCCCGAGTGGCCTCGCTCATGGCTCACTACTCCCGCATGACTCAGGCACTCGCGACCGCATGTGCTACAGCACCATGCGCTCGATTTCGATGGAGTACAACCCATCGGTGCTTGCCGCTTCCGCACTTGCTGCTTCTTCTCTGCACGTATGAGATCTTTCTCCCGCACTTCGGCAACTGCCTTCGTGATTAGATCACGCCATGCACGCCGATCAACCGCCTTCGATTACCATGACCTGCAATCAAGATTAGAACGTGAAACTCTCACTTTGATTATGTCCTGGTAACGGGACTTTGGTTCCACCACATGCCGCTTCTCAATACTCAGCTGACCGTATAAGAGTTGTTTCGGTATCCGCGTTGAATCCATACGCCACACATGACCGAGCCAACTCAAGTGTATCAGCAAAAGTATGCAGTCCACTGCATACATACCACTTCGACGAGACACTTCTGTGTCTGCAATTCTGTCGCCCCAACCGATGCGCAAAATCCGTCGCAAACACTGCTAATGGAACCGCTCGAGATATCGCGCATCCCGCCGGTACATCGTCCACGTTTCACTGCCGTATAGAAGAACGGACAGCACCATAGATTTGTACACCATCAGCTTGGTGACAGTCGTAAGCTGATGGTTGTTCCACATTCGATAGTCTAGCTTCCTGAATGCCGCCGCTGCCTTCGACACGCGAATACGCAGCTCAGTGTGTAGCGGTTGATCAGTCGACATCACACTCCCAAGGTGCCAGAAGCGGGAGGTGGTTTCCAATACAACAGCACCAACGCTGATTCCCGGCAATATTGAAGATTGCAGCTCCGGTGAAGGTTGAAAGAGACAGACAGTTTTGCTTGTGTTGATGGTATGCCCTACTTTGGCCGCTGTGGAAGCCAGAGCACTAGTCATGTGCTGCAACTCATCCGCGCTGTGTGCAAACAACGCAAAGTCGTCAGCAAACAGCAACATATTGATAGTTGTCTCACAGACTAGAGTTCTCGCACCGAAACGACGGATGTTCAGCAAACCACCATCAATATGGTGCTCCACACGAATACCGTAAGCACAAGTCGATTCAAAAGTACAAAACATCATGGCATGAAGATATATATATATATGTATATATATATTAAACAATGCAGGAGCTAAGATACAGCCTTGCTTCACACCAGAGACAACTGCAAAGTCATCGGACGTCTCTCCACTCAGCTGCACCCTCGCTAGCATATCACTGTGAAGACATTCAATTCAACTTACAAACTTACGACGGCAACCATACTTAGCCAACACCAACTATAATGCTTCGCGGTTCACCGTATCAAATGCCTTGGTGAAATCAATAAAAAGCGAGTACAAAGGCTGGTGTCATTCTTCTACACTTCTCCTGCAACTGACGAGCCGCAAACAACATATCTACAGTACTGCGACCCGAGCGGAATCCACATTGCTCTTCCTCCAAGTTAGGTTCCACAACCTGACTGACGAGGCGGATGAGCAGGATTCGGGCAATCATCTTGCCCATACAACTCAGCAAGTTGATGCCTCGATAATTCGTGCAACATTGCTTGCTCTCTTTGCCCTTGGACAGTGGTAGTAGCACAAGGGCATCCTTCAGCTCAGCAGGCACCTCCTCCTCAATCCATAAGAGTTGCACCAAGTGGTGCAGCGCAGTGATCAACGCGGGTCCGCCTTCTTTCAATACTTCAGGCGGGATCCCTTCGGCCCCGGCACACTTGCCGTTTCGCAGCTGAGCAAGTGCTCTCTGCGTCTCATCCAGTGTCGGCGTGTCCGCAAGATTCGCCTTCACGTCGTGCTGCTTCAGGCCGTTCAATGTAGGCCAGTCGATCTCTGAACGATTGTTCAAGAGACAGTCAAAGTGTTTTCGCCAGATCTGCATTATGTCTGCAGTCTGTGTGCAGGTAGCGCCTGAACTACCATCGATCAGCGTCCTCAGCGGCTCCAATTTCGGTCCATACACCACTTTTAAGGAGTCAAAGAATTCCTTGTATTACCGGCGTTCGGCGTAGCATTACATCTGATTCGCCTTCTCCGTCCACCATGCATTTTTAACGCGACGGAGCTCTCGGGTCAGTCGCCGTCGAATATTGCCAAACTGATTCTTCTCCCCCAAGTCACTGTGATCTGCACATACGCAGTAAATGCTGCATTCTTCTCACACACCTATGCGCCAATCGTCGCATTGTTCCCATCAAACCAATCAAGCCGCCTACAGTTTGCGCGCCCGATGGTCTCCTCGGCAGCAACTGTCACCTGGTCGCGAATGTAGTGCTACAGGTCGCCCACTGTGGCTATGCAGTCCACATCACCACACAGGCGTGCAGCCATCGCCTTCTCCAGAATACCGAGGAAGGGAAGGTTAAATTTACGCCTATACACGGCGGGTGTGCAATAGATGGATTTACGAAAATATATGTACAGTTTGGTCTGCACCAATTTGTGATCAGTGCCACACTCAGCTCCACGCAGCACACGTGTCATGCGCACTTCACGCATATCACGCTGACGTACGATGACATAGTCAAGCAGGTGAGCGTGACCACTCCGTGGGTGCGTCCAAGTTGCTATATCACTTGCAATCAGTGCAAACCGAGTGTTCATGATCCTCAGACCGTGAGTGGCACACAGTGAGAGCAGCCTGCCACTGTTCGCATTCACTGAACCAATGCCATGCGAACCGAGAACATCTGTCCACATCGATGCATCACGCCAAACGTGCGCGTTGAAATCACCCAGCAGAAAAGTCGGTTGGACCTCAGCACAGACCGTATCACGGAGGATAGCTGAGTAGAGAATTGATCACGCGTGTCATCAGGGTAACACATGGTCGGACCGTACATACTTATAAGAGTGGCAAACTTACCTCTTCCGAGTCGTAGGCGAACAGTCATCAGTCGCGCGCTGATGCCTGTTGGTTCACCCACCAGCTGGCCATTCAGGCGATCGGATATTGCAAATCCGACCCCATGATCACGTGGTGCTGAGGCGGCGTTGTCCACCCAGTAGAATGTGTAGCCAGCATCTGCTTCATGCAACTTACCTTGCTCAGTGGGCCGAGTTTCACCGAATGCCGCGATATATATATATATATATATATATATATATATATATATATATATATATATATATATACTTCTGTGTGTGTGGGTATGAGGCGAGAAACCTTTGTTGGTGTCCTTGGCACTACTAACAATATGTATCTTTCGCGATTTGAGAAATCGTGTCTGCAGCGGCATTATTAAATTTGTGCAAAAGTAATTACGCTTTTGCCTGGGCAGTATGAATATATGCAATATAAGGGCATGAGATTCGTGTAATTGATTGACAAAAGCCGAAGAAAAACGGTTTTCTCTGCATCAGGGGTACGAATTCGAGTGGTAGTGGCGCACTGAAGAGTAGTTTTACCGCTCATTTAATCTTCATAAAATCTTGTGAACCCTGAAGTAGGGTACAAGATCCTAAATGTTCTACCAGAGTGAACAGCCTCTCCAGTGCATTTAAGAGGTGGAATTAAATACACTTTTGATAAAACGGGAATCCGGATCGCATATTCTGTTGCACGGTGTATTTGCGTCACATAAAGTTGGTAAAGTATGGCAACTGTTAGAGACCATTTACAAACACTTCCTGAGCTCTTCCATAGCCGCCTGAGAATAAATGCATCCGTAGACGGCGGATACGATAGGTGAGCGCAAAATAATGCGTAGGAGTCAAGCCCGCTGTCGGAATCGTAGTCACAAGTTTTCTTACAGCAGCAATCAATTGTCCAAGTTTATAAGTTAACTCTGCCGGTCATGACCAGTATGTGCGATACGTACTTTCGTAAGAAACAGCTGATGAGAAGGAAACGGTAGACTCATATCTATTCATGACAAAAAGCGGTTTGGCCTTTCACCATAGCCCATCGCTCACTATACATATAATTGCGGTAATGAGGTAGAACAGTTGCAGAACGCGCTTCAAATCCCGCGACTTTCCACATGCAACGTGAAATGCAGCTGCCTCACAATGTCTTATCGCTTATATGCGATTGGACTAATAAAGTAACCCTAAGCAGCGCTGAAAAAATATGCATTGGACGACTCCCCAGGATATAAACGTCCACAGTTGATTAGCTATCATGGTGATGGCGGCTGAGAGGACAGTATGCAATCCATAACGTGGGAAACTAAGGGTTGTATTGAGAAATAGAAATCCGGACTAAAGTGAATGTAAACTGAATTGTCGCACTTGCCACTGCAAAGCAAATTAATCGATTGACGTTTGCTGCAAAGATAGCAAGCTCAATGTTTGCGTTATCCGGCAATACCGAGGAGAAGGCAAGGCAGGAGGAATAACGTGTTATACCACACTAATCGATATATTTATCACGGAATGTATGGTCCGAAACGTAGAAGATGGTGTCAATATTTGTAACTGTAACAGGAAGCGAAGGGCGAGCATAATCTCTGTTGGCTGTGTCACAGAAGAGGGCACTGCGAATACTAGTTAGGTTCGTGGTGATTTCAAAGTCAGTGTTAGCTACGTCAGGTTCCCCTTACAGGTGTAGGTGAGCATATGTCGACTGCCAGTTTATTCTTTGGACGAAATCTCAAAGTGACCAGTAAATGAGGTAAAAGAAATGGAGAAAAATACGAAAGATAGTGCGGGTCGTTTTGCTGGTTGTAGTCTTCGGAACCGAGTACTTCATTGGATCGAAACCGTATCGGATATGACGCGGCTACGAAATAAATGACACATCCGGATTCCTTCATGGGGAGTTACGTGCTTTTTTCTCATCTATTCACTTCGAATCATTATCACGTTTGTATTTTCATTAATAATGTTTTACAGACTGGAGTTAAGGTGAAAACTTTTACTGCATTTCAGTGCAGCAAATTGATCTGAACAGGAAACCTTCACACAAGAGTCACAGTTTTCACGCACAAAGCAAATGGTTTTCAGGGAAGCAAGGTTTCAGCCACCTACTCACAGCATGTAGTGTGGGTTTGACGTCATTGTTTGCAGCTCCATCTGAAAGATGGATGACTTAGGAATGTCTGACAGTGGTATCCCAGTAACGAAATGTAAACCCACGATTAGAAAAAGTGCCTCATTGATAGCGCGTGACAAACAGGTGTTGTGCGTCGGGCTATGGATTTCCAATTATGGATACTTGCATTAGAATGCACATTACCATCAAAACAGCGGATGGAAATGGTTCGTTTCGGTACAGGCGGGCGAAAACTTTCTGAGAAATGGCAACTAAAACTCACGCAGTCCGATACTGGCTTGAGAGGCGAGGAACTGCACAAGTTTGTGTGTAAACTTCGGCCTATACCGAGGTAGACGCTTTGAGCAGCCTGATACTGTATGGTATTGATTGCATTTCGCATGCCGATGTCGGCTAATACGGAGAGGATGTGATGCACGAACTGGGGTCTGGTGGTTATGCCTCCAGTCTTCAACTGCTTCCCAACGGAATCGAGTGCAGTGGCCACGGTTTCGATTCCTGCGGAGACATACTGGGATGGATGTCTGAAGTGAAATACAAAGGGAAAAAACATATTGGTCGTGACGTGTGATGAAATTGGCATACTGATTGGCGCGATGAAGCATTTCCTACAATGTGGAATGCAAGCACGCATGTGGAAACTTGGAGAAACTCAAAAGAGGGGCTAACAAAGAGCGCGTGTTACACACGCAGTGGGTTATGTAAATCAGGAAGCCTACTGTAGTGTAATACTCAGGAGAGCACTTGTCTTACCTCGTTTCACCATAAATCCGTTATCTTGGAACGAAAAAGACCGAAGGAAACCTACTTCCGGTTACAAAAAGCACTGATGCGCTCCAGGGAAATGCAGTAACAGATAGACTACAACAGATAAAACCACATGTAGAAAAGGAGCCACTGCGAACGTACTCTGGAGGGTTATTGTACCATAAATGGGCAGACTAGTTTTAGAAAGTGAACGAACCACAAGTGAAGAGCAGTGAGGATCCATCTTTCAGGAAACGTAGATATGTGTAGCACAACACAGGATCGGATTCTTTGGCAGAATTTAAATGTGGTTAAATCCAGCAAATGGGTAGAAGAAGAGTGAACAGGTTCCAGTCTGTGTTCAAATTTAGGCAAAATCAAATTGGTTGGGGAACAACCTAGATCTGAGTGAACCACGGGTTATGCTGAGATTCAGCAGGCCAAATATTCCCATTTCATAGTTCCCAATAAAAACCAGAAATCACATTATGGGTGAAGAATTCTTTCAGGGTAAATATTTAGCTCTTTACAGCGCTTCCACACCTAATGCACCATGTAGACGTATGGGTCTGATGAGATTTTACCCGAAAAGAATTCTTCACCCCTAATTCGATTTCTAGTTTTGATAAGGAACAACAACCTGAATGGTAATCACTATTCTAACTGTGCTGGTTGCGCTTGGTATCATAATCAATACCTGTGCCTTTGCAGGTCGGCTTCACAGCTCATACCATCGTCCCCACCGATCGAACATAGTGACTATTGCATCACAACGATGAACGAAAGCCTTCGTCACTGTCAGATATACTAGAAGTTCAGTCACGCAAATGCGATGATAGTAGCTAACGGGTGGACGCCAGGTGCCAGGTGCTGACAAGGGTGTTTGGTCTAATCCGATAGAGGGTATTCCTATGGAATTATGAGAGGCACGCTAATTATCTCGAGAGAGCTACCGGCACTGCCTATAGAGCAGATCATTTTCCTTCGGCTAAGTCATCCTGTACAACAGTTGTGCGACGACAACCCATTGTCCACGTAAAATAAACAAGTATCCAGAGACAAGCAAGGCAGCTTTCTCGCCGAAAGCATTGCATTTTCATAAATTTACGCAGGCAGATATATGTTGGAATACAAAGCGATTGACATCATTGAATGAGTTCCCCAAAGCCTGCCTTCATGGAGAAGGGCAAATTTTAATAACGCGAAAAATGTTATAACGAGTGTGGACACATCCTAAATAAACCATCTTCGCCAACCAGTAGGAAACTCCCGCACACATTCTTCAACCACACAGTTCTGTGAAATACCAGTCTGATCCTGCCGCTTTCCGCTTTAGTTGTTCGCACGTGACAAGCATGATCGCTAGTGGTTGATGTACGGTGCACACTCATATGTTTCTAGAAACACTCACATCGGCATTCTTCCGCGCTCGCACGTGAGATTAGCCCGTAGAACTCAAACAAAAACAGCGAATGACTGTACAACTATAACAGTGTTTGATTTCGTCACCAAGTCCTTTCATGCGTCTTGCATGAAGCAATCGACAAGATTGGATCGATGGGCGCAGACCTACATATTAAGTCAATGGGGATAAAAACGCTGTATGTACTCAAAGCAAACGAGTAGTCGGCGGAACAAAGTGCATGCGGTAAGAAAGTATACATTCTAGCTTAAAGGTTGCAGAAAATCCTGCTAAACACCTAGGGAGCATTTACTTTTTAAACCCCGGCAACGCCGTTTCAAAAGCAAGCAGAGAAGATTTGGCGGAAAGGAGAACATCTGAACTCCAGTTGAACCAATCCAAGTCGGAACGGATTACAGGTGGGTTCACTTCTGCTGAATTAGAAGACGGAGTCGTGAATGGAGGAGTTTGGTTAGGAACCTCAGTGTGCTTCGACGGAGAACCGTTGGGCTGTGCATCAACAGTTGGAACTACGGTCAAACTATCGCCCCTTCGGGTAAAGCGTAAACGCAAGTCTCGATGAGAGCCTGGAGACGCCACATTCACTGGTTTTGAAGTGGGCGATGAGGTAATTGATTCAGCGACGGTTGTTACTTCAGTCGAGCTGGAGTTCATGATGGACGATGAAAAAAGCAGTGAGTTGGTTACATACGAGAAAGGAGTTGAATATCGTTCTGAGATTTCAGGTTAATGAAGAGAACGTGTGAAGCAACAATGGAACAATCGTATAAGACGGATAAAAAAGCCAGGGCAGAAAAGAGATGACGTCAAGAACATGCCTTCAATTGACTCATGTAATACGCTTCGAGCTCTGCTTATCTCAGTGTCATTATCAGGGCTCCAATTAGCTCCTAGTACAAGAATGACGGAATAGATGCATGGTCAGTAAATCAACGGGATCATTCAGTAAGGCGTTGCACCTCTTTCTACACTGGATTCCGTTGAAATTCGATTGGAGACACAAAGCATAATACAAAAGGGACAATGTGGCGGGAACTGTCTTGTAAGGGATGAAAACTCAAAGAATGAACCATCAACTACCGATACTTTGTGAGTGTGAGGAGTGTTGGCTAGCTAACTGGTCGCTCCTTCGGGATAAAGTAGCTCAAAAAACGAATCATCTACCAGCACCATGACGGGATTGTCCTAGAAGAGTGCGCAGATGGACACGGGGAATGAGTCAGACAGTCGATGCCAGAAAATTTGAAAGGCTGGATAGTTGGACGCTGGTTGGTTGATGTTCCGGTAATCTCACTGAGTCAAAATGGAAACGTCGTCATGAGCGAAAGTCCGGGTACAATATGTTTCGAAGTGTTTGGCGTGTCAAACGTAGTGTAATCCTCGCTTATTTGGGATTATAAAATAAAAGTTCCTCCGCAAAGGACCAGGTTCTGCAACAACCCCCTGTTTCTAGGCATCTTCCAGATAACAGAAAAGGAAACTGGTAGTCAGATTACCGCCGTGGTCTTGATTACGCAACATACGATTCATATATACCCTTGGCTGTACAACTGCGTATGTATTTCGCACGTGTTGCGTCTGCGGTGATCAGAGCAGACGAAGGACAAACATATTGTAACCTGTATCCTATCTTGACCTAGATAAAATGACTGAATGGGGTTCAATGTTTCGAAGTACAGGCACTCTTTTCGCTTTCGGATGTCAAGCCGGTATCAGGCCTAACTTAAGGTTGGCGCATCTTTCGCACTCTAAAAGTGATAAACCACCAGCCATTTACTCAAACTATTTAAGCCTTGACGACGAAAAACTGAGAGTAGTTGATCAGTTCACCTACTGTGGCAATCGCATTAGCAACGATGGGTGTATGATCGCTAAAATTAGTTGATGAATTTGAAAGTTGTGGTCACAATCCTGAATCTACGACGCATTAAGCATCGAAAAGATGTTTCCCCTGGTCTTGGATATGGTGTTCTAAAGATCACAGGAGAGCGCTCTCCTTTACGCTGGTGAAAGTTGGCCTCCGCGAATCCAAGAGCTCAAACATGACTACGATAAATATGATGACCGCAGAATATCGGTTGAGTCTGTTGACGAAGTGCACAAGTGAGTACTAGGGTAGTTCCTCTGGCTCCAGGATGCGTGCTACGCGCATGCCTGCCCAATGTGTACCGGCTAGTGTTGCTCAGTTTTTCGGATCACGGATGAAGAGGACAGCAACCACTAGATTACCAGCGGGAAAAAAGTCACTGACCACTTATCGGGTGTTCATGGTTACGCTTAACATGCACGCTGGAGTCCATGTGCTACATCTCATGTTCAGCTCGAAAAGAACATGGATCAAAACTAGCACCAGTGTTGCGTTTACTAGCGTCCTCCAGAAGAACAACTTGTGGTGCTGACCTAAGTGTAGAGTAATGTTGATTATGACTCGGAGTAGTAAAAGCCGTGTGGGAACCGATGCGCCGATTCCAAAAAAAACTCGCACGATGACCATCTCGTTATGGGCGTATGGAGAACTCATTAGATGTGGGTGTCTTGACTCTGAAAATCAACGATGTTTTCAGGTCCAACATCTGATTCCCTATCCTCACAGTCCCCAATAATGCGGTAGATGTGGTCATATTGCAGCGAATCACATGGCAATAAGACTGGACCTTACTGTGATCCGATGGTTTGCGTGCCTCAGTGATCTACGGAGCCATGCTGTGTGGTGCATTTTTGCACCTTCAGAGCCACTCATACGAGATTGGTCAATCGTTAGAGGCCAGACCAACTCACTCTTCTAGTCCTCCAGATTGAGGGTTAGAAAGAGGATGGCTCCTTATTCCTTAAAACGGACTCCTTGTAGTCCCCTGCCAAATCCGCTGTCTTGCGGTTAGGTCTTTTAACCAGGCTTTCGTTGAGAACCATATTCGTTCTCCTGTCTAGGCATGGGTAACGTGACAAAAAACCTCCCAACGCAATACAACTATGACTTCTCCTTCAAATCATTGTTTGATGCTCTGGCAGCCGCAGAAGATAATTAACGGCGCCCTATCTACTGCATTGAGAAGGATGGATAGGGGTTTGGATGCTACTGCTCAAGCCTTCCCGTCATCTTTTTCCCCTTCTTGTGCTTTTCCACCCTTATCGTCCCGTTCCAACTTCAATTTGATCCCACCGTTTTCTACCCCCAATTCTTGACCCTCCCTCACCTTGCTTTGATAGGCGTGTATTTTCTTAGTTTTAACGCATACGTAAACACAGAGTGTCACTCATGCCCTATTGATAAGCCCATGTTCAACCAAACCATCAAACCCGGTTCATCAGCTTCTACTTGGAGCCCCCGATCCTCCTTCAAATTAGCATGCCCCAATGCACATTGTTGCGGGTCGGTCAATAGGCATCAATTGCCCGAACATTAGAGACCCCCTCGATCGATGTCTGCTGCTTATCGGAAACTCGCGTGCAGGATTTGAGCTGTCCTCGCTTTGCGATCCCCTTCAGGTGACACCAGCAGCACTTTCTCATTGCGCCTATCCTGAGACCATACAGTTTCGAGTAGCGGTCAAGCCTGTTGATAATGCCTTGAGTCTACGGTCTGAAGATGCTCTAGTTGACTGGATCCCACTCAGCAGCCGCATGTGTGCTGTCCGACTGACTGGCTCGTTCAAAGCTTCGAAGTCGCGCGGGGTTAATAGGTGTCTGTTTGCCATCGTTGCTTACGACCTCACAAACTGTATCAATGATTCGGTAAAAGAGAATTTCTATCGTCAATTGAACGAAATCCTTCGCCACAGAAAAAGCACGGACACTGTTATGCTGACGGGGGATCTGAACGCTCAAGTTGGAAAATTGTCCACTGATGAGCTGCATCTGGGTGGCCAACATGGTGTAAGCTCTCGTAATGATAACGGTGAGCGGTTACCATTTGTGTGAAGATAATCGCTTATATTTTGCGAGCACTAACTTCAGATACAGGACCTGCCGGAGAGTGACATGTCGCCCACCAGCCTCAGACTAGCCACAGACGCAGATCGATCATACCGCGATCAGTTACCACTGGAGAGGTTGCGTTCGAAACTGCCGCTCGATAAGGACCACATGTGTGGACACTGAAAAGCACTTGTATGTGCTGATCAGCAGGTGCGTTTTGGCGGTCGCCCCCGACGATCCTGTGAGCACATAGACACCAGGCAACTGTGGAATACAGATGTCTTAAATGCGTATCGAAGTACGCCGACATGCGAGTTGAGTAAGCGTTCACTGGCGACAACTGAAGGTCACTGGTCGCATGTTCACCAGACCCTACTAGCAGCAGTCAAAACTTCATGTGGTAAATCTAAAAACCGACATGGACATTGGGTCTCTTCGCAGTCTCTGGAAGTTATCGATGCTCGACAGCGCATTCTGGCTGAAAGCGAACACGATGAGACTACCAAAGAACTCCGGGCAAAACACCGTGCTAGCCTGAAATGAGAAGGCTTATCCCAGTAGTCTCATCGTGCGTCAGACATAGAAGTGGCCGCTGCCCTTGGTAATTATCGGAAATTATTCTGTTTGATACGGGAAACGGGCAGCAGGAGACTTGGTGTTAGTGAAAATATATGTGATGAGAGTGGACATCCCATGCACAACTTGTCAAAACGCTTAGAGCGTTTGGGCCGAATACTTTGCAAGGCACTTTAATCAGCCGGAATAGCTAGATTCCTCACCGGCCAGTGATCGCCATGCTCCCTGGGCTCCCGGCAAACTGTTGCCCCCATCAATGTCTCCAGTGGTGTAAGACAAGGACGTCTGCTGTCACCTTTCCTACTCAACATCGTTATTAACGAAGTCATGGACACCGCGTTCACAGGACACGACGTAGCAGGTGTGGATCTGCTCCCATGAGAACGACTTCTTCACTTGGATTATGCAGACGATTTTGCCCTAATCTGTGACAGCTCAAAAACGTGCCAAGCTGCAATGGACAGATTAGCACTGGCTATCAGCCACTTCGGGCATTGACACACACCCTCGAAGTGCAAAGCGTTTCTCCAAGAATGGCATGGACCGCCTCCTACGCTGACCCTTGGTGAGGGTCATCCAGAAGTCGTACAAAAATTTAACTACCTTGGAAGTTGTATAAGCGCCCTTGGGATCGAATATGAGATCAAGAACCGTATAGCAAAATCTCGAGGCGCTTTTGCTAACCTTCGCCACTAATGGTGTCGGCGCGACATCACTCTCCTCTCAAGGGTAGTGTAGAATGCAGCCGTATATCCGACCGTACTGTACGGTTGTGAAAACTGGCCCCCCTTAGATCAGCGGACATAAAAAGGATAGTTACGTTCGACCACCGGTATCTTCGCAATTTGGCTCACCTCTGGTGGGTACTACGAGTGAGCAACCACCGTGTTCGACGCTTTGTTTACGGCACAGGAAAAGGAAATGAACCGTGCAGTATCGTTATTTCACGCACCATGTTCCGATGGCTCGGCCACATGTTACGCATGCCAGCCAACCAACTTTCACGACGTGCGTTGTTTGCTCACCGGGGATGTGGCTGGAAGAAGAGGAGGGGTGGCCAAGCGATGACTTGGTCGAGAGGAATGATGACCCTCACTTCGAAGCTGGCATCGGTTGTAGCGTCACGGCTCCTTGGTTGGGGTCCGAGAGACGATGAACACGTTTGGCTAGATACACTTGCTGACCTGGCTAGGAGTCCACCTCAGTGGTGTTCCTGCTGTGAGTTTCATTGTCCCTCCCCATCCCTTTAAGCCTTCCCCTCCAAGCATGATCTCAGTCCGTAGCATAAGTTTACATAAATTTTTGATACCTAGTAGCCGGCTTTTAGCTGTCCGGAATGATGCCCAGCCATTGCTGGTAGCTCAACTGGCGTACAACTGTTGTATATATTGTTTTTTTCTTTTATGTATTGCGGCACAGTAGCTGAGGTGTTTTACACCTCTAGCTAACGTGTTTAATGATGATGAGCTAACGTGTACAAAGGTGATGATTGCAGCCAATCGCCGGAATAAAGCGCAGTTGCCAGTATTGGTGATTATGGGAATAGAACTACCCATATGCAAGTTAGTAAGTAGAGATCTGTTTACCGTCAACTAAAGTTTTATCAACTGAATTGAAAATGTCTTTCAAAAGAAGGAAAGTAACTGAGTCCTGTAAATAGGTACTTGCTTAAATGGGGGATAAGTCAGTTAGACTGCACGGATTCCGGTAAGCAAGAATAAGGAAACAATAAGTGCACACGCGAATACTGAAGAATAAAGCCGACAAGCACTGACCAGGCCCTTGTGAATGGTAACACCAATGTCACTGAGAACAACCGCTGTCGCACAAAAACTGGCAGGATTTTCAGTATGAGCACGAGAGGCATATGGCTGGAAAATATAGTTGTTTCGGAGCAGACTTACACGAAACCGAACGGCAGAACCTCATGAACGTATATCACAAGAGACAAACTTAACTGACTCAGCTAAGATCGTTAGTAGCTTGCTACTCACTCGGGCGCGTAATACATGGATAAAAAACACATTGCAGTGGATGTGTAGGATCTGGTCCCATAACAGAGCCATTTCTTCAGGTTTATAGAGTCAACAGGTATGTGCACCTCGCCTCTACGTATGGTCCTTAAAGGTCCTAAAAGTCGGAAGGATGAGAAGTGAGCCTCCAACACACTGTGGCATAGTGCACCGTCAGACTTTGCATGACCAAACGTCAGGTATGCGGAAATACGTCAATTATCCTCGATGCACACATCAACATCAGTGCCACAGAAGTTGATGTCAGTCCGATGCAGGCAGTTTAGAGACTAGTTTAAGCTTACCGAGGAAAGCGAAGGACAGCATCTGAGCAACAACAAAAACACCTGAAAACGGACAAACCATGGCTAGTAGTGCTTACGAGGTTAGCTCATATGCAGCTGTGTACGGTAATGACGTCGATTCCAAAGCCACTGTCAAGGTTCGATCATGGGCAAGAGTGAGCAGTCTCAATTCCTCCGAGTTCAAAGTAGGCAGGCAAACAAAAGGAGAACTGGTGATCACAGTGGTGGGTATTTGATCCGACGTTGTTCGTCTCTTGCTTACTAGGTGCTTACGTTTTTGTTGAGGGCGACGCTTGTGTGTCGAATGATCAGGGCTAATGGTGGACGTGTGACTGGAAAACAATTCTGGTATGTCAGAGGTAATCTGACTGGAATACCCATAATCAAGATCGATGCATGGGGACAACGAGACAGCGACCTCCCTGCGTGGGTAGAGATCGAAAGAGAGCAACTCTGGAGTGCTTGGTTGTTGAGATCCGGCCTCGTTGATATGCCTTTTATAAACCGGTGATGTCCGACTCGACGGCAGACTGTGGTCGTCGGTCAGCTTTTCATGGGAGGAATCGTGAAAAGCTTCAACAGTTTGGTCTCCGGGTTCCTTGTTGGGGCTCGTTGGGCGTGATGGAATGTCAGAATGATCTTCTATGATTTCATTTCCAGATTGCAACCCGACACATGTGATATCTGGCTGATCGGTCGCATCCACCGGATTCGCAATTGAGGCAAATTCTAGGGGGAAGTCTTCAGACGACACAAGCTGCTTTTTATCCGAGTCTCCTGAAGCGTCACCAATTGTGACCGATTCTACAACGTCTTCCGATAACTCTGGTACACAACTAAAGTTGACATGAACCGATTCGTGGTCGCTTAATTTCCTCAACTCTTCACCGTGTTCCAACTTGGTGGTTTCAAGGTCACCAGCGTCACTTGAGACAGTCCGCTCATCTGAATCGGTAGGCGGTGGATGCAATGACAATAGGGGGATATAGTCCACCCTTTTCGGGGACTCTGATGAAAAACTCCTGGTGTCAGAATCATCGAGTTTCCGTTTAGAAGATCGACTATCAGTACGCCCTGATACTGGAGCATGCTGTAACGCATGACTTACTGGGGAATTCGGTGAGACGGCAACGTCAAATTTGGGTGATTCGTCGATCGTGTGGGAGTTCAATGACTCCAAGTTCTGGCTGACTTCATGGAACAGTGAAGTATGACTAGAATGGGGTAAGGTGGTATTCAGAGACTCGGGAGAGGATCCCACAGTTTGATCGTCCGAAGAAAGGAAACCAATCATAGGTACTGGCGGTTCTATTGTAGGCAGCATATCATTAGACCCAACGATCACACTATGTAAGTTAGTACTGTCATCAGAGATAATGCTAGCAGACGGTGCTTCAGTCTCGGAGTGGTTCGTACCGCTTGTGGCAGCCATCGTTTCGGGACTATGTAGAGCATATGGGGACCCGACGGAACCGGATATGACAGTACCATCACGATCGCCATCCTTCTCGCTAGGCACGACTGGCATGGTAGTGCTCATTGACTGCATTTCGGCGTCATTTACCTTGACATGAGCTGTGGCTTCCAACTCTAATTCGTCCGTGTCGGAGGAATACATCGCAGCCGTCGAAGGAGTGGATTTGCCGCTATTTGTCGATGACTTACAAGATACCGGTGGGTTTGAGGGGGAGCTTGATGTCCCTCTTTCTGTTTGTTGTGGGGACACATCTGCAGTAAAAGTAGAAGCACATATGAACACATAGCTGAAAGAACCGAAATGAATTATCAAATCACAACTAGAAAACATGTGAAAATGATAAACCGTAAACAGATGACTGCTGAATTGGATGGTATCGTCATGTGTTACTAGGATCACATAATCCGGGGCGAGGAAATGTGATGGGATCCATAGATCACGGTTATCTTATGAGAGCGTGCGCTTCACATAAAGCATGATCCGTTAGTTTGATGCCGTAAGAAGCAAGTGTAGGTATGAAACACAAACCCATGGTGTAAAGACGATTCATCCAAACTTCTAACATGAGATTAAACGAGGGAACAGGAGTAATACGAACGTTTAGGAATCGGGCAAGATAAATCCAGGAAGATCCAAACTCTGAATATGAATCGACAAACGCTTGAAAGGAAGAAAAAGTATGGGGCAATTAAGGAGAACAAAACTTATATGTGTCGAGAAACAAGAAAGCTCATATGCTCCAATGCAGTTTGGCAGAAGGAACAGAGGTTTAAAAGGAATCAGAAGTTGTGCGCATCAGTAGTTCCAATTTCACATGCGTGGTTCTGTGTCTCAGATGAAAAGATACCAGATAATGACAAGGGCGGTTAACAAAAACGGGCAATGGATGTCGAGTATCGATCAAATGGAAGTGCGTCGGCCACATGACGGCATATGACGTCAGTAACAAATGGCAAGAAAATACAACGAACGGGTGGGTGAACGCGTGTTAATGGGTAAAAACAACCACTCAGCAGCGGGGAAAGTTAATTTAAGTAGCAATTACTGTGTATCAGCTCGATGTTGTCTGCGTAAGCCAAAATCGTAATCAATGCCGACGTACGTAAGGACACCAGTGGAGCAAATAAAAAGCCGTGTCGTCTATACCAAAACTAAAACGACCGTTTGTTTTTGGCGCCATTGAGAAACACGACAACAAGACACAGTCCACCAGGATTAGAATGGAAGGCGAAAAGTAACTCTTACGGCAGAAAGAATTTGTAACGCGTTTGTTCAGACACTCTTAGTAATAAGTTAACATTGCAAATATTCGACACAATCGAATATGGGAAGAGAAAAGAGTAACTGATCGAACCATTCACGACAAGCCATCGACTTAGAGTCACAAGCCCAAAAAGGAAAGTTCACATATGATTACGATATAGACAGATGGGGTTTTCCAGTCAACATAGCTGAATTCCTGATTGAGATGGCGTGCCGTAATCCACTTACACTTGTGCCTTAAATGAACGCTTCAGTAGGAACAGAGTGTTTTCGGAGACACAAACAAGAGGAAAGCAATCAAACAAGCCGAAAGCAAATACGAAATTGCTTGTACAACTGAAGGCCAACAGCTCATATACTAGTGATTTCAAGTAAAGGTGATACTTGACAGGCAAAAGTAGTCTACCTAAGTCTAGCGAGTGAAGGGAACCGAGGGCAAATAAGTGCTACGTAGTGAAGACTGTCAAGAAAACGAGAGGACTGACTTATGAGACCCAAAAACATGAGTTGGAGCGCAAAATCTCAAACTCCCTATTTTTATGTCAACATGGAAAAAGTTGGAACACCAGAGGAAAACAGGGAGTGAAAAAGGCTAAAGAATGCGAAAGTTGTGGGATGAAAGAGGAATGGTTGAAAGACAGGGCTACACAGAGGGTAACAACTGAGGAGGCAAAACAAACAGATTACGAAAAAGTTGACTGTGGCTAGTAATCAAACAGTTAGTAGCAATAGTTTATGGCTCCAATCGAAGGCATATATATGCCAGACCTTGGTGATAGTTAAACTTCAACATTCAGTTTCATAGAAAAGAGCAGTGATGTAGACACAAAAAGGAATCAGCGTTGAAAACGGCACAATTCCTGTGCCTCGCATAACGATCGATGAGACCAGGAACTGCATTTCGGCGCCATTTTGAAGAGCAGCAAAACCAAGCACAAAGATGTTCCCACAAAAAATGAGTAATTTTTTGCATGTAGTTAGTTTGAAAAGATTACATTTGGGTGTAAAGAGAATTAGAACCGTAAGTAAACGAAATACAACTTTGTCATCACATCAACGGAGTGAAACGCCGGATGTCAGGACTGTATCTATCCTGTTCAACCCGCAATACTTGGGCTAAACTCAGCAAGTCAAGATGCAACACTGACGGATAACACGGTTGAACAAGAAGACGTTCAGCGCTACGTCCGGATATTCGAAGTTGCTTGCACTCCAATTGTTGTATGCCCTTAGTGTCCAATGTTACTCATCGCCATGTAGTGACGGCGTTAGATGTTGTAGTAGGTGGACCTCTTTACTGTGAGATGGATGCCAAACCATGCCTAAACCCACTCAATAACCCATAAAAGAGTTTGTAATAATGTTCTGCCACTGATATCTGGGGTGATCATCATATACAAAATTTTTCTTTTCCGGTTAAATTCAGGTAGATAAGTGAAAGCAACGAACAGAACATGAGCACTTGAAAACGCCGGAGAAGTCCATTGAGCCTAAATAAGAAGTACAAGATCCATAAAAAAATCCAAACGCATTTATATTCTTCCTACATCCTCCGTTCTCGAACATATTTACTTATACTGGTACGAGAGCATAAATAGCTGTTATAAACTGCATCTGAACGCATATAGAAACAGATTTCCGTGAAGTGGAGAAACACACCATTTATTTATTTGTTTATTTTTATTTCTTGATTTTTTATTTTATTTTATTTTATTTATTTATTTAAGTGACATTTTTTAAGTAACATGTTCATAGAGTTGCCAGGGATGCCACTCGGTTCAGCATTCAAAAGATTTCAGTTAACAGCAGATGGACCACTTGAACTCCTGTGGACAACTGAAGAATCCAAATGAAGTTGCATTTTTTTACTTCACTTGTAGCACGATTGTGCATCACCGGGTTCTCTCCTGCATGTGTACCATTTACAATGGGTAATATAAGTTGTTTGGAGCCCATCGACCAGACACACTGTTTGACGGATTGTCTCGGGTGAAAATTCAAAATGAACACCTGCTGAGAAATTATATAGCCAACAAGAATCCACCCGAAAAATCAGACCGGGTTGATGCGCAAGTTTCAATTGACTGCCTAGAACAGTATTTAAATTAATCGTCCTAAAACGACCAATCACCGATTGATGGTGCTCTAAACGTAGTTTAGTGCTTTTACTTGTTGACATCTAAACAATAGACATTGTCTATTTCCAACACTCCATTTTGGTCTCTTTAAAGTGTTTGTGCTTTTATCTGCTAGCTGCATATACGCTTAGTATAATAGCCACGGACAAACGGGATGCATCGAAACTCGGCGTGTGTGTAAAAGTGGATGATCTAAACTGGACGAATTACAATGTTCGTAATTAATTAAACCGGACAACCAAGTGGTCCATACTAGAGATTGATGGTAGAAAATTGCACTGGTTGTTAAATGAGGAGCTCATCGACCGAATAAATCATAGCCATTGATCTTCGCGTTCTGCCTCACGATTGTCAATTCCTACCGCATAAGCGGTTGGGTTAGTTCCAGTAGATTGATTGCCATTTGGTATCTGGGTTAGTTCTCAGTCGCTAAACTGAACTGTTTGTGTCAGTATGAAGTAGGTAGTGTACGGCTACACAATACAATAAGGTGAACAGAATGATGAGAGGAAACACCTTTGTTATGCCAACACCTGGTGTCAGCAGCCGTGGTGATCCACACGAAACGGGGATTGTAAGACATTTTCACATTTTATTGCGCTCGAAAGCTAATACTAAGTCAAGTCAATAAAGGCTTTATATACCCGAGTGGGTGCATTTTAAGCATTTAACAATAACTACCGCGGATGGACTAAGATAGTAATGTTAAAAATGGAAATTGTATACATAGAAATAATCGAACGGGTATCACCCGAATAAACAGTCCCATATATGAAGGTAATAATTTCCTCTAATGAAGTGGATTATTAGAATAGGTTTCCTATCGAACATACAGTGTCAGAGCCAAGTATGTCGATCGGGACGCTCATGCTTAAAGCAACTAAAGCGTCTTTGGATAACTTCGCGTGGCGCGCACGGTGTCTTTTTCAACGAATCAATGCATCGCAGTGCTAATGGCCTTGAAGCAGTATAACCAAAGAAGTGTCAAAACCTTTAGGTGAAAACCGCTGCGTACACGGTAGTTAAGGTAAAAACGATGTTTCATTGAAAAAGCAACGGCCAATTTAAAGACGTCGTCAGTAATGTGAGTTGTTTTAGAATACTTTCGGAAGGAAAACAATTCAAACGCTCTTAAGGTGTGAAAAATGTGATGCTTTATTCTACCATATTACCGAAAAACACTCGTGTTATCGACACGAACGAAGACGAATATGGATGGCTACAGATGAAGGTTTATATTCCAAAAACTCCTTGACACAATTGTACATTCAGATGAAATTGTGCGACGTAATGTGGTTCTCAAATTGGTCTTGGATCAACAGAGATGCAAGGATTAAATGCATAATCGCGCAACATGCCATACAACAGTAAGTGTACCACTTGTAAAAATAACTAACTGGACATGATTGGTAGCACGCGTACCGTAGTCATAGTGATGTCAATCGTCCAGTTTAGTTTGATCGCCAATCGTTGGAATAGCTGGGACCGCAAGCATATATTCTGCGCAAACGTTCGCATCAAGGTTCTCGAGATATTCTAACCGTGCATGATGCTTTAAAAGATTAGCAAAAGATATTTGATGTCCCATCTGCGAAATTCCGCCTTATGGAGTGAAAGTTAGAAAAAGTGCTGGACGAATTTTCGGAGAAACCAACTTGTTTCTGCGAACCCCGACTTTTTAGGCTCACCAGCCACTTCGATTCAGGTCAGGTCAGGCACTGTAGACAAAAATCCACAGATCTTGTATTGCATCACAATAACTCGAAGGAAGTATATAAGGAAACATTCCTACATCACCACGGCAATTTGTAGTGGAAGTCTTTAGGCATATTTCCGACCGACGCGTATCATTCCTCAATGGCGGTGAAGAAACAGATATACCACGCAACACACCAGAGTAAAGGTTAGCTAGTTATTTAACGAGTGCACAAGGAAACAAAGCACAAAAATCGGAGTGTATTGACCTAGATCGACATAAGCTACCATCTCAAACACTAAACTCTAGAACGAATGTCCGGCATCACCGATCATGGCACGAGTATTGTTCGTTTCCAGTACAGGAATAAGCCACTGAAAGTTGCAGTGCGTTTGTTTCCACACGTTCTCGTACAGATGTACATTAGTGACTGAAACCACAGATCAATTTGTATCACGGCGATGCAGGACCATCCGACGGTACTTCAAACTTTCGCATGATCGTTCGTAATGGAACATATGTAGTGTAGATTAGCGAGCACAGTACCGATAAGAAGGAACAAGGAAACGCTAAAACGTGTCAGATTAAAGTGCGATCATCTGCTGTTGATAGAGCTCGCGAGTAAGGAAGACGAGCGAAAGGTTCCATGACGAGGAGCACCGTGGGTTCATCCCATGCGCTAGAAACTGAGCCAATCATATGTCAGGAGGAGCTCACTTGCCTGCCGGCTGCTAGCATTTCGGAGCAATGTCCATCCGTTTCTGGAGACTCAGCTAGTATGACTGTGTCTGTGTTGCGTCCGACAAGCACTAGCAACCCGGTGTGAGAAAACTCAATCGAAAGAGGAAAATGTCGAACAGAACGGAGTAATACGGAGAGAGTGTGCCAGCGACCAGAGCCGTCACAATCACATGAGATCTCACGCGCCTGAGTCAACGGATACGATTCATCAAGCACGTTATGATTAGGACGTCGAAACTCCACAGAGCCTGACTGATGGGCTTCTTGACGTAGGTAAAGGGTTGAGGGTGAATCAGATCAACCGTCTTCGAAAATGCGGGTAAGATTTGGCGTCTACAACTCAACATTGCAGATGACACGAGTACGAGGGTGGTAGTATACCGACTGAGAAGCCTAAAATCCGTTGAAGATACATGTTTGTCCAGATATGGATCCGTCGGACAGAGAGAAATTGAAATCCGTTATCATTGAGTTGAAGCGGCGTACCGATAGCGGAGAAAGTAACCTCAGCATCGAAAATTTTCGGGTAGTTCCCCAGATCCACCGAACCCGGATCAATAGGTCAATGACGTTTCGCGCGCGTCCGTCGGTTCCAACCGAGGTTGCGCGTAGCCTTCACAAATGTTCGTAGTTTAATGAAAAAAGGTAACGATGCATATCACTTCGTTGCCACTCGTCACCCGGACGTACTTGGACTGGCCGAAACTTGCTTAAATCCTGAGGTCACTACCCAGGAATTTCAGATCAGTGACTATTCGTGCTTCCGGTGCAACAGCGAGGCGGCGTGCTGTAATACATTCGGTCTTCGCTATGCAGGAGACTGGTACACACCTACCCCAGCGAAGATGGCCTGTGCGAACGGTTATGGTGCTCGATCCGACTGAGACAAGGTCAACTGTTTGTGGGTGCGGCCTATCGCAGCCCGCTTAGTCGATGTCCGGATTGGTTGCCGCATGTCAGAAACTACATGAGTCGGCCCCGCTTCCTGCTTATGGGCGAGTTAACTTTCCTTGAATACTGTAGCCTGAGGCCCAGCATCTCCCAGGGCACCGTGAAATCGAGGCACAGTTTGCGGAGAGGATATGTGGAACTGAAGCAGCACACAACTGTCAACCGACGCGCGTTACACCGCATTCCGCTCCATCGTGCTTGGACCTAATAGCAACTAGTTGCGAGCAACGTGTATACGATATTCAGGTCCCGGAACCTCCGACAGCTAGCGGCCACTCGATAGTCTTAGGCAGCTTAGAGCTGCCCCTGCCCTACTCGTGTCGGTCGAAGCCGTCCTACAATCACTGGAAAACGGACTTCCATGGTCCAAATCGAGCCGCCATTGAGGTGGACTGGTCGCAATTGCAGGATTCATATGTTGAAGTCTGTTGGACCGTTATCAAAAAGGGTGTGCAATGGTTAGTCGCACGTTCCGTACGACTAAAAGATAGGAAAGCTGGACCAGTGAAATCATATTGCTTCGACAAACAGTATTGACAAGCAAATAAAAAAGACGCGCATTACGGAATAAAGTGCTCGGTCCGGCTATATCGAGGATAACGAGGCCTACAAGTGATACCGCAAAATCGTCAGCAGTTCGAAGAGAATCTCGCAACCTCAGCTAAGTCGGCCACAAGGTTCTATGTTGTAACGCCACTTCCCTCTTCTCTCTGCCACATCATCCGGGGACAAATTAGAACACCGAAGTCTGCTAGACCGAAGTAGTTAAGGCACAGAACACGGTTCATTTTATAGGACACAATCTATCTTCTCCTATCGTTAGTTCCTGAGCTGACTCAAACCACTTGCCTGGATAGATTCCAAAATTGCTAGCGTGCGGCCTTGTCACCGAGCAACTTGTTTCATACTGACAGTGTGATTTCAGCAGCTTCCCGCGTGACTTAGGGGCGTTACCGCTGCCGCTCGGGTAGTCACCCAATTTCATCAGCTTCCGGCGTGATTTAGCGAAAGTACCGCCGGTCAGGTAGAAAACCGTGGCCCGATGATAAGCGTCTCGGAAATGTGTCATATTCATACGCTGCGGACTTCGATTACCCCCTTTTCTAATTGAGTATGCTTGCGTACTCTTTTCGAACTCACTTATGTTCATACCTTTTCGCCTTGGAGTCAACTTATAGCCATTGTCGTCTTCTTCGTTTCCGGGTCGGCCTGCATTGTGTATCATCCGATGCCTACGGATACTGTTGTGATCCGCGAAGCCGCCCAGCCTCCTCTTCCAAACCAAACGTGACTAGCAGGATGTCCCACGGTAATGATGGTAGTTCTGGGGAACTTTGAATCTTGCCGTGATTCGGCCTCCGCTGATTGGCGTGCCTGACCCATTTCTCATTTCCTACCATTAGCTCATATATGACTCAGCTGTTTCTGCGGGTCACTCTTACTGTCGACCACTTCCTCGGTCCGCGGAAGTCTCGCGCGTACATCATGCCACCAATTTCGAAATGACGGATCCTATCTGTCAGATTTTTCTCCGCTTGACAACTGCAATGCTTTCTTTCCTGCTTAGCACAAGGTTATGGAACAATGTCCGGATCTTCCGTCTAAATAAAATTCCAGCAGGGGCTTTTCCATCTGGGGTGTTTGGGTTTGGCGCATTCCAGTACATGCCAAGGAAAGAATGGATCGCGTCCTTTGCGATCTTGTTTTGTACCGCATTAAAAGTGCACGTGCGAAGGTATCTACGAACCGTTCTGCCTGTCCGTTTGATTGCGAATGATAGGGTTTTGAGAACGTCTGCTGAATTCCTTTCACTTTGCAACACTCGCGAAAGAAGTTGAGGTGAATGGTGTACCGTCGTCCCTCACTATCATCTCTACCTGTCCAAAATATTGGTATAGCTTTTTTTGTTCGCCGCAATCAGCCGACAATTCAGATATGTCGACCAGCTATCCGGAAAAGCACCAGACGGCCGTTTCGCCCTATTGGGGCTCATCAGCGGTGCGCATCCTTCAGTCCTCTGCGGAGGATCGAACCCATGACTGCTAGTGGCTCTTGCCAACTAGCCCGCAGCTTATGCAGCTGCGCCATGGAGGACGGTATCCAACTATCATGAATTGTTGGCTGAATGCGACATAGCCCGACGCATCCTCCACTGCCATGCAGGCACCTGCCATGCAGATGACAGCGGTCGGCCTTCCGGCGTCAGGACTTCCCGGTTACGGCAGCTATGAATCGACATAGCATTTGGTGGAATCCGTACGGGCGAATCGGTATTACTTATGAATGGAAGGATTTTGGTGAGTATTTTTGTTCGTCGCAATCAGATGCCTGCATGGCAGTGGAGGATGCGTCGGGCTATATCGCATTCAGCCAACAATTCATGATAGTTGGATACCGTCCTCCATGGCGCAGCTGCATAAGCTGCGGGCTAGTTGGCAAGAGCCACTAGCAGTCATGGGTTCGATCCTCCGCAGAGGACCGAAGGATGCGCACCACTGATGAGGCCCAATAGGGCGAAACGGCCGTCTGGTGCTTTTCCGGATAGCTGGTCGACATATCTGAATTGTCGGCTGATTGCGACGAACAAAAAGACTCACCAAAATCCTTCCATTCATAAGTAATACTGGTATAGCTTATCCAGCTCATTGATCGTGTACTGGGCAGTCGGACTTTGCTTCGGGATCACATCGGGCCATTTGTAGAAAGAGTCCACCAAAACAAGATAGGATTGATCGGTGATTGATCCCACATAATCTAAGTGAATTCGTTGCCATGGCTTCTCTGCTTTGCCCAGTTGCCATGGGCACTTTGGAAGTGCCTTCGCCGCCAGTTGACAGGATACACATTTTGGAAGAATTGTTCAATTGCTGAATCCCTTCCGAACAAGTCAACAAAACTGTGTACCTGGATGTTCAGTATGCAACTGCTGTAAGACTTGCCTGTTCAATTTCTTTGGCACCACCACTCGGTCTCCAAACATCAAACGATTGTCCACAACGGACAGTGACCCACGTCAGTCAGCCGGAATAGCACCTTTTGGCCAATCTGTTTGCATGTAATGCATCAATTTCCCTAGGGTTCTGTTTAAGGAAGTCTGCGCGAATAATGTCAGCTGTCACTGGTAATCCTTTTACAGTATCGGTCAGGATTCGCTGGACTTCTGACCCGAACTTGATGGCTGCAATCATAAAATCATCGTTCTCCTTTGGGTGCGTATGGATGAGACGAGAAATGGCATCCGCTTGACCTATGTGTTGCGTAGGTCGGTACTGTATACTGAAATCGTACACCCATCTTTGTAACTGTTGTAAAGCTGCCTTCGTACTGCTGCTATCCTGCGCCTGCGAGATTACGACCGCCGGATTGCTCAGTCACGCGCCCAACCAACCGAAGGGATACAGAAGGCCAAGGCTCGGTAAACAGGGTGCCGCCCATTCTGAGTAATGTACGCGCTCGATTATGCCTTCCGACTGCAACCTATTTAACTCAGACTCCACTATTGGTTGTGTTGCGTACGGCACTGGACGTTTTGGTCTAAAGACTGGGTTGGAACAAACTTTCGTGGCGTCGCTTCAGTTCTGTAATTTGACTGTAAAGTTCGAGGTTCACATTCTGCGTCTCTGCGGGTTTCTCGACTTGTAGTTTCTGGCATATACTGTTAACTGACTGGTCAAATAATTTCAATTCCTCCATCCAATCGAGACCCAGCAAATTCAATCCCGGTTGATCTGTCACAAAACAGGTTGTACGAATGTGCTGATCACGGAAACTGACCTAACCATGCAATTCTGAGAAGTTTCAAAATACCGCCGGATGCGTTTCTTGCTATGTGGTCTGTGTGGACAAGCGGTGGTCGTCCCAGCATACACCGTGTCTAGACAAATCAAAGTAATATCTGACGCAGTATCTAGCTATAGCTTAACTTATTTATCATTGATCTTCAACATTGTAAACTAACGCCTGCTGATACCATCAACCTTAAAAGTTGCCGTCACAGTTTTGGCCTCGTTGTGACATCGGAAGTGCACTAGAATTCCACGCCGTATTCCGCTTATTGTTGGTCGCTTCGCAAGACAACACGACTCTTTGTGTCCTCGCTTACCACAGCGATTGCAAATGTGATTTCGGAACGGGCAGTTTCCACCAAAGTGCCATTCCCTGCAAAACCAACAAGCAGAAGAGGGTTTAGAATGTGGTGAACTCACATGAACCGATTCTTTCTGAGGACTTCGGCTGACCCTACGAATGATCTGGCTACGCTGGATGGATGACTGTTAGATCATCGTAGCATCACGCTTCAAGTTCACCAACCGTTGGCATTCGTTCGTCACTTCCTGCAGTGTGATCTCGGGATTTTGTTTAATTCTGCTCAGTACTCTTGTTCGGGCATCAGCATCTTAGGTTGCTTGAAGACCACACACATAAATAAGGCACTTGCACTGATCAGCTGTCATCTTATGAAACAGCGACCGTTCACACTCAGGATTTACGCGACTCGAGTAAGTAACCCAGTCTTCGTCGTCCCGCTTGATCATTGTCAGGCACTTGTATCGAATATTGAATAATGACGACTGCTCTGCAAATATCTAGGACAAAGTAGCAACCGCTTCATCGAATGTTAAATCAGTGCTCTTTTTCAGCAAGATGAAATTCATAAACTTTTCCTGCTCGGGCGCACCCATTTTCCGCAGCATGAGGTGAACTCTCTTGTACTCCAAAGCACCGGCTAAATCAAGGCGAAACAGGTCTTCGCACATATGGAACCAAGATTCAAAAGTAATACCAGCATCAGCATCGTAACGGAAGTCACAAACTTGCAGAATCAAGATTTCTGTTGAGGGGTAACGTTCATTGTTCCTGTTACCGAAGATGCTTGTAGCGACAAATTATTGGTCAAACTTTTGGTCAGACTGGCCTGTGCTTTCTCAAACTGCGCCTACTGTTTCTGCAACAGACTCTGCAAGCGTTCGAAACCGACCGACATCTTTGGGTTTTCTGACTCCTGTCGCCACTGTTGTAAAGCTGCTATCCTGCGCCTGCGAGACTACGACCGCCGGATCGCTCAGCAACGCGCCCAACCAACCGACGGGATAGAGAAGTCCAAGGCTCGGGAAAACCGGGAGTCTATTCTACAAGATAGGTTAGTTCCATTCAATGGTGAACGAAATATACTAATTTTAAGGGCCTTTGGCTCCCAGTAACTGATTCGTGGTAAAAAACGGAATTCGTTTTTGAGGCGAATATCGACAGCAACCACCTATGATTAATCAAGAGGGTGAAGCGCCTGCCATAAAGCATCTTATGGAACCGCGTCATAGCGAAAACGATTGCGAGTGCTTCCTTTTCAATCTGACTATACTTCTCAGCGGATGTTAGCGACCGTGCCGCGTGTGCAATAGCCTTCTCTCTTCTGTTCGGATTAGGTGGGGAACAACGGCGCCGATACAGTAATTGGAAGCGTCCGAGACAATGATGATTTCCAAGTTCGGATTCAAATGAGTCAATAGTAAGTAGATCAGAAGTGAGTGCTGCCTTAACTGCGTCAAAAGACTGTTGGCATTCCCTCGTCCTTTGCCAAACGTTATTTTTCGTCAGCAAATGGTTCAGCGGACCTCTGGTTTGATGCAGGCTTGGTAAAAAAACACTGTAATGACTCAGGAGACCGAGGAATGAGCGAAGCGCTGCGACGTCTTTCGGAGGCTCCATCTGTATCATAGCTTCGGTATTGGCGGGATCTGGGCGCCGGCCATGTTGGTCTGTGATAAACGCGAGGAAGTTAACACTACCTAACATGAACTCACATTTCTCAATCCGTAATCGAAATCCAGCTTCTTGCAAACGTGAAAGCACTCTCTCCAGTGTGTGCATCAGGTCTTGCGGGTTTGCGCCCGTGATCCGTGCATCATCCAGGCAGACCGCGGTATTGGGGATATCGTTCAGCAGGGCATCGATCATCTGCTGGAAAGTGGCCGGTGCGGTTTTCGCTCCCAAACGGCAGTCGATTGTAATAGAAAGGCCTGAAGTGCGTATTAACCGTTAGTAATGTTCTACACTCCTCGGCAACTGGAACTTGCAAGTAAGCGTCAGCTAGGTCACGTTCTGCGAAGCATTTGTTATCGTCTAGTTTGGAGAACATGTCCTCAGGTACAGGCAATGGGTACTGATGTGTCTCCAGCGCAGAATTTAATCCTGTGGAAAAATCAGCACAGATGCGGATCTTACCGTTTGATTTCTTTATCGCCACAATCGGTGTCGCCCATTCTGAATGGTGGACCCGTTCCATTATACCCTCGGATTGCAAACGATTTAGCTCGGCTTCCACTACAGATTGAGTTGCGAACGGCACCGGGCGTCTTGGTCTGAAGACTGGTCTGGCATCTGCTTTGAGGTTCAGCTCCGCTCAGGCTTCATGGCTTCGTTTGAGATATGCAATTTGGTTGCACAATTCATGTTCCTTCGTTGGCATCTACGTAGTTTGCTTGACTTGCAGCTGCTGGCATATCCTGTTTACCGACTGGTCGAGCAAGTTCAACTCGTCCATCCAATCGAGTCCCAGCAAATCCAACCCCAGTTGGTCTGTCACAAAGTACATTGTGTGGATTTGTTGGCCTCAGAAAATGACTTGACAGTTCAATTCTCCAAGCAATTTTAACGTAGTACCTGAAGCATTGCGTGCAGTATTGGTCGTTTATACGAGTGTTGACTGCCCCAGCCTGCGCCACGTGTCGCTGGAGATTAGAGGGATATCTGAAGCAGTATCAAGTTGTAACTTGACTTTCCTGTCACTGATTTCCATCATGGTGTACTTACGCCTGTTGACGCTATTAACCCTGAAAGTCGCAGTGGTTGTTCCGATCCCATCAGGCCGACTGAACGACGTGGCATTGTTGCGCTTCTTTTTGGACAAAGTAGGACCAAGTGCCAAACAACACGACTCTTTATGACCTGCTGCAACGGTTGCAAACGTGATTCTTAAGTGGACAGTGCCGAGCAAAACGCCATTCTCTGCAAAACCAACAAGCAGAGAGAGATTTGGAATGCGATGGACTCACGGGAGTCGGTGCCTTTTTTGGAGTCCGGTTGATGGCACAGATGAGGTTATGCTCATCCATATTGGACATCTGCTGAATCATTGATGTATCATGCTTCAGGTTCCTCATTCTCTGGCACTCACCGGTCAATTGCTGCAATGTGATGTCAGGATTCTGTTCGATCTTGCCCAGTATCCTTGTTCCTATGTCTGCATCTTTGGCTGCTTGCAGAGCGCAAACGTAAATAAGGCGCTTGTACTGGTCGCCGGTTTTCGTATGAAACTGTGAACGTTCGCACGCGCGATTTACACGACTCGAGTGGGTGACCCAATCTTCTTCTTACTTGGCCATCGTGAGACACTTGTACCGGATGTTGGAAAAGGATATATGTTCATCAAAAATTCGTGACAAGATTGAGATAACTTCCTCAAAGGATAGGTCAGTGCACATCGTTGGCAAGATGAAATTTGTAAACTTTCCATGTTCAGCCGCAGCCGGCTTCTGGAGCATCAGGCGAATTTTCTTCTCTTCTGGGACATTTGCGCAATCAACACGAAACATGCCTTCATACTTGTAAAGCAAGGAAGCGAATGTCACACTAGCATCCGCATCATAATGAAATTCACTGATCTGTTGAGTCAGGTTTTCTGAAAAGGGGACACTTTCACCTGCCCTTAACCTGGGATTGACTGTATCCACAGCCTCTGCGCCAACGTCTCAATAAAATTGTCTTGCTGCTGCTGTTGCTGCAATTCTCGAAGCTGCCTGCCACATCTGGGTTCGATTGCAACTCGCGTCGACACCGTTGTAACGCTGCTTCCCTCTTCTCTCTGCCACTGCCAACTCAGCCGGGGACAAATCAGAACACCGAAGCCTGCTAAACCGAAGTATATTTGGCACAGAATATGGTTCATTTCATAGGGCACAATCTCACATCGACGGTTGTAAGTTCCTGAGCTGACTCAAGCCACTTGCCTGAATGGATACCAAAATGCTAGCTCGCGGCGCTGTCACGTAGCAACCTGTTTCATGCTGACGGTGTGATTTCATCCGCTTCCCATGTGACTTAACCGTGTTGCTGCCGTTCGGGTAGCAACGCGTGTGATGATAAACAAATGATTTCACCAGCTTCCGGCGTGACTCAGCACTGCTAACGCCGCTCGGGTAGCAACCCTTGTAACCAACATAGGCGTTTCGAAACCGTGTCGCATTCTTACGCTGGGGCCTCCGATGATTTCTGCTTACTTGAAGCGACGCCTGAGGTCCGCAAGTGAAGCAGCTACGTTAGATAGCACTGACAGACAGTCTGACCTCCAGCAACGAACGTGCGTCCACATTGGCGGAGCACTTCGCTTCTGTATTTACAAGTGGGATGGGCCAATGCCGAGCTCGACGTGTGCAGACCATACTGAACTCGAGGGCATAGATTGAAATGTGGAAGATGTCCGCAGTCCATTCACCAGTCTTGACGGCACAAAACCTGTCGGACCTGATGGACTTCACCCGCTAACTTTAAAGTCCTTATCAGCAATCATCTCGCCTGCCGTGACGGATCTGTTCAACAAATCGCTGTCCGAGGGTGCATTGCCGAGCGACTGGAAATGCTCGGTACTGAAGTCGATTCCAAAAGGCAGTGACCCAGACAAGGTGGACAATTACCGGCCTATTTGTCTCACCTGTTTTGATGAAAGCGGTAGAAAAGATTGTGAAAAAGGGTCCTCTCCAGCTATTAGAGTCGAAAGATCTAACGCCGGCACAGCACGGCTTCAAGAAAAGCCGCTCCTGTATCACCAACCTGCTGTTGACGCGGCACGGACGGTTGCAGGCGTCCAACAGGGGGAAATCAGCAGTAGTAGAGCGTTCGATAAAGTGAACCATGAGGCCCTTCTCCACAAGCTGAGAATGTGTGGTGTTGGTGGCGCACTAAACCAGTGGATCAGTGGCGGGTACAGGTGAATGACCGCCTAACGAAATGGCATCCGTCCACGGTCGGAATACCCTAAGGTACAAGACTGGGGCCCAGTTTGTTCCTGATCCACATAAACGAAGTAACTCAGCTTCTTCGGTCGCCCTGCACATTAATTGCAGATGATCTGAAGATTTGGAGGATTACTGATTCTCCCGGCGATTGTGACGTCCTTTAGCAGGACATCTACCGTATATCCCGGTGGTTTGCAGTAACTGACCTACTAGGTCAACCTACCCAACTCCTCGTTTATCAGCCCGGGGAGGGTTAGTAATGGGTGTGCACACACCCTAGCTGGCCACCCGCTGCATCCCACCAGTCCCGAAAAGGATCTAGGCGTACTTTCACGCTGTGACCTGAAGTCTGTCGACAACACAAACAGACTGTACGTAAACGGACTACGCCTGCTTTGTGCACTTAGACGCAGTTTCTGCACTTGGTCAGAAGAGATTGCCACCAGTCTGTTCACTTTCATGATAAGACCGGTGCTTGAGTACGGCTCACCCGTCTATTGCCTGAACATAATAGTTGAGGTGCAGAGACTGGAACGTGTCCAGCATGTAGCCACTCGGCTAATCCAAGTTTACGGGGTGTATCGTATGAGGGCCGATGTGGGAGACCATGACTGCATGCCCTGTCATATCGTCGGCTTCGAGTTTATCTCATAATGACGCACCGGATATTGCACCTGTGCCAATTCGCCATGCTGAGGTAGCTGATGCACTTTCGTGCACCATGCAGCACACGCGGACACCGGTACAAATTAGTGGTACCGAATTTAAAGGGCATAACACCCTGGATGCTTCGAGCGTCGAGTGCTGAAAGATTGGAAAATGTGGTCGGAGACAATAGTAGGGCGAAATCGGTGTCCGAATTTAAGAGATTTCTTGACGCCCACTTAGCGGATTAGAGGTATAGGGAGCGTTTCGCACCCGGATAAGGTGTGGTGCAGCTGCAATATGCTGCCACCAGGCAGGATCAGCGACGTGGTTCCGTGAAGGTGCCCGATCTAACTACGGCGGAGCAACACAGATTTATATCTCGCTCTTTAATTTCAGTTTTCAGTATTCATAAGGCAAAAATGAAACAGTGCACAAAGATGGATTGCCAAAAAGCAAATGGAAATCGAAACTGGTGATACAACGGGGCCTGTTGATATTATTAAGTTATAATGATGACACTCACTTCTACGTAGATGCAAAAGTGAGGTTCGCTCCAAGCTGACTCGTCCTCTCGGTCGACCTCTTCTGCCCCTAGCCCTGCAAGCACCGGTGGCGAAATAGCGCAGCCTAGTAGCTACGGCTGCTCTGGTAGTTGCAGTGGTCGCATGTTGTGAATCGGCGACACTCCTACGTAGCAGGGAACCAGGTCGACTGGCTAATGTCATGGAAGTTTTTGAGCCGGATGCAGAGCGAAAGGTTGATGACGCCTCAGCGAGTAGAGTGGTCAAGCGATTGGAGGCGTTTAATCCGGCTGATGAAGAACCATGCAGAGCTTTGGGCCCCGATCGATGGGGGCATATCCAAGTGGAATCCGGAACATGGTACATGGTGTCCATTTCCTCCCAGACTGACAAGAACTCCTCGAGGCGAGAATCCGTCCCGTTCGAGTTAGTGTCCATCCCGAGGTCCGCATCGGTTACGGGTGGGCATATTTCCCTACTGGAGGCTTCTGTAGAACCGTCTTCTGCAGGAAGGGAAGAGTGACGAGGTAAACCGCTGGAGTCGACTTCAATACCAGCAAGTGGTAGGATCCGGAGTCTTTCGTGGAGCGTTTTTAGATGACTGTCAAAAAGCCCACCTTCTAATTCGGCTAACTTGGTTTTTAAAAAACTGAAGGAATGTAAAAAAGGAAACAAAACGAAAGAAATTTCTAATAAGGACGGATGGGAGTTGAAACTGTAAGCAATACGATGGAGGAAACTGCATTTGTCCATGTGAACCGAACTAGGAAACGAAAAGGATCAAGATTAGCTAGTGACGATACAGTTCGCAAGAAGTGGGCAAGATAGCATAAAACGGATCCTCAGAGAGCGACAAACTCTCACGGAATGTTCGCAGTGAAGAACAGGTTCAGGTAAGAAAATCCTTTTTCTTTATGAGCCTGGGTAGAATGTGACCTCGAAAGAAAATGAGACGAAGCCACGAGAGTGCTTAGTGCAAATTACTGAAACAAGAAGTTCCCTCTATAATTACAAACAGTGGAATCAGAAAAGGTAGTTTGAGAGATAAAGTCGCTATTCCGTGCATTCTTATCAATCACAAAACAAGCGACCATGATAGGTAAAATATAAACACAATGTCGAAAGAGATCGTAAATAGTCAAGCGTTTGCGCTACTATGATAGGCTTAAAGCAACAGTTAGCTATTTTTGGATGCACAGCATGGGGCGTTTGGGGTCGACAACGATGGCCTCTAGTAGCCTAAGCATGTAGGGTCTCCGATCGCGCATTTGGACTGTGAAGGTCTCCTCAGGATTGAAATTGTAATGTATTCGTCCCAGCAGCTCACAAGCTATATAGTACAATCCCCTATGCTGAAAAGCACCAGAGGACGCTTCACCCTATTGGGGCTCGTCAGTAGTGCGCGTCCTTTGGTCCCATACTGGGGACCGAACCCATGACCGCCAGAGGCTGATACAAACTATCCAAGCAGATTAAGCCACTCAGCCATGGAGGACGGTCGTCGAGGTATTTAATTTGCCTGATGCAATGCAAGTGCTTTATGATTGCCGAGGCAGTTCGGCTTCCCGATTCAACTGATTCCGTCGCCACGAAATGGCGACATCATTTCACAAGTTACATCTTTTGGTTTTCCTGTTAGCAAACAGATGAACTAGAACTGTGGACGAAAGCGCAGAGGGCTCGGTACCCATGACATGGATTGAAACAAAAGTTAAAAAATACACAAGGGAACAGAAGGGTAAAAGAAATAGATGAGCAGGGAAAAGTAATTAACAAACGCTAGCAACTTCGAATACATTCCAGCAGGGAGTCACTAAATAACTATGTGATCCCATCATTTAGAAAAACATTATGCATCAGTTCGACTAAGCAGTTCCGCTAATATCCTCATACCTTTTAGTCATGTCCTCTGAATACGCTGAGGCTTCACTTTGCAAGGTGTCGCAACAGCAGAAGCAAAGCTAGGCTCCAAGAGATCCAGATAGTACATCTACTGCTGAAATCCGCCCACATGGGTAAATAAAGCCTATTTCATAGTCATCAAATAGTAGAGCTATCATTCAAGAATCACCACCTGTGGCATTCATGTGCATTTCGATCACGCAGTTGAAGCAATGTCACCAGTAACATCAACGGTAGCACATCAGGGATTCCAACTAACATTTTGCTGCCCCGCAACTGGGACGACGGAGAGAACGATGAATTACTACAGAAAGAGGTGAGCCTAGTGTAAAACACGGAGGATACGGCGCCGGCACCTTGTCAACAACATATCATCACAAACAGCTAGTTATCGTGCAAAGATAAAGTGGAATCGGTTTGACAGCTTCCTCGCGCCTTTCGCGACCCCGTGTCGTAATTAGCCATTATTCCGCAGATAAGTCAGAACCAAACTTTAAATATACAGCCCAATTAGGAGACGACAGCAGCCACGCTAATGATGCCAATTATGAGCCATAAGGCGGGTCGCGGGGACTCTATCAAGGAAGGCGAGATGGATCAACAGCAACGAGTTTTGTAGTCGGTCAGATTTTTTGGTGGGCCAATAATCAGTAGCACAAAGGTATTAAAACAACCGAACGCAAACGGTCCGACAGAGGACCATGCCAACGCCCCAGGAGAACACAAAGGCTTGGAACCCACAAGAATGTGCATTAAAAATGGAAAGAGAACCAGCGCGCGTCATGCACCCTAGAGGAAACAGAGGGAAGAGGATGATTCACTGATCACAAATCAGCTACGACGGTTGGAATGATGGGCTTAACATTTTGCTTCACAGTTTTGTTGGCCACCAGACCAATCCGCAACCGCTGGAGCGCGCAATGGTGCTCAGTGGTCTGCCTCTAAAGATCTGCCCTCTCACCAAAATTCGGAAGGAACTCCGCCTATTACTTCCGACGTCCGTTAGCTGCCAGCTAACTTCGCACTGAGTGCTGAAGGTCATGGCCAACCGTAGGCGTTGGAGCGATCGATGGTTATCTATGTGTCTCGCTGGCTACGCAGCGAAGTCGGCATGGGCAACCAAAACTGCGGCGCACGTGATGGCATCTCAGCTGAGGACGAGGTTAGGCATTGCAACTCTTGTCAATGTCATTGAATCACTGCCACAGGTAATGGAACACGAGCAGACAATGCAGTCCGGATCACGTGACGTGCCTGTTACTCAGTGCGTGCTGCTTATTCGGCTGTACGGTGAATGCGGTTAAAACCTCGCATCGTCTTCACGAAGATACAATGCAATGAACGCAGGAATACATCCCGTCACCGCCCAGTACGTGCTTAAACTAGTGAAGAAGTTCCAGCAAACTTGGTGTGTGTGACATGAAGAGAACCGGACCGCCTCGCATCGCCACGGATGACTGTTCAGCTTACGCTGTAGTCAGTGAAGTGACAAAAAGTCCCGATCTAAGCATTCGTCGGATCGCATAGCACTGTGACAGGACGCGATATGCAGTACACCGGATATTACAGGAACGAAAATTTCGAAGATCCCGTGCACTTCAAGTGCAGCTTTTGAACCCCTGCGATCCGGAGAAGCGGCATAAATTTTGCCGTTGGTTTCTGGATCAGGGGGATCTTCGTTCTGTCATGTTTACAGATTAGGCACTGTTTCATCTGCATGGAACAATGAAACATCACTCTTGGGCTACCAGCAACCCACGGAAATATACCGCATCACGTATGCACCACAGTGTGAAACTGATGGTTTGGGTTGGATTAATAAGGCAAAAAATCTTGGGCCCATATTTCTTTTCCGGGACTGTGACCAGTAGGTTGTTGTTTTGAAGTACTAACTCCTTATCGTTTCCTAGCATCGTCGTACATGGAAATGCTGCAGACATTTGTGTTTTCACAACCGGAGGCTGAAGGGGCATGCAGTACCACTTGGTGGCAGCAGGATGGTGCACCTGCACATTTTCTTAAGACAATGCATGCTTACCTCAACGACAAATTCGATCACCATTGCATCGGACGCCGTGGACCAATGGAATGGCCAGCTCGCTCACCAGATTTGAACCCCATGGATTTTTTCTATGGGGCTTTCTAAAGTGGCGAATGTACAAAATAAGGCCGCGTACATTGGACGAGTTCAAAGAAAGTATTGTGAACGAATGTCGCGCGATCACGAGGGGTACATTGGAGAAAATGCTCGCCAACTGCATTGAGCGGTTTCTGCACTGCACACAGAACGCCGGCGGTCATTTTGAACGTATCCTTCCCTAGCATAGATGATCGTTCCAATACTTTTCTGTTAATATACTTAGCCTCTTTCACAAATATGTTAAGGACTAAATTGGTCCACTGGCAAATGGTGTTAATAATGCGTGCGGTCGGATAGCATTCTTAACGTCCAGGCTGTCACTTAGCACATAAACAGCGTAGGCACCGAAACGTTCGAAGGTTACTTATAGCGGAATCACTGGGTCATTATGAGCTGAGGTTCGTCCAGCCTTAATGAAAAGCCGACTATGTTGTTGACTCAGTTTCAGGCTATTGCCTCTGTTGGTGTTCGGGATGAGTTGCAGTAGGTGGCGACATGCGTAAGTGGTCGTTCCGTATCTGGTACACTAATATGAGGTCTCCACTTAGCCACCTGTAGTGTCCACTGAACACTCCGAGTGTTTTTAGTCGCTGCTGGTACGAAAGGTTGCACAATCTCTTGACACATTTTGTTGCTCGACCATGGGGAGTTTCGAGCGCTGCCAGGTCACGCTTTAGCCAAGCGTGCCAAGCCTGGATTGCGTATTTGACGTGGGAACGCACGTAAGCATTGAGCATTATAGATTAGATGAATGAATCCAAAATTTCGAATGCCATCCGCAAGCTAACAACGTGCTGGTTACCACTTTCGATACGGATTCCGAATGTCTGCAATAACCGAAGCCGTGCTGCACCAGCACGCCGAGGTTAAGTTCCTGAGGACTTGTCTGCAGGTCGTATGCCCCAGTTTTGTAGAGATAGGCGTGTCTATGGCGAATGTGGACAACGTATCCCTTGACCATCATCATCATCATTATACGTTAGCTGGAGGTGGAACACACCTCAGCTATTGTGCCGCAATCCAAAAGACAAGGAAAGGAAAACAAACCGTGGCACGTCCGCTGAGTCCCCAGTAACGGATGGACATCGTTCCGGAGAGCTAACAGCTGGCTGCCGTGAAACTGTAACTGAAACAGCGTAGCAGCTCTGAGCCATTAATATGTACAGTTGGTTCATGAAGACAAGTTATCACACCAACAGGGGTTAGCGAAACGATTCCGTTCTAACCACAAGCTTCGTTACAGACATGCGAATCTACAACGAAAGTTGCAGCGTGGTATCCCACCAAAGTACGATTGGTGGGTATACACACGGACAAAAATAGGCGGCCAACGCCTCAAGGGTCCAGTACTGGCGTATTTTCCAAGGGGTACTAGCCTCAAACATTATACTTGTTTCTGTCACCACACCATAAGTGTTATCCAGCATCAAATTCACAACAAAATGGTTCTGAAAAAGCTACTATTCTTGCGAACACACGGAGTGGATAACCTTCACCCTAAAGCACTGAAGGTGAGGAATTCCCTTTCATTCAATGTAGTCACTTGTTAGGCATAATATGACTCCCTTTTACGGCAGCCAGCTGTTAGCTCTCCGGAACGATGTCCATCCGTTACTGGGGACTCAGCGGGCGTGCCACGGTTTGTTTTCCTTTTCTTGTCTTTTGTATTGCGGCACAATAGCTGAGGTGTTTTCCACCTCCAGCTAACGTGTAATGTTGATGATGATGGTCAAGTGATACGTTGTCCACATTCGCCATAGACACGCCTATCTCTACAAAACTGGGGCATACGACCTGCAGACAAGTCCTCAGGAACTTAACCTCGGCGCGCTGGTGCAGCACGGCTTCGGTTATTGCAGACATTCGGAATCCGTATCGAAAGTGGTAACCAGCACGTTGTTAGCTTGCGGATGGCATTCGAAACTTTGGATTCATTCATCTAATCTATAATGCTCAATGCTTACGTGCGTTCCCACGTCAAATAAGCAATCCAGGCTTGGCACGCTTGGCTAAAGCGTGACCTGGCAGCGCTCGAAACTCCCCATGGTCGAGCAACAAAATGTGTCAAAAGCTTGTGCAACCTTTCGTACCAGCAGCGACTAAAAACACTCGGAGTGTTCAGTGGACACTACAGGTGGCTAAGTGGAGACCTCATATTAGTGTACCAGATACGGAACGACCACTTACGCATGTCGCCACCTACTGCAACTCATCCCGAACACCAGCTTCAGAGGCAATAGCCTGAAACTGAGTCAACAACATAGTCGGCTTTTCATTAAGGCTGGACGAACCTCAGCTCATAATGACCCAGTGATTCCGCTATAAGTAACCTTCGAACGTTTCAGTGCCTACGCTGTTTATGTGCTAAGTGACAGCCTGGACGTTAAGAATGCTATCCGACCGCACGCATTATTAACACCATTTGCCAGTGGACCAATTTAGTCCTTAACATATTTGTGAAAGAGGCTAAGTATATTAACAGAAAAGTATTGGAACGATCATCTATGCTAGGGAAGGATACGTTCAAAATGACCGCCGGCGTTCTGTGTGCAGTGCAGAAACCGCTTAATGCAGTTGGCGAGCATTTTCTCCAATGTACCCCTCGTGATCGCGCGACATTCGTTCACAATACTTTCTTTGAACTCGTCCAATGTACGCGGCCTTGTTTTGTACACTCGCCACTTTAGAAAGCCCCATAGAAAAAACCCATGGGGTTCAAATCTGGTGAGCGAGCTGGCCACTCCGTTGGTCCACGGCGTCCGATGCAATGGTGATCGAATTTGTCGTTGAGGTAAGCATGCATTGTCTTAAGAAAATGTGCAGGTGCACCATCCTGCTACCACCAAATGGTACTGCATGCCCCTTCAGCCTCCAGTTGTGAAAACACAAATGTCTGCAGCATTTCCAGGTACGCCGATGCTAGGAAAAGATAAGGAGTTAGTACTTCAAAACAACAACCTACTGGTCACAGTCCCGGAAAAGAAATATGGGCCTAAGATTTTTTGGCTTATTAATCCAACCCAAACCATCAGTTTCACACTGTGGTGCATACGTGATGCGGTATATTTCCGTGGGTTGCTGGTAGCCCAAGAATGATGTTTCATTGTTAAATGCAGAGGAAACAGTGCCTCATCTGTAAACATGACAGAACGAAGATCCCCCTGATCCAGAAACCAACGGCAAAATTTATGCCGCTTCTCCGGATCGCAGGGGTTCAAAAGCTGCACTTGAAGTGCACGGGATCTTCGAAATTTTCGTTCCTCGAATATCCGGTGTACTGCATATCGCGTCCTGTCACAGTGCTATGCGATCCGACGAATGTTTAGATCGGGACCTTTTGTCACTTCACTGACTACAGCGTAAGCTGAACAGTCGTCCGTGGAGATGCGAGGCGGTCCGGTTCTCTTCATGTCACACACACACCCAGTTTGCTGGAACTTCTTCACTAGTTTAAGCACGTACTTGGCGGTGACGGGATGTATTCCTGCGTTCATTGCATTGTATCTTCGTGAAGACGATGCGAGGTTTTAACCGCATTCACCGTACAGCCGAATAAGCAGCACGCACTGAGTAACAGGCACGTCACGTGCTCCGGACTGCATTGTCTGCTCGTGTTCCATTACCTGTGGCAGTGATTCAATGACATTGACAAGAGTTGCAATGCCTAACCTCGTCCTCAGCTGAGATGCCATCACGTGCGCCGCAGTTTTGGTTGCCCACGCCGACTTCGCTGCGTAGCCAGCGAGACACATAGATAACCATCGATCGCTCCAACGCCTACGGTTGGCCATGACCTTCAGCACTCAGTGCGAAGTTAGCTGGCAGCTAACGAACGTCGGAAACACGTTGTGGCTCTGTACTCAGCTCGCTCGATGACCAAGGCAGTCTCATGTCGATTCGTCTTTAGCAGGTTACCCTTGCACTCAGGTGAGCCCTGCATCAAATCAGTCGTCTGCGGAGAATTGCACACGTCCTCCCCACTAAGGTGAGGGAGAAATTGATGTCCGTGCACGCGTAGTAGCATTTTGCGAATTTCGTAAACATTGGATGGTGAGGAGAACCACCGTAAATGACCGGCGTTAAGCAAAAGCGAGCCACGGTAAGTAAATAAACACGGTCACTGGCTTTCTGTCTTCAGGCTAGCTGTATGGTAGCCCAGGCGCTACGTGTGCATAGCCTGCACACATAATGCAGATCTGGTAAAAACACTTTGACTGTCTCTTGAACAACCGCTCAGAGATCGAATGGCATACTTTGAACGGCCTCAAGCAGCACGATGTCAAGGAGAATCTGGCAGGCACGCCGACACTGGGTGAGGAGCAAAGAGCACTTGCTCAGCTGCGAAAAGGAAACTGTGGTGGTGCCGACGGGATCCCCCTGACGTATTGAAACACGGCGGACCTGCGTTGGTGACTGCGCTGCACCACTTGGTGCAACGCATATGGATTGACGAGGCGGCGGCCCCTGAGTTGAAAGATGTCCTTGTGCTACCAATGCACTAGGGTAAAGGGTGCAAGAACGGTTGCACATGGCGTGAACTTGCTGAGTTGTGTGGGCAAGGTGATTGCCGGAATCAAGCTAAACGGCATCGTCAGTCAGGTCGTGGAACCTAACGTGGCTGGAGAGCAATATGGATTCAGTTCGGGTCGCAGCACTATAGATATAACGTATCCTGCTCGTCAGTTGCAGGAAAAGTGCAGAGAACGACATCAGCCGTTGTACTCGCTTTTTCTTGATTTTACCAAGGCATTTGATACGGTGAACCGCGAATCATTGTGGCTGGTGTTGGGGAAGCTCGTAAGTTTAATTGAATGTCTGCACAGTGGTATGCGGGCGAGAGTGCAGCTTTGAGGACAGACCACGGATGACTTTGCAGTTGTCTCTGGTGTGAAGCAAGGCTGGGTCATAGCTCCTGCCCTGTTTAATATTTATCTACATGCCGTGATGCCGCGTGCCTTTGATACGGCTTGTGCATACGGTGTTCGTGTGGAGCACCGTATTGATGGTGGGTTGTTGAACATCCGTCGTTTCGGTGCGAGAACTCTAGTCTGTGAGACAACTATCCGTAGGTTGCAGTTTGAAGTTGCCGAGGTACAAGAGAAATCCCTCGTGCATGCGGAGAAGAAGCGGCAATTGCGGAAGCGGCAAGCACCGGTGGGTTGTACTCCATCGACATCGAGCGCATGGTGCTGTCGCACATGCGGTCGCGAGTGCCTGATTCAGGCAGGAGTAGTGAGTCATGAGCGAGGCCACTCGGAGCAACACCACTGAAGCGACGACGGGTCATGTAGAGAACGTAGGCGGAACCAGCACAGCGTTTGTAGATACGCTGCATTCGATTTACTAACCGCGTGCTTGCATGCTGTGTCTCTTTACTTCAGGTGGTGGATTTGCTATATAATCCTAAGGCCATTTTCTCTCATAACAATGTCTACTTAAACCACCTTCTGTAAACTTGCACACGTCACTTAAACTAATTGTAGTTGACTTCGATAACATTTACGCGGTTGTCGCATTTTTAAAGAAATATTTGCTGACGTATTGAACCCTATGCGGATTTTTTGCAACAATTTATTTCATACGCTTATTTAGTGAAGAGTTATGCCTCCATATCTGTATGCATTATTCGCTTTATTTTACTTGATATCGTCAGTTCAAGTGATTGGCTAATGTTTGGCATCCTCGGTGTGGCTGTGATTTATGTGCATGTTGATAAGGTGCAAACCTGTCTATTACCCACTACCTCATAAATGCTGCCTTCAGGAAACAGTTGGTCGTAGCTGGGGGGGGACGGGAGCACGGTCCTTGTGGCCGTGCTAGGCTCAAAGAGCTGCCCCATACAATCAGTGTGGAGCGCACTACGGTCTAGCCACCGCCTTGTGTGCGCTTGATTCCACAAATAAAGCGTGCTGCGTTTTCCTGTGAAGGAGTGTAAGTCGGCTCCGTTAATGCAACGTGATTCCATTCATATGTGGGTGGTGCGGCGCAAGCCATTGATGGTCCCTCTGTAGGCGCAGGCGTCCTGTGGCTGGCCACAGTGACAGGCAAATCCGAAACCGGATGCCGCCAAACATATATATATATATATATATATATATATATATATATATATATATATATATATATATATATGCATTAGCGGCATCTGTGTCCGTATTTGCCTGTCACTGTGACCTCTACGGGGAAGTCACAGGACGCCTGTGCCTACAGAGGGACAATGGGTGGCGTGCGCTGCGCCACCCACACACCCCATATCCGGTGCAAACCCGAAGGAATAAAATCGGAAGGCATGTGGATGGAAGCCACGTTTAATCAACGGAGCCGGCTCACAATCCTTTAACAAGCAAAACGGAAGCATTAATGCTTAATTGGGAGATGAAGCGTACTAGACGTACATAAGGCGGTGGCTGGACCGTAACCCGTTCCACACTGAGTGTATGGAAGCACTCTTTGAACGTTGCACCGTCAAGTGGGCGGTACAACCCGTCCCCTTAACGAACGGTCAGATGTCACCTGGAGCCAGTATGGACGAACTGGTGGGGTACTAGAAGATAGGCATCTTGTCAACATTCACATTAGGCGCAGTCACACCGAGGAGATCAATCAGCATGTAACCTCTGAAGTGCAAGAATACTCACGGCGCAGGCAAACGTACCACATCCACACCCTTATTGGCCTGGATTAGTAAATCGAATGAGAGCGGACGCATCGCGCTTCGCCTCCGAGTGCAATAATGCTTTCTCCTGCAACTGGGCAAACACCCTCTTGATCAGCCCACGGAATTCGCACCAATCAACTCTGCGTTTGATTCCCAACACTTGAAATCAGCATTTGTTCGTGATAAACTCACCTTCATCTCCTGGTAATGCACTTATGGTTTGACACCGTGCCGCTTCCATGCACTAAGCTGGCCGTGCAAAGGCGTATGAGTATCCTCGTCGAATTCATTCGGTATACATATATGCTTGGATTGGCGTCATCCGTGACCAATGGCAGTTCGAATACAACATACGCACATGCGTTTGTCCAAACTTTAGTACGAACTACCACAAACTGGATAGAGCCACACCAAACCTCATGAACTACAGTACTACAAACGTGCACGGGTTTCGTTTGTAGGTATGGCTAACAGCCATTTCCGTCAAATGATGGGAAATCGCACGTACGTACCCAATTCGAACTGTCGGTCTTTTCTTTAATATTTAGACGTAAACGGAAATGACAGCCTTAAATCATGGGGATCAATATTTGAACGAAACTGGTATAGAAATAGGGAAGCAACTGCTGTCAGTACTGTCAACAGGTAGAATGATAAATAACCAGTAGGTACTATGAAATAGTGTATTGAGGTGCTGCCTCCTATATGTGAAGTCGGGCTTGCAGAGGTGATGGAGGAGATGGCACGGCGTGCGAATGCGATGGGGTGTTCACTTCAGGTTCTTCGTGTCCCTGACCACCGGTCCGATCATCTGCTGCCCGAGGTTCGCACGGATGCTCGAAGAAGGTAATTTGCGCAACCTTAAGCATTGACAAGTGGCAATAACACATATTCGCTGATTTTAGCCTTTTCGGCGCGACAACAACCGCAGTATTACATCAACTAAGTCCCGCTATCCACTGCCAAACCTTCGGCTTTCCAAACAATGTTCACACTGGTTTGTAAATTGCCAAGTAGTAACATGACTGTCATTCGACCACTCAATCGTTTGTACGTACAGCTGTGACCGTAAACTATTTGGTAACGATCAGCATCGTACGTGTCAGGTGCAGCCATTGGGAGCTACTAAGCAATTTTCGCTATGCGCCGATTTCTTTCGGAATTACCATACTAAGACACTGTCGTATAATTACCGTTGGCATCACCTTCTTCTTAGTCTACCTAGAAGATTGGCCATGCCCAATTCAACTTCTGGTAGGCACCACTGCGTTTCCACTTTCAATCTGCTTAGTACCTGCGTTTTCAAAAGCGCAGGTAAATTCGGTATGATTGATGAACAACGGGCAATATAACTATAATCACTCTCATCACTAACCTGTTGAGCGGAACATGAACTGTCCACATCAGATAATCGCTAGTCAGTTAATTGTCGGGATTGTTCACTAGCCACGGATTAACCAGGGCGATTTTTCTTTCGATGCATGGTCCAAAGTGGTCACACGGGGAAAAATGGTTGAATACTTTGTTCTAAATTACAAACTTAACACTTTCTGAGTACTGTAAGCTTCTAAGCGTGACAACCTATGATTCACACATATCCAGCGGACTGGAAACATAACACATAATTTGTCACCCTAGCATAAATCCGTAACAACAACATAATTCGCTCGGAAAGTGTACGCGCACTACAAATGCGAAGGAGGTCATAGATGTGCTGAAAGTTTATCCTGCGATGCACCGGCTCTCTAAGCGTCGTCCCAGCTAGTAGTTGGACAGCTGTTCGAGAAATGGTCAGTTAATCTACTAATCGATTTTATGGAGCAGAATGTAGGTAGCAAAATGGATAGCGGCACTCGCGCATACTGGTGAGCAATACCATGGAGCTTACATAGTGATGTGAATCACGGACGAATAATAATACGAAGAGGAAGATACCGTAGCTCACCGTCTCGGTGTGTCACCGCACTTGAAACTACTTGAGAAGGTAGCAAGGGTTAGGTCACGAACAGAACAACAGTGCAACAGGCAACACGTGAAGTCATCGCGAAATACAACAGAGTTAAGCAAGTTTAATAAGAGATAGGTTACACGTGGCCCTTTTGCCTTAGACAGGTGCAATAAAGATACCGCACTGCACCGTCAGTAGTTAATCATTCTCGATTGAAACTGCACCAAAGCCCAACTTACATTAGCGAGAGAATAGGGATGATACAAAGAAGATGAGATAGATGGAGTAGGCAACTTTTCAAGATAGCAGGGAAATTGTGCGCTTAACTCAACTGATTTTCATAAGCTCAGCGGATGGCTTACGGGAATTATAACTATGCTCAATTTAAGGAAGAAGTAAAACCAAAGTGGGACAGTGATGACTTAAGGTTGATGTGTGCTGAAGATGCCGTCTCCTATATTAGCCCCGCAGGCTATCCGTGTCGGAAGGCAAGCCAGAGCCGATCCGATCGTTTCTTGTTCGAAGTGAGGGAGAATTAAAAAGTATGTAGAATCACCAGGCAGTCAGTCGTGCGTGAATCAAAATTGATGATTTGACTGAATCTGAGTGTGTCTGAAGACGACAGCAGTACAAGGAGGCGTACAAATGTAACTGACCAGGCTACATTGACATCAGTGCAACCCGGAAAAAAATCACGGGGTCACACGAACTGAAATCTAATACGACCCATGTAGCAACTTGAAATGTAACGAAACCAGAATAGATGTTATCGCTATCTGTAATTTGGGAGAGCTCCAGTTAGACATCGAGCCATCAGATAATGGTGTCACGTGTGTGAAAATGCGATTAGCTGTCAAGCTGAAATGTGGCGTTCACAAGTGCTTCTAACTCATCAGTAGCATCATCAAACAGCAGTACATCAGTCATTTGAACTGATGCTTCGCTGCCATACAACCATGAGGACCTATGAAATAAAAAATAAGAAGAGGGAGAGAAGGGCGACTTACCTGAAAACCTTAATGCCATAAGCAAACAATCAAGGTAAGGCGCCTACACCTTGTGTAGACAACATACCGTAGCAAACAGGTGGCTATTGTACAAAGATAAGGCGGCATCGGCGAGACAGCTTCCTTGAGGCTTTCAAATCTACGCGTTGTAATCAGCCATTACCCCGCAGATAACTCAGCACCAAACACACTCTAAACAGGCAATGCGATTAGGAGATGGCAGCAGACGCGCCACTGGTGTCGATTGCGAGCCAAGTCCTGTAAAGTCTCGAGCCAAGCACAAGGCGAGTCACGTGGGACTCTAGCCTGGAAGGCGAGAAGGACCAACAGCACCCGGTTTGGTCGTCAGTAATTTTGTTTCCCACTGCCAAGTCGACTTCTGTCCACCTAGAGCCTTGCACCACCCTACACCTGGTAGACTAAACAAGGTCCTCCTAGGTAAGCGGTGACCAGGCATATGTAGCAGGTGTCTGAGCCAAGGCAACTTATTCAGTGATATCTGTTGTTTTGCTTCTAAATGGCTTCCACTTACACATTCAACATGGTGACGAGCACCGCCCGATGCGAGTAGAGATATCAGTTGACATGCAAAAGGTCGCGGGTTCGAGTTACAGTCCTGCAGTGTTGCGAGCGGACAGTTGCAGTTAGAACCCAGCATATCCACATGCAGTTGTTCACACTTGTGTATGGACAACCACAAAAGGAATGAAGAAACAGTGACGCTTATAGGCAATAATACTACGAACGAGCACGTGTTTGGATTGAATGTAAGACTAACATCCATATTCCAACAGTTTTGGGAAATTGTACATACAAATATAAGCAACCAATAGGATTGTCAGTGGATAGTTAAGGTTTAGACGTGAACCGAAATGGCAGCCGTAAGTTTAGTCAGAAGTGTGGGCAACCACAACAGATAGGGACAGATAGAGGAATAAGGAAGCAAATGCCATCAATACGATTACCAGGTGGAATGATGCACTAGTAAGAGGTACAGTAAAACAGTGATGACTTATCGTGAGTGTGTACTGTAGATGTCGTCCGCTATAGCTGAAGTTGGGCCTGTAGAGCTGATGCTAGTCGCACAGCGTGTGAATGCGACGGGGTTTTAGCTGCTGTCTTTGCGTGTCTTCGGCGTCTAAGATTGGACCGATCGGATAGTCACCTGTCCGTGGTATGTGTGGATTAACGAGGGAAGTTCCTTGCTATAACTTGAGGGTCGGAAGGCGGTACTAGCACAGATCCTTTAATGGCTTCTTTGACGAGAGCAACACAGGCTTTCGAAAAAGCGATCGAAGTGTTTTGGCAAGTTTCGAAGAAGCAGCTAGGCTATTATGCAATAACCTAACCGCACGTAGATGCAGCAGTATACTCTACTGTGGAGAAAAACTATCTAATAACAAGCAATCATCATTCATCTAGGATGCAGCCATTAAGCGCCGCAAATCAATTGTTTGTATGCGCTGATTTAAAATTCGACGAAACCAACCAAGACACTACTGCATCATCCTAGTTGTACTTACCCACATCTAAGTCAATAAAGAAGATTGGCCATATGCAATACAATATATAGCAAGAGCCTCAGCGCAGAAGCTCCCATTTTCATAAGCGTACCGAAGTTCAGTATGACGGATGAACAACGGGAAAATAATTGGAGGCCACCGCCTAAGAACGCGACACGGTTTCGAGACACCTATGTTGGTTACACGGGTTGCTACCCGATCGGCGTTAACAGGACTGAGTAGCGCCAGAAGCTGATGAAATCACGCCGTCAGAATGAAACAGGTTGCTGCGTGGCAAAGCAGCGAGCTATCAGTTATGGTATCCATTCAGGCAAGTGCCTTGAGTCAGCTCAGGAACTTACAACCGTCGATGAGGGAGTGTGACCTATGAAATGAACCATATTCTGTGCAAATATACTGCGGTTTAGCAGGCTTCGGTGTTCTGATTTGTCCCCGGCTGAGTTGGCAGAAGCAGCGAGAAGAGGGAAGCAGCGTTACAACGGTGACGACACGAGTTTCAATCGAACCCAGATGTGGCAGCTAGCTTCGAACAACAACAACAACAACAACAACAACAACAACAACAACAACAACAACAACAACAACAACAGGCCAAGTTCAATGAGACGTTGACGCAGGAGCTGTGGATACAGTCAAGCCCAGGTTAAGGGGCAGGTGAAAGTGTCCCCTTTTCAGAAAACCTGACTCAACAGGTCAGTGAATTTCATTGTGATGCGGATGCTAGTGTGGCATTCGCTTCCTTGCTTTACAAGTATGAAGGCATGTTTCGTGTTGATTGCGCAAATGTCCCAGACGAGAAGAAAGTTTGCCAAATGCTCCAGAAGCCGGCTGCGGCTGAACATGGAAAGTTTACAAATTTCATCTTGCCAACGAAGAGCACTGACCTATCCTTTGAGGAAGTTATCTCAATCTTGTCACGAATTTTTGATGGATATCCTTTTCCAACATCCGGTACAAGTGTCTCACGATGGCCAAGTAAGAAGAAGATTGGGTCACCCACTCGAGTCGTGTAAATCGCGCGGGCGAACGTTCACAGTTTCATACGAAGACCGGCGACCAGTACAAGCGCCTTATTTACGTTTGCGCCCTGCAAGCAGCCAAAGATGTAGACATAGGAACAAGGATACTGGGCAAGATTGAACAGAATCCTGACATCACATTGCAGCAATCGACCGGTGAGTGCCAGAGAATGAGGAACCTGAAGCATGATACATCAATGATTCAGCAGTTGTCCAATGCGAACGAGCATGATACCGCTTCTGTGCCATGAACCGGACGCCACAAAGGGCACCGGCTCCCGTGAGTCTATCGCATTCCGAACCTCTCTCTGCATCAATTGTTCATTTGTTCTCCGAGCTTGGCGGTTTTCTCACAAACGTTCCGCCACCATGCAAGGTGGCATCCTCAGTGCAGTGATATGTAGCGTACAAGCTTACTAAATGAATCCTCTCTCCATGATCGACCTGCGGGTGACTTTGAACGTGGCAGTGTCGATTTTAGGTCCCATGACCTCTACCCACTTTCCCCAAGGCTAAAGTCGGCGCCGAGTTGTTCTGCCTCAAAAGAAAAGAAATAAAGAACTTTTCTTCCCGCGGTTTGAGGCAGAACAACTCGGCGCCGACTTTAGCCTTGGGGAAAGTGGGTGAAGGTCACGGGACCTAAAATCGACACCGCCACGTTCAAAGTCACCCACAGGTCGATCATGGAGAGAGGATTCATTTAGTAAGCTTGTACGCTACATATCACTGCACTGAGGATGCCACCTCGCATGGTGGCGAAACATTTGCGAGAAAACCGCCAAGCTCGGAGAACAAATGAACAATTGATTCATCAACCCGAGCTACCGGTATTTCGAAACCTCTCTCTGCTTGTTGGTTTTGTAGAGAATGGCATTTTGCTCGGCACTGTCCATTTAAGAATCACGTTTGCAACCGGTGCAGCAGGTCACAAGGAATCGTGTTGTTTGACACTTGGTCCTACTTTGTCCAGAAAGAAGCGTAACAATGCCACACCGTTCAGACGGCCTGATGGGATCAGAACAATCACTGCGACTTCCAAGGTTAATAGCGTCAACAGGCGTAAGTACATCATGATGGAAATCAATGGCATGAAAGTCAAGTTACAACTTGATACCGCTTCAGATATCCCTCTAATCTACACCGACACATGGCGCAGGCTGGGGCAGTCAACACTCGTACAAACGACCAATACTGCATGCAATGCTTCAGGTACTACATTAAAATTGCTTGATGAATTGAACTGTCAAGTCAATTTCTGAGGCCAACAAATTCACACAACGTACTTTGTGACAGACCAACTGGGGTTGGATTTGCTGGGACTCGATTGGATGGACGAGTCGAACTTGCTCGACCAGTCGGTAAACAGAATATGCCAGCAGCTGCAAGTCAAGCAAACTACGTAGATGCCAACGAAGGAACATGAATTATGCAACCAAATTGCACATCTCAAACGATGCCATGAAGCCTGAGCGGAGCTGAACCTCAAAGCAGATGCCAGACCAGTCTTCAGACCAAGACGCCCGGTGCCGTTCGCAACTCAATCTGTAGTAGAAGCCGAGCTAAATCGTTTGCAATCCGTGGGTATAATCGAACGGGTCCACCATTCAGAATGGGCGACACCGATTGTGGCGATAAAGAAATCAAACGGTAAGATCCGCATCTGTGCTTATTTTTCCACAGGATTGAATTCTGCGCTGGAGACACATCAGTACCCATTGCCTGTACCTGAGGACATGTTATCCAAACTCGACGATAACAAATGCTTCGCAGAACGTGACCTAGCTGACGCTTACTTGCAAGTTCCAGTTTCCGATGAGTGTAGAACATTACTAACGGTTAATACGCACTTCAGGCCTTTCTAGTACAATGGACTGCCGTTTGGGGGCGAAAACCGCACCGGCCACTTTCCAGCAGATGATCGATGCCCTGCTGAACGATATCCCCAATACCGCGGTATGCCTGGATGATGCACGGATCACGGGCGCAAACCCGCAAGACCTGATGCACACACTGGAGAGAGTGCTTTCGCGTTTGGAAGAAGCTGCATTACGATTACGGGCTGCAAAATGTAAGTTCATGTTAGGTAGTGTTAAATTCCTCGAGTTTATCATAGACCAACATGGCTGGCGCCCAGATCCCGCCAATACCGAAGCTATGATACAGATGGAGCCTCCGAAAGACGTCGCAGCGCTTCGCTCATTCCCCGGTCTCGTGAGTCGTTACAGTGTTTTTTTTTACTAAGCCTGCATCAAACCAGAGAACCGCTGAACCAGTTGCTAATGAAAGATAACTTTTGGCAAAGGTAGAGGGAATGCCAACAGTCTTTTGACGCAGTTAAGGTAGCACTCACTTCTGATCTACTTACTATTGACTCATTTGAATACGAACTTGGAAATCATCATTGTCTCGGACGCTTCCAATTACGGTATCGGCGCTGTTATTTTCCCCCTTTTCCGAACAGAAGAGAGAAGGCTATTGCACACGCGGCACGATCCCTAACATCCGCTGAGAAGTATAGTCAGATTGAAAAGGAAGCACTCGCAATCGTTTTCGCTATGACGCGGTTCCATAAGATGCTCTATGGCAGGCGCTTCACCCTTTTGACTAGCTTGGCGATTAATGTCCTCGTAGTGCCATCCGAGTAGTTCGGGATTATCCCGTTTCAACGAATGGTTCGGGGACAGTGTTTCAGGACGGGGTGGGTTTTCGCCTGGCAAGCTTTCTCCCTATAAAAAGCCACAAATGTCTTTTTAACAACCTTGTGATGTGGCGGATGTGACTCGCCAGCAAATAAAGTCACTGCCCTTTGCCTCTCTCTGAGTGGCATTGTACTTCAAGGGTGTGTTAGGCCCCTGGCGTATGAACCCCTCGTTTGGTCACCGGCTGCCAACAGGTTGCGACGCCCACACTTCGCCCTGCTGCCTTGTATGTTAGATCCTTGATCAAAGGTTCGGGGTGGGGCCCCGTAAGACAACACTCTACTTCGGCTTGGGCAACTGGGTAGTATCTCGCCCACTGACGAACCATGGACTTACAACCACAATCATTCACTCGCTGTTTTGCTGCTTCCATGCTATCGACTCATGTCACTATGCCAACTGCACAAGCACACGCCACTATTTTACCTACCCATCCCTTGTACCATTCACACCCATTTTTATCTGATTCCTCTAGGGCGATCAACCTCATGTACACCGATGAACCTGTTCATGTGACATTTGCTAAATCAACCACAGAGTACTCAATAGAGAGCTGCCGGTCCCAAAGTCGCCCATCTTCGCTCCTGCAACCCAGAACGCAGTTCAAACTTGCAGCCTTCAACGTACACACATTACTGCAGATCGGTCAGCAAGCTGGACTTGAACACACGCTAGAGACCCTTGGAATTGATATCTGCTGCCTGACTGAAACACGACTCCAGGACTCGAACTCCGTCTACCAGCTGGTGTCACCGCTCCACCCACGCACCCGCTTCCATCTCCGCCTCTCTGGCGACGCCGAGTCTGCCGCATCTGGGCAAGCTGGTGTTAGAATCGCCGTCAGTGCTAGAGCCGAGAGTGTTTTGATTGAATGGATTCCGATCAATAGCCGCATTTGTGCGATGAGGTTCCAAGGCTCTTGTAAAGTTAGCAGACGTCGAGTCGAAAAGCGTGCTTGCTTCGTGATCTCTGCCTACGCGCCCACTGACTGGAGCTCGGACATCGTCAAAGACCAGTTCTACCAGAACCTTCATGAGTTGTTACTAAGGGCTCCTAAAACAGACATAATTGTTTTGGCAGGTGACTTCAACGCGCGTGTCGGTCGTCTGCCGCCATGTGAGCGCCACTTCAGGGGACCGCATGGATATGATGATGTTCGCTCAGACAATGGAGAGAGACTGGACAGTCTGCGTGCTGATCACCAACTATTCCTCTTCAGCACCAGCTTTCGTCATCCTGGACGTCAGTACGCCACTTGGTGCCCCTCCCCCCCATCATCAACCAAGCGCTGGTCACAGATTCACCACATAACTATAGGTCGCAGGTGGCACGGCAGCGTACGCGACTGCCGATCATTTTGGTCAACATGCGTCGATACTGTTCATGAACTGGTGTAAGCGACCGTTTGCATGCGTTTCGGTGGTTCGCCTAGGTCAAAACACACCCGACTGAACACCTACAAGTTGGAGGACCCAATGGTGAAGAAAGAGTATCAACAAAGGCTTCGTGGAAATCTCGCTCTCTCCCACACTCTGGATGTTGATCAACATTGGTCAAGTCTGCAACAAGGCTTGCTGTCGGCCGGTTTGTCCAACTGCGGCTTCGCTCGCACCACTCCCAAAACCTGGATCTCGGGAAGAGCGTCGGAGTTGCTGAATCGCCGACGGGCGGTGCCTGCTGGTGCAGAGTACAACGAACACCGCCGGTCTATTACGCAACAGCTGAAAGCAATCCTTCATTCTGATCGTGAATCTTGGTGGTCAAAACAAGCTGATGAGGTGGAAGCCGCTGCATCAGCTGGCAACTTCCGCCGTCTATTTTACATCATCAGGGCCACTGGTTGCAATTTCCACGCCATCAGCCAGACGATTTGCGAATCAGACGGCACGAAGATCACCAACCTTCACAGGCAATTGGGTCGCTGGGCAGAGCATTTCGCTCTTCAATTCAACCACCCAACACAGCCCCGTGTGACACCTCCAGCCCCAATGGATGATGCTTGGCCTGTCTCCACAACCTCCCAAATGAAGGAGAGATTAGAAATGCAATCCAATCTTTGATACGCCACAAGGCACCGGGTCTCGACAAGCTACCACCGGCTCTATTCAAAAATGGCGGGAGTGTATGTATCAGCAAAATCCTATCGCTGTTCACGAAAGTTTAGACTAAGGAGAAGTTTCCGAACGCATGGGGAGAATCGATCATTGTTCCGATTCACAAGAAGGGCTCCAGCGACGATTGTTGCAACTACCGTGGAATCTCGTTAATCTCCGTCGCGCCTAAAATCTTCGTGTCGGTCCTAGTTAGTAGGCTTTCAACGACTAGAGAGGAGTTTTACCGAGAAGAACAAGCCGGATTTGGTCCAGGCCGTGGCTGCATCGACCAAATCTTCACGCTTCGGCAAGTTCTCGAAATTCGTCACATCCACCGGCGGCCAACAATCGTAGTGTTTTTGGACATCCGAGCGGCATTTGATTCAGTAGATAGATCTGCGTTGGGGAACTGTTTACTGAAGAAAGGTGTGCCCGACAAGTTTGTAACTATCCTGAAAGAACTCTACAGTCACACGTCGGGTACGCACTCTTCTTCATTTGCTGTGACCAGCGGTGTTCGCCAAGATTGCCCTATTTTACCTCTTCAATTTCGCCATCGAAGATGTTCCCCAAAAAGCACTAGAAGGTGTCCAGGACTGCGGTGTTGAGCTCCTCCCTGGAGACAGAGTCACGGACTTGGACTACGCCGATGACATCGCCTTGCTGGTAGACGACCCACAATCCGCCCAGAGCGCTTTGGACCGCTTGGCGATGGAGGAGTCTAAGTACTGCTTATGCTTCACTCGGGGAAAATGTAAAAAGGCTGTTCCAGGACTGGCAGGTGCCTGAACCCGCGCTCACCATTGCAGGGCATGTTCTGGAGCAAGTCCCTTGCTTTACTTATCTAGGGAGTTGCATCACGGCTGGTGGAGGTGTTGGAGATGAAGTCTCACAACGGACTGCAAAGGCCCGCCTTGCATTCATCAAACTGAGACACCTATGGCGTCGTCGTGATGTCAGTCTCAAGCTCAAGGGCAGGGTGTACAATGCTTCCGACCGTGCAGTACTCTTGTACGGCTGTGAGACTTGGCTTATTCGCTCGGAAGACATGAAATGGCTGTCAGTTCGACAATCGCCGTCTACGAAGGGTTTCTCGAGTGTGGTGACAACACCATGTAAGCAACACAGAGGTGCGAAACCGCGTGCTTGGGGCGAATAGAGCCAGTCTTCAGGAGGTTATTCTCCGACATCGCATGCGTTGGCTCGGGCACATTCTGCGCATGCCATCCCATCGCCTTCCACGTCGAGGGTTATTTGCACTCCCAGGGAGCGACTGGAAAAAGTGCCGCGGTGGACAACCAATGACGTGGAAAAGGAGCAAGAGGAAGGCAACCTCAAGTTTGGTGGCAGTCGGAACAGTCCATCTTCCAGGTTGGGGACCAAGAGATGCTGAATCGCAGTGGTCGGAAACGTTAGACGTCATGGCCCGCAACAGACATCAATAGCGTCAATGTCATTCTGCCATTTACCATCCCTTTGATGCACACAAAAACGCACAAAACAAAACAAAATAAAAAATACAAATTGGCGTGTGTAAAGCCAAAAAAACGTTACATGTTTTTAATCGCAGTTCATGTGCTTAGCTTCTTTACTTTTTTTCTTCTGACATGATTCTGATCGCACAATGTCTGTTAACAGACTGTGAATAAATATAACTATATGAACTCCTGACTGATCATAAGCCATCGCTGTCGACATTCGGCTCAAAAAGGAATTCCGGTTTTTACCGCGAATCGGTTATAAGGAAGGGTGTATGATTGCAGTGAACGGTTCCGACCTACGCAACAAATAGGTCAAGCGGATGCCATTTCTCGTCTCATCAATACGTACCAAAAGGAGAACGATGATTGTATGATTTCAACCATCAAGTTCGGGTCAGAAGTCCAGCGAATTCTGACCGATACTGTAAGAGGATTACCAGTGACAGCTGACACTATTCGCGCGGAGACTTCCGAAAACAGAACCCTACAGAAATTGATGCATTACTTGCAAACAGGTTGGCTAAAAGGTGATATTCCTGCTGACTTGCGGTCTTTCTTCAACTGACGAGGGGCGCTGTCCGTTGTGGACAATCGTTTGATGTTTGGAGACCGAGTGGTGGTGCCAAAGAAAGTGAACAGGCAAGTCTTACAACAGTTTCATACTGAACATCCAGGTACCAGGTACGCAGTTTTGTTGACTTGCCCGGTATTTTGGACAGCTAGAGATGATAGTGACGGACGACGGTACACAATTCACTTCAACTTCTTTCGCGAGTGGTGCAAACTGAAAGGAATTCAGCAGACGTTCTCAAAACCCTATCACGCGCAATCAAACGGACACGCAGAACGGTTCGTAGATACCTTCAAGCGTGCTCTTTGTAAAGCGGGACAAAACAAGATCGCAAAGTACGCTATCCATTCTCCCCTTTGCATGTACTGGAATGCGCCAAACCCAAACACCCCAGATGGAAAAGCCCCTGCTGGAATTTTATTTAGACGGAAGATCCGGACATTGTTCCATAACCTTGTGCCCAGCAGGAAAGAAAGCATTGCAGTTGTCAAGCGGAGGAAGATCTGACAGATAGGATCCGTCATTTCGAAACTGGTGGTATGATGTACGCGCGAGACTTCCGCGGACCGAGGAAGTGGTCGACAGGAAGAGTGATCCACAGAAAAGGCCGTCATTTATGAGCTAATGGTAGGAAATGAGAAATGGGTCAGGCACGCCAATCAGCGGAGGCCAAATCACGCAGGATTCAAAGTTCCCCAGAGCTACCATCATTACCGTGGGACATCCTGCTAGTCACGTTTGGTTTGGAAGAGGAGGCTGGGCGGCTTCGCGGATCACAGAAAAATGTGCAAGCATCGGATGATACACAATGCAGGCGGGGGCCAGAAAGCGGAGACGACCACAACGGCTACAAGTTGACCCACAGGCAAAAAGCTATGAAGAAAAGCGAGTTCGAAAAGAGTACGCAAACATACTCAATTAGAAAAGGGAGATAATCGAAGACCGTAGCCTAAGAACGCGACACGGTTTCGAGACGGCTATGTTCGTTACACGGGTTGCTACCCGATCGGCGTTAGCAGGGCTGAGTCACGCCGGAAGCTGATGAAATCAGTTCGTTATCATCACACGCGTTGCTACCCGAGCGGCAGCAACACGGCTAGTCACGCGGGAAGCTGATGAAATCACGCCGTCAGCATGAAACAGGTTACTACGTGACAGCGCCGCATGCTAGTAGTTATGGACATCCATCCAGGCAAATGGCTTGAGTCAGCTCAGGAACTTACAATAGGAGATGAGAGATTTTGATCTATAGAAATTTCCCATGGTCTTTGCCAAATACACTTCGGTCTAGCAGTCTCAGGTGTTCTGTTTTCGTTCCCGGCTGAGCAGAGCAGTTAAACAGTGAGAAGAGGCGAGGGCAGTGTTACAGCAGAAATATGGCTATACTCACTCTCAGGAGTAACATGTGGAGCTGACATGAGTTACCAACGTCATAATAATCGCGAACCAATTGCTTGCCGGGGTGGTACACTTAACACGGATAATGCAACGTGGACAGTTGTAACGAAAGTTGTTGGGTCTTGAACCACGACATTCCAAACTGCACTACAAACCGAGGAGGCATTGTATAGGCTCCAGGGATAATTTTTGATCACTACACCTAATTCTCCTTGGCAGGCCAGTTTGCATCGTACAGTCCTTTGTGCAGAGCAGATTTTTCGTGTTTGTCCTTGTCAAATCCAGTTTCTTTTATGATTCGGACTTTGTTTATTCTGTATTAGTGTCGTGTCCGTATACATTACTGTGGTATTTGTATTCGCTACTTATCGTTCAATTTAGCACCTTTAGCGTCACATCTGCTAAGCTATCCGTAATGACGAAGCTGACTCCCTGTGGTACTTGTTGCAAACTAGTTGGGCCTAGAGCCCATAATGTTACATGCCGCATGTGTCGTGCCAATTCCTACATTTTGACTGTATGGAATTCAGAAGGACTTAAATAAATATTGTGCAAGAAATGCCAAGCCACTGTGCAGTCACAAGTAGCCGAGAAGCCGCAAAAGCCTACAAGATGGGCAAAACGTTCCATAGGGAGGAGCTCCGTGAGTTCATTCAAGCAACTGGAAACTCAGCCACCACCATGTTCGAACAAACCCACCTGCCCAGAGACTGATGTCCACACATTTCTGGAGCTGCAGCTGGCGTCCCTGTTTTACATCCTGCAGGCACTAACATATCGGTGTGCGTTAGCGCAGGCAATGAAGGCCAATAGAGAATGCAGCGAAGCAACAAGGAGAGGACAACTGCCATCAATCAGCGGCGCTGTAACCTTATGATATATCGCGCGCCTGAGTCGATAGAGGCTAGTTCCCAAGCTCGTAAAGACCATGACGTAGATTTTCTGCCAAGTCTGACTTATGGGCTTCTCGAGGCGAATGAACAGGGGTCGAGGGTGAAGCAAGTCAACCGCCTCGGAAAGAGAGAGCAGGGGAAGCCCTCTGCGAGTCACATTTGTTAATGCAACCAGTCCGAGGTTGATACTATCCCGCCTCGGTAGTAGAAAGATACACACAGATCCAGATTTGGATACTTCGGATATAGAGAAACTTAAGTCCGCTATCGACAGACTGACAGTAGAGAAACCAACCTCCACATTGTAAATTTAAGGGTAGTTTCCCGGGTCCACCAAACCCGGATCAATAGGTCAATGACGTTTCGCGCGCGTCCGTCGGTTCCAACCGAGGTTGCGCGTAGCCTTCACAAATGTTCGTAGTTTAATGAACAAAGGTAACGATGCACATCACTTCGTTGCCGCTCGTCACCCGGACGTACTAGGACTGGCCGAAACTTGCTTAAATCCTGAGGTCACTACCCAGGAATTTCAGATCAGTGACTATTCGTGCTTCCGGTGCAACAGATTATCAAACGATCGAGGCGGCGTGCTGTAATACATTCGGTCTTCGCTATGCAGGAGACTGGTACACACACCTACCCCAGCGAAGATAGCCTGTGCGAACGGTTATGGTGCTCGACCAGCCTGAGACAGGGTCAACTATTTGTGGATACGGCTTAACGCACCCTGCTAAGTCGATGTCTGGATTGGTTGTCGCATGTCAGAAACTACATGAGTCGGCCACGCTTCCTGCTTATGGGCGATTTAACTTCCCTTGAATACGGTAGCCTGAGGCCCAGCATCTCCCAGCGCAACGTGAAATCGAGGCACAGTTTGCGGAGAGGATATCTGAAACTGGAGTAGCACACGCCTGTCAACCGACGCGCGTTACACCACATTCCGCTCCATCGTGCTTGGACCTGATAGTAACTAGTTGCGTGCAACGTGTATACGATATTCAGGTCCCGGAACCTCCGGAAGCTAGCGACCACTTGATATTCTTAGACAACTTAGAGCTGCTGCTGCCCCACTCGTGTCCGTCGAATCCGTCCTACAATCACTGGAAGACGGACTTTTATGGTCCAAATCGAGCCGCCATTGAGGGGGAATGGTCGCAATTGCAGGATTCATCTGTTGAAGTCTGTTGGACTGTTATAAAAGGGGGTATGATATAGTTGTGTGCTCGTTTCGTACCGCTTAAGCATCGGGAAGCTGGATCAGTGAAGCCATATTGATTCGATAGAGTATGGTCAATTGCATCGACGGCGACGCGTAGTGTGGAATGAATACCTCGAGTCTGGCTATATTGATGACTCTGAGGCGTACAAAAGGCAACGGAATCTATGCGATATTGCGAATGCGCGAGTTTCAGCAGTTTGAAGAGGATCTCGCAACCTCAGAAGACGCCCACAAGGTTTTTGCTCACCTGAAGCGGCGCCTGAAACCCGCAAGCGAAGCAGCTACGTTAGAGAGCACTGACAGACAGCCTCTGACCTCCAGCAACGAACGTGCGTCCACATTGGCGGAGCACTTCGCTTCTGTATTTACAAGTACGATGCGCCAATGCCGAGCTCGACGCGTGTAGACCATACCGAACTCGAGTGCCTGGATTTAAATGTGGAAGAT